>BSBK01002799.1:205000-820000 GCA_027943335.1 Chamaecyparis obtusa | reverse complement strand
ATAACTATCAAATTTAGGAATGCTCGGTGGGTTAGCTCTTTTTCTCCTACAGACATTAGTTGTATGACTAGGTTTTCCACAATAATAACAAATTGGCTTTTTTGTCTTCAGTGGGGTAGTAGCGTCTCAATTGATAGCTTCGTTTGAGTACCCTCCCTTCTTGGTAGTGCCATTTTTAGTGAACCCAAGTCCAGTTGTATCTAACCTCTAAGTTGTTCATCCAACATCCTTAATGTTTCTTCATTCTATTTCAGTATTATACATCACCTACCTTGGAGCTTTTATTTTTTGTCTTGCTTTTCTTTTTAGGCCTTATTATATTGTTATTTTCATTTTACTTCTCTACATGGTTTTCTATGCCATTTTCTCATCTTATATCCCTTGAGATTGGTTGGTCTACATCTTTTGTTCTTACAATGCTTACACTCTCTTTTCCTGATGATGGATCACAGAGTGTGATCCGAAACGTTGATGCTAAAAACACACACAATCTAATCCAGAAAAACACATACATTTAAAAATGGATTATGGAAATCTGATATTATTAATCAATACCCTTCATGGGAGGGAGCTATGTTTCAAATCTAAGCATTTTGAGGTGTTAAGAATCAAGCTCATGAAAAAATTTGTAGACCTAGCCTTTCTCAAGCGTTACAGAGACTCTGACTTGATCCCTTGTTTTTTTAAAATTACACACCATCTTTGGAGCATGCATACTAAGCACATTTTCTTCCATGTTGTTCTCTCCCTACTCAAATCAATCATTCAATCTACCAGGAGGGTGATCAATCATATTAATGCCAGATTGTTACCGCTCCACCTAGAACTTGCCTCCTCCCTGCATCCAGACCTTTGGATTCAACTGGATACATCTTCCTATGCCAGAGCTTTGGGCAGGAGAGAAGTGTGTATTAAAAGGAAAAAGAGGAAGTTCTTTTCTCTTCTTTAGAAGTCTCATAGATGGTAGTTCTCCACCCCCTCTCATAACCAATTCCCTGTGCCCACTCCTCCTACACATCCTCCTATTGTTACCTTTGTTGTGCCTCTTCAACACACCCTGTCTTCTCCTTCTTCTTCTCCTAAGACACCTTAGCCTATTCTTAATGGAGATGTCATTAGCTTGTCTTCTCCTATTTGGGCCTCTCTTGTTCTAGCTTCCAATGATG
Organism: Chamaecyparis obtusa; assembly: GCA_027943335.1. NCBI lineage: Eukaryota > Viridiplantae > Streptophyta > Pinopsida > Cupressales > Cupressaceae > Chamaecyparis > Chamaecyparis obtusa. Next base: position 818,834 of record BSBK01002799.1, on the reverse strand, counting down.
AGATCAAACCCATGGCTAATTAGCTAGCTATCCCTCACACTACCCAACATGAAAGTCCTACTAGGGTGCTCACACACTCTCATTGTAGTTTTGTTCCTCCAAAGACATTGTTGCCTACCTATTTGGAGATGTGAAACCTGGCTACCACTCAATCAGCTCCTATACAGACATTTTTGCAACCTCCTTCTATGCACATGGATCGATCTGATCCTAGCTCGCTCATTGCCAACTTTGAATGGTCCTCAGCTTGCAACGAATACTTTCCAGAGTTTGCAGTGCAGTTATTGCAGCATCCCATCACACACAAAGATCAATCTACTTCCAGCTCATAGGATGCCAACCTTTAATGGTCCTCTCCTCACATTGACTCCCTGCTAGATAATTTAGGTACGTTCTCCTATCCCCTTTGTTCTCTCGACATGTTTTGTAAGTCTTGCATTAATTTTACTAAGGGTGACTCTCTGATGCATATCTCTCATTGAGCCCCCCCTTGGTAGTTAGATATCCTTTCATCACTAGTAATGTGATTAATCCCTTTCAAATATTAGGCCTAAAATCTCACATTTCCTCTTGTTGTCTTTCTACCTCTTCCGCGATGTCCTTGTTATCGGGGCCTGCCACCTCTACCCTTGATCTTGAACCCTCTCCTCTTGGTAGGTGCCATGATCTTGGAACCTCTCCTCATGATAGGTTCCATGGAGATATGTCACCTATCTCTCCCCACTACATTGAGTCTTTCCCTAGTTGGCCCCTGAGTTTGTGGGTGGGTCCCTCTTTCCATCCTTTGGTCTGTCCTTCACCCTGCCTGGTGCATGATTGGGAAAACAAGTTGGTGGTCAACCTGTCCAATGCTACCATTCACCCCCTTTCTTTCAATTTTTTAAAATGGGGTCTTAATTTTTCTTGTGCACTTCATTCCATCCCCCACATTCATTTTCTCCTTGACATTGAGAATGCCATTTGTTCTCTCTCTTCTAATGTTGCAGAAGAAATCAGGAAAGATTGTGTTGTCTCTCTTAGATGTGCCAAACTACCCAGAAGAAACATCCCTCGAGCGGAGTCACTCACCTTCCACAATTTAATTTGTAATAATGACATCATTATCACCAAATCTGACAATGGCAACACCACTATCATTATGAATAGATAGGACTACATTTCCAAGATGCTTAACTTGCTCTTTGATCCCAGTAGCTATAAGATCCTCTCTCGGAACCCATGCTCTAGGATCTTAAAACAAGTCAAGGCTTTGGTGTCCAAATCCTCCTTTGATGATGCAACCCAGAGAAAATTGATCCCATCTAAGGATGTAACCCCTCGCATCTACGAGGTTCCTAAAATCCACAAAGGAGGTATTCCTTTGAGACCCATTGTTGACACCATTGGGTCACCGACTTATTTTCTTTCCTCTCACCTTGCCAAGGTTATCTCCCCCTTGGTGGGAATGTCTAACTCTTTTTTCAAAGATTATTTCCATTTTGTCCAATTTATTAAGGACACCAAGTTCGAGCACGGTGATATTTTGGTCAGCTTTGATGTGGTCTCCCTCTTCACGAAGGTTCCTATCCCTGACTCCATTCAAATAGTTAAGTGTAAGGTTGGTGATGAGATGGATGAATTAGTAGATTTTTGCCTAAGATCCACCTTCTTCTCCTTCCAAAATGTCATCTATGAGTAGTTGGATGGGGTGGCTATGGGTTCTCCCCTTTCCCTTGTCATAGCGAACCTCTATATGGAGCATTTTGAGGAGATGGCTCTGCACTCCTTTCCCCTCAAGCCCAGATGGTGGAAGCAATATGTTGATGACACCAATGTGTGTTGGCCACATGGGCTTGACAAACTTGAGGAGTTCCACCAGCATATCAACAATTTGGCCCCCAGCATTTCCTTCACCAAGGAGATTGAGTCGGACAACCAATTACCCTTCCTTGATGTTCTTCTCATCAAGAAGCCCAATGGTAGCTTTGGTCATCATGTTTATCACAAGGCCACCCATACTGACTTATACCTCCACTCATCTTCCCACCACCATCCTTGCCAAAAAGTTGGCATCCTTAAGACCCTTGCTCTCAGGGCCTTTAGAATTTGTGATGACGACAACTTAACACAAGAGCTCACCCACCTTCGCCAAGTCTTCATGTTAAATGGGTAGTCTCATAAGAAAATTTTTCAGGCTTTTAACAAAGCTAGGGCTTCTTAGTTTTCCTGCACTAGCCCTACCCCCTCCCTATCTCTGCCTCTCGTGACCATCTCCCTTCCTTTTTTGGATGGCATCTCCCACAAAATTGCCAAAATATTAACCAGAAAGGGCCTTCGTGTTGCCTTCAAAATCCTTTCTAAGTTAATAAATTAGGTTCCCTTGCTCAAGGACCCCATAAACACTCTTCAAAAATTAGGAGTCTATAAGATTGTGTGCTCTTGTGGCATTCCCTATATAGGGGAAATGAGGCACTCCTTCCTCACTAGAATCCGTGAGCATAGTGCTGATATTAAGCATGATAGCATCCACAAGTCTGCTTTAGCTGAGCACTCTTCTTCCACAAAACATCATATCTATTTGGAGAGTACCCAGATCCTTTCCAAGGAGGATAACTATTTTAAGAGGAAGCTTAAGGAGGCCATCATCATCAACCACCATCCCATTAACCTCAACTGAGATGATGGGTGGTCCATTAGCATTTCTTGGCAACCTTTGTTAAGCACGCTCGACAACCTCCATCACCCTTGATTCCTTCTAGGCCCCCTCATTGGCATTGAATCCAGGCTTTGTTCTTTGTGTTGCGCCCCCCCCCCCCCCCCCCCCCCCCTCCTTTTTCTTGGTTTGCTCTTGCGTATCTTTGGCTTGCCATGTTTCTTCTTTCTTCTTTTTTGTAGTTCTTTTTCTTTAACTTTTTGCTCTCTTCATTGTTGTTCTTAACTAGTGTTTGTATGTGCTGATTTCTCTCCCATTATTGTTTTTAGTTTTTCTTCTAGGGCCAGGTCTCATGTTTACCTAGCCTTTTGGTTCTTGTTGGTGGTTTCCCTTCTTAGTGTTTTTTGGTTGGTTGTTTTTGAGTTTTCTTTTTTGGGGCTTTCTTAGTCTTTTTTCTTCTTTTTCTTTGTGTGCTTTTCTTTTACTAAATATATATATATATATTATATATATATATGGGTCTTTATTCCATTCTCTTATTTACTTAGGTGCATGGCCTATATACATCTATATAGGCCTACTTGTTGACTTTTAGGTCTGTTTCTTATTTTTTATTATTTAATTTTCTTATTTATATATGTGCTTGGATCTATATATTTTTATGTGCTTTATTATAGACCTTGGGTCTATATTTTATTATCTCTTTTTTAGAGTTGTTTGTCGTATGGCTCTTTATATAGCTTTCTTATTTTCATATGCTTATGTACCTTTATACTTCTATTTAGACATATTTTCAGACATATAGGTCTATATATTATAATCTTTCTTATATATGTTTAGGGCACTTTATATATATATATATATGTATGTATGTATGTATGTATGTGATGAAGTGTGCTCCCCTTAATACCACAAACATATAATAGAAACAGAGAAACAATAACAACAATATGCAAGAACAAAAAATTGGCTTCTTATTATCTCCACAAATGTGGAATTACAAACTTCCAGAATTACAATATGCAAAGCCACGTGGGCATTCCCTTACAATATTGTGTAGGACACAGCCTCGAATTACTACCCAGATCTACTACCCAAAACTCCTCAGAACTGCCTAAGACAACACTATGAGCCTTCTTTATATAGGCAATTTCCACCACCTGAGAAGGTTCTAGAAATTTAGCCCATAGGGCCGACCAAACTTAGAATTATTTTATTTTACAATTTATTACATCAAAGTTGGCTCAAAATAACTTTTGAAACCCAAACAAAATTTTTGAAGGAAAATCATTTTCTGCCATTTCAGGTGACCCAACTTCTGAAGACCATAAGTCATCGCCAGTTGCTTCGATTGACTATTATAACCAAAATTCAGAAAGGCCACAAAGTGCTCTACAGGCTTAACTTACGCAAGTGCCTATCACCCAAATTCTTGACCTCATTCGGGGCCTCTAAAGCCTTCAAAACTGAGTTCAAAGTTTCTGTACCCTGCTGCCAATACCGAAAATCTTCAATATCTCCAAGCTAGACTTGATCTGTCAATGAAACTTTACTGGCAGACTGATACGATTGAGATGAACCTCCACATGTGAAATCAGAACATTTCAAGATTGTATGACCAACTTACTAAAAATAGCAAGTTTCCATAAATAATAGCTCTACACAAGATAGCCCTTATTGAATACAAAAATAGAAATATTTTTGGGTGATGCAAGATTGCTCTTACACCTAGGATGCTCCTGCATTAGTATGTATGTACACACATACACATACATACATACATACATACATACATACATACATACATACATACATACATACATACATACATACATACATACATACATACATACATACATACATACATACATACATACATACATATATATATATATATATATATATATATATATATATATATATATATATATATATATATATATATATATATATATATATATAGATAGATAGGCATATAGGTCTTTATATAATTTTCTTACTTATTTATGTTTATGGAGCCATATATATATAGGCCTTTATTTGATTTTCTTATTTTTGTAGGTGCATATATTTAACCTATATTCCTATATATTTAGGTCTATTGTATTTTTCTTATTCTCTTATTTTTACCTATATATATTTCCTTTTTTATTATTGTGTTATCATATTTTATTATCTTATTTATTCCGATATAATTTGTACCTATTGTCCTTAGCATGTCCACACTAGTTATATTTTTGCATATACATATATATGTATACATATTTATATATATGTATATGTATATATAGTTCTTTTTTCTTTTTTCTTATTTTTGTAGGTGCATATGTGTAACATATATACCTAGATATATATAGGTCTATATTATAGTTTTTTTATCGTATTTATACCTATATACTTATAGGTCCATTTTTATTTTCTTATTTATTTTTATCTTATTTATTTAGGTGCATATGTTAAACATATACACCTACATAAATAGGTCTATTTTATATTTTTTATCTTTTTCATGTCTATTTCAGTCTATGCTATATTTTATTATCTTTTTATACCACACACACACACACACACACACACACACACACATATATATATATATATATAATATATATATATATATATATATATATATATAGTATATATATATATATATATATATATATATATATATATATATATATATATATATATATATATATATATATATATATATATATATATATATATATATATATATATATATATATTATTATTTTCTCTTATTTATTATAATCTTTTGTATTAGGTGCATATGTTGACCATATACACCTACATATATAGATCTATATTATATGGTTTATCTTATTTATACCTTTATAAATAGGTCCAGTTTGTATTTTTATTTTTATTTTTAATTTCTTAATTTTTTATTTTCTTATTTATTTAGGTTCCTTAATAATCTTTCCATTTTTATATATGTATTTCATTTCAACCTCCATTTGTTATTTCATGCTTTCTTTGTATATTGTAGCATATATAGCTTCACCTCTTTTTATATCTTGTAGAATTTACTCTTTTAATAATTTTCATCCTTCTCTTTAATTATACATCACCTACCTTGGAGCTTTTATTTTTTCTCTTGCTTTTCTTTTTAGGCCTTATTATATTGTTATTTTCATTTTACTTCTCTGCATGGTTTTTTGTGCCCTTTTCTCCTCTTATATCCCTTGAGATTGGCTGGTCTACATCTTTTGTTCTTACAATTCTTACACTCTCTTTTCCTGATGATGGATCATGGAGTGTGATCCAAAAACAATTGATGCTAAAAACACACACAATCTAATCCAGAAAAAACACATACATTTAAAAATGGATTGTGGAAATCTGATATTATTATTCAATTCTCTTGTCAATATTTCAACCTCAGAACTTAATGCTTGAGTCTCATATTCCTTCCTGCCTATCTCATTATTTGCATTCAGTAGTTGGTTAGTCATAGCATAATGTGTTTGTGTCATTCTCATGATCTCATCATCCTTTTCAATTAGTCTTTCCTCAACTTACCTCTTTTCTTCTTCTACCATTCTTTTTGCACCTTCAACTAATCTCTTTGATTAAAGTATTTCACCCATTCTAATACCTTATGTCTCTTGATCTTTCCTTATTAGATTCAACTTATGGGTGAGTGCTTTATTCTTTTCCATTAGTTCTGCAATGGTTGTTTCTGATTCATCATTCAAACTCCCTTTAGATGATGTCTCAAGTATCTCAACATGTTCTTGTGTATATTTCAACTCATCGGATAAATACTTTCTTACCCTCAATGAATTTTCCAATTTCCTTTTCAAATCATCAATTAGCTCATGTGCGTTTTCCAATTTAAAATCCATATTGTCAATCTTCTTAGCTTGCTTTTAACTTTCCATTTCTATGATCTTTTCACTCACAGGTGGTTAAACCATTATCTTAAGAGTTCAAGCTCTAATACCAATTATTAGATTAATACTAGAAAGTTTAGTACTGAGAGGGGAGGGTGAATCGGTACTCTAAAAACTTTTATCAACCTTTTCTTAACTTGATTTGTATTACTATCATATATTTTGATCATTTACCAAATTGAAAACTTTTCATGTAACATCATAAAACATAGAAATCAAAACATGAAATCATAACTCATAACACAATAATTTTTGGTTATGCATAAACACTTGGTGAGAGGGAAAAACTACGACAGGGATGCCACCCACAATCCTTCACTACTGCAATACAAAGGTTGTTGAGTTAGAGTTACAATGTTTAGCTATTTCTGATAGCTTACCCTGTTAGGGGTAAAAAAGACTTATACATTCCACCTTGTTAAAGGATTTTACAATCTCTAATCTAAGAGATGTACCCTATTAATTTTTTTGCAAAATAAAACCTATTAGGGCCTTCCCAATAATGAGATTTTACAATTTTGAATACAATACAAATCAATACTAAATATCTCTCTATTAATGCATCAAAAAATGTTGTTTAGACTCACTGTGCTCAATAACATCTTTACCTCATTTTTCACTCAATCAAAATTAAGCTTCAGTACTCGGTAACCTCAATTTGATTTACCTTTTAGTTCTACTCTAATTTCTCTATAATTGGAAGATTATCTACATTTCATCACCATCACATTAGTTTTTCATGCTTCACATCATTATCCCTCTCTCTTTGTGTTCTCTGATCTTCATACTTTATCCTTTATATACTTGATCTAGAAGTGGTGGAAATGATCTAGATTCTTCTCCTTATATGGTGGTAGCTTTGATTTCATTTCCAATGTATATAGTCCTTTCATTTTCTATTGATTTATCTTAACTTATAATCATGCACAATGATATTTTTACATTCCCAATGTTTTACCAAATGATCTCTTCTTGGAATCAGTAAAATGTTTTTCTCGATGTCTAGATTTAATGTATCTACCATAATCTTTTATGTCAGCATGTGTTAGTCGGTAACATATTTTTTTCTTTCTTGGTAACATATTCTCTTGGTCTTGTAGCTACCATCAACTACTCATTGCTTGTCTTTCTCTGCTCGGTGGCTATCTCTCATTTTCCTTTACCAAAATTGCATTTTTCTTTACCAACTTCTCAGTTTTCTTTACCCATTGAGTCCTATGACTCCTTCTTTCACCAACTGACTTTAACTCTCCAATATGACTTTGAAAAAACTAATGAAAATAAAATAACTCTTTGGGATTATCAACAATGATTATACAAATTTAGTATTGAGATGATCAGTTATTCTGTTGTCATTGATGTCAATTATTGACCTAGTGTTCTTAGTGTGTTTCGAATTATGTGAGAAGAATGAATAGTATGTTGAAAGTGGTTCTAGTGGTTACAATTATTAAGGGAGACTTGGTAATATCTCTAGAAGATAATTGTATAACTAAAACTATTGAATTTATTATTTGTGTAAGTTATGAATGATTGAATTGTGATAGGGAAACTACGAGAATAGTTTGTGACTAGCAATGAGTGATTTGATAGGTTTATCAAATCTATGGTGAGTTAGGTGGTGCGATCATAGAATTATGTTTCTAATTCTATATTGAGTTCATGGTTATGATTGCAATTGATTTGATTGATTGGTAAGCATGTTTTGAGGATACAAAAGTTGTTTAAGTGATTTGTGATAGTGTTTTTGTGTTATCAATGGTAGATCTTATATTGGAGACTAGTGATCATGTTGTGATGAATGATTTGTATTCTATTTGTCATGATGATGTGTCCAATCTAATTTATGGTGATGATTTTTCATTACAGTAATCAAGGTAGATCATTTTATCAATATGAAGGTTGAGTTGGTCAAAACATGTTTGACTATTCTTGATAAAATTAATTGTTTGGATCTATATTGTGGCCAACATGTTAGGTAAAGATGGTTTTTACATTGGGATATGTTTTTGGTGTGATCTCTCTAAGTGAAAATATTGGAAAAGGCATTTTAATGTGTTGGATGAGGTGTTAAGTTAATGGAACATCTAGGGCTTGAGAAGTGATATTTGTATCATGAAATCAAAGACTTGTATGTGTAGACTGTGATTGTGGATGTGAGATCAAGCCAAGTTATTCCATTTTTGTCAAAGGATAGAATGTATGCATTGCAAAGGATCTGATCAAGAAAAGGTATTTCTATTTACCAAATTGACCTTCTTGTTGTATCCTAATAGTTACAGTAGGCTATATCTGTTAATTAGATAGATCATAACAAATCTTTTATGTAAATCCTTTAATAGGATGACACTTTAGCTAGTGTTTGAATTCCTCTAGAAAGGCTACTTCTAATAGGGTAAATCTCCTAACAGGGCTAGAAAATCCCAAAATTGAGTGGCACCTAATAGTGTCTTAATAAAACTCCTAACATGGTTAATCTACTAATAGGGCATACTTTAGAAGAGTAAAAAAAATTATGACTCTCATATCACTCATGGTTTTCACCCATTTTGGTTTCCATGAAAAAAATCTTTGTGTTATGTGTTACATGTTTTATGGTGGTTGATGTTTATTTGGTTTAAGTTTCATTTGCTTATCAATTGATAAACTTATGAATGTTATCTTTAAAGTTAAAGAAGTTGAAAAGTATAAGATATCTTGATTACTAATTCACACCCACCCCCTAGTAATCTTGGACCCTTAGGACTAACAATTGGCATTAGAGCTTTTGTCCTCTTTATGGAGAATCTTATCATCTTAAGGTCAAAATACGAGAATGATGACAAAGGAAGGTCCTAAGTTCACAAGGGAGAACTACTCAGTGTAGAGTTGTGGAATGAAACTCTATCTAAAAGGTATGGGTAACCAATATTGGAATTATGTTGTTAGCCATTATGGTATTCCAACTGGTCCTCTCAATGAAGATCAACTAAGGGAATAGCAAGAGAATACTACAAATATGGAAGCCATTGCAATCAGATATAGAGTTTTTTGATATCTAAGATCTTGATACCACCTATAATGTATGGGATAAATTGAAACTAGTGTATGGTGGAGACAAACATGTGCATAAATCTAAGGTTGACAACCTAAAAAGAAAATTTGATGACATGAGGATGATTCAAGGTGAAAACATTGAGAAGTATAGTAAAAGAATCAAAGAAGTGGTTATTGCTATCAAAAGTGTTGGTGGAATTATTGAAGAAGATGATGTGTATAGTTATTTTAGGATGATGGATTATATTTTAGGAAATCAACGATGTGTATGATTTTACTGACCCCATACTTACAAGTGTATGGTTGATGTGTTTGTTTTATATTTTTGTTTGACGTTCCTGATGTGGTTGAGGGAGGAAGTCATAGTTACTTGCATGTGATATCCACATGATCGACCAATCCCCACCATTATCTATTATATATTTATATATATATGTACATGTCGGTGTTGTATGCAGGTTTGTAGGTATCGGGTATTGACTTCCCTAAATTTTCAGGATGAGCGTGCCCTATCGCAATATCTTAAATGGTAAGAGAGGGGAGATAATACATAGATCAAAAACCCTAACCTAAGCCTAATTATCCTAGGATTGGACAAGTAACGGTCTGACTACCCTATCCAATTTTTTCTGGTTGACACGAATTCGTGGATCCCTTCTCCTGAGATTGTTTGGTTTTGTGCATTTTGATTTTAGTTGTTTTATTGTTTATGTGGGTGATTTTATGTGATTAGTAATTTATTGATTATAGTCAAATTTAATATTAATTATGTGCCTAAGTTTAATTGAGAAAATTAATCTAAAGTCAATTATTTAATTATTTGGAATTAATTGATTACTTAATTGAAATAAGATTTAATTATGCTTGAGTGTATTATTAAATAATTAAATATTTAATTGCATGTTCTAGGATGATTTAAATATTTAATCTATTTAATATAGATTTTAATTATTAACATGTGCATAATTGAAAAGTGATTTTTTTTCAAAAAGTAATCAACTTGTTTTCAAAAGTCAAAGTTGAGTTGTGTAAAATAAAGATATTTTAATTATTAATTAGGATTTTCCTTCAAAATTGTAATTAGAGTTTGATTAGAAGTTAACTACCAAGTAATCTCTAGGATTTGTATGAAATGGGGAAATGAATCCCTAATAGGGGGAATTACATTCATTTTGGAGATTAAACAGGTTTTGGAGAGGAATTTTGGAGGAGAGCTTGTGCTTTGGTTCTGGAGAATTTTTGCTTGTTGTGGTTGTTTGTTGATTTGGCTTCATTGTGCATCTGGAATTTGGGTGTTGCATGCTTCATGGATTCAGATCTATAGGTGGAATCAATTTTAGAGAAATCTTGGTCATCAGCTTTTCATAGGTTTTCTATTTTAGATTCTGGCATTGGATCTAAGGTAGGCTTTGAAATCCTGCCTGTTAGCTTCATTGTGCATGTGTCTAGCTTTATCTACTTGTGCAAGTTTTTGTTAATTCAATAGATAGATCTGTGCTTTATTTGAATTTTAGGTAATTAGAAAACCCTAGGTTCTATTGATTTTATGTTTTTATTTTTAAAGGGTAAAAGTACAAAACCGTGTCACACTTTTATAAAGGAAAAGGTCAACAACACACAAAATTTTTAACTTTAACAACATAAAAATGACATTTATGTTTAAAATTTGGAGATGATGTAAACTAATGAAATGTGTAAAAGCGGATGAACTTTATGCCTATAATTTTTTTAATTTTTTTTGAACAAGAATTCACATAGTTTTTAAAATTTTAAGTCCATTTTTTACTTGCTGAAAAATGGTGAAAAATGAGGGTCTTGTTCGCACCAAAAAAGTATATGCAAATAATTTTTTTTCCTTTGATTTCAAAATATGTCATAGATAAAATGTATAGCTAGTTCAGAAAAGAAGAAAAATTGGTTTTCAATGTATATTTTCTCTGTTATAACTACTCAAAGTTGAACATGCTTGAAATCAATAGTTTTCATCTCGTGCCAAATTTCCCCTATCAAATCTACACCATTCAGAAAATAAATTACACACTTTTGAAGATAACTCTCTCCTCTAGTGTTAAATATAAATTTTCAATTTTTTTGATAAGCTTTACTATTTTTTTCTATTTTTGAAGCATCTTGTTCTCGAATGTTAAAATACCTACTTGCAGTATTTTGAAATTATAACATATTAGATCTAATTAAAATACTATAAAAATTATATGATGATAATCTTGAATCTATGCTCTAAAAGAGGGTATTTTTATATTTGTAAAAATATATCATTAAAAAGAGTAAGAGTTATTGAAACATCACTTTTCTGAAATAATTTTATTTCTTTAGTAATTGTTATAAAACATGCATTTAATAGATATTTCCAACTGGTAAAGGTGAAGAACTTATCTAACTCAGCTAGAATGAATCTAGCTAGACCATATGTTTGACAAAAAATAATTTTAGTTAGAAATACTCAAATTCAACTGTGCTGATAAGTTGTCATGAAACATGACACAACTTAATCAAAATATTACTCTTGCCAGACCTACAAAATAAAATAGCCCAGACCTATTATTTTAATAGCATAGTACCGTTACTCTGGAAAATTTTTATTAAAAGATTGTTTATAGATCTACAAAATAATATAATAGGTCTAGGCTATAGTTTAACTATATGGTTTGAAGAAATAAATCTCTCATTGAAAAGAAAATCAAATTGTGATTCAAGAGCATCTCGGGTCCTTAGCAATCCTGTGTCACCAAAAACATTTTGAAGTTTGTCTGTGTTGCTCAATTTCTTCTTTGACCGAGTTGGTCGGTAGTTGGTTAGTTTCCTTTGGTTACCGAGGGTGGTCAGTCATTTCCTAGGCGATCAGTTGTTTCACTAGCACTCAGCATTGCTTGTCTGTTGCTCAGTCATCCTTGCTTACCGATAGGTTTAGTTTTAGTTTCTATTGAGGTCGACTGATGTATTTATATTAGATCATGGATTTAATGTTGGAATCCATAATTGGGAAGCATGTGGTCCTAGATCTGATCATTACTTCAGTTGATATGGATCTGAAGGCCGACTCAGTTTGGTAGACTCTTGTATAAATGTAGGTATTTGGTGATAGTTTAGGAGGATTTTGGATAGGAGATAGGAGACATTAGAATTGAGATTTTTAATAGATCCTTGCATGTTTGAGGAATTTTAAGATTCATTGTAATATCAGGCCATAACCAGGAAGGCCTTACAACTCGGCACGTATGGTTCTATTTGATGAAAATATATGAAAGCTTCTGCATTCTCTCTCTCATTATTGTGTTTGTTTGCTTCAGCATGTGTTGATTAGGCTCGGATCATCAAGGTGCACCATTTTTTGGCCCCTCTTGAATCCTACCTTGCATCAAGTGGTATCAAAGTGAGGTTAAATCTTGATGTAGGTTTACAGGTTCCTCTTGAAGCCCTAGTTGATTATTGTGTGGTAGCAGATTGTGGTCTGACCTGCAATTGCAGAGGGTTGGCAAGATGGTTTGTGGGAGGCAAGATGCAGATCTAGGATTAGTAGATATGCTAAGGAAGATTGCTACTAGGTTAGAAGTAGTGGAAATAGCCCAAAGAAGAGGCAAACATCTTGTAGATATTATTGATGATGAAGTTGAAGAAGAACAGGCAAATGAAGAGCCTACACCTATTATGGATCAAGGTAAAGAAAGATTTTTGAAGGGTTTGACAAGTTTGAAGTCAACACCACATTTTAATCCTCCTGAGTATGGTGGAAAGATAGATTCTGATGAATTGGTGGACTAGATCACTGAGATGGAAAAATATTTTGAATATGAGAGCATTTCTGAAGAGAAGAAAGTTAAGATTGCACGCACAAAGTTGAAGATTCATGCATCCTTATGGTGGGAACATCTACAACTGGATAGGAAAAGGAAAGGAAAAGACAAAATTAAGGTATGGACCAAGATAGTTAATAAATTGAAAGAAAAGTTCTTACCTTGTGATTATCAAATTAACCTAGTTCAGTGAATGCAAAGTCTAAGGTAGAAAGATATCTCAGTAAAGGACTATACTGAGGAATTCTATAGATTGGATATAAGATCTGGCATCTCAAGAGATGGTCACAAAATTGCAATTGAAAAGGTAGGAACATCTGAAACCCTATCAAATTTCATGGATCAAGGATGAGCATACACTCCTAGTAAGTGAACAATGTTATGTTAATTTGAAGATTGGAAAATACTATGATAAGGTGTTGTGTGATATCATGCCTATGGATTTTTGTCATATTTTGTTGGATAGACCTTGGCAATATGATAGACATGTTATTATGATGGGAGATTACATAAGTATACTATTGTGGCTGATGGAAAGAAACAAATATTGTTACCATTGATGGAAGAACCTATTAGTAATGTTTGCACATCTGTGAAAGTTTTCTTGATGGAAGGAAGGAAATTTGTTAAAGAATTGAAAGGGAATAATGTATGTTTTGATGTGATTCATAACAAGCCAAGCAAGAAAATAGAAGACAATGTTCTTCAGGAGATTGATAAGTTACTCAGTGAGTATAGTGAAATCATTTCTAATAATGTACCTGAAGGTTTGCCACCAAAGAGAAGAATTGATCATTGTATGGATCTAATACCTGGAGATAGTTTACCGAATAAGGAACCTAGAATAATCATACCATGTATACTAGTACTTTCCATAGATGAAATATATTGTCTCATCATATGCACAACTCCAATAAAACAACAGCTAGAAGCCAAGCCTCTATTGTAGCCTCTGTAACTTACCATATGATACTTTCTGAATTTAAAATTTTAAGGATAATGTCTCATCTTAAATCAAACTTTTGTCAAATAAAATCAATAAAATACTAATATTTTGTTAATTTCTTCTATTTCTAATATTATAGGAAATGGTAAAAACACTACAACATATGATATTATCATAGGCACTGTCAATCTCTTCCAAAAAGGCCAAAAAAAAACTAAGACCCATACGTTTGTACTAAGTCATGTATTATTGGTGTGACTATGTGACATTACATGATTTGTCACTTAAAAGATGTGGATAAAATTTTCTTATCGAATATATCTATAAATATGCATTGAACATTCTATAATTGCATTGTAAGTAATCTACAAATCATTTACATAGATAGAGACATCAAATCAATGAAGTTAAACTATCCAACATTCCAACAACTTGATTATAAAAAAATAAACACTGATTGCAATAACAAATTCAATTGAAATGAACCTTATTGAATACAGTAAACTTGATTGTAGCAAAAAAATAAATGAAGTGAATATCATCTTAATGATTTGTAGAGATTTTTGGCCAAGGCTTTAATAATGGTCATTTAATATTCACAAAATGTAAATATCAAAAACATTTTAAAGTTTCTCCATTTAAAAAAAAGTCACACAAGAGTCACATCACTAAATAGAAAAAACACCATCCTGAATAATTCTATTAGTTCTCGAGTGTAAACCATTATCTTTAGAGTTATCAATTTCTTTATATTTTTCTTCTCATTTAACCATCTCCTAGTCATGGCATTTGAGAACTATTGAGCTTTGGTTTTTCTCATGTTTCTCTTCTCTCACAACCATCTCCTAGTCATGGTGTATGAAAACTATTGGACTTCGACTTTGGATTGTGAAGGAGGAGGTATGCATTAGAGATGGTTGCAATTTTCAATGGTAGCAATTGAGAGGTGATCATACATTCCCAAACATCATCTTTGAAATGTATGAGTAGGTTCAGCAGTCTAGGGTTCAAATTTTAGTCTTCAAAAGAGCATCATTCTCTTGTTTAGATGCTTATTTCACTTTATTCATTGTAATTCTAAAATGGTTTTCTCTCTGTATGTGATGAATTGTTATCCATAAAAAATTACAATGTGTATTTAGATATTCATCAATATTGTGGATAAACGTAGTAGACTTTGAATAAAAATGAGTGAGATTTTAGTATCCTTTTTCCTCCGTTTAAAAAACTATCTTATGAATGCATTTTTGCTAGGAACTATTTAATTTTTGTGAATACTTCCTATTAAAAACTTTTTAGTTGAGTTCTCTAGAATGTAAGAATAAATAATGTGATTTATCAATTTTTATTTGGGAGACACTTTGTTGTAGTTTTAATCAACAAATACACTCTATGAGACTGAGCATTCAACATGACATACTCATACAAGGATCATCTCTCAATCATGTGGATAAATATCATGTTCTATAATTGTTTAAGAAAATATGGGTCCCAATGTTAGTATAAACAAAATTTCAAAAACTAGTCCTCGAGAATTTATCCCAACATCTCACTGCATTCTATCAAAAACACATCTAAATTTTATGGGTCAACTAGGGCATATGACTCAGTCTCTATTTCTATACAAGCCAACAATAAAATGAATACATTTATTTCTATAATTACTACCATATAAAATTAAAAATAGATATAAACTATGCTCTTAGATTGAGGCCTAGAAAATAAATCCTTAAGGGATGTTCTCATCTTTTCTACTTATGGAGAGAGATGGATAACACTCCCACAATCCAATATCATTTTTACAAATTCAGTGTCTTGGCTGATTTTTTTTTGAAATCCTAAATATAATTTTTTTATTGCTGCACACAAATCAGAAAAATAAATCTAAACTAAAACTAATTGTCTCTCTTTTGGTTTCAAGAAGTTTCATGCTTTGTCTATGCTTCCCATCATGCATATATGTTTACCAAGGTTGTTCAAATTACAACTGATTAAATTAATATAATTTTTATGCTTCCATGGAATATCCATAACATGTTCTAAAGCTCCCACTTTTGGATATGCAAGGAGGATGCTAGTAAAGGTTGGGGAGTTTAATTTTACACCTGCCAATTGCATTTCCTTGAAATTTTCTAAATATTTTTTTGAAAAAATTGGAGATCATTGGTGTCCTAAAACATATGGCTTCATTATAAAGGTAACCCTCATTGCATCCTCCTAAACAAATCAATGTCCCATTAAGGGAAGTACACAAAAGGAGAGTTAATCATTTCCCCCGAGCTGAGATCATGGACATAACTTAGGATCAAAGAGAACTATTAAGACATGTTGATGTGAGTTTTGTTCCACTTACAACAACATGCAGGACTAAATATTCAATGCTTCGAGAAACATGAAACATTAAATCCTCTCTTGAACAAAGTCATCTCTTGTGCTAAGCTTTGCAATGAAGATCATGAAATGACTCCAAGGTTCATTACACTTGTGGATATCTAACTTAGTTGAAATGATGTGATTTGCTGGTTAATCACTTAGGTGGGCTTACATGTTTCATTCAAAGGTGTCAATTTACTTGCACTACTAAAGATTTGTCTTTGCAATGTATGATAAAGTATATCCATGATTTTATATCACTTCCAACTTTTCTCTTCAAAATTCTACTATCTAGACTACTTCTATTTCTAACTATGGATGGGAAAACTGATGGATAGACTAGGATTCCCACCAAATGGAGGCTTTCCTATGACTTCAACTCTACATAGTGCATAGCTTCAAAGGATCTCAAAATGGTTTTCATAACAACACCCTCCTCTCAATCCAACTTGGAGTAAAAATTAAGGATCTAATGCCAATTGAGCTTGAGCATAATTACTAGATTACCACACAGGGCACCCTTGCATCTACATGGAGCTAGTGACCTAGTTTTATAGAATGCAATCAAATATCCACCAATATCACCATACAATCTATCTATTTTTTACTCTTACTCTAACAACTTTGAAATAAAATCCTATCTTAATTGAGAGATGTAAAGAACCATGTAAAGACATCAAAATGATCATGTATATCCACCATGCAAGCCACAACAATGAATAGAGAACAATTTTGATATTATTTTGGTACCAATTCTCCAACATAACTCTCTTTACAAATGAGAACAAATGGTCTCATATAGAGACTTCAAGTACAATGAGTGGCCAAGATTAAGAGGCAAAAACTCGAAATCAAGGGCTGAGATTAAGAGGAAAAAGCCTTGATTAGGATTTCCATAACAACCTACTACAAATATTTAATGCCCACCCATTTACAATTAAGCACCACCATGTGGGCCAATAGAAAAATTACATTGCCTGAGCCATGGGCCAATAAGAAAATTCAAATCCTTAACAACTGGATAAGGATCAATGACATGTGGACCACTAAGAAGAGGGCACATGTAGAAGAAGCCACCTCATCACCTTGGGAAATGTGCTATTTATCCTTATCCTCCTTTCAAATTCAATGAACTTGGACATAATCTCATCAAATCGTCACAATGTGACACTTGGCATGCTTTTATTGAATGAGGATATGGTTGCCACCTCAGCAAAATGATCTAGAAACTTAATAAATACCCCCTAATTGTTGATGAGAGATCATTTGTTAATCCTTCAATTGTGATGGCTCATCTTCATAATTGCTTCTTCTTCAAATTTATTCATCTTTTCTTCTCTACCCTTGGAAAACTTCCCATTGCATTTGGATTGTTCTCGCAATTGTACTTGAAATCTTGAAGATTTTCTTTATAGTATTCCTTGATCATGGCCTTGTACCTATTGCTCAAATAGATCTTGGATACATCCTACTTGCATTTGGACCGTATAGCTCTTGGCCACCTTTTCCCTTTATTAGCCTCTTTCATCTTTCACTGGTAAATCCTTTCCCTTGGCTTGAGGCTTTGACTTTGAAATCTAGCTCCTTTCTCCATACCTGGGCCTACAATAATTATTATACTTAGGACCTAGCCAAATTTTATCAGAATTGAACTAAAAATCAGAGATTAATGGTAGCTAGAAAAATCAAAATCAGGAATCTACATATTTTCTTTAGACTTATAAAATTGACTGATCCAGAACTATGACACCCTAGGAAATTTAGAAAACTAGTCTATTTTACTCCTAAGCGCCCTTTCAATCATGCCAATCTGATTTCACACCACTGTTAGAAAAAAAACATGATTAAGATCCAAAGATGAAGTCTGATACGAAGTTATGCAATTCTAGAAATGAGGTCTGAGCTACTTTTATTGGATTTGAAGTCTAGAATTTACTGAAGATAATCAGAGGACCGTTGCTAACTGGGTCTTGGCACCCTCAATTGATAGCACTACAAACTAGATGACTAAAGAAGGCCCCACAATCTACCCTGAATAGTTTGAACCTTCTCAATTGTACCTACAATTCAAAATTTGGCTCCTAACTTGCCTTTGTTTGCAATGAAAATATTTTCCAAATAGCTGAGCAATTTGATTTATATAGAAAAGGCTTGCAAATTTTCCATTAAATGGTAGTTACATTGAGCATTGAATTCCCAGCCATGACATTAAATTTGGTCCCTCTCCTTAATTACAAATGATCATTAAATACAAAGCCTCCATGGTTAAACTCGAGGCAAGATAGCCTAGCATTTAATTCAATTTTATTTTACAACAAACCATGCATCAAATTTAGTGCCTAGATCTACACTTTACAACTTCCAATATCATTAAATATCATTGATTTTTGCACCTTGCATTTAGCATTTAAATTTAAATTTATGATCTCACCTCGATTTAAGTGCCCAACATTTAATTGCTTGGGTCAGATTTGGGCTTGAGTGCTTTGATGTAGAGGTCCTATGTGGCCACATGCTTCATTATATGGGGCCCAAATTAGGTCTGACCCAATCCCCAACCCATACACTATTTTCCAAGGTTGTTTTGCCTAGAATTTTGGGCCCAAATTATTAAAAAAAGCCACACATCTCCTATAGAGCTGCTACTTCATTGGATCAATGCCTAGACCTGATTTAAATTAATGTCTAGATTTGAATTAATTAAGGGTCCACATGGCGATGTATTGAGGAATTAATCAATACAATTTAGGGTAGGCCCAGTCCAAATGAAAACCACCACATATAAAAGGAAACTTCAAAGCTATTTTAATCCATTTTTTATTTGTCTTGCATGTTAAATTCGGATTCTAGGTATAACTGCCATTTTGAACGGTCAAAAATTCAATTTTTGTAGTTGTATAATAAATTTTAAAGGGGTAGAAGTAGGCACAACCATTGCCCCTTGAAATCTAGGCTATACGCTTTGTGATTAGTAGCCTAGAGTGCCTAAACAAAGCCTTACTTGATTTGAATTTAAGTTTGTCATAAAAAACCGAAGCCCTAACACTATACATTGCGAGATGAGACACCAAATTTGTTATATGAAAAGAGGCCCCAGCCTCAAGATGAGACACAAATTACATGGCAAGGAAAAAGACTTAGCCTAAAGATGAGCAACAATTTGATGGAAGAAAAATATGCTCAACTCTGAGATAAGCATTGTTTAGATGGAAGCAAAATATGCTCGGCTCAAAGATGAGCATAAATTAGATGTAAGCAAAATGTGCTCAGTTCAAAGATGAGCAATGATTAGATGGAAGAAAAATGTGCTTGGCTCAAAGATGAGCATCGATTAGATGGAAGCAAAATGTGCTCGGCTCAAAGGTGAGCATTGTTTAGATAGAAGAAAAATGTGCTTGGCTCAAAGATGAGCATCATTTTTCTTGAACTGAGAAACAAGTCCTATCTCCAAAATACTTCATAATTCACCCAATTTACCTCAACTAATCCCAACTTCATTCCATTTTCACTCCATCTCCAAGACTAGAATCAAATCAATCCCACCTCAATACTTAGTAAAATTTTTAATTCTACTCACCTGCAACCCAACTAACAACAGCAAGACAGCAAAAAAGGGGGGCCTCATCTGCAATGGGGTGGTGTTGTGAAAATAGCACAACAAGATAATATAACAATAGTCAATTTGGTATCTTGTTGTATTAGATGCACCTCATCACACATGATCTTGGTAGTGTAAAAGCCAAATTCATGAAGAATGGATGAACCCCCAAGCTCAGGAACTGAGAAAGAGCTATTGAGCTAATACAATAAAACTCTTAGCAAAGAACAATATTGACTAGTGAAATCTCAAATGTTTTGGATCAACAAGGATTGCTAATCCTAAATTATTTCATATATCTAGAAAGGTTTGTCCAAAGACAAATTTCACAGCCTCCAACAAACATCCCAACAGAACTTCGAGACACGCTAAATTTCAATGTCAATTTTCTCAAAAAAGATGATAATAGACAAAAATCAGATAGTAGATTGTGTGTGTGTGAATTTTGTACCTAGCTGTAGACACAACACTTCAGTAAAACAATAAAGGTTAGTAAAAATTGAAATCGTGCGATGAAATTGAAATTAAACTAACCAGGTGATTTACTGCCTTCTAGTAGACGCGAGTATGTATTCTCATATTGGACCAAGATCAGTGACCTTGACGACACCTAAATGAAGGATTTGAATGCAAAATCTAGATATGAATAAAATGCAAATTAATCTATATTTTTGGTCTTTCTATGCAATTAGGATGAAAACTTGATATATAATCTAAACTAGAATGGAAACTTGATATGCAATATGGATCTAGAATGAATAGAAAACAAGATTGATCTCACAATGTGGTTGATTCACAAGAACCTTGAGCCTTTAGCTACTAATTCACCAGTGTAATTGTGCAAATTTGAGAGATATGAGCTTGACAATTTGGCAAATTTTGCAAACTTGTGGATGAATTGTGAAGAGCTTGGCCTTGATTTTATAGAAATCCAAGGCTTTGGAGGTGCATGGGAAAAGCCATAAATCACTCTTGATAAATTCAGGTTGATTTTTGAGTTATCAGGAATAAAAGAGATAATTAACTCAAAAAATCATGCAAATCATGCAAAAATAGGTTTTTAACTCAAATTATAAGTTTAGATCAACTTTGAACTCACAAAGGAGGTTGAGTTCCAAAAAGTCAATAACTTGCATTGATTTTCTGATTTAGAGTTTAACTGGTTCTTTTTGATGTGCACATGGATAATTATGAATTAATAAATAAATAAAGTGATTTATTCTCAACTTAACTGAATTTTGAAATAAAATAATTGATTTATGGGTTAATCAATTATTAAATCAAACTTTTATTCAAAAATAATATCATTAAATATGACAACTTGCTTTAATTAATTAAATAAGAATTTAATCAATTGATGATAGGAATTTTGATTTATTTGTCAAATTTAAATAATAATAATTTAGGAATAAATGTAATTAAATTTAATTAAATAATTAAGTGGTAGTATTAAATCTAATTAATTAAATATTTAGAATATTCAATTAATCAAACTTTAGGATAAATAAGATTTATCGCCAAATAATCATTAAAGTAAATATTATTAGGATAATTAGGAATATTGTTAGGAATATTCCCTGATGCAGAATTTAAGATAATCAATTAGAATTTGATGATGTTTAGATGTACCTTAGGTTAGGATTTTGATGTTGATTTCATTCAATTTGTAGATGTAGGAGGTTAATGAACCTATAGCCCATTTTTGGGGTATTACATTTTGCCCCTCTTTGAATTACTGTGCAAAGCGCAGTGGTTCAAAGATAGTTTGTGTATGATGTTGAAACTGATATGAAAAGATAAACTAATTCTGAGATAGAAACTAATTGAAAGATTTGGAGATATTAGGTCCTGAATTACCAAAGATAGTGTTCACTATAGAAGCGATGAACTGAGGATTACAAAAGAGTGTCAAAATGCCTAATTCTGAACCTTATGATTACAAAGAAGTGAGTGACCGATTCCAGACCCGATTGTTAATAAGAATCACATTGGTATCACATCTGAACCCTTCAGTTATGAAGAACCAAGGAAATAACACTAACAAACCAATGGTTACAAAAAGTTGATACAGTTTACAAGATTAGGAGAATACCAGATTGATATGGATCTTGATGAATCTGATATGCCCCAAGTGATAATAGATTTTCCCCAAGCGATGAGGACTTTTGATGAATCAGAAACTAGACATGGTTGTTGTCTTGATTACTGATGATAGATTGATAGACTAATTTAGATTTATAGACTTGAATGATGTGTAATACCATGCCCCCTTCGGGATTAAAATTGAAATCTGACAAGAAAAGTCAGTGTTATAGTTTAAAAGCATGTTAATTGATTTGAGAAGTAGTTATACACGTCCAAGAATGCATTATGCATCATTTAGAGGTCTTGAAGACCAAGTTTAACTAGGTCAAACCATGAGTTGACCATAGTTAACCAAGTTGAAATTTAGATAGTTTGATGTAAGATAATCAGTTAAGTTGAATTCTGGATTTATGTGATGATAAAAGGTTGAATATGCAAGCAATTAATAATATGAATGATCTCAAATTTTGATTTTGATCCCGAAAAATGATTCTACTTGTTTCCTTGGAGGAACCTTCATGTATGATTCAGCTCTTGTTAGATTTGAAAAGGCAATTGAAGAATTGTTTAAGCATTGAAGTTTATTCAGCCATTGTGAGATCATGCAAACATGCAAAATGAAAAGAGACATGCAAAATGAAATGTAACCTAAGACCTAGGACTTAGTCACTGATCATGTCTCAGTCATTTTCATCATTGAATTTTTAGGTAACCGAATAAATCAATACAATGCCCACTAGCTAGAAAACCATAGACATATGAATATCAATTTGTATGCGCAAGAATCAATACAACACCCACTAGTCAAACAACCATGGTCATATGAATATTGATTTTGTTTCAGAATGTTGGATTAGATATAAGCACCAAGGCACAAATGCCAAGATGACCAGGTGAACTATCATGCGATCCTTTGTAAAGTATCACATGCAAAGATATTATTGTACTACTATTGAAGAAAGTATCACATGATACTTAGTCAAAAAATAGTATTGTACAGTGTGAAAATTTGACATCTTTTAGTGTTTTTGAGCAAAATGACATGGGTCTAGACAATGGTTTCATGTTAAGATGTTTTTTACTAATTTGTAGACATCCATCATGATATGTTTTGACATCTAGCTTGGGTTGATGGGTTGCAAGAGCACTTTTTGGCATTACTCATTAGAGAGCCAAAGGTGACTGGGTTACGATGCATCCGAGATCTAAATGATCTGGGCAAGGTAGATCTGAGAGTGATGGGCTTTAGGTACTTACTACAACTGCCCCAAATTTGAGTGGACCATGAGTTGTTGATTGCACTAGTTGAGAGATGGCATAGCGAGCACAACACCTTTCAGCTTCCTACCGGAGAGGCATCGATCACTCTGGAGGACATCTATTGGATTCTTCGAGTGCCTAGCCATGGCGATCCTATAAGTATAATCATGTTTATAAGTAGTTATAGATGTAACATTTCCATATAATAGAAACTAACATGATTATGTGATGATACAGGTATACTATGATCAGGATGTCACCATTGTAGATACACACATCTATTGGGGTCGATTGATGGATGATTTTGGCAAGGACTTTCTAGTACTGTGCATTATTGCTTCCATTATTGGATAGGCCCTTATCACTGACAGGAGTCAGAAGCATTTTTCATTGGGATGGGGCAGGTTGTTGGTTGATCTAGTAACACACCCATGTCAGATGGCATGGGGCCCAACTATCCTAGCTGATATGTACCACGAGCTCCATGAGATTATCTATTGGGAGAGTAGGACCTAGGCATGTGGTGCTTTCTTAGCATAGATTTGGGCATGGGAGCACATCACTATGGTGCACCCATAGGTATAGTTGAGGGAGAGGACACATCCCTTCATTTACAGGTATACATGGCTCTTGTCACTGCCACATAGAGAGGATGTGACATACTACAAGAGAGTACTAGATGAGCTTACCTCATTCATATGGAGACCTTATAGGGTAGTAGATCCATGGGGGGATGTAGAGGATGAGCTCAGTTATATGCTATGCAGTCAGCCACTGGTAGGTTAGCATCTAGAGATTATAGAGAGATTCATTATCACTCACATTTGGAGGTAGTTCGGGCACCAACAATGGGTATCTACAGAGACCATGACTTATGCACGGGCCAGGGATGATGAGGGTCATGGTTGGCTGATAATGCTAGATTACCAATAGGCAATATAGGATATAGGTATGATTCACAGGGAGCCATGGGAGTATCTCCTAGACATGGTAGATGTAGGGGCTGATGTAGCCTACAGAGCAGAGTGGCGGAGGGTTCCATATCCTTGATTCACTATACCTGATGCATAGCTAGCAACTCAGGGAGATAATGGATATGATGGGGATAAAGGAGAAGGAGGGGATGGAGGGAGAGGGAGACTAAGAGTGAGGGAGATAGGGGAGGGCTCTTGATCAGGTGGCTGGAAATAGTCATGGGGATAGAGTTTAGTTGATGAGGGAGAGGATGTGGTGAGGCTAGCTCACCAACAAGTAGAGGCTAGGCAGGATCAGCCTGTAGGAGGAGAGGACCTAAGAGCCAGGATACAAGCTCTAGAGATAGAGATGCAGTAGCTTAGGATCACTATAGCTATCAAAAAGTAGTAGCTGATGGATTTGAGAGCTGAGCTGGAGTGGCAGGATAGGAATATACAGGTTGCTACTGCAGAGAGCCAGAGAGAGGTAGTGTGAGCCGCATACTATCATGGGCTTTATATATAGGTTGTGCCATAGGGTCAGCAAGCACCAACCTACTCTGCTATAGTTGGGAGATCTGATATAGTACCAGACATGGCACCACATCCTCCACCACTAGGTCCTCATGATGGTGGCAGTGAGTCCTATGTTTAGGGCTTAGGTGCTAGATGTTTTGGACATATCTTGAGACTTTGATTTAGATTTTGGGATCTCATATTGTATTTTGTATCATGACATTTATATATGAGATTTACTAGATTTATGATATATCGTGTGTATTTGTCTCACTTGTGATTGATGTATTAGTGTTTATATTATCTTGTCGTATTGCTCAAAATGTGTTTAATATATATGTTATAAATGCTCATGTATATTCTCTCTCATAGATGTATGTTTGATTCTCATGTGTATGATATAGACTCATGTTTCTTAAAATGATTCACTTAGGATATAGATATGATGAGAAGATTAACCCCTTGTGATGATAGGAATAGGTTGTGATGTGAAAGACAAGGAGCGAAAGACATGATCGAGAAAAGCAAAGATGAGCATAGTTGGCTGACAGGTCCTTGAAAGATGAAAGGATAACTCTCTCCATATGCAAGATGCAAAACTAAACTATCATGAGCCTAAAATACAAGCTACTATAAAAGTGGTTGACTTGCAAGGTCACAACACCAATAGATATCTAATAATCATCATCGAGCTTTATTAGTAGAGTCGTAAGATCATACAATACTCACTAGTATGACTATGGGTATATGAATATGATCGATATCAGATAGGAATGTGGAAATCCCACCTAGGCACCAAAGACATGTAGGTTAGGATGACTACTATAGTGAGATTACCTAAATTTGATATGGCAAGATTATACTCGCATCGAGACACAAGGAAAGTCAAGATGACTATAAGTATGCACTTGCAAAATAGTCAAGCATAATACCTTGTGGACCCCAATGTCAAGTGGAACAAGCATAAATGCTAATGATAGTTAGGACCAACAAAATATACCCACAAGTAGAAAAAATAATAAAACATGTCCTCATGCCCTCAGTCTTCCAGCTATGCATCATTAAAAACTATCTTTGGGAGAAAACACTCATCAAAGAAATCATCATAGACAGCACACAAAGAAATAAGGTCAAATAAATCTCAGCAAGTCGAGTGTTTAAGTGCATGTGTATAGGTCATTGAGTAAAACTTTGAGTATCACATTTTCTAATGAGAAATAACATATCATGCTAGAATGTGAGTAGGATATCTGATAAGTGTTGAGAAATACTTGACGCTAGGGTAGTGTCGAAAAACACTGTTTGGGGTGGTGTTAAAAAACACCATTTGCAAGATGTCCTCAAGACCAATGCATCCTAAAGGACCAAAGCTAACATAGTTATGCCACCTAGACAAAGACAAAGACCAATTCCAAACCAAGGCAAACAAGGTCAAGGCATGATGGAGAGAGGCTAAGTGTCGAGAGTGCATGCTAAAAGACAAGGGTGCAAAGGCCTTAAGTAGCACCTTTTTCCAGGTTTTCACCACTTGGATATTTTTTTATTTTTTTGTATTTTTTCTACCAAGGCGCCTGTTTCCAGGTTTTCACCAAGGCACTTTTTCTATTTTTTTGAATTTTTTTGGCATTTTTATTTTTATTTTAATTTTTTCTGGACTTTATATGCTTTTTAGGATTTTTTTCAACATGATATATGAATTTTTTTGATAATTTTTTTAGGATCATAAAATATGTACAAGGGATGCCCCTAGACTGAATAGGCATCATGGGTAGAACTTCTTGAGGTGAAAAACATTGATAGGATCAAGGAGTTGTTCTCCCTCTGGGTTAGACAGTAAATAAGAACCCATTCCAAAAGTAGTAGTAATGATGTATGCTCCAAGCCAATTAGGTTCAAACTTCCCCTTTTGCTCTCAATGTTGTTGGTTCTTAGGATTTTCTTGTAGGACAAGGTCTCCTACTTGGAATTCTCTAGGGAAAACCTTCTTGTTGAATGCTTTGGACATACACTTTTGGAAAACTCTCATGTGGTCAAATGACACTTTTCTCTTCTCATCAAGAAGTTCCAATTCTTGCAATCTCATGGCATGATAATCTTCATCTATAACTAAACCTTTGAGAGAGACTCTAAGTGAAGGGATCTCAACTTCTAAAGGTAATACTGCTTCAACACCATAAGTGAGGGCAAAAGGAGTAGCCCCTGTGAGAGTACAGATACTCATCCTATAAGCCCATAAGGCTAGATTGATCTGTAGGTGCCAGTCTCAACCATTCTTGTGAACTATTGTATGAAGAATCTTGAGAATGGTTTTATTTGAAGCCTTTTCTTGTCCATTTCCCTGTGGGAAGTAAATGGAGGACCAATGCTATTTGATCTCAGATTTCTTGTAGAGTTGTGTAAGGTCCTTGTTTTTAAACTGACCTCCATTGTCAGTGATTATTTCAGAAGTCACACCAAATTGATAGATGATGTGATTCAAAATGAATAAAGAAATTGTCTTCCCTGAAGCAATAGAAAGTGGAACAGCTTCTACCCATTTGGTAAAGTAGTTAGTAGTAGTAATAATGAATTTATATCCACTTGAGGAGTTGGGATGAATCTTCCCAACAAGGTCAAAGGCTCGGGGCTAAAATTGCCAATGAGAAATAGAAGGAATAAGCTCCCTACCTCGAGCATGAATCAGGTTTCCATGTTTCTGACACTTTTTGCATGATTTGGAAAAAGCTATGGCATCCATCTGCATTGTGGGCCAATAGTACCCCACCCTAAGAAACCTTCAGGCCATGGCAAGACCATTGGAATGTCCTCCACAAATGCCCTCATGAATGTCAACTAACACTTGGTCAGACTCATCCTTTTCCAAGAACCTAAGAAGTATCCCATCTAAACCCCTCCTATACAGATCACTAGAGATAAGGGTATAGTGAGAGGCATTACAGGTGAGGTTTCATCTTTTAGAATAGTTGAAGGTTTTGGGAATAATTCCATCATGGAGATATGAGTAAATGGCACCATAATGGGATGACTCATGGCTAACCAAGGTACAAATGACATGGCTTTCTGAGGAGTAAAAAATGGGTTACCATAGCTCTTCCATGAGGAATTCATATATGGACTCATGTTGTTCTAGCTAAAGAAGTGAAGCCAATATAGCCATAGCATTAGCTACTTTATTCTCTACTCTAGTGATTTGTTGAAAGGTAACAAAGGTGAAATATCATCACAATGAATCAACCATCTTCTTATAGGGTCACAGTTTTTCATCCTTTGTTTGGTATTCTTCATTAACTTGGTTGATTATCAATTGTGAATCCCCATAAATGTGCAGCTCTATAATTCCCCATTCTATGGCCATTTTCGATCCATTTGTCAAGGCCTCATATTCAGCAATGTTGTTTGTGCATGGGAACAATAACTTATAGGACTTAGGAATAGTATACCCATGAGGAGATACAAACAACACTCTAGCTCCTAAACCATTGTGCATGAAAGATACATCAAAGAACATCTTCCATGTTCTTGTAGTCATGTACATTATGTGCTCATCTGGAAATTCAAATTGAATGGGCATACAATCTTGAATGGGAAAATCAGCTAGTTGATCAATGATAGCTTGTCCTTTTATGGCTTTATGCTCAACATACTCAATGTCAAATTCTGAAAGAATTATCATCCATTTAGCAAGTCTATCCATGAGAGTGGCCTTGCCAAGAAAATACTTAAGAGGATCAATTTTGGCTATGAGGTGTATTGTATGTGCAAGCATGTAATGTCGCAACTTTTGGGAAGCAAACACCATAGCAAGGCAAGACTTTTCAATAATAGTATAATTGACCTCATATGAAACAAGTGTTCAAATGATGTAATAGATAGCTCTTTCTTTTCTAGTATCATGAAGTTGAGCCAATAATGCCCCCAGGGAAGATTCTAATGCTAAAACATATAATATGAGTGGTTTTACTGGGATAGGAGGCATTAAGATTGGAGGTTTGGCCAGGTATTGTTTAATTTGGTCCATGCTTTTCTGACAATCCTCACTCTAGACACATTTAACCCCTTTATGCAATGTCTTATTAAAGGGTTCAGCTCTATCTGCTAGTTGTGAAATAAACCTCCTGATAGATTGAAGGCATCCCTGAAGGCTCCTCATTTGGCTGATGTTTTTGGGAGGTGGCTATCTAATATTTCTTGAACTTTCTCTTGATCCACCTCTATTCCTTTGGCTGAAATAATGAATCCTAGAAGTTTACCGAAGGTGACTCCAAATGCGCACTTTTTGGGATTCAATTTCAACTGAAACTATTCCATACGATCTAAAATGACTTCTACATCTTCTAGGTGTGTATTCCTTTTTTTGGATTTTGCCAATGTGTCATCCACATAGTATTCCATGTTCTTATGCATCATGTCATGGAATATAGTTTTCATAGCTCTTTGGTAAGTATCTCCTACATTTTTTAATCTAAATGGCATGACGTTCCAACAATAGGTTCCCCACACACACATGAATGTTGTCTTTTCCTGATCTTTAGGAGCTAACTTAATTTTATTATAGCCAAAAAATCCCTCCATCAATGAATAGATCTCATAGCCTGTAGTCATGTCCACTATCATGTCTATGTTAGGAAGTGGAAAATCATCCTTTGGACAAGCTTTATTAAGATCTCTAAAATTCATTGCAGACACAAATGGACTTGTCATGTTTTGATACTAGAAAAATATTGGATATCCATTTGGCATAATCAATGACTCTTATAAATCTTGCATTGAGGAGTTTTTCTAGTTCAACTTTGACGAGAAGAGCTATGTGAGGATGCATTTTCCTCATTTTCTATTTTACTGGTTTGATGCCTAGAGCTATGGACAAATGATACATAATGAGACTAGTGTCCAACCCTGGCATGTCTGAGTAAGTCCAAGCAAAATTAATTTTCTTGCTTTGTAGGAATTTGGTATATGCCTCTTTTTCTTGTGTTGATAGAGATTGAGCCAAGTGCACAATTTGTGGAGCTTCTTTTGTACTCAGGTTAACTAGCTGTGTAGGCTCGATGAGCATTGATGACCTATCTTGAAAATAACTTGGGAGATGATCAAGTACCCCATCCTTAGGTGCCTTAGAGAGGTTTTCACCTTTGGATATGTCCTTTATTTTTAATTTTTTGGGTCTTGACACCGCCACATAGTGGTTTTCCCCATCATAACCATTATTCTTTTTTTCTTTTCTTTTCATTTTATGACTGAGGTACTTGATATATGGCTCTATCATGCTTGTAGTTGGTTTGCTGGTGGAAGAGACTATAGGCTCAAGGGCATTTAGGTAGCATGCTATCTCATAGTCATTCTGGAAGGTTAAGAGCTGAGGCTCTTGATAGCACTAAGACCAATCAATTAGGTAAAGATTAACAAGGGGTAGGTCAATGATGGGTTCAATGTTGTTGATATGGATGTTGTCATCTTTGATGATTGCAAAGTTAGGATCTATCAAGTATCCCCCTAAGATACCCAAATCAAGATTTATCCTTCCAAATGAAGCATTGTCCACTAAAGTGACTCATGGATTCCAATCCTCTAATCCTACACTAGACTCATTAGCAACCATAGGTTGGGCACTATATGTATGGACAACATCAATGTCCATGTCAATTATAGAGGAGTCTGAGAGAGACTCCCATTCATATTCATGAGAATCCGTATCTGAATCCCAACTAGGATGTTTACACCATGCATGTTTTTGGCATCTAGATGTGGAAGCTCTAATGTCACCAAGGGTAACACCTTTGTGCATGCCATTTGTGTATTGGTGCTCTTGAATAGGATCTATTGGTGTTCAAAATGGATTCTTATGCTCTTAGGCTACCAATATACCCTCAAGTTGATTTTAGGATTGGTTAGTTCCAAAATGTATAAGGATCTTAGGGCAACTGGACCAACTATAGGGACAAGACTGCCCTCTTCACTTCTCACTCTACAAAACCAAGGTGGGTGCACCTAACCCAGTGAAAAATATACTTCACACACAAAAGACTGGGTCTAAACAATAGATTGAATAGTAAGAAAGTGCTAAATGCTAACCTCACATTCATTGACTCCCCATTACTATATTGTATTACTACTGTCAACCAAATACAATTAAAACTTGAAAAGTGTTGATATCTAGAGATGGAAAGAAGTAAGCAAGGGCCAATCTAGCATTGAACTCGATTGAATATACTAACCTCTAATCAGTGCCATTATCCATTGGGAAAATCTCAAATACAAACATTGAAACATGAACCAACTATTGTCAAAGACTCATAGCCATTAACATAAGTATTTTAGCCCATCTACTACTTATAATATCCTTTTGCAGACAAATCAAAGTGAATCTCTGTCCTATCCAAAGTATATTTCACTTGATCCTAGATCAAGAACTGAAGACTAGAACATATACAAAGGTAACCCTATGCAATGGATCAGAAAATCTAGAATTCACAAGATTGACACCAAGGAGAGACTTGAAAGCTTGAAATAATTGTATTAAGTATAATGAATCATGTACATGTTCAAAGTAGAGAAGAGAGAAAACCACTTCAATAACCTGCAAAAGACTACAAGGAAATTCTATTCAATCTAATACAATATGATACCGCCTACTACAACTCCCTGGAACTAATCAAGATCATAACCCTTTCAAAATAAAACATTTTTTTT
The DNA here is from genome assembly GCA_027943335.1 of Chamaecyparis obtusa. Taxonomy (NCBI): domain Eukaryota; kingdom Viridiplantae; phylum Streptophyta; class Pinopsida; order Cupressales; family Cupressaceae; genus Chamaecyparis; species Chamaecyparis obtusa. The sequence continues at coordinate 787,016 of BSBK01002799.1, read as the reverse complement.
TCTTATACCCCTAGTCACCTTGGAATCCTCAAAAAGGATGTAGCAAGCTTTGAGTGACTAGGGTTAGGGTTTCAACAACTCAACCAACCAAAAACTACATCAGAATTTATTGCAGGGGAAGAAAAATAAGCAACTCAAAGAAAATGAATCTCAGATAGATCTACAATCATCAAAATCCATGAGGACAGTACAAAACAACAAGGAATTGGCATGAAAACCAGTCAAATCGGCCACCTACAAACATAACTCAAGCACAAAACCACACTTTTCATACCACAGGGACCCTCGGACTAGTCTGCAACAACCAGCACCACCAAATCAATTGAAACTAGCCATTAAAACCATAAATTTTTGTACCTTCTGTCACTTGAAACCCTCTGCAAATTTGAAATTGAACTTCAATGGTCATTTTATGGCTTTAACAGAAAATTGGCGATCAACATTTAAATCTAAGCTAACTTTAAGTCCTGACCATCAGATCTTGAGATTTTGCGGACTTATGATTTATCTTTTATAGGAATCTTGGTTTACATTTGGTGACCACGCGACTAAACAATCTCATTCGCAAAATGAAACTCCTAACCCAGCCTTAACTCCACAACCTGGTGACAAAAGAAACTCAACTCATCTTGGCTAGATCTAGCAAATTGACAACTGAAAGACTCGTCAACAATTTGTGTAATATCTTAAGTTACCGCTAAAAATAATAGTAACTACGTGACCACTACTCACAAAATCACCAGACCATTTAGAGAACTACTATCTTTCTTCACGAATGAGAAAAACCCATTGAAAATATATCAGGTTGCTAAAAACCTTTGTTAGAACCACTAAAATCTCAGACCAAGACCTGGGCCTACCTGCAAGAAGATCGACAGTCATCTTAAGTTCATGTGTCAGAAGAACCCTATCAGATTATAAGACAACCATCAGATTGACTCCCTATTAGATGAAAGAAAATTGGCCCCACTTTATCTAGCAAACTGGAGTCTGAAGACCTTCTCACTTATTCATGTAATACTTTCCACCATTGCTAAACCATTTGGAGAATGTGCAAACACTTGTTCACTGAGCTACCAAAACATTTAGAACATCACCATTTAATCATGTGAATGAGCGAGCACTTGAAACACCTATTAGAGCTGCTAAACCAAATTGTCAGGACTGCCAAACCATTTAGACCCACACAAGGCCTGCAAATATGCCACATGTCACCATCTAATATGCTGATCCTGCCTAATCACTCTGACTCAAGACCCACCCCAAAGCAACACCTGAGACAAAAGAGATCAACGGCTGGTGTAAGATCGCATAGGTCTGATGGATCCCATGAGAACTTACGCCAATCATTAGATGAACTACAGATGTCAGGACCCTCTAACAAGTCATAAATTTAGGTCCCACTAACAATTGCCAACACATTAAATTGTGGACCAATCAAAAGCCACCAACTGTGCAAACATGTCAACGAACCCACCTACCTTCTTTATGAGAATCAATGGTTGTCGCTATACCGCTACATTAAAAATCAAGAAAGTTATATCAATGATATAACAATGGCCACAAGATCAAACCAAACCTTAATCTTCCTGAACACCAAGAAGACTAGTCCCACTGACAACACTCCACTTCATTATTTCTTTCGGCCAATAGGGAAGTGCCATTTGTGCATTCATGTCAGTGGACCCACCTAGAAAGAAAGGTTACGTAATGAAAGAAAATCAATGGCTATCACAAAAGTGCATACCCCTGACACACCCCTTGTGAAAACACAACAACCATCACATCAGGATGAACTAAAATTGGGCCCACTGACATGATACAAGTCATTTTCAGCAACCAATACTTGCAACGACACATTGGCATAAATCTAACAGTCGGTCCACATGTCTGACCACATAAAATAGAACCCAGCACTCCGCAATGCAGTGACTGAAAGAAAATTTAAACCATTAGCTAGGTCACTAAATAATTGCTAGTAACCACCAAAAAATAAGAGATTATGCGAATGCTCAGTCGCGTAATCATGAAAAGGTAGAGCTAACCACTGGGAGACTTAGCAAATTGCTGACTGACTAAAAGATGAAAAGTGCACATGACATAAAAGAAAATTAAGTGGCCTGAAAAAGTAACATGAAATTAGAACAAAACTAGGGCACACTTAGGCTTTTGAATGCAATGGCTAGTTTTTTCAAAATTTTGAACCAAGTGTTTATGCTAGGGACCTAAAAACAAAAGCAAAGACCAAAACAAAAGTGCCAGAGCCATGAAATTTTTTTACAAGTGCTAATAGTGGCTCATACTTGGGGACGTGTATCTCATGCAGATACAATGAGAAAGCTATAATCTCCTGGAAGAGCAGACCAACTCAAAACTTTGACACACAAAAAGCAAAAACAAATGACTATACAAGGGAAAACCTAAACTACTACTCATGGAAAAGATACTTCAAGAGAAGTAAAACTTTAGGAATTGTCCATGAACAGGCAATTCCAAAGTACAGCCAGTTACATCTTTCAGAACATAAGAATCTATCCCCCATTTGCTTTCAATAAGATAAGGGCCTAACTAAATTGGATCAAATTTTCCATGCTTCCCCTTATCTTCCAACCTTGCATTCCACATCAAGACGAGGTCATCAATTTCAAAACTTCTTTGGGTGGCCCTCCTATCAAACAAATTCTTACATTGGCTTTGTAATGCCTCATTTATTTCATATGCATACCTCCTTACCTCTTCCAATTGGATCAGTTCATCCATTCTTACTCTCATTTCATCATTCAAGTCCTCATCATATGCTTGGATAAACTTTTACATCTGCAATAGATTATTTTGAGGTAATCTAGCACCTATTCCATATACCAAATCAAATGTAGCACAACCTGTGGCCTTCTTTATAGTTACCCTATCAGGCCACAGTGCCCACCATAAATTTGAGTGTCAGGCTTTCTTATTCTTGTCCAACACTCTATTGAGAATCTTAATCAGACTTTTATTACTGGACTTAGCTTGGCCATTTCCTTGTGGATGATATGGAGAAGAAAATGAAATGTGTATCCCATACTGCTAACAAAAATCACTAAATTCCTGTGATCTAAAACACATTGCATTATCAACCCCAATTACCTCTAGGCAACCAAACCTGGTAAGGATTTTTTTGCATCATAAAATTTGTTACCACTCTGCTAGTAGCCTTTCTAGTGGGGATAGCTTCAACCCACTTAGTAAAATAGTCTGTTGCCACTAGTATGTAAGAATTTCCACCACTAGACTTATTTGGAATTTCCCCAATGAAGTCAATACCCCACTTCTAGAATGGAGCTTGAAATACAATAGGTCTGAGTGGTAAATTCACATTAAACTTCAACTTTCCAACAAATATCTGACATGCATCACATTTTCTTACAAACTGATGGGTATACTTAAAAACTGCAGGCCACCAAAATCTAGACCTAAGGATCTTGTGGGCTATGGTCTTTGCCATATAATTTCCTCCACATACACCTTGGTGCATTCCTTTAATAGAGCCTCAGACCTCTCATGGTCTATGCATTTTAGCAATACTCCATTTCTTCTCCACCACAACTTACCATGTATAATGGCATACCTTGCAAATTGCAACTTGATAGTTCTCCTTCTATTTTCATCCATCTTGGGGGGAAGGCCCAATTTTTTCAAGTAGCCAATAACATCTTTGTACCAATCACAATAATCCATATCACAAATGTATGGCCTTTGTTCTTCTTCTAACACATTCACATGATTTGCAACTAAATTGCTTTGTGCCATTAACTTTGCAAGACCTAAGCCTCTTACCAATTTGTAATCTGGATATCAATATTAAATTCTTGGATCCTATTGATCCATCTACATCTTTTTCCTGAAACTTCTTGTTGCACCAATATATCCTTAACTATAGCACTAGGAACATAAGCAACCTCCTTAGCTCCTACAAGATAACATCTAAAAGCCTTGACTACTTTGACTAAGGCATAAGCCTGTTTCTCAGTAATATCATATTTCAATTCTGCTGCTTGTAAGGATTTACTAAAAAATGATATGGGTTGTTCATATCCATCTGAATTCTTTTGTAATAAAATTTTTGCAACTGTATATGATAAGAAGCAAAAGAAAATATCTGCATGGCCTTACCATAATCAGGTGTCCTTAAAACTAGAGCATCCTTGATGGCCTTTTTGATACTTCTGAAAGATTCATCTACTTCTTCATTCCACTCAATATTTTCCTCCTTTTTCAACATCTTAGAGATAGGGATACTGATTTCTACAAAATTTGTAACAAATCTCCTTAAGAAATTTACCTGCCGAAAGAAAGACTGTATTCCTTTAACATTTCTAGGTGGTGAAAGTTTATCTATAGCCATAACCCTTTCAGGGTCAATTCTCACTCCATCCTTGGACACAATATGTCTTAAGAGCTTGCCTTCCACAACACCAAAAGAACACTTCTTTGGATTCAAAGAGATCCCATACTCCAAGGCCCTAATAAAAATTTTCTCAAGATGTTCACAATGTTGACTTTCCTTATCTGAATATGCTATGAGATCATCCTCATACACCACTAGAAATTTGTTTATAAAGACTACAAAGGCTACATCCATAGCTCTCTGAAAAGGAGCTCCTGCAATTATCAGACCAAAAGACATTCTAACATAAACATATGTTCCCCAAGGGGTAGTGAATGCAGTCTTAAATTGTTCTGATTCCTTGACCATGACTTGATTATATCTAGAGAAACCATCCATCATGGACATTAACTCTAATCTAGTAACCTTCTGCAACATATTCTCCATATTAGGCAAACCATAATTGTCCTTCAAAGAATTGACATTCAAATTCCTAAAATCAACACATAACCTAATGTCACCATTCTTCTTCCTGACCGGAACCAAGTTTGACACCCAAGTAGAATGTCTGACAGGCTTGATAATGCTAGCGTGCATCATATTTTTGAGTTCATCTTGCATTTTTGGTGCCAAAGTAGGGTTCACAAGCCTTAGCTTTTGCCTAAAAGGTTTGTTTCCTTCCTTCAATGGTATTTCATGCTAGAATAAATCTTCTCTATAGGCTTTCAAATCATCATAAGACCATGCAAAGACATGTTTGAATCTTTTGAGAACATCAATTAGATTATTCCTAGTTCTTTGGGACAAACATTTACCTATGTAAACATTTTTGGGTATTTGACTTGTTCCTAAATTTATTTCCTCCAAATCATTTATCTTATCAACAAATTTAGGAAAACAAGTCCTTCCTTTATCATCAAATGCCCTCTCAAAAGAAACTAGTCCCCTTGGGATCCTATTTGATTTTAATTGCAAAAATTCCTTCCCAAGAACATTCTCTTTTCCATTTTTGATGTCAACAAAAGTGCTGAAATCCATCTCCTGACCATCAAAATGAGATTCACATTACAAAAACCTTAGTATGTCCTGATCATCAGAAAATACCTACCAATTCTCAATATTATCTGGGATAGAAGGTCAAGACTTGCAATCAATCCTAGATATCCCTACAAAGGTAATATCCTTTGGCCTTAATACTATGTTTGCTAGTAAGTTAACCATCCTATTTTGGCTTCTATTCACCCAATCAATACCAAAGGCATTGAAACCTTCAATTTCGTCCCAAACAACATTTCTATATTGTTTTAGCCTTTGATTCTTTGATGCATACTTTGATCTAATCTAAGAAACTATTAACTCAGAGTCACCAATCACCCTAAGATGTTTGATCCCATGTTTTGATGCTTGTCTCAAACCAATCAGCAGGGCCTCATATTCAGCAACATTACTTGTGCAAGGGAACAAGAGAGTGAAAGAAAACTTAAAAGTCTTACCACTTGGGGATATCAATAGCACTCCTACTCCAGCACCTTCCTTTGAACTTGCTCCATCAAAATACAGGGTCCATAATACATTACCTTCTGCCATGTTACCTTTATCATTAGCCAGAAAGATAGGCTTGACCTTTTCTTCCATCTCTCTCTCCTAAACTTGGAAAGAACCAATGTTAGTGTCCACAAAATAATTCATATTGTCATCTTCATCCTCCTCAATCATATGTGGAGTTCTAGCTTCCCTTGAGACTTTCACATTTTCTCCTTCAATGCTAAAAGTGGCAAAGGACAAGTCACATTAAATACTTCATCCCATGGAGGCACTCCACTTTCTAGATAACAACATTCCATATTGAGGGGGAATGTCGACTACGAGAAAACTCATAGTTAACTGTTTGTCAGGAAATGCTGCTAATTTATAAGGCAAAGCCTTAATGGTACCAATAACTGGCACTTCTCTTGAGTCCATAGCTTGGCATCTCCCATGAGGTGTATCAACCTTTAGTCCTAGTGACTTCAGGATCTCTACAAGCATGATAGTGTTTGATGCTCTAGAATCAATCATGCAATTCTTCAATAATTTTCCATTTATCATAAGGAGCAAGAAAAAAGGATCAACTGTCCCTAATGTAGTATTTACAATGTTTGCATTCAAAAATATTTGAGGAATCTCAGAGAAAATTTCTTCATTTTTACTATCAGGTGTGTCATCTAAAGTAGCCACATGCTTGTCACCTCTGTTCATTTCTTGGACCTTTATGAAAAAGGCACCATTTACCCAATCCAAGGCCTTGACCTTGTGCTCTTCTATTCTCATCATTTCTAACAATGGAACCTTGACAATTATTTGTGAAAGCAATTTAGTCATATCAATGGGAACATAAGAATGGTTTCCCATATCTTCCTTAATCTCAGAAATATCTTTATCCTCTTTTTGGATAATCAAGTTAGAGTTACTCTTTTGTACAAATTCATCTTCCTTTTGAGGTATGGGGACAGCTACTTTTGATGTCTTTACTTTACCCTTAGGTATTACAGTAGGCCCACTTTTCTTTTTTATTTTAACCTGACTGACAACACCAACACCCTTTTCCTTTTCCTCATGTTGTTGTGTGTTCCTTTCAGAAATCTTGATAAACATGCTACCTGGTTTACCACTTGTGCCTCCAACTATCCTACTTCCTAAATTGTAATTACTCCTAACTTGAGTGACCATGTCTGCAGTGATTTGTGCAATTTCCTCATCAGAGGGTCTCCTTAAGGAAACATGTTCCTCACACTTCAGTGCACTACATCCAACATCATCAAATTATTCCTCCTCATCATCAGTAGATTCAACCTCATCCCATGCATGTGAAGAAGTCATTGCACAACCACTCTTATCATACTACTCATCTTGTTCTTGGTTATCAAGTAAATTCAAAGCAATAACACATGCTCTGGACTATGAGGAGATTGACAAATAGTGCACCATGGGATATCATCATTCATGTTAACTAAATTTTTTTGCAAAGGATTAGGAATCCTATCATCAGGCCTATCCCTTTTAACTAGAAAAATGGGCTTGCCATCCTTCCATTGAGTATTGTATGGGTAATTCTGCATTCTTGGTTGCCTACTAAAATTACTTGAAGCTAGCCTATCATTTGTTGCAACCATATTGTTTATTTTTTCATCAGGCTTTAGACTCTCTAAAGCACTTAGAATCTACTTTAGATTGTCCTCCTCCTTAGGCTTAAAATTACCAGACCTTCCCATTTCTTTCTTGTTTTTCACTTGAGGCCTATAATCATCTCTTCTCCCTAATTTTCTTGATATTCTTCTATTACTTTCTATGTTGATAGCCAACTTGTAAGCCTCCCCAAGATTTCTAGGGTTCTTATCCCTTAAGAGGTAACCCATCTTTGCATCAAAAGAATTTAAGTATGTCACAAGACACACCCTATCATCTAATCTAATAACTTGTAGTAGCCTATGCATAGCCTTTTGGAATCTTATATTAAATTCAAGGACCTCTTCATTCTGATTTTTTTTATGTTATTGAATTCATTCAAAATAAAACCCTCATTTGTTTTATCTCCATAATGCTCTTTGAAACAATTCTTAAATTCATTCCAAGATCCTATTCTAGCATGGGGCAATCCTCTAAACCAATCCCTAGCATCCTTGGTCAGAGATTGTACAAATAACTTCATTACAACATCATCAGGCTCAACATTATAGTCATCTATTACATCCATAAAGTTTTTTAGATGTTCTTCACATGTAATGACATTGTTTCTAGTAAACTTAGGGAGTTTCTTTCTAATTTCATCAGGAATAACATTAGGATAACCAGGAATACCAAAAAAAATAAGTTGTTTGTACCTTTCATGAATAGGAACTCCATGTGGTGGATCCATTCCTTGAGATGTAGATGTCCTTGTGTTTGAACCATCAAGAATTTTAGCAGCACCCAGACTGCCAGACTGCCATTTGTTTGAGCTGCAAGGTTACCATGATTTCCACCTTGCCCCAAGAAAGAAGCAACAACATTTGAAAGTCCTGAGGTATGCTTGAGAAAATCAATCTTCTTCCTTATTTCTATAGTATTAGCCTCCAACTCTTCCTTCTCTAGTTCTTTAGCCCACATTTCTTTCTCTTTTCTATCCCTCTCAAGGTCTGCATCTAATCTCAACCCTTGATCTAATGGGTTTTCCACATGAATCTATTCACTAATCTGCACTCCAATAGTTTTTTGTTTGCCCTTATCTCTAGGCCTAGTTATCTCATGTGTTTTATACACAATAGGCTATTCATCTTCTCTTTTAGGCTCTGGGACAAAATTAATTGCCTCCAAATCTAACAACTGCCTCTTTAGCTGATCAGCCCTTATCATTGCTTTTCTTACTCTGTCCTCTTTGTCCTTTTCTCTTTGTTGCCTAATAAAAACTTGTTCTTGGACTCTTCTTTCCAATTCATAGACCTCTTCAAAGATCTCTTTTGATTCAAGGAGAGTAGTCTCAGACTCATCATCTCCCACTTGAAATTCATCCTCATACTGGTTCAATCCCAAATCAACAGCCTCTTCATATTCTGAAATATTTTCTTCTTGACTAGGCTTGGTTTGAGTTTCTTATCTTGTATCCTTTTTATTTCTCCAAGTATGAGAAATATTTCCTTTCTTCTTTCCTCCCCTTGTTTGACTAGACCTGGAAGTGCTTGGAATACCTTCTTCCATTAAGCTTTCAAGATGCTCCTTTCTCTGGGACCTAGTACCTCTATAACTCATTTGATAAAAATCTACTGACTAGCACTGTTGCAGAGATGTTTGAGTCACCACCCAAGTATATTGGGAATCCTACAATACTACTTAACAAATATCCAAATGAGACTACAAGACAAGGGACAAGAATAACCCTATTTTTCAATTATACCTACTGGTTACTATAGACTTGTTTAACACTTCCCAAGTAGAGTCACCATGTTGTTGGTGTTCAAAATGGACGCTTATGCTCTTAGGCTGCCGATATACCCTAAGGTTGATTTTAGGATTGATTAGTTCCAAAATGTATAAGGATCTTAGGGCAACTGGACCAACTATAGGGACAAGACTACCCTCTTCACTTCTGGCTTTGCAAAACCAAGGCGGGTGCACATAACCCAATGAAAACTATACTTCACACACCAAAGACTGGGTCTAAACAATAGATTGAATAGTAAGAAAGTGTTAAATGCTAACCTCACATTCATTGACTCTCCATTACTATAGGGTATAACTACTATCAACCAAATACAATTAAAACTTGAAAAGTATTGATATCTAGAGATGGGAAGAAGTAAGCAAGGGAAATCCAGCATTGAACTCGACTGAATATACTAATCTCTGATTAGTGCCATTATCCATTTGGAAAATCTCAAATACAGACATTGAAACATGAACCAACTATTGTCAAAGACTCATAGCCATAAACATAGGTATTTCAGCCCATCTACTACTTATAATATCATTTTGTAGACAAATCAAAGTGAATCTATGTCCTATCCAAAGTATATTTCACTTGATCCTAGATCAAGAACTGAAGACTAGAACATATACAAAGGTAACCCTATGCAATGGATCAGAAAATCTAGAATTCACAAGATTGACACCAAGGAGAGACTTCAAAGCATGAAATAATTGTATTAAGTATAATGAATCATGTACATGTTCAAAGCAGAGAAGAGAGAAAACCACTTCAATAACCTACAAAAGACTACAAGGAAATTCTATTAAATCTAATACAATATGATACTACCTGCTACAACTCCCTAGAACTAATCAAGATTAGAACCCTTTCAAAATAAAACATTTTTTTTATTATACCCCTATTCACCTTGGAATCCTCAAAAAGGATGCATCAAGCTTCAGGTGACTAGGGTTAGGGTTTCAATAACTCAACCAACCAAAAACTACATCATAATTTATTGTAGGGGAAGAAACATAAGAAACTCAGAGAAAATGAATCTCAAATGGATCTGCAATCATCAAAATCTGTGAGGAGAGTACAAAACAACAAGGAATTGGCATGAAAACTAGTCAAATCGGCCACTTGCAAACATACCTCGAGCACTAAACCACACTTCTCCTGGTACAAAAACATCATGCCACCTACCACAGGGACCCTCAGACTAGTCTGCAACAACTAGCACCACCATATCAATTGAAACCGGCCATTAAAACCATAAATTTTGGTACCTTCTATCACTTGAAACCCTCTACAAATTTGAAATTGAACTTCAACGGTCATTTTATGGCTTTAACAAAAAATTGGTGGTCAACATTTAAATCTAAGCTAACTTTAAGTCCTAACCATCAGATCTTGAGATTTTGTAGGCTTATGATTTATCTTTTATAGGAATCTTGGTTTACATTTGGCAACCACGTGACTAAACAATCTCATTCACGAAATGAAACTCCTAACCTAGCCTTAACTCTGTGACATGGTCAAAAAAGAAACTTAACTCATCCCACCCACATCTAGCGAATTGGTGACTGAAAGACTCCTTGCCAATTCACATAATATCTTAAGTTACCGCTAAAAATAATAGCAACTACATGACTATTTCTCACCAAATCACCAGACCATTTAGAGAACTGCTATCTTTCTTCACGAATGAGAGGAACCCATTGAAAATATATCAGGCCACTAAAAACCTTTGTCAAAACTGCTAAAATCTCAGACCAAGACCTGGGCCTACGTATAAGAAGATTGATGGTCTTCTTAAGTTCACATGTGTTAGAAGAACCCTATCAAATTATAAGACAACCATCGGATCGACCCCCTGTTAGATGAAAGAAAACTAGCCCCACTTTATCTAGTGAACTGGTGACTGAAGACCTTCTCACTTATTCATGTAATACTTTCTTCCATTGCTAAACGATTTGGAGAATGTGCGAACACTTGTTCACTGAGCCACCAAAACATTTAGAATGTCATCATTTAATCACACAAATGAGCGAGCACTCAAAACACCTGTCAGAGCTACTAAACCAAATTGTTAGGATTGCCAAACCATTTAGACCCACACAGGGCCCACAAATATGCCACATGTCACCATCTGATACGCTGATCCCACCTAATCACTCTGACACAGGACCCACCCCAAAACAACACCTGAGATAGAAGAGATCAATGGTTGGCATAAGATCTCATAGGTCTGACAGATCCCATGAGAACTTACACCAACCGTTAGATCAACTATGGATGTTAGGACCCTCTGACAAGTAATAAATTTAGACCCCAATGACAATTGCCAACACATTAAACTATGGACCAATCAAAAGCTACCAACTATGCAAACATGTCAACAAACCCACCTACCTTCTTTATGAGAATCAATGGCTGTCACTATATCGCTGCATTAAAAATCAAGCAAGTTATATCAATGATATAACGATGGCCAAAAGATCAGACTGAACCTTAATCCACCTCAACACCAAGAAGACTGGTCCCACTGACAACACTCCACTTCATTATTTCTTTCGGCCAATAGAGAAGCACCATTTGTGCATTCATGTCAGTGGACCTACTTGCAAAGAAAGGTTACGTCATGAAAGAAAATCAACGGCTGTCACAAAAGTGCATACTTCTAACACATCCCTTGTGAAAACATGGCAACCATCGGATCAAGATGAACTAAAACTATGCCTGCTGACATGATACAAGTCATTTTCGGCAACCAATACTTGCATGACACATTGGCATAAATCTGACAGCCGGTCCACATGTCTCACCACATAAAATAGAACCCAGGACTCCATAATTCAATGACTAAAAGAAAAGTTAAATTGTTAGCTAGGTCACTGAATAATTATTGGTAACCACCAGAAAATAAGAGATTACGTGAATGCTTAGTCACATAATCGTGAAAAGGTAGAGCTAACCACTGGGAGACTTAGCAAATTGCCAACTGAATAAAAGATGAAAAGCACACATGGAATAAAAGAAAATTAAGTGGCCTGAAAAAGTAACCTAAAATTAGAATAAAACTAGGGCACACTCAGGCTTTTGAATGCAACAGCTAGTTTTTTCAAAATTTTGAACCAAGTGTTTATGCCAGGGACCTAAAAACAAAAGAAAAGACTAGAAAAAAAGTGCCAGAGCCATGAAATTTTTTTACAAGTGCTAACAAGATCCTCAACATGATCTTCAATAGTGGACTCTTCTTGTTCTATGTTTGAATTGGTTGGGTTGGTAACTAAAATGTTAGAATCTCCCCAAAGGAGATTGGTGGGAGGGACCCAATCTTCACACCTATCTTGTTGGTTTTGCAAATTAGGAACATAGCTTGATTCATTATCACTATCCATAGCAGCAAGGATATGAACAGTTTTCTTGGTTTGACCTTCAAAACCTAGGCCAACTATTATCTTAGACCTACACCTAAAAAGACCATGGTCAAGTGGTTCAACTTTAGCATCCAATCTATGACTGAGAGGACCATGACCTGGGTAACCCATATTTGTGACCAAAGTTTGTCCTCTCCCATAAGCCTTAGGAGATGGGGAGAAATTTTCATTATGTTTGGATTTTTCCTCTTTTTAGATCCAACCTCTAATAGCCACTTCTTCTTTTTCATCTTGGATGGGCACTGAAGACTCTACAAATGTGTCAAATAGAGTCATGGTTGAAGATGAAGGGCATATCTCTAGCGATGGTTTACCATAGGACCTAGGTGAGATTGGCAATTTTGTAAAGGAGTTAATTTGATATCCTCCCATACCAAGGTTGATGGACTTGAACCTATTCTTACACTGTTCTAGAGCTGCATCAAATTTTTTGGCTTTTCGGTTGAGAGGAACATGAGTCCCTACTGAAATTGCATTCACAGATAATGTGCTATCCTCGGGTATATAGACTTCAACTCCATTATAGGGGAAATTAGCACATTGGTGGTAGGCAGATGGCACTTCTTTCATGTCATGGATCCACGGTCTACCAAGTAGGATATTATATGCTAGAGGACCAGCATCAACAATTTAGAACAAAATGTGCTTTTCAACAGGACCAATTCTGACAGGAAGGATAGCTAACCCTTTAGAACTTCTCTCTACCTCATCATAGGCTTTGATGGTAATTTTCTTCATACTATGAATAACTTTCTTTGAATAACCCAAGGTTTTCAAAAGACTTAAAGAACAAATGTTGAGCCCAACACCCCCATCTATCAACACACACCTGACATGGGTTTTATGGATCATGACCTCAATGTGAAGGGCAAGATTATGTGGATGGCTCAAAGCTTTGTCATCTTCTTTGAAAAATGTTAGGTAATGTGGGCTAGCAAGGTGGTTAACCATGTTCTATAATTGGTCAACATCTATGTTGTTAGGAACATTGGATGTACGCAATGCATCCTCAAGGACACGCTTATGTCTTGGAGACAATTCTAGGAGTTCAAAAATTGAGATTTGAGTTGGTGTTCTTTGTAATTGGTCAACAAGATTATAGCTCATTTCAAGATTGACTATTGATTTGCTGACATTCTTGGATGTCACTTTCTTGGGTTTGGAATTAGGCCCTCTAATAACCACAGGACCTTGACTTTGGCTTCTAGTGATAGCATTGAGAGCTTGGGATGACATTTGAGAGTGAGGACCTCTAAGCACAATCATGGGTTCTTCATTAAATATTGGAGGAGAATCAACATCATGACCATAAGGATCTCTACTTCCCATCATATTGACACTCTCATCCACAACTTCAAGCATATTGATAACATTTTTTGTAGACGTGTATGTATAGTTCATTGCTGCCTTGCCATCTTTGGGTTTAGAGGTTTTTCCCTTATCATATTTGGGCAAAGGCTCCTTGAATGCTTTGTGGTCCACATTAGTAGTCAACCCATCAATTTGAAGTTTACCACCCTCAATGAGATCCTAAATAATATGCTTAAGCTTCCAACAATGTCCTATGTCATGTCCAATGCCATTGTGGTATTTGCAATAAGCTTTTTCATTCCACCAATGTGGCTTAATATCTGGTATACAAAATTTTTTTGGATCTTGTGGATGTATAAGGTTGTGGGCAGTAACGGTCTTAAAAACATCCTCATAAGAGTCACCAAGCTTAGAGAATTAGCACTTTTCCTTTTTGGATTTATCTTGATATCTTTGTTTAGGCTCTTGTTGGTTAGAGGATGTGTTAAGCTTCATAGATTGAACTACACTAGATAAATGTAGGACACCTTGATCCTTTGGTTGATAAGAGTCAAAAACTCCATCATTGACCACTTGTTTGTTCTTGTTCCAGTGTGATTTCTTGCCTTTATCCTTATGATTGTTGTTATTTTGACTATTGTTGGTGTTCTTATGTTTAGTCAAAATGCCTTGCTCTTTTAAGACATCATCTATTCTACATGCGGTTTTGACCATAGTGTCGAATGAATCAAAGACCATCTTTTGAACCTCATACTATATCTCAAGCACTAAATTACTAACAATGATATCAATTTGCTCATGTTCAGGAATTGTCCTAAAATACCGAGAGCACAATCGTCTCCACCTTTGCAAGAATGTAACAAAGGATTCCCCTTCGTTTTGTTTCAAATTGCACAAATCGAGCATGGTGACTGATCTTGATAAGTTGTAGGAAAAATGTTGCACAAATCTGTAGACAAGTTCTTTGAAATTTTTGATGAGAGGGGTTATGTTGGTAAACCACTCCATAGCTTGACCTTTTAGACTCTGTGGAAATAATCACATAAGATAAGAGTCTTCATGGTGGAATTCAAAATTCATGGTGTAGAACTGACACACATGATCATGTGGGTCACCATTACTGTCATATTTGTCGTATTGGGGAAATTCAACCTTCCTAGGAAAATCCATCATGCTCACACTCCTATCAAAAGGGTTAGGACAAATAGAGTTAAGGTTGAAGGAACTCTTCGAAGCCATCATTTTCTCCATCTTTTTCTTGATTTTCTTAATTTCCTCCTCTTGTGAGGGACTCTATTTCTTTATTTTCCTATCCACATCAAAAGTATAAGGGACCCTCGCACCCTTGTTAATCAAGTTCTCTAGGAACTTGTCCTTATTTTGCTCAACATATTTCTCCACATATTGTTGGAAAAGTGGTTCTTGTTGCATTCTCATAAAGTCCTGAGGTTCATGATTCGCACTACTTCCTCCATGTCAAGAGCCATGATGAGCTCATTGGGAGGGTTGTCTTGAGTTCCTAGGAGGTGTCTGTCTCATATAGTGAGCATGTTGTAAAGTCCTTCCTCTAGGACTAGGAGATCTTGATGGTGACCTTGAATATTTTCTGCTTTGTGGGGTGCTCGAGGGAGTAGATGGTGGGGATTTGGTCCCACTGTTGGTACCCCTATTATTGATTTGTGCATTAATTTGTTGGGCTAGGATCCTATCTTGTTCTTCTTGTGTGGCTCTTCTCTCTATGTCCAACAAGGCTCATTGTTCCTCCTCTAAGAGTCTAAACTTCTCTTCTTTAGCGGCTTGCTCATTCAAAAAGACTTGCTTTTCATGTTCAATGTTTTTAAGCCTTTCATGCCCATATCTTGAGGTTGTTCTCAGTAGAGAGTTGGGTCTTGAATGTTTGAACCAATCATTAGTAAGCGTTGCATTGACATGAGCATCACTAGATTCATTGTTTTGGTGTTCATGTTGTGACCCTGCATCTTGGTGAGCTTGTGCATAATGTCTTTCAGCTCTCTAATGGGCATCTAAATATATTGAGTTAATAGGAGGTGATTCGGGTTGATTATCATAAGAAGATTCACCAAACATGATATTACCCCTATGTATTTGGTAAATGTCATCAAGAGTTTGATCCATTGCTTCTTTTTTCTATTTAGTCAAGTTGTAACCCATGTCCATGTTTGATTGAGAAAGTGTTGAAGATGTACTCAACTTAGTAGGATTTCTCTTTGGGTCAAACCAAACTTCAGACTTGCTCCTAGGTGATTGATCAAAGATGGGTTCTTTTCCCTTTCACTGTTGACGAGTTTGGACTAAAGACAACTGATCAAAGACAACATGAGGTCATTTTCCTTGACTAACTTGGTACCTTGTCATAACTGACATGAAAGAAAAAGACCCCTGGTGAGAAGATGACCTTATGAACCGTTGATTATTAAATGAGGATAGTGAAAATATTCAATTGTCCAAAAGAGAAATGGTGAAATAGAAAGCTGACAAAAGGTATAAATCAACACTGCCATAGTGGTTCCTAATAAAAGGATTTTAGTATCCTAGCACATATGGATCAGGAGGATGATGTATCTGAAATATATTGGAATTGAATTTATATGAAAATGAATTTGGACAAAAGAGTACTCAAACTCTCCAAGCATGAAATCAAAGAGTTTAAAGGTAGATCTTGTCAACAAGGATAATTCCTAACTTATCAATGACAAGCAAGATCTTTGGTGAAGTCAAGAATTAATAACTCAATGTGTCTAGACCCAAGAACCTAAGGTATAAATAGTCTTTCAGCTGCAAAGTACAAAACCTACTAAAATCTAGTCAACCAAGGAAAGACTAAAAATTGCAAAAATCAGACAAACTACAAAAAGACTATGGGTAATACTTTCCAAGCAGACAGGGTGATAATTTATGACTAGGCGATATTTCACCATAAGCAGGGTGACAGTTTCTAGGCAGCCCAGGTGATAGTTTCCAGGCAAGCGGTGCGATAGTCTTCCAGTGGTGAACTATCACATGATATTTCTTAGTAGAGAGAGTGATAATTGTTTAGTATTGTATGACTCTTCGACCAGTGAGTGTCAAAATCTCATTTTTTAAGGCAATTTGATCAAAATTTCAGGCTGAAGGCTAGTTTTTCTCGATTTCAATCATAGTTACAGTAGTAAATGGACAAGTTTGAAAATAGTAAGGGATCAAACATGTCTTAAAATGCTTGAAACAAGGGCAAACACAACCTTTCCAAGACAAGCAATTGTGATATCAAAATTACAAAATCCTATGAATACTACTATGATGTTGAATATGCAAGAATGTTTACATAGGTATATCACAATGAGAACACTTCAAGCACTTGCTACCTAGAAGGAAAAAGACTCAATACTTAACAACTTGGCCCACACTTGATGCTCCATTTCCTCATACAAAGTGGTTGCCCACAATAGATATTGGCTTTATCGTGGAAGTACCAAAGACACAACCAAAGGAACATAGATGGTGAGTAATCTTGGGGTGATCCAGGTTATTCCACTTGGATCAATCCTTGCACCAAGAAGCTAAGTGGAAAAATAGGGTGGCTTTTATCTAATGGTTATTAGTAAGGGCTTTTTTTTGTAGTACCCCTCTTTCTCCCCAAAGGGACTCCTTACCTTGCGGCAAGTAACAGACCTTGCACGCACAAGAGTACCTTAAGCATTCTTGCTCAACACTTTCCTCATGGTCACAATCCCACAAGTACTCACATTAAGCGAAGACAAGCACTAAATCTACCAAGGTTTTGTGTCCTTGATAGCCTTGAGTTTATAGTGGGTTGGAATAGCCAGTAAAAGGCTTGTCCCCACTTGGGTCATTCCTCTTGATTGCTCAAGAGCAGGCCCGCTAAAGGATTCTAAGAACTAAACAAAAAGTGGATCAACTTGTGAGGTTCAAGGTTTTTGTTTCACGACAAGGGTGAAGAGCATACACCCCTATCTCAAAAATTTTCCCAAACACACCAAAAAGAGTTCAATTACCCTCTTGCTTTCAAAATCCAAGGATGGGTCAAGATTTTTTGGTTCACCACAAGGGTGAAGAGCATACTTCTCCTACCACCCAAGAATTCCTACAACAAGATATTATGTTCCTTTGAAATGAAACAACTAGTAATTGCCACACTTGAAATGAAATAAATAACAAGCACTTTTTTTTTGTTTTTATGCTTTTGGGCAGCCCTGCAAAAATCGTTAGTAGCCCCTATGCATGTAATATTTGGCAAATAATCAAGCAAGAAGCACCTACAACCACAACTTGTTAGCCCCACAAGGTTAGAAAAATCAAAATCCAAAGGAAATCTACAACTAAGCTCTACCTAATCACAGTGAATCAAACCAGCAAGCTAATTTTAGATCAAAACTTGATAAAAAAGAACCAAGAAACAACCCACTGCCAGGTATAGGTGATAGTATAGTCACCAAAAATATCACATGATACTTTACAGTATGCTAGGGTGATAATACATTTCTAAGTGATAGTTTACTATACCTTTAGGTGACAGAATGTTCCAAACGGTGCGACAGAATGTCTCAAACAGCATGATACTTTAACTAGTAAAGTATCACACCACCATACAGAAACTATCACATGATATTGGAAAAGTATCACATGATAATCTGAGACTGAAAAACTAGAGAGCTGAAAATGATGCTAAATTATTACGAAAAATTGACAGAAATGCAGAAAATAAAGGACAAAACAATAATGCTCTACCCCACGGTGGGTGCCAAAAATATACACACTAAATAGTGCACTTCTCTAAGTTATTATATCCAAGGGAATCCATGAGTAGGAAACCCTAGAAAGTGACCTAGATCTCTCTATGTATGGAGTTGCAAGATTATTAAAATTGCTCTCAGCTAGAGCTATTAAGCTTATGACCTTGCTAGTCAGCCACACAATGAGAGATTCAAATGAAGACAAGGGAAAGAATGCCAATATCCCCAAGAATCACTATGAAATGAAATGCAATACTATGCTATGATTGAAAGTCCAAGCTAAGCTATGGAAATGAAAGTACAAACTAAACTATGAAAGGAAAGATGCCAATATTACAAAGCCTTCCTAGTTAAGCTATGTGAGTTAGTCTAATCTATAGCATAAAGGAAACTAAGCTAAGAAAGCATAAATATGAAACTATGATGCAAGGATGCAACTAAGATGGAATGTAAATGTAAAAGTTAAGAATGCTCCAAATCTCCAAAGCTCCAAAGTCACCTAGAAAATCTGTAGCATAACATTAGTATTCAAAAGATGCATATGAAAATGAAGAAGAGAGCTCTTCTTTTATAGGAAATGATAAAGAATGGACCATGGAGATTAAGAGGAAAAAGATTTAATAAAGGGTGAAGCTTGAAAGAGGAGCAATCTATGTGCACAAGTATCCTCCAATGAGAAATAAGAGTTGACTTTAGAGCCTCATGTGAGACAAAAAGTGCTTTTTCTCTTTTTATAAAATAAGAATAATGCTTTATTTGTGCAACTTAGGATAAGAGGAAAAGTGGGGACTTTTTATTTAATAAAAGGGGAGGAAATTCCTTTTAATTAAATAAAGACATGATAAAATGGTTAGCCCATAGAAAATAATCGAATAAATGATAAAATAGGATTTGATCAAGGAAATTGATATAATTAAAAAATATTGATTTTTGAAAATATTAATTCAGGGATTTGATAAATTGCAAGAATGGGGCCCAAAGTCTAGGTGACCATTTTATGGTGCATACACCACCTACTCTCCCCATCTCAATGTATATTATTTAGGGAAGGTGGGTAACTCGCAAGAGGGACTATATCCAACATAGTAGGGATGATAGCCAGTTCTAAACAAGGATCCTATTGAGAATCACAATGTTCGACACTAGGTGTTGATGAACTAAAATTGATGTGGAACCTAATTGAAGAATCTTTGATTTAAGATCATTGAGGAGTTGCTTATTAGATATGGAATATGATTAAATTAGTATTATGTTGTCATTAATGTCAACTAGTTTGACAACACTTATCTTGTAAGTTACTATACTGAAACATCAAAAGAAAGGTGAAAGAGATGAAGAACAAAAATATCTACATGAGGAAGATGTATATGTCAGATGAGGATAAGGAATACATTGAGTAACTTTTTGATAATTCTATGACCTTATGATATTGACTTTATTATGTTGTATTCATCTATGATGAAGAATAGAGCTGAAAGACACAAAGCAGTGTTATCGGTAAATAAAGCATTTTAGTGTACACCGATGGAGTGTAGTGTATACCAAGCACAGTGTTAACTAAGCTTGTGTTCACCAACACATTTCTTTGTTAACCGAGCAGAACATAAAGGAATTAAATGATCAGTTTAGCCGATAACATTGATGAGCTGGAAAGTGTATGAAATCTAGGTAACAGATAATATTTGTTATGAAGATCAACAGCTAACATAATTCAAGGAAGATCTAATGTAGTAGATTGAAATGTGTTATTGAAAAATCAGCCGAGGAAGCTTAAAGAGGAAAAATCAATGAAGATGATTAAGTGGAAAAATCTGATGGAAGAGAAGAAAATGGTTACATGTCTATATAAGAGACTGATGATTTCACAATGAAAGATCGTCAGAAGAAGAAGATACTACAGAGTTATCGCGTGAACAAGCTTCATGCATTCTGATCATACTGGTTAGTAAGAATTGAGCTATAGAACAATTACTAAGCTATAGAGAGTAATTATGGATGGACAATAAGTTAATACATTGTTGAATCTAAAGTGTTACATTGATCAGAAGGATTTGTATGAGCAAAATATTGATCTATAATATGCAATTGAAGTTGTATTAAGGTAGATCATTGACTCTTACATATTTAACCATTGTACACAATCAAATCTCTTAACTAAGTGGACTATAATGTCTTATCATGTATCATTCATAGAATGAACATTGTTATCCTATCAACTCCATAGTGAATGTTGGTTAGATGATAACTTCTGGTCTAAAATCCTCTAACAAGGTCACACCTAATAGTGTGTTTGTAACCTTTAATAGGGTTGGGTCTTCACTGACCTCACTTCAGAAGACTAAATTTTTGGGTTGTCGGTCCTAGGTGGTTTTTCTCTTCATAGAGTTTCCATGTTAAATATCTTGTGTTATGTGTTGATTGTGATATTTGTTTGTTATCATACTTTTCATATTACATGTCAAATTTGATTGATAACTATCTAAAGTTTAGACTGATGAGATTTAAAATCATAGATAGATAAAGTATTTTATGTTTACCGAATAGCAGAAGTTGAAGTATTTTGTTTTGGATTATACATTTTGATTTGGGACAGTGATTAACTGATTCACCCCCCTCTCAGTTATTCTAACAATTGGTATTAGAGTTGTGGTTGCTTAGAATAGAGTTTTAAGGGCTTTAGCACAAATGTCTCAAGATGTATAAGAGGGAAGTGCAAAGACTAAACAAAGATAACTTCACAGTATGGCAAAGCCGGATGAAGTTGCACATATCTGGAATTGGGAATTCTACACTAGAACTGATGGAGAATGGCTATATACAACCAACCAATAGTCCCTTAGCTCTTGATCAAATGAAGGATAGGCATGAACACAATATTAATATGATAGAACTTGCTACTACCTATACTGATGCCAAAGTTTAAGACATCAAAGGTTGTGATACTACTAAGAAGATGTGGGACAAACTAAATCTAATATATAGTGGAGATTTGAATGTTAAAAGAGCCTGAGATGAAATCCTAAGAAGCAGATTCAATGATATGAAGATGAAGGAAGGTGAGAAAAATGTGTAATATTCAAATAGACTAAAAGAGGTAGTACATGCTATCAGAGCATCTGATGGATTGATTGATGATGAAATAGTGATAAGCAAGATTCTCAGAACTTTACTGCTAGTTTATGCAATCAGGATCTCTGCAATTCATGAAACAAGGGCTACATCCAACCTTACTCTTGACACCCTAATTGGTAAGCTTACAACCTTTAAATTGAATAAATTTGATAATAGTGGTTGTAAGCTTACCAATTAGGGTGTCAAGAGTAAGGTTGGATGTAGCTCTTGTTTCATGAATTGCAGAGATCCTAATTGCATAAACTGGCAGTAAAGTTTTGAGAATCTTTCTTATCACTGTTTCATCATCAATCACTCCATCAAATGCTCTAATAGCATGTACTACCTCTTTCAGTCTGTTTGAATGTTGCATAATGTTCTCACCTTCCTTCATCTTCATATCATCGAATTTGCCTCTTAGGCTTTCAGCTCAAGCTCTTTTAACATTCAAATCTCCAATATATATTAGGTTTAGTTTGTCCCGCATCTTCTTAGTAGTATCAAAACCCTTGATGTCTTCAAATTCAGCATCAGTATAGGAAGAAACAAGTTCTATGGAATCTTCTTTCATGTCTTCTTTAAAGATTGGTAAGTCTAGCAGGAAAATTAAGAATGATGATAGTGATAGCAATACCGATGATGAGCTTGATGAGCTTGAAGCTCTTATGGCCAGAAAACTACCAAAGGAAAAGGAAGATATAGAGGTAAGCTACCTTTTGCATGCTTTAAATGTAAAGAGGTTAGCCACATTTCTGCTAGATGTCCACATAAGAAAGATGATGATGATAGATCCAAAGACCAATTGGAAAGAAGCTATGGGAGAAGAGTCAATAGAGGCTACCGACACAACACTAGAGATAATCGAGATAGTTATGACAAAGGTAAAAAGGTATGTTACATAGATGAAGATATTCAATCTGAATCTAATTCTGATGATGACATAGAAGTTGTATTTGTTTCTATGAAAGATGACTCAAAGGAAGAAGAGAAACATGAAGAGACAACACTGATCTCTAGAGTAAATAGAAATGATACATGAATCATAGATAGTGGTTGTACGCATCATATGACCGGTGATGTAGAGAAATTTGATCAACTTGATGAATACAATGGAGGATCTGTGAGAATGGGCAATGATGCACCTTGCATGGTAAGAGGTAAAGGTTCACTAATGATTAATGATAGAATAAAATGTGAAAATGCATACTGGGTAGATGGACTAAACTATAATCTGTTAAGTGTGGAAAAGCTGAACAATTCAGGCCACCGACTTTCTTTTGAGAGCAAAAAGGTGAAGATTTATGATGATGGAGGAAGACTTGTTAGAACTGGTACACAATCTAGAGGTAACCTATTTTATCTTGATATTGATCAGTCTTCTTGTTTTTTAATGAAGGATGAAGATGCATGGTTGTGGCACAAAAGGTTATGCCATGTGAACTTTGACAACATGATCAAGACTAGCAGAAAGAGAAGAGTTAGAGGTTTTCCTAACTTGTCAAAACATGATCATGCTATGTGCCATGAATGTCAGAAAGGTACAATGACTAAGTCTAGTTTCAAAAGAAAAAACTACTCAACAAAGAAGATACTTGAGTTGGTTCACACCGAACTATGTGGTCCTATGAGAACTTAGAGTTGTTATAGTGATAGATACTTTATTCTTTTTGTTGATGACTATACTAGATTGATGACTGTTATGTTCTTGAAAGAGAAATCTGAAGCTTTTAAAATGTTCAAATGGTATAAAGATAAGGTAGAAAAAGAGACTGGTAAAGAAATTAAATGCTTAAGATCTGATAGAGGAGGTGAATTTATCTCTGATGAATTTATTAATTTCTATAATGAGCATGGTATTAAGAGACGGTTCTCTGCACCGAGGACACCTCAGTAAAATGGCATTACTGAAAGAAAGAACAAGTCAATAATCGATTGTGCTAGAACACTGATGATACAAAAGAATGTTGCTCAGACATATTGGAGAGAAGTTGTCAGTATAGTTTTATATGTTCTTAACCGAGTACAACTAAAGGACACCAACCAGACACCTTATGAGCTATGATTTGGACACAAACCTATTGTAAGTTATTTTTATGATTTTTGGAAGTAAATGCTTTATTCTAAAAGATGAGAGAAATGGAAAATTTTATTCAAAAGGAGATGAATGGATATTCTTAGGATATTCTACTAAAAGTAAAGCATATAAATGTCTAAATAGGGTTACAAATAAGATAATTGAAAGTACTAATGTTCGTGTTGATGAGTTTAATGACAAGAACATAAAGGATAGTAGAAAGGAACTAGAAGACTACATTAGATTCACTTACATTGAACAACTAGAGTATCTATCAAAGTCACAACCTATTATAACCAGTCAGTAGGAAAACAATGCAGAACAACAAGAAGAACAAACCGACGAACAAGATGGAGCTACCAAGCAAGCTAATGAACATGAATAGGGTGAACAATAAAGAAGAGACCAAGTGCTAGCTATATTTTTTAGAAGACACCATGATGAGACACAAATTATTGGAGACAGACAAGCTCGAATGCAAACTAGGAGCAAAGCAAGACAAGGTACATGTCTAGTTTGTGAATTTGAACCGAAAAATGTAAAAGTTGCATTAGAAAATGATGAATGGGTTAATGAAATGAAAGAGGAAATAGAGAAAATAGAGAAGAACAAAACTTAGAGATTAGTACCCCAACCAAAGGACAATAATGTTATCGGTACTAAATGGATATTCAGGAACAAACTAAATGAAAATGGTGAAGTTACAAGAAATAAAGCTAGATTGGTATGCAAGGGATATGCACAGGAATAAGGCATTAACTATGGTGAAACATTTTCACATATTTCTAGATTGGAAGGAGTTAGAATGCTACTTGCATATATTGCACACAAGAAATTCAAAGTCTATCAAATGGATGTGAAGTCAACATTTCTGAATGGTATACTTGAAGAAGAGGTCTACATAGAACAACCTGAAGGGTTTGTTGATCCAGACAATAGAGACATGGTATGTAGATTACAAAAAGCTTTATATGGTTTGAAGCAAGCACCGAGAGCCTAGTATGATTTACTGCATACTTACTTGCTAAGTATTGGATTTGTTAGAACAAGTGAAAACAATAATTTGTATATGAAAGTAGATAGTGAGGATAATATTCTTATTGCTGAGATATTTGTGGATGATATTATTTTTGGAGGAAAAGATCATATATGCAAAGCCTTTGCTGATGAAATGCAAAAGGATTTTGAAATGTCTATGTTTGGAGAGATTAAGTTCTTTCTAAGACTACAAGTGATTCAGTAGAGTGATGGGATATTCATCACACAATATAAATACATAAAGGAAGTATTGAAGACATTTGGCATGGAAGATGCTAAACTTGTGGGAACATTGATGGCTACTAGATGTAAACTAACAAAGGAGGATGAAACTACAGAGGTAAACCAGACACTTTACTGATCCATGATTGGTAAACTAATGTATGTAGTTCACAGTAGACCAGATATAGCACATGATGTGGGAATTATTGCTAGATTTTTTGCTAACCCTAGAGAATCACACATGATTACTACTAAAATAATCTTAAGATATCTAAAAAAGATAGAGGATCATGGCATTTGGTATCCTAAGGAAGGAAAGTTTGAGCTGAAGGTATACACCGATGCTGATTGGGCTGGAAATGTAGATGATAGAAAAAGCACCATCGAAGGAGCATTTTTCTTTTGTGAAAGACTTGTTACCTAGACTAGTAAAAAGAAAGCTTGTATTTCTTAGTCTATAGCTAAAGCAGAGTATGTTGCTGCTGCTACTAATTTCTCAAACATTGCATACATCAAGAAAGTGTTGGAAGGAATCAATGAGGTAATCACTGACCCGGTGATTATATACTGTGACAACACTAGTGTCATTAATATTTTAAAGAATCCAGTGATGCACTCTAAGACAAAGCATATATCTATCAAGTATCACTACTTAAGAGAACAAGTGCAGGAGAAGAAAGTGAAGTTAGAATTTGTTACATCTAAAGAACAACTTGTAGATATCTTTACAAGGCCTCTATCGAAGGACACATTTGAATACTTGAGGACTAGACTTGGGGTTCGTCCCTTGTCTATTAGTCACTAAGGTGATCTAGATGTTGCATTAGCCTAATCTTATTAGAAGATCATTCATGTTGATGCAACATAGTTCACACTTTGAATCATGTTCAAGGTTGTGATTAAGTTTGGATAATTGAAATAGATTGGGATATCAGTATACAGAGATACAAAGAATGTAATGGACAATAGAGAGTCACTTGGCTATTGAAGAGATATTTGTTTATTTGTTTCTTTCAAATTTTTTTCAAAGGGAGAGATGAATAATATGAAAGGAAAGATAAACATGCACCGATGAGAACTATTTAAGGGAGAGATAATCTGAAAGGAACAAAGAATTGAAAATCAGTTACTGAGGATAGAAGCAGGAACATGAGAACTGAAAAGAGCATATATAATGATTAGCATTATAGCATTACAAATGCTTAGTAACATAGTGATTAAACATATTAAGTCTATTCGACTTACAACATTTTTTCACAAAGTTGTAGAATACATATTTTGTATGTGTATGGTACATTTCATATTACTTGAGTTGCCATCAATGCCAAAGGGAGAGATTGATGAACTACAACTGATTTGGAACCTAATTGAAGAATCTATGATTTAAGATCATTGAGGAGTTGTTGATTAGATATGGAATATGATTAAATCAGTATTATGTTGTCATTGATGTCAACTAGTTTGATAGCACTTATCTTGTAAGTTACTATACCAAAACATCTGAAAAAAGGTGAAAGAGATGAAGAACTAAAATATCTACACGAGGAAGATGTATATGTCAAATGAGGATAAGGAACACATTGAGTAAATTGTTGATAAGTCTATGACCTTATGATATTGACTTTATTATGTTGCATTCATTTATGATGAAGAATAGAGCTGAAAGACACAAAGTAATGTTGTCAGTAAATAAAGCATTTCATTGTACACCGATGGAGTGTAGTGTATATCAAGCATAGTGTTAACAAAGCTTATGTTCACCAATGCATTTCTTTGTTAACCGAGCAGAACATAAAGGAATTAAATGATCAGTTTAGCTAATAAGATTGATGAGCTAGAAAGTGTATAAAATCTAGGTAATGGATAATGTTTGTTATGAAGATTGATGAGTAAAATAATTCAAGGGAGATCTAATGGAGTAGATTAAAATGTGTTATTGACACATCAGCTGAGGAAGCTTAAAGTGGAAAAATAAACTAAGATGACTAAGAGGAAAAATCTGATGGAGGAGAAGAAAATGTTTTACATGTCTATATAAGAGACTGATGATTTCACAATGAAAGATCATCAGAAGAAGAAGATACTATAGAGTTATCATGTGAACAAGCTTCATGCATTCTGATCATACTAGTTAGTAAGAACTGAGCT
Source organism: Chamaecyparis obtusa (assembly GCA_027943335.1). Lineage (NCBI taxonomy): Eukaryota > Viridiplantae > Streptophyta > Pinopsida > Cupressales > Cupressaceae > Chamaecyparis > Chamaecyparis obtusa. The sequence goes on along the minus strand of BSBK01002799.1, from coordinate 759,628 downwards.
GGAGAACAATTACCAAGCTAAAGAGAGTAATTACCGATGGACAATAAGTTAATACATTATTGAATATGAAGTGTTACATTGATACATATTTAGCATTTGTACACAGTCAAATCTCTTAACCGAGTGGACTATAAGGTTTTATCATGTATCATTCATAGAATGAACATTGTTATCCTGTCAACCCTATAGTGAATGCTAGTTGGATGATAACTTCTGGTCTAAAATCCTCTAACAAGGTCACACCTAATAGTGTGTTTGTAACCTTTAACAGGGTTGGGTCTTCACCGACCTCACTTCAGAAGACTAAATTTTTAGGTTGCTAGACCTAGGTGGTTTTTCCTTTCACAAGGATTCAACATTAAATCTCTTGTGTTATGTGTTTATTGTGATATTTGTTTGTTATCATACTTTTCATATTACATGTTAGATTTGATCAGTAACTGCTATAAAGTTTAGACTAATAATCATTAAAAGCATAGACAAAGAAAGTATTTTATGTTTACTAAATAGAAAAAGTTGAAGTATTTTGTTTTCGATTATACATTTTGATTTGGGATAGTGATTAACTGATTCACCCCCCTCTCAGTTATTCTAACAGGTGTAAGAGTTAATTGTGATGAAAGCATATTAGGTAAATCAATGTCAATGTCAATAGTCTCATATTCATCATTAACATCATCAGTATCATCAAGAGTATCTTCTTTGTCCAAATTAATCAAAATAGGATCTAAGATACAAATAAAATCATTAGAATCATGCATCTTAGCATCATTATTAGTAACAACTTCTTCTAACTTATCATGCATAGATTTATCCGAAGAAGGTAGAGATATTTGAAGAATAGAATTATGAGCTTTAGCATGAGCATGATGCTTCTTACGATGTTCATTAGCAGATCGATTATGTTTTGATTTGTTTAAAATAGGTTGAGAACTAGAAGGAAAAATCACAGGTTCTTTAGGAAGATCGATAGGATTATCAGCAACATGAGGAACTATCACAAGATCTTTTATAGGTTCTTTAGGAAGAACATGATTAACAAAACTAGAAGCCATAGTTAAAGGAGGTATAGAAGGTGTAGGTAAAAGACCATGATTAATATCCATAGGAGGTATTCTTAATTCAAGAATCTTACGATATTTATAAGCTTGATATGAATGGAAAAAATTATCAGGTCAAGGAGGACATGAATTACGTAATGAAGGCCAAAATAAATCAAGAGCATCACAATCTCTAGGCCTAGAAGGTTGATATAAACTATGATTAACCATCTTCACTTCTTTATAATGAATGAATTTAAGACACTTATGGATAGGTGAAGCAACAACATGCATGGGATTTAACCAAGGAAAACCTAGCTTAACTTGAAATTGATCAGAAGTAGGAACAACAACAAAGGTAGTTCTCACAATTTTTCCACAAAGTTCAACCGGTAAAGTAATAGAACCAAATGATGGATAAAGAAAGCCATTACAAGTTTGAATCCACACATCTGATGTATCATAAGAATCATGTTGTAAGCTTTTCATAAAAAGATTTTCTTCAATAATAACATTGACTAAGGATGTCAGATCAATAAGATAACCATGAGTAGGTTTCTGAGAAATCCTAGCATAAATGTAAAGGGGACCATTGGGAGCTTTAATAGTCTCAAAATCATCAAAGGTAATCAAAACTTTCCAAGGTCTTTTATTCTTAGGTTGTTGTTGAGGTTTAGGTTGAGGTTTCAATTTAGGCTTAGGTTTTGGTTGCGGTTGAATCTGAGGTTGAAGTGGATGTTGAGGTGGAGATACAGTTTGACCAACATGCTCCACTTTATTAACAACAAGATTGATATCATCCATCTTTGAATCATACACAATTTCCATAGCCGATGGCTAAGCAATGTTATTAGTATCATGCGTAGGTAAAAGATTCATATAGATTTGAAGGTTTTGATTAGGAGGAGAGATAGATTTGTTCCCACTACCATCATGATTATCAATAGATAAGGCATCAGAGTCAGTTAAGTCTTGAATCTTATGTTTTAAAGAATAACACTTCTTAGTATCATGACCATTCTGACAATGATATTGACAAAAATCTTTAGGATTAAAAGCTTTAGATGCAATCGTAGCAGGTAACAGAGGTTGAATAGGAGGTAAACTAATCATATTAGTAGTTAACAACCTATTCATAATAGCATGTAAATATTCAGAAAGAGGAGTAAACATATAATTTAATCAAAAAGCAGTAGATGCAGAAGTGGCATTATGAGATGGAACAACAACTTGATCAACAACTGCATTTGCTTGTTTGTTTATCTTGACATAATTATTGAATTTTTTAAATTTGTTTGGATTAGGAACAACATCACTCTTATCAACTAGAATAGGAGCCATTGGAATTTTGTTCTCAAATTAACTCACTTGTAATCGATAATGATGAACCATTGCACAAAGTTGTTGAAAAGAGGTAAATTCAGTAAGAAGAATCTTATCTCTAATATCCTTTTGCAAATTTGAAATAAACATATGTTGAATATCAATATCAAGCACAGGATAGGAAATCTGAGCATACAAATGCTTAAATCTACCAATAAATTTAGTCAATTTTTCTTTAGCACTTTGTTTACAATGCATTAAATTAGTCAATGACACTTGCGGGCCAATGTTGTTTTGAAATTGTTGAATAAAGGCATTATCAATGTGTAGAAAGGAATCAATAGAATAAGGAGGCAAGGAACAATACCATTTTAAGGCCTTGTCATGAAAATTTCTAGCAAACAGTTTGGCTAAGATCCTATGGTCATGAGCATAATCACTATGAAGGATTTGGAATGTTTTAACATGATGAACAGGATCACCTTTTAAATTATAATTCTCAAGATGAGGCATATCACCTTGCTGAGGAACATGAGTATGAATAATGTCTCGGGACAAGGGACTTCCCATGTCACATGTAGGAACAATAAATTTGTTTTGAATTAAAGTAGCAAGTTGTTGTAAGGATGACACAGTTTCAACCAAACTGATGATTGTTGAATCATTAGAGGAAATAGGAGGAATAGCAACATTAGACACACTAGGTAAAGTTTAAGAAGCTACATGAATAGAAGACACAACTAGAGGAACACTAGGAACTACAATTGGAAGAAAATTGGAATAAGTAAAAGGAACATTATGATATGAAGGTTGTGATGTAGGAAGGGACACGAGAGGAACAGTCATAGGAATAGAGGGAACTGTCATAGTCACCAAAGAAGGAGTATAGGTAGTAATACTAGGTAAAGGATTAGAAGAGGGTTCAACACTAGTGATAGGAGGAATCAACCCTAAATATTGAGCTTCTTGAGCTAAATGTTTAACATTTTAATGCATGAGGTGAGTAATACCATGCAAGAGGTTAACACCTTGATCACTATCATGAACAAATTTCTTAAGAGCCTCTATAGATTGAATAGAATCTTGATTATGGTTCTCTTGAATAAGTCAATTATCCATTTTATCAAGTTCAGTTGAAATTTTTTGGACTTGTTCAGGAGGAACTCTTAAAGCATCATCCTCATCATGAGATGAGTGAGAAGAGTTTTGCTCCATAGTAGGATTGGAATCATGAAGAATCAAATTATCATCTAGGATCCTAAGGAAAGGAGAGGAATATTCAAGATCAAAGGCACCCATGAGTCTATGACTTCTTCTAACCAGAATGTTATAATAGGGCTAATAGTAGTAAAGCTCATAAACTAATGCAACACAAATGAACTAAGAATACATAAAGCATGGATATTTTTGTATTTTGAAATCTAGTTAGCATGCAAGATTTAACATAAAAGAGAAATCTAATACCAAAAAGATAAAAGTAAATCTAACACCACAAAACATAATAGGGCTTCCAATTCCAAAAAAGAAAGGATACTAAGTATGTTGGGTTCACCAAAATGAATAGTGAAGGTGAACACACAAGATAATGCAAATGGAGATCTAACACCATAAAAGAAAGAGAGTAAGCTCGTCAGGTTAACCAAAATGAATAGGGAGAAATTGATGAAGGGTGCTCCCCTTAATACCACAAACACATAACAGAAACAAAGAAACAACAACAATATGCAAGAACAGAAAATTGGCTTCTTATTATCTCCACAAATGTGGAATTACAAACTTTTAGAATTACAATATGCAAAGCCACATGGGCATTCCCTTACAATATTCTATAGGATAAAGCCTTGAATTATTACCCAGATCTACTACCCAGAACTATTCAAAACTGCCTAAGACAATAATATAGCCTTCCTTATATAGGCAATTTTCCACCGCCTGGGAAGGTTCCAGAATTTTAGCCAATAAGGCTGACCAAACTTAGAATTATTTTATTTTACATTTTATTACATCATAGTCAGCTCAAGATAACCTTTAAAACTTGAAGAGAAATTTTGAAGAAAATTATTTTCTACCATTTCAGGTGGCCCAACTTCCGAAGACCATAAGTCATCACCAGTTGACCCGATCGGCTATTATAACCCCATTTCAGAAATGCCACGAAGCGCTCTACAGGCTTGACTCACGCAAGCGCTTGTCACCCAAATTTTTGACCACATTCAGGGCCTCTAAAGCCTTCAAAACTGAGTTCAAAGTTTTTGTACCCTGCTACCAATACCGAAAATCTTCAATATCTTCCAATATACACTTGATCTGGCAATGAAACTTTACTGGCAGACTTATATGACCAAAATGAACCTCCAAGAAAGAAATCAGATCATTCTGAGCACATACAAAAATTACCAAAAATAGTAACTTTCCATAAATAGCAGGTCTGCACAAAATAGCCCTTATTGAATATAAAAATAGAAATATTTTTGGGTGATGCAAGATTGCTCTTACACCCAGGATGCTCCTGCATCAGACACCTGGGGTAATTTGAGAAGTGACCCTGTCATCACTCAGGTGTGAAGAGGAAAACCAAAATGGTTAACCTCCACCCTTGTTAGCCATGATGAATCTTCAACAGGTCATCCTTTCCAGTTGACCAGATATTCTTCATATGTCCTGTTCCTTGTGGTTCTGCCAACATGACTGTCCAGTATATCTTTGATCTCCTTAGTGTCTGAACTAGTTACTAGAATAATCCATTGTGCTGTTGTGATCACATCTTCAACACCTCCTTCATGATACTCTATCAGATCTAAAATGTTAAACACTGGTGAAATATTTAGCTCAATAGGCAGTTCTACCTCATATGCATTTCCTGAATCATGTTTCTTCAGTATCTTACATGGTCCAAACTTCTTCATTTTCAGCTTGTTATATGTACCAACTAGAAACTGCTCCTTCCGCAAATGAACCATGACTTCATCACCAGCCTGAAATTCCTTATACCTCCTTTTCTCATCTGCCTTAGCCTTATACTGTGCGTTCATCTTGGTAATATGCTTCCTCACCTCCCCATGGATGTTCTTCAAGTGTTCTGCAAAATCTTCAGCTTCAGCACTACTTATTTCTCCTTTATCTATCTTCCTCAAGTCAGATGCATTTCTCAGACTACTTCCATATACAATCTAGAATGGTGATTTACCAGTGCTCCTGTTGATAGAATTATTATATGCAAATTCTGCCTGCGGTAAAATAAAATCCCATCCTGTTGGCTTATCTCCAACCAAACATCTCAGCAAATTTCCCAAACTCCTATTCACCACCTCTGTCTATCCATCAGTCTGTGGATGATGTGATGAACTGAACTTCAAATCTATCTTCAACTTCTTTCACAATGTACGCCAGAAATATCCAACAAACTTAGTGTCCCGATCTGAAACTATGGTCTTTGGCAAACCATGAAGTCTCACTACTTCTCTGAAAAACAATTCTGCTACATGAACAACATCATTAGTCTTCTTGCAGGGAATGAAATGTGTCATCTTCGAAAATCTGTCAACCACCACAAAAATTGAATCATGTCCCCGCTGAGTCCTCGATAAACCAAGAACAAAGTCCATGCTAATATCCTCCCAAGGCTTCTCTGGTACAGGTAATGGCTGATACAACCCTGTATTCTGCTTCACTCCTTTCGCCATCTGACATACTCTGCAACTCTGTACAAACTTCTTCACATCTTGCTGCAACTGTGGCCAATAATAATTCTCACTAACCAAAGAAAGGGTTTTATCACGACCAAAATGTCTAGCCAATCCTCCGCTATGCTTCTCCTTGATGAGATTCTAACTCATAGAACTTCTTGGAATGCACAACTGACTCCCTTTGAATAGCATATCATCCTAGATGATGAAATCCAGCTATTTCATCCTATCTAGAGTAACAGGTTCTGTACAAGCTTTCCAAGCTTCACCAAAATCAGGATCCTCTGGATACAAATTCTTGAGTTCCTTAAACCCAACCACTTCAATCTACATTTTTGTCAGCAATAGTTGCCTTCTGCTAAGAGCATCAGCAACCCTATTGGACTTTCCACTCCTGTGTTTCAAAATAAATGTATAACTCTGCAAAAACTCAACCCATTTCAAATGCCTCTGATTCAACTTTCCTTGACTATTCAAATATTGTAAAGCTTGATGATCAGTATACAAAACAAACTCCTTAGGAAGTAGATAATGTCTCCACTTCTTTAATGCTTGAACTATAGCATAAAATTCCTGATCATAAATAGAATATTTCCTCTTGGCATCATTTAACTTCTCACTGAAATAAGCAACAGGTTTACCTTCTTGGCTCATAACAGCTCCTATTGCAGTACCACTAGCATCACAATCTACTTGAAACACCTTATTAAAATTTGGAAGTGCTAAAACAGGTTGTTCTGTAACTTTTTGTTTGAACAATTGAAAACTCTTTTCTGCCCCATTAGTCCACTTAAATTCTTTTCTATCCCCTCTCATTCTTTCAGTCAAGGGTCCACAAATACTGCTAAAATTTCTGATAAGTATTCTGTAAAAGCTAGCTAGACCATGAAAAGATCTTACCTCAGTAGCAATCCTTGGACTAGGCCATTCAAGGATAGCCTGTACCTTCTCTGGGTCCATTTTTAGACCTTCTCCTGAAACTACAAACCCCAAATACACCAACTCTTTCTTCACAAAATTGTACTTCTTCAAATTAATCAACAATTTCTCTTCTCTCAGCTTCTCAAATACCATACGACTATGCATCATATGCTCCTCCAATGTCTTACTAAAGATCAGAATATCATCTAGGTAAACAATGACAAACTTACCTATAAATTCTTTCAGAAACTCGTTCATGAGCTGCATGAAAGTGCTCGGTGCATTGGTTAGCCCAAAAGGCATGACTAACCACTCATACAGTCCTTCCTTTGTCTTGAAGGCAGTCTTCCATTCATCTCCTTCTTTGATCTGAATCTGATGATATCCACTCTTCAGATCTATCTTTGAGAAATACACAGCTCCACTCAAACAATCCATAATATCATCCATTTGTGGCAATGGAAACCTGTACTTGATTGTGATCTTGTTTATTGCCCTAGAATCTATACACATCCTCTATTCTACATTCTTCTTTGGTACTAATACCGCTGGTACAGCACAGGGACTCAGACTCTCACGGATCAATCCTTTCTGTAACAACTCATGTACTTGTCTCTTCAACTCCTCACTTTTTGCAAGTGTCATTCTGTGTGCTGCCTTATTCAGAAAACTCGCTCATGGGATCAAGTCCATCTGATGACTAATCTTCTTGACTGGTGGTAATCCATCAGGCACGTTATCAGATACAATATCCTGAAACTCATTCAACAAATTTTCAACTTCTACAGGAACATCTTCTACTTCCTCTTTACTAGCTTTTGAAATTAAAGAAAAACATACATGCTCATGCCTCATACCATCTAGAAAATTTCTTCCATCAACAAAAGTTATCCTTGCATTACCACATACCTTTTCTTCAGTCTCCTTCAATGGTTTTAGCTTATGTCACACTCCATCCTTTGTCAAGGAATAGGTATTCGCACGACCATCATGTACAACACATCTGTCAAACTGCCATGGTCTACCCAACAACATATGACATGCATCCATAGATATGATATCACACAATACCTCATCTTGGTATCCGCCAACCTTGAACTTCACTAGGCATTGTTCATTGACCATGACCTTGTGGTCATCTTGTACCCAGGCAATCCGATATGGATGTGGGTGTTTCTATCTCTTGAGCTTCAACTTTGTCACCATCTCTTCTGACACCAAATTGTCAGTGCTTCCACTATCAATAATCACATCACAACATTTACCTTCACACTTGCACCTAGTGCAAAATAGGCTCCTCCTTTGCTCAAGTTCATTCTCACCACTCAACAGGACTCTTCTGTTAATCAACGTTTCTCCTCTTTTAGCATCTTCAGAATTTGATGATCTAGCATCTTCATATACATGTGCAACTCTGGCCTGGCCTTCATTTCTCCTGTCTATTCTTCCTTGGTGCTGAGGACATTCAAATGCCCTATGACCTTCTTCTCCACAGTGAAAACATGTTCCACGGAAGCCACCTCTTCCGGATCCTTGTCCTCTTCCTCTTCCTCTCTGATCTCTATTATTCTAATCCTAGAAGTGATTGGAATTATTTCCATGTTGATTCTGACTGCTACTGGCCTCATCCTTCTTTTTTGAATTTTCATTTCGGCCACCATATGACCGTCCACTAGATCATCCACTGCGACCTCTTCCATTTTGTCTGCTCTCGAACTTCTTGTTCAGCTTTTCCTCTACTTTTAGGGCAAATTGGTATGCCTCCTCAATACTGTTCATTCGAACTAGATTCAACTCCTACTGAATGCTTGTCCTTAACCCATTAAGGTATCAGGCAACTTTCTCCTTATCGGCTTCTGCATGGCTTGTTCTGATGAGGAGTCGATAGAACTCCTCTGTATACTCCTGAACAGATCTTCATGCTTGCTTCAAACTTTGCATTTTCTTTAGTACGTCAAGCTCATAATCAGCAGGAATGAACTGTCGCTTCAATTTATCCACCATCCGATCCCATCTTGTGATTTTATCTTTCCCTCTTCTATTTCGCTCCAATTGAACCTCTTGCCACCAGATCTTCGCATGACCTTTCAGTCTGGCCTTCGCAAATTTGACCCTATCAGGATCCTCAACATCTTCATACTCAAAATATTCCTCACATTCATTGATCCAGTTGATCAATTCTTTTGGGTTAAGATTCCCTAAAAATGTAGGAACCTCGATCTTAGGTCTCTTCCTGATCTTGGAAAGGGCTTGAAAAAGCCTTTCTTCTTCTAGGTTTGGAAGTTTGCCTTCCCTTCCTAATCAAAATTTTATTCCACTTCATCATCACTTTCTTCTCTTACATTAAGATTCATTCCTCTGCAAATCTCTTCTTGCAATGCTCGCACTTGTCTCTGCAGCTCTCTAACCTTAGGTGTCACAACACTAGCCCTTTCGCCACGTTCTCTTCGTGGAGACATTTTTGCGATGCATGCTGAAACCCTAACCACAGTCCTAGTGCAAACTGCCTCACAGTCGGTGATCTGTTTACACACTCAAGAACTCCTGCTCTGATACCACTTGATGAAGGGTGCGCCCCTTAATACCACAAACACATAACAGAAATAGAGAAACAACAACAATATGCAAGAACAAAAAATTGGCTTCTTATTATCTCCACAAATGTGGAATTACAAACTTTTAGAATTACAATATGCAAAGCCACATGGGCATTCCCTTACAATATTTTGTAGGACAAAGCCTCGAATTATTACCCAGATCTACTACCCAGAACTATTCTGAACTACCTAAGACAATAATATAGCCTTCCTTATATAGGCAATTTTCCACCGCCTGAGAAGGTTTCAGAATTTTAGGCAATAAGGCTGACCAAACTTAGAATTATTTTATTTTACATTTTATTACATCATAGTCAGCTCAAGATAACCTTTGAAACCCGAATAGAAATTTTGAAGAAAATTATTTTTCGCCATTTCAGGTGGCCCAACTTCCGAAGACCATAAGTCATCACCAGTTGACCCGATCGGCTATTATAACCCCATTTCAGAAATTCCACGAAGCACTCTACAGGCTTGATTAGCACAAGCGCTTGTCACCCAAATTTTCAACCTCATCCGGGGCCTCTAAAGCCTTCAAAACTGAGTTCAAAGTTTCTGTACCCTGCTACCAATACCAAAAATTTTTAATATCTTCCAATATACACTTGATCTGGAAATGAAACTTTACTGGCAGACTTATATGACCAAAATGAACCTCTAAGAAATAAATCAGATCATTCTGAGCACATACAAAAATTACCAAAAATAGTAACTTTCCATAAATAGCAGCTCTGCACAAAATAGCCCTTATTGAATATAAAAATAGAAATATTTTTGGGTGATGCAAGATTGCTCTTACACCCAGGATGCTCCTGCATCAGAAATAGTGTCCACCATAAAATGTAATGTATGATATGATATGGGAGAAATATGAGATCTACTTCTAAATCCAAATTCCCAAAGCAAGGATCCAAATTGATCAACCAAAGGGTTAATGCATAATCAAATCAATCTATGGAGAATATGAAAGAGGAAGAAAAACTTATATTTCCCTATAATTGAATTGTGCTTGAAATCTGAAATAATTGAAAGGCAAATGCTAATTTCTAATGTCTGTGTGTAGTTTCAGGTAATTCTATAATCAGTTTCAGACTGGAAATGCGGAGATGAAGAAAACCCAAAAAACTTTTATCTTTCTGATAGCTGGTAGTCTTTGACCCTCATAAAAGGTCAAAGGCTACATTAATATTTTAAAGGTCAACTTTGACTTTGTTCATAGATCTCAAAAGTTCTCTGAAAAGGGTATCCAAATCCAATCTTAGATCAAAAGTTCCACACATGCACCTTCAAGAAAAAGGAAGCTTTGTTGTTTGTATGGGGGGTTTGCCTTGGTCAAACCCCAATTTAAGAGTTAACCTTGAGATTGAATTGAAATGTAATATGCATAAACAAAGAAAATGAAACAATTCACCTTGCTTATGTTGAAGTCCTTGTAGAGGATTTGAATCCTCAAATCCACAAGTAGGAATGCTCCAATGGATGTAGAATGAATGTAGGATGTCTCAAATTAATGACATTTGATCTTCAACACCAATCTTGAATAGATCTGTGCATATGAGAAGGCTTGGATCAATGTAGAAGGATGGATCTTCAAAGGGGCTCCAAAGAGATTGAATCCTTCAATGGCTAACATTGGATCTCCTTGATGAATGAATGCTTGAATTCTTAAAGGCTTGCTTGAATTCTTGAATTCACTTTCTTGCACTTGAGAACTTGCTCATGAAAAACTTGATTGTGTATGTGAATGATGGATGTGAAAATGAGAGAGGAAGGCCTCCTTTTATAGTGAACTAGGGCACAAACCTCTATAGAAGGCTAAAATTGGGGAATTAAATCCCAATTAACCTTAACCCCTAGAAATGGACCTATATTAAATGCAATTTAAGGATTTACCATTCCAAAACCTGAAATGGCCGACCCGAAGGCAAGAAAAAGATTCTTTCTGAAACCTGATACCCGAAAATCAAAAAAAACTTGAAATTTGAATTGGGGGTCAAGAACAAGGTCGACTCTACCCTAGGTTAGAGTTGAGGTCAACCCTAACCTACTTCATAGTTGAGGTCTACTTTGACCCTCAAGGTTGACTTTGACCTTGAGGTCAAAAACCTCATGACCCCAACCCAGAATGCCAAGAAATATAGATAGGAAGTGGAAAATAGGTGCAGAGGGAAGCAGAATAGGGGGAAAATCCAAATACATGCAAAGACCCAATCAAGGTGCTTAACATGACCCCAGATGACTTACTCAAAGGGCTAAATTCTCTTATCATTGAAGTTCTTCCATTTTAAGATGATACACTTTGATATTGTGATGAATGATTATTTTACCAAATTTCAAGAAAGGATGCATAAGAAATTTATAATTCTAGGTTAGCTAGTGAAAGATCATGGAGATACCATATGTTTTGAGGTTGACACCAACACATGTATGGTGAAATTTTTTGATCCAAGGATGATCTGGCTACAACCAATGAGATATAATATTGATATTGATACTACATCACAAAAATTGAATCCTTTCTAGCTAAACCTATGGGTGGGAGAGAAAATTGGTATGGAACATATGAGGATTTCAAGGAGAAGATAAAACTAGTTATCTTGATACCTAAGGCTCAAAGGAAAATAACCATAATGATTAATGATCTATCAAAAAATCTTGGAGTTAGTATTGAAGAAGATGAGGCAGGACCATCTGAAAATAAGGGCAAGAAACCAAAAGTGGAAAAGAAATCACCGAGCCCCAAGGTAAAAAGACCATTGACAAGGTCTACAACTACACTAAGGAAACCTAAGCCTAAGAAACCAAAACCCAAAACATATGTAAGGGAAAAGAAAATATCTACCAAACCAAGAAGAAAATTGAAATTTCAAGAGGATAGTGAAATTGAGTCTGAAGATTTGAGTAAAACAGAACCAGCCCTTAAAACTAAAATTTTTAGATGAATTTCTAGAGACTCTTAAGAATTATGGAGGGTTTGGAGGAATTAAATATGCTAATTATTATATGAGGAGTGATGAAGACAAGGTAAAGATAGAGGTTTCCAACTGACTACCTGATGATCTATATAATAAAATTGATGCAAGATGGAAGTATGCATTGACATCTAAGAAATAGATGAGGGAAAGATCCCTAGCAATAACTGTACCCAATTTATCTTTACCTAAGATCAAGGAAGCACCAAAAAATTACTCTAGTAGATTTCTTGTCAAAGAAATATCTTTAAGGATGATGGTCAAAGAATTGGAAGAAGTACAAAAAGAAACTGACAAAACATGGAGAAAAATATTCTTTCCAGACCAATCCACCGAGACCAAGGTACAACAAGGTAAGATTGATCCTATTGATTTAACACAAGAAAGAGATGAGGTGATAATTCAATACATCATAGATAAATATCCAACATAAGAAATTAGACAAGATGAAAATGTCATGTATATCGAGAACAAGGACACAAAGTACATGGATATTGATGATACTGCTACTGCTAAGTTGATGGATGAAAATCTAGTTTTACAACAAGTTCATGATTATTCTGAGGTTCATGAAGTTATCTCTAAATTTGCTAAAGAAATACCTACAAATATCAAGGATAAGACTACCAAAAAGGGGAAGGAGACAAAATAGAAATAAATTGAGGAAAATAAGGAAACCGAGAGAAAAACATAACAAAATATTGAAAAACTTACCTCCATTGAGACTACATGCCAATAACAGAAAGAGGAAAAATAAGAAGAAATGAAAGAGGGAAAACAAGAAGAAAGAAATGAGGAGAAATAATAAAAAGAGAAGGAAGAGGAGAAACATGAAGAGAAGAAAGAGTACAAGAAAGAAGAGAAAAGAGAAGAAAGAATAGAAGATACTACATCTGAGACTACATATGATGCAATGAAAGCATCATGTTCCCCAAAAATTTCTACTAGTTAAAGCATTTAGGTTGAAAAGTAGAAGACAAGAAAAAGAAAACATTTTGAAACTAAAGTTGACTTGAGCCAACTGATTATAATACCCATGGTAGACATCTCTTCACTTAGTCAGAAGGAATTATCTAAATTTAGAGATCTACTGAAGATGAAAGAAGCCCAAGATAAAATGTTGGCTAAGAAACAAAAGACTGATGTACTAGGAAGTGTCAAGGATATACTATAGGAAATTATTCATGATGCACATGTCAATGAGAAGGGAGGTCTACTTAGTCAACTAGAGGAGTTGGTGAAGCAAGTTAAAGAACCTGGTATTGAAACCATCAAGTACCTAATGAAACTTCATGAGAAGAAAATGGATCATAAAATACTTGAGGATATACTAAATAATGTTGCATTGAACAAGGTAACACTTTTTGAGTTGATCACAAATTTGGAAAATAAGTTGCATGATATTCTTTCATTCTTTCATAAGATTTGTTTAATATCAAATTTCACTAAGGAGATCAGAAAGAAAGATCATTATGTTGAGAAAGAGCTGACCAAGCAACTAATGAATGTTAGAACCGAATCTGGATTTCTTCAAACTTACTACCCAAGGCTGAAACATATGATGGGAATGCAGTATGAACTTAGAAGAAAAGAGAACAAGATAATAATGTAGTTTCTTGAGCTAAAATAACTTTTGATTCCCCAAGTTGAATCACTGCATAAAGATTTACACAAGGTACCCCGAGATTAGTGCAATGCATATCATGATTAGATTAGCATAAGATATTGCTAAACAATTTTTGATAAGATGCATCCACTTGATCAAAGTAAATAAATTTTTTTTTTTGTATTTTTCAAAAGAGGGGGACATATATGTATAGGTATTGTACAATATATAGGAAGTATTATCACATGGGGAGTTATAGAGTTATTGGTCATGATTTTATATAGAGTTTAGAATTTATACATGGTCGCAATTTTGAACAAATTTTGAATAAGGACAAAAAAATTTATGACTGAGTTTTTACCAAAGATGCCAAATAATGCCAAAGGGGGAGATTGATACTCCTAAAGAATTATTTTGTTGTCATTAGTTTTATTAAAATCATATTGGATAGTTAAATTCAGTTGATGAAAGAAGGAGTCATAGGGCTCAGTCGATAAAGAAAATAGAGAATTCGGTAAAGGAAGAGGCAATTTCGATAAAGGAAAATGAGAGACAAGCACCAAGAAGAGAAAGGAAAGCACTATGAAGTACATGGTAGTTACTGAAATGAGATCACACGTTACTAAGAAATAACACAACATGTTACCAACTAACACAAGACAACATAAAAGATTATGGTAGATACATTAAATCTAGACACCGAGCAAAAATGTTTTACTAATTCAAAGGAGAGATCATTTGGTAAAACATTGGGAATGTAAAAATATTATTATGAATGATTACAAGGTAAAATCCACCAATGGATAATGATGCAAAACTGATGAGACGGTGATGAAATGCAGATAAGGTACAAAGTAAAAATAAGTTAGAGAAGAATTGAGAAGGTGAATTAGATTGAGGTTACCAAGTACTGAAGCTGAATTTTGATTGAGTATAGAATGAGGTAAAGATGTTATTGAACACAGTGAATCTAAACAACATTTTTTTATGCATTATTAGAGACATATTTAGTATTGATTTGTGTTGTATTAAAAATTGTAAAATCCCATTATGGGTAGGCCCTAATAGGTCTTATTTTGTTACTCATTTAACAGGGTACATCTCTTAGATTGGAGATTGTAAAATCCTTTAACAAGGTAGAATGTATAAGTCTTTTTTTACTCCTAATAGGGTAATCTCTCAGAAGTAGATAAACATTGTATCTCTAACCCAACAACCTTTTTACTGTAGTAGTGAAGGATTTTGGGTAGCATCCCTACCATAGTTTTTCCCTTTGACCAAGGGTTTCTGTGACACAAAAAATTATTGTGTTATGAGTCATGATTTCATGTTTTTATTTTTATGTTTTATGATGTTACATACAAAGTTTTCATTTCAGTAAATGTTCAAAATATATGACAGTAAAGTTTTACTGATTCAAAGGAGAGATCATTTGGTAAAACATTGGGAATGTAAAAATATTATTATGAATTATTACAAGGTAAAATCCACCAATGGATAATGATGCAAAACTGATGAGATGGTGATGAAATGCAGATAAGATACAAAGTAAAAATAAGTTAGAGAAGAATTGAGTAGGTGAATCAGATTGAGGTTACCAAGTACTGAAGCTGAATTTTGATTTAGTATAGAATGAGGTAAAGATGTTATTGAACACAGTGAGTCTAAACAACATTTTTTTATGCATTATTAGAGACATATTTAGTATTGATTTGTGTTGTATTAAAAATTGTAAAATCCCATTATGGGTAGGCCCTAATAGGTCTTATTTTGTTACTCATTTAACAGGGTACATCTCTTAGGTTGGAGATTGTAAAATCCTTTAACAAGGTAGAATGTATAAGTCTTTTTTTACTCCTAATAGGCTAATCTCTCAGAAGTAGATAAACATTGTATCTCTAACCCAACAACCTTTTTACTGTAGTAGTGAAGGATTGTGGGTAGCATCCCTGCCATAGTTTTTTCCTCTGACCAAGGGTTTCTGTGACACAAAAAATTATTGTGTTATGAGTCATGATTTCATGTTTTTATTTTTATGTTTTATGATGTTACATATAAAGTTTTCATTTCGATAAATGATCAAAATATATGATAGTAATACGAATCAAAGATGCCAAATAATGCCAAAGGGGGAGATTGATACTCCTAAAGAATTATTTTTTTGTCATTAGTTTTGTTAAAGTCATATTGGATAGTTAAAGTCAGTTGATGAAAGAAGGAGTCATAGGACTCAGTCGATAAAGAAAATAGAGAATTCGGTAAAGGAAGAGGCAATTTCAATAAAGGAAAATGAGAGACAAGCACCAAGAAGAGAAAGGAAAGCACTATGAAGGACATGGTAGTTACTGAAATGAGATCATGTGTTACTAAGAAATAACACAACATGTTACCAACTAACACAAGACAACATAAAAGATTATGGTAGATACATTAAATCTAGACACCGAGCAAAAATGTTTTACTAATTCAAAGGAGAGATCATTTGGTAAAACATTGGGAATGTAAAAATATTATTATGAATGATTACAAGGTAAAATCCACCAATGGATAATGATGCAAAACTGATGAGATGGTGATGAAATGTAGATAAGATACAAAGTAAAAATAAGTTAGAGAAGAATTGAGAAGGTGAATCAGATTGAGGTTACCAAGTACTGAAGCTGAATTTTGATTGAGTATAGAATAAGGTAAAGATGTTATTGAACATAGTGAGTCTAAACAACATTTTTTTATGCATTATTAGAGACATATTTAGTATTGATTTGTGTTGTATTAAAAATTGTAAAATCCCATTATGGGTAGGCCCTAATAGATCTTATTTTGTTACTCATTTAACAGGGTACATCTCTTAGATTGGAGATTGTAAAATCCTTTAACAAGGTAGCATGTATAAGTCTTTTTTTACTCCTAATAGGGTAATCTCTCAGAAGTAGATAAACATTGTATCTCTAACCCAACAACCTTTTTACTGTAGTAGTGAAGGATTGTGGGTAGCATCCCTGCCATAGTTTTTCCCTCTGACCAAGGGTTTCTGTGAGACAAAAAATTATTGTGTTATGAGTCATGATTTCATGTTTTTATTTTTATGTTTTATGATGTTACATACAAAGTTTTCATTTCGGTAAATGATCAAAATATATGACAGTAATACAAATCAAGTTAAGAAAAGGTTGATAAAAAAATTTAGAGTATTGATTTACCCCTCCCCTCTCAATACTCAACTTTCCATTATTAATACAACAAATGTACCATCACATTATTAGTTATGCCAACACATGTAATTTTGGGTGAGTGGAGAAAAGACAAAGCTTCCATGGGAGAAGTTGAAATCTACTTTTCATGAGCTTCCACATCGGCTTGAGCTAGAGAAACCAATTAAAGAAACAAAAAAGATGTAGGGGGGTATTGATAAGGTTGTATCTATTTATCCCTCCCAACAGATGAATAATAAACAAAAACACGATGATCCAACCCTCTTATTTGAAGAGCTTCCCTCTTTTGTGGACGAAGAAGAGAACAAGGATGTTCATATCCTTGAGGAACAAATACTGGATTTTGAGCCTTTTAAAACATCAGAGGACCTGCTACAAGGAAAATAAGAAGATAAAAGTTAGTTGTTGTAGCTTGAGAAAGAACATACTGATATGCATAGGGTTTCTTCTTAGCCCATGCATATTATTGTAGCATAACAAAATGAGTCTCATGAAGAAGATAAAGTTTAGGATGAGTTAGAGGTTTTTTCTCATCTATAAAAATTAAGTCATCTTCTCCTTTGTCAGAGAATCTTGAATTGCAACAACATGTGTAGATTCACTCTATACCAATAGCTTTCAAGGAAGTGGTTCATGAACATCATGAAGATGTGGAGATTATATCTTCATAATAAAAAGAGGAGTCATTTTCAAATCAATTTGATTCCATCATTGCAAAGCATCACAAAATGTTCAAAGTTTATTTCTTAGATCCAATGCTATCAAGTGGGTTCCCTATAAGGCATCTATCTCTACAATAATTTTTTAGGTTTCCCCCACTAATGTTTACTCCAAAACATGAGGATGAGTGTCAAGAAGAGGAGAAGATTAGCATTGCTAAAAATAAGAAAGTGCCAATGAATGATAGATTCAATATTCTCAACATTGGGATGGTTTTCCAACAAGTTATCATATGCTTTCCATTTTTACTTGACCGCCTGATTATTCAAGTGCATTCAAGGAACAAAAAAATTGTGAGGAAAGGTACTTATTTCAACAAGCTAGTAAATGGATTTGTTTGATATTTTCATTTTTAGAGTTTTTACATAGTAGAGTAAGAATTTTTTTATCTTTGTAAGAAGTGCATGAGCATAATTATTTCTTAGTGAAATGGTAGATTTTGATTAGTTGTAGGAAGGTTCAGATCCTTTTTTTCTCATATATGACTTTATGCCCAATGGATTAGGACACTAATCATAGCACATAGAAGACAAGTGTTAGAATGATTTTAGAATAACTAAGAGGGGGGTGAATACATTATCCTCGGGTCTAGATGTACCAATTCAACTTTCTAACTTTTCAACAAACTCAGATCTAATCATTTTTCAACTCGGTCTCTATAGCATGTATCAATAACATAAAACTTGCAATCCACCTTCCAAAAGTAATTAAATTGCAAAATATAAAACTTTCAACAACATTCACATCGAATAACATTCACACAAGTATAACACCAAGATTTATAGTGGAAACCCAATTTGGGAAAAACCCACTTGTAACATGCTACTAATTTTCACTCTTTTGAAGTGTGCTCTACGAGAAGCCAACCCGGTTAAAGGATTACAATATAAACTGTTAGGTGTGACCTGGTTAATCTATGTTTCTAGTCATCTATGTTTCTGGTCATCTATGTTTCCAACCCAATCTGCATTAGTGTAAACTTTAAGTTCAAATTTGCCTCCCAATGTGTACCATAATCCATAATCCTCTATTTTTTTCAAGTATCTCAAGATTCTCTTTACAGTAACCATATGTGAATCTTTAGGATTGATAGAAAATCTAGCCATAATCCCCACTGTATGTGGAATATCAGGCCTACTATGTACAACATACATCAGTTTACCAATCATAGATTAGTATAGAGTCTGATTTACCTTAGTAGATTCATCATCCTTTGTTAATTTATAGCCAATTACCATCAGTGTTCCCACAGGATTAGCATCTTCCATGCCAAAAGTTTTCAATACTTCTTTAATGTATTTTGATTGAGTGATGAAAATCCCATCTTTCTATTGTACTATAATGATGCAGTCAAGGTTGGTGGATCCAATTAAGGACTGACTGACCTTGCAGCCAAACCAATATCTAGCATAAATACCCAATAACAAGAATAGATCTGATATGAAATAGAAGTCTTTATTCATTAAATCACTGATTACATGCAATGTGCCAGGCTATAAGGCCTTCTAATTGGTTATGGCCAAATACAAAGAAAATATTAGTCTACAAGATCTCGTAGGATCCAAATCTTTTCCACAACATCAGCATTCAGCTAGCCCATGTTTGCATCACATAGTACATTTGTAGGCACCCAGGAAAGATCTAAACTTGTACTCAAACTTCCAAGAAATCTTCCTATTCCTAAGCTTGTAGGCTACTAACTCCCTTTCTTCCTCCCTAAATATCTACCCAAACATCCTATAAATACTAATTCCCAACCACAAGTCGGCTGATAAAACAATTAACTCACCCAAACAAATATTAAATAATAAAACATCAGTCGGCTCTCAAATAGCCTTACAAAATAAATAAACTCTCCAAGATGGCCCCAACAATCATTACATCCAAACTGAAGAATGCAACACACCAAATCTAGGTCCCCACACGTCCAAAAATCAATCCATAACTTCAGGAGTGTGACCCAAATTAAATGCACCAGTTAGCAAAGCCTATTCATCCAAACAATCTAGTCAGTAAGCAAGGACACCAAGAAATAGAGGAAATAACCGAGCACCAGTCAATCGACCATGCCAAGCATGACCAAGCAACACAGTTATTGTCAAGCACCAGGAAACTGATGCATCTAGTTACCGAGCATGCTTCAAAGATCAAGCACCCTGGTAACCACATAAACCAAGCAACCAGTCTCCCAAACCGAGCAAGAATACCTTGAAATAAAGATCAAAACCAACAATCTACCTTCAAAGACAAACATATTTTTGGTTGATACAGGATTACCAAGAATCCTAGGATGCTCCTACATCAGACACCCTAGGTAAGAAATATTTTCTCATAAGGAAATCAGGAATGCCTCAATGGAATCAGAACGGGTATCCAAATCTATTCTTCACCCATATCTCATCTTGCCCTTCATTCCAAGTAGTCTCCACTTCATCCTCTAACTTTCACAACAAGTTCTTTTTCTTTCCACTTCTCTTATCTTTCTGCTCTACAACTAATAACAACTGACTCTGACCACTATCGACCATAGAAGTGCCTCGGTAAGGTTCATTCTCCTCAATCATCTCAGCATTATCTCCATCTTTTTGTGTCATAAATGTCATCATCTATTGTACCATCTCTGTCAGAAAGACCATTTGTCTCTTGATCTCAACAAACTACTCAGATATCTCATTCTCTTTCTCCTTCAAACTAGACTTAACAGGAATAGGTTCATCAACCTTGTGCTTCTAAAGTTTGTCATAAGGACAACACTTGATAACACCACATACTTTAGCCCCTGTCTCCTATAAAGGTATTAGCTTATGCCAAGCTCCATCATGCCTAAAAACATAAGTGTTAGCATGACCATCAAACAACACATTTCTGTCAAACTACCAAGGTCTAATGAGCAATAGATAACAAGCATCCATTGGTAATACATCACACAATATCTCATCCTAGTATAATCCAATCTAGAAATTAACCAAGCATTGTTCTTCAACTCTAACCTTAGAAAAATCTTGAATCAAACTAATCTGATGAGGATTAAGATGCTTCCTCCTTTTCAAATTCAATTTACTAACCATCTCTTCCGAAACAAAATTCTCAGAACTGCCACCACTAGCTATGACTTTACATACCTTGTTCTTGCACTTACATCTGGTTCTAAACAAATTTCTCCTTTGCATCGGTTCAGAGACACATGTAGCTAACTTTCTAGTGACAAGACATTCACCTTTCTTAGGAACATTCTCAATGTCTTCTTCAGTAGCTAATGCAATTCTTTTCTTAGGACACTGCCAACTTCTATGACCAAGTTTTCCATAGTTATAACAAGTACCAGTGAACTCATTCTTCCATGTTCCTCTCTATCTAGCATTCTTAGTGACTTTCCCATTGCTAGGTCCAACATCAGGCTTAGGATTCTCTGTCACATTACCTTCAACAATTGTTTCACCAATCTTACCACCTCAATTTCTATTGTTCTATCTACCTTCAAACTTCTTATTCAACTTCTCTTCAATCTTCAATGCCATCTGATAAGCATCTCCTATTGTTGTCATCTGAATAGTAAGTAACTCTTCTTGAATACTAGGTCTCAAACCATAGACATACCTAGCAACCTTCTCTTTATCAGCTTCAAAATTAGTAGTCCTAATCAAGATTTTGTAAAACTCTTCGGTATACTTCTATACTGATTTATTAGTCTTCTTCAAAGCTTGCATCTTCTTAAACATCTCTAATTCATAATCCATCAGAATGAATTGCTTCTTAAACTTTTTAGCCATTTGGTAACACTTAGTGATCTTCTCCTTTCCTCTTCTACCTCTTTCCAACTGAGCTTCTCTCCACCAAATATTTGCAAGACCCTTCAACTTAGTCTTTGCAAATCTAACCCTATCAAGATCTTCTATTTCTTCATACTCAAAGTATGCATCAATCTCATTAATCCAATCAATCAATTCCTTAGGCCTAAGGCTTCCAACAAATATAGAAACTTCAATCTTAGGTCTCTTTCCAATTTTAGACGTAGCTTTCAGGATTCTATTCTCCTAAAGATCTCCAACTTCTTCTACAACTTCTTCAAAATGATCTTCTTCCTCAAATTCATCATCACTATCATGTTTCAAGGTAGGCTTCCTTTTATTTCTCAATTCTTCTTGTAGGTCTTGCACTTGTTTCTGCAAAGCCCTAAAATCATCAAGGTTGAATTCTCTAGCAAGTTCTTCCTCTGAGGTCTCACGATTTCTCCTTAGAGGCATCTTCAAATCAAGATCTAGATATAAACACACAAGATCCACTTGGCTCCAGCATGAACAAACTTTTCTCAAATAGGAACAAACTTCACTCTGATACCACCTGATGCAGTCAAGGTTGGTGGATCCAATTAAGGACTGACTGACCTTGCAGCCAAACCAATATTGAGCGGAAATACCCAATAACAAGAACAGATCTGATATGAAACAGAAGTCCTTATACATCAAATCATTGATTACATGCAATGTGTTAGGTTGTAAGGCCTTCCCAGTTGCAGCAAAACACTAGTACAAAAACAATAATATATGACTAAATAAACTACTAAAAATTGTAGATAAATGACTAATTTTGATCATGTGACCATTAGTAGTTTATTGCCGGTCATTTATCTCGCAACCAAATTTATGACTAAACTATTTTAGTCATTGATTTGGTCATTTATTTAGTAGTTTATTTGGTCATTGATTTGGTCATTTATTTAGTCATTTATTTAGTTGTTTATTTGGTCATTGATTTGGTCATTTATTTAGTCATTTATTTAGCTGTTTATTTGGTCGTTTATTTCATCATTGATTTGGTCATTGATTTAGTCATTTATTTAGTCATATTTTTAGTCATATATTTAGTCATTAATTTAGTGATATACTTAGTCATATTAGGTTATGATGGAATTGAACCACCATCCTCCTACTTATAAAGTAGGTGCTCTTCCATTGAGCTAGTACCCTTTAAAGAATAATCATACCTTGTATACTAGTACTTTCCATATATCAAGTATAGTGTCTCATCATATGCACAACTCCAATAAAACAATAGCTAGAAGCCAAACCTCTATTGTAGCCTATGTAACTTACCATATGATACTTTCTAAATTTAAAAGTTTAAGGATAATGTCTCATCTTAAATCAAACTTTTGTCAAATAAATTCAATAAAATACTAATATTTTGCTAATTTCTTCTATTTCTAATATTATAGGAAAAGGTAAAAACACTACAACATATGATATTATCATAGGCACTATCAATCTCTTCTAAAAGGCCAAAAAAAATCTAAGACCCATATGTTTGTACTAAGTCATGTATTATTGGTGTGACTATGTGACATTACATGATTTGTCACTTAAAAGATGTGGATCAAATTTTCTTATCTAATATATCTATAAATATGCATTGAACATTCTATAATTGCATTGTAAGTAATCTGCAAATCATTTACATAGATAGAGACATCAAATCAATGAACTTAAACTATCCAACATTCTAGCAACTTGATTATAAAAAAATAAACACCGATTGCAACAACAACTTCAATTGAAATGAACCTTATTGAATACAATAAACTTGATTGTAGCAAAAAAAGAAATGAAGTGAATATCATCTTAATGAGTTGTAAAGATTTTTGGCCAAGGCTTCAATAATGGTCATTTAATATACACAAAATGTAAATATCAAAAACATTTTAAAGTTTCTCCATTTAAAAAAAAGTCACATCACTATATAGAAAAAACACCACCCTGAATAATTCTGTTAGTTCTCGAGTGTAAACCATTATCTTTAGAGTTATCAATTTCTTTATATTTTTCTTCTCATTTAACCATCTCCTAGTCATGGCATTTGAGAACTATTGAGCTTTGGTTTTTCTTATGTTTCTCTTCTCTCACAACCATCTCCTAGTCATGGTGTATGAAAACTATTGGACTTCGACTTTGGATTGTGAAGGATGAGGTATGCATTAGAGATGGTTGCAATTTTCAATGGTAGCAACTAAGAGGTGATCATACATTCCCAAACATCATCTTTGAAATGTATGAGTAGGTTCAGCAGTCCAGGGCTCAAATTTTAGTCTTCAAAAGAGCATCATTCTCCTATTTAGCTGCTTATTTCACTTTATTCATTGTAATTCTAAAATGGTTTTCTCTCTGTACATGATGACTTGTTATCCATAAAAAAATACAATGTGTATTTAGATATTCATCAATATTGTGGATAAACGTAGTAGACTTTGAATAGAAATGAGTGAGATTTTAGTATCCTTGTCCATCTATTTAAAAAACTATCTTATGAATGCAGTTTTGCTAGGAACTATTTAATTTGTGTGAATACTTCCTAGTAAAAACTTTTTAGTTGAGTTCTCTAGAATGTAAGAATAAATAATGTGATTTATCAATTTGTATTTGGGAGACACTTTGTTGTAGTTTTAATCAACAAATACACTCTATGAGACTGGGCATTCCTCACGACATACTCATACAAGGATCATCTCTCAATCATGTGGATAAATATCATGTTCTATAATTGTTTAAGAAAATATGGGTCCCAATGCTAGTATAAACAAAATTTCAAAAACTAGTCTAGAATTTCTCCCAACATCTCACTGCATTCTATCAAAAACACATCTAAATTTTATGGGTCAACTAGGGCATACGATTCAGTCTCTATTTCTATACAAGTCTATAACAAAATGAATACATTTCTTTCTATAATTACTACCATATAAAATTAAAAATAGATATAAACCATGCTCTCAGATTGAGGCCTAGAAAATAAATCCTTAAGGGATGTTCTCATCTTTTCTACTTATGGAGAGAGATGGATAACACTCCCACAATCCAATATCATTCTGACAAATTGAGTGTCTTGGCTGATTTTTTTTTGAAATCCTAAATATAATTTTTTTTATTGCTACACACAAATCAGAGAATAAATCTAAACTAAAACTAATTGTCTCTCTTTTGGTTTCAAGAAGTTTCACGCTTTGTCTATGCTTCCCATCATGCATATATGTTTACCAAGGTTGTTCAAATTACAACTAATTAAATTACTATAATTTTTATGCTTCCATGGAATACCCATACCATGTTCTAAAGCTCCCACTTTTGGATATGCAAGGAGGATGCTAGTAAAGGTTGGGGAGTTTAATTTTACACTTGCCAATTGCATTTCCTTGAAATTTTCTAAATATTTTTTTGAAAAAATTGGAGATCATTGGTGTCCTAAAAAATATGGCTTCATTATAAAGGTAATCCTAATTGCATCCTCCTGAACAGATCAATGTCCCATTAAGGGAAGTACACAAAAGGAGAGTTAATCATTTCCCCTGAGCTGAGATCATGGACATAACTTAGGATCAAAGAGAACTATTAAGACATGTTGATGTGAGTTTTGTTCCACTTACACAACATGCAGGGCTAAATATTCAATGCTTCAAGAAACATAAAACATTAAATCCTCTCTTGAACAAAGTCATCTCCTGTGCTAAGCTTTGCAATGAAGATCATGAAATGACTCCAAGGTTCATTACACTTGTGGATATCTAACTCAGTTGAAATGATGTGATTTTCTGGTTAATCACTTAGGTGGGCTTACGTGTTTCATTCAAAGGTGTCAACTTACTTGCACTGCTAAAGATTTGGCTTTGCAATGTATGATAAAGTATATCCATGATTTTATATCACTTCCAACTTTTCTCTTCAAACTTCTACTATCTAGACTACTTCTATTTCTAACTATGGATGGGAAAACTGATGGATGGACTAGGATTCCTACCAAATGGAGGCTTGCCTACGACTTCAACTCCACCTAGTGCATAGCTTCAAAGGATCTCAAAATGGTTTTCATATCAACACCTTCCCCTCAATCCAACTTGGAGTACAAATTAAGGATCTAATGCCAATTGAACTTGAGCACAATTAGTAGATTACCACACAGGGTGCCCTTGCATCTACAAGGAGCTAGTGACCTAGTTTTATAGAATCGAATCAAGCATCCACCAATATCACCACATAATCTATCTATTTTTTACTCTTACTCTAACAACTTTGAAATAAAATCCTATATTAATTGAGAGATGTAAAGAACCATGCAAACACATCAAAATGATCATGTATATCCACCGTGCAAGCCACAACAATGAATAGAGAACAATTTTGATAGTATTTTGGTACCAATTCTCCAACATAACTATCTTTAAAAATGAGAACAAATGGCCTTATAGAGAGGCTTCAAGTACAATGAGTGGCCAAGATTAAGAGGCAAAAACTTGAAATCAAGGGCCGAGATTAAGAGGCAAAAGCCTTGATTAGGATTTCCATAACCACCTACTACAAATATTTAATGCCCACCCAATTACAATTAAGCACCACCATGTGGGCCAATAGAAAAATTACATTGCCTCCATGGGCCAATAAGAAAATTCAAATCCTTAACAACTAGATAAGGATCAATGACATGTGGACCACTAAGAAAAGGGCACATGTAGAAGAAGCCACCTCATCACCTTGGGAAATTTGTTGCTTATCCTTATCCTCCTTTCAGATTCAATGAACCTAGACATAATCTCATCAAATCGTCACAATGTGACACTTGGCATGCTTTTATTTAATGAGGATATGGTTGCCACCTCAGCAAACTGATCTAGAAACTTGATAAATACTCCCTAATTGTTGATGAGAGATCATTTTTTAATCCTTCAATTGTGATGGCTCATCTTCATAATTGTTTCTTCTTGAAATTTCTTCATCTTTTCTTCTCTACCCTTGGAAACCTTCCCATTGCATTCGGCTTGTTCATGCACTTGTACTTGAAATCTTGAAGATTTTCTTTATAGTATTCCTTGATCATGGCCTTGTACCTGCTACTTGAATTCATCTTGGATACATCCTGCTTGCATTTGGACCGTATAGCTCTTGGCCACCTTTTCCCTTTATTAGCCTCTTTCATCTTTCACTAGTAAATCATTTCCCTTGGCTTGAGGCTTTGACTTTGAAATCCAGCTCCTTTCTCCATACCTAGGCCTGCAATAATTATTATAGTTAGGACCTAGCCAAATTTTATCAAAATTGAACTAAAAATTAGAGATTACTGGTAGCTAGAAAAATCAAAATTAGGAATCTACATATTTGCTTTAGACTTATAAAATTAACTGATCCAAAACTGTGACACCCTAGGAAATTCAGAAATCTAGTCTATTTTACTCCTAAGCACCCTTTCAATCGTGCCAATCTGATTCACACCACTGCTAGTAAAAAAAACATGATTAAGATCCAAAGATGAAGTTTGATATGAAGTTATGCAATTCTGGAAATGAGGTCTGAGCTACTTTTATTGGATTTGAAGTTTAGAATTTACTGAAGATAATCAGAGGACCATTGCTGACTGGGTCTTGGCACCCTCAATTGATAGCACTATAAACTAAATGACTAAAGAAGGCCCCACAATCTGCCCCCAATAGTTCAAACCTTCTCATATGTACCTGCAATTCAAAATTTAGCTCCTAACTTGCCTATCATGCCCAAACTTTTGCATGAAAGATCACAACAATTTTTTATTTTTTTTTAACACAAGATTTATAATTAACTAGGTCATACAAAATCAGAGAGAAACATAAATGCTTCAATAATATAACATGATTAAAGAACATAATCCAAATCTCTAGTTACTTTTGCGAAAGAACAATTGCTACTACATTACATCAATTATGGGGCACAATAAATGTTACATTGCTCAGTCTACAACATCAAATTTACTAACCAATATATTTGATCGAATAGTAATCCTTTCCATTTATTTTAACTAAGAGAGTTTACGTATATAAAAAGAAGAAGAAGACCTAAGGGCCAGACCTAAAGACTCAAGGGCTCATCTCCAGATGGCCTTGCTACATCACGCACAGAGTCTTCGTAATTCGGTACTTGGACCTCAAACCACAATTTACAAGTTCATAAAAGAAAGAAACACATAAATAGACACAGTATCTACCATAATACCCAAGGGTGAAATCATGAGATCCAAGATTTACAACATGGCTCAAGGGTTCATCAAATGACCCTAAACACGGGATACACACACTCAAACACAAAACACTCACAAGAAACATAAATTGCAAACCCAAATTCCCTCAAGGGTGAAACTAAGGAATTCCAAGAACTCCTTTTGTGGGGGGTGGGTGGACAACCCATGGAGATAACCATTGCATGAAAACAAGGCCACACATGGACCCAAATAACTCAACATCAATACAAGGCCACACATGGACCTAAATAACCACATTATCATAACAAGGCCACACATGGACCAATTTTCCCAACTTATACCCCCAATGCCTCATGGGCTAAATGCAAGGTTACTTGGAAAAAAAAAACACTCAACCCAAGTTTCATCCTTCCCCACACATGGAGGAGACTCTGCACATGAAGTTGTTTCCATTCCCCACACCCCCCTCTTGGTTGCTCTTCCCTCCCATGGGTGAGTGAGCCAAGAGCATACAACCCAAATCCAATGACAAAAGAAAACAAAAAGGTGCTTGCTCTCACCATGACCAACCATGGGAGCTAAAACACCACAAAGAAACAAGAGAAAAGCTTCCTCCATGACCAACCATGGGGAGCCAAAGGAGAAAATTAAAATTATACATCAAACACTTCCATTCATCCACATTCAAAAATCCCAACCCCCTAGAACAAATAACTTGACATAAATCATTTCTTTACTCACAACACATTTATCTTCAAAAATCAAGTAATTTAATAAATTTCTATACAAATTCAGCATAGTAAAATAAGCATATCATGGCAACTTCCCAACTATGCATCTATCTTAAATACCATATTCATCACATCACAAACTGGTCGAATATTACCATCTAACTTCAATTTAAGCTTTTATATACTAAATTCTAACTCTTATAAAGAGGCACATAAACTAACAATTAAGAATAACTATAAATATTACAGTGACTCTAAACAATGGTGTCTTACATCTTAATTCAAGGTCATTACTTTAATTTAACACATAAAGTCTTAAGATTACCACAAGGCTAATTCCAAACAACTTTATACGAAGCTTACCTTAGTAACCTAATTAAAGTTGCATAATTCCATATTCATAAATAAACACACAACCACTACTCAACTATACAATAATCTATAACCATGATTTTAAAGTATCAGTTTTGCTAAAAAATTATACAAGTTATCGATCCAAGTTTCCACATTTGTTACAACCATTTTGCATTAAAATTGACAAGACGACATTGACTAACTAAAGAGTCTCATGAAAGTATGAACTAATGAAGCTCTAAAATATCCAAAAAATAAAATCACTAAAAGAAACTAACACTCTAACTACTCCTAAATTTTCAATACATATTACATACAAGAAGATAACTATCTAGTACTCTTATCATTCATAAAACAATGAAATCTATCAAGAAACTAAATAACAATTCCTAGTTAATTAAAACGAATTAATCTTTAAAACTGATCATAAAAGATAATCTAAATTTTACATTTAGAAAATAACTATATCTACTTTAAATATCTTACTTCAAAACAATTTACCTTAATAATCACCTTACTAGACTTTAATTAATAATAAACAATAGAAGACTGAGTGCTTAATTTCTCTGTTTAAACTAAACACAAATAATTTATTAAATTCTTAATAAGATGAAATCTAGTAGCTCTAGTGGATAACACATGACATGAACATATTTGTCATTTCATTCTTGAATGTACTAGTTAATATTACATCTAAAGACCCCATCTAAATTTAATTTCAACTATAATGTCTTTGAAGCGGTCCATCCTTTCTATTGTTCTTTCTTCACGCTATCTAGTAATCATAACACTTATAAACCAAACAACCTAATAGAATTCCAAAGAACAACCAAAATATTTTTCATCGAATATTTTTCAAAGGAAAGTTATATTGAACATTGCAGCCATAGATCTTCACAAAGGAAAAGAATTTTCAATTTATACTATTTTAACTTTGGGCATATTTTCTTGCGATTTTTGATAAAATGACATAGTTTCCAATTTTCACTTTGGAGAACCAACATTAGCATCTATTCAATAGTCATGCAAATGATAAGGATTAACGAAGATAAAACCAAATGGATATGATAAGATAAAACCAAATGGGTGTGATAAGATAAAACCAGGCGAATTCAAGATATAGAGAATTTCTTTAGCTGTAATATAGGATTCATGGATATAGCTATGGTGCAATCGCTTCATTATAAAGATCGAACTCGAGTTTCTCACTGAATGGACTAGAAATACGAAAGCAAACGAAATTTCAACACAAGCATTGAAACAGCTTACCTGTGTTTTTCCAGTGTCTCTAACATTATATTACTATTCTAGTTTAGTTTTAATTTTTCTAACTTTAAACTATAAGGTAAACAAATTTATTTTATAGAAAAAAAATAAAAAAATGAAATATGCCTACCTGTTTGTTTGCACATGGTCACGGTCTGGTTTGACATCTGGTAGTCGCAGCTCTTCTTTGGTTGCTGCAACGCTGGTCTGGTAGATGTAACCACAAACATTCTACTCTAGTTTATCTTATGCGTCTGCTTATGTCACTCACAAATGCTTTAGTCTGGTCGCTCACACTCTGCTCTCAGCATCTGGTAAAAACTACAAAGTCTGTCGCTCACGCAGCCTGCTTTGGTTCACCTGGAAGATGACTAAGAAGATACTCTTTTCTCTCACTCTATTTCATTCGATCCAACAAATGCAAAGAAAGAATGTGGTCTTCGCAGGTAGAATTTGCTGCAACTTCTCATATCAGAGGATGAATTGAGTCAAACCTAAAAATATTTGCATATTTATACATACCCAAAACAATGACGATGATGACCCCTCCACCTCTGGATGTATATCCTTCTGCTCCTCTTCCTCCCACAACAGAGTTGTATGGCAATGAGAAAATCAGAGATAGAACAACAGTAAACGTAATCAAGAGCTTCTTTATTCTCAGCCTTAAAATATCGATCTATTCCAAGGCATTGCAGTGCGTCAACCATCTCAAGCCGCTCGATTAGATCGCCATTTCCATTCTACATTTCTTTTAACAAAATTTTGACCTGTTTCACAAGTGTTTCAGCACGTTCACGTTATTCTAGTTCTCTGTATGGCGTCTCTATAGATTGAACAAAAGCATCGTCCCATTCATTGACAGCATGAGATGGTATGGAAGAAATGTGATCTCCCTTCCAATTAGACATCACAGCAGTACTTGAAAAATAGTCTCTATTTTTTTTTTTGAAGAGAGTTGCAATGAGAGTACCTCCCTTTGCACCTCCTCCAACTATGATATATTATATCTTTTTCATAGCTGCTTTCTCTGCATCCGTAGCAGTTAGCAAGCCCTCCATTCCTTTCCATTAGTCAGAGGACATGGTCCTCATCCTCATGCACTTCTTCATTGGTGGCACACTTAAACACATCAACTACTCACTACAAAGTCAGGCCAATAAGGGCCCTCCCATCTTTTCCCTGTCAGCCATCTCCATAAATTCTTGGTGTGGTGGTTTCTTATCCAATCGCTGGCACACTTCCCTAGTTGATGCTAATCATGAAGATGGACGAGAAGATGATGGAGAACAGCTTGCGGTACAGGGGTTGTAATAATTAGATGTTTATAACTTTCATTTTTAACTCTCAAACTTTATATTCAAATAATTGATTAGACTATTAAGTCTTTTAAATAATTTATCCATTACTAAGTAACCAATTTAAAATTGATTGATTTTCTAAGGCCACCTAACCTTAGGATAAATAGTTAGGTTGTTCGTCATATATTAATATTTAATTATCTTCTAAAGTGGTTTAAATACAATATTTAATCTATGTCCAAAAGATATATCATTTTCAAGGTCTAATACCCCTAATTTTAGTTTAAAAAAATTAAACAATATAAATGAGTTTCATCTAGACAATTCTATGATCATTTCTTAGAAATCTTTTATCGCTAAACATTTTTAAATTTACTAATTAAATGATTTCATGTCGCAATGTTTAAGCAATAAGATTATCAACTAAGAGTTTGAATAATCTATTAATAAAGAAGTATATATTAATAACTCAAAAAGTAACTAACTGATTACTGAAAGATAGTTTGCTAGATTAAGGTTATCGTCATGATTGATAATAAAACTATTGATATCATAAAAATCAAATGGATAAGATTAATCCCTTAAGGGTAGATCAAATCTAAATATACTTAATAATTTAACTGATCTAATTATCTCTCAATTATATAGTTCTCATAATATTCCCATCTTTAAATAATAGAGAATCGTATTTACCAGATACTTAATGAATCCCGTTTGGTTCTCAATATCTCAAATTTACAAGCCAAATCGATTTATCATACTTGGTAACATGATTTGAGAATATATCTATGCACTATTTAAAAAGATAACACTTCTATAAAATAAACATCTATTCATTAAGTTATAGACATGTAGAATCATTAACTTTTTTAGAACATTCCTAAAATCTAGCATCCAATTCACATAACTAATAAAATTATTAGCTTAATAAAGTGGTCGATAACAGTAAACAAAATTAAATTCCTAACCTTAGGATGTAATAATAATTAGATTGTCAAAGATACATTTGTAATTAATTATGTCCAATGTGATTCTTCTTAAAACAAAATATTTGTTCTAAGTCTATTGGATATATCTTTACAAGGTCTAAAATTCATCTATTTTAAAGATTCAAATTTGAAGTATAAGCTTAATATATCATTGTTGATATAGCTTAAGTGACCACTTAAATTTCTTAACAAAATATTAAAAGTCATTATGCAAGTAAATTAAAGTTATGGGATGGGTACTACATTGCCTTTGTTTGCAATGAAAATATTTTCCAAATAGTTGAGCAATTCAATTTATATAGAAAAGGCTTGCAAATTTTCCATTAAATGGTAGTTACATGGAGCATTTAATTCCCAGCCATGACATTAAATTTGGTCCCTCTCCTTAATTACAAATAGTCATTAAATACAAAGCCTCCATGGTTAAACTCGAGGCAAGATAGCCTAGCATTTAATTCAATTTTATTTTACAACAAACCATGCATCGAATTTAGTGCCTAGATTTGCACTTTACAACTTCCAATATCATTAAATATCATTGAGTTTTGCACCTTGAATTTAGCATTTAAATTTCAATTTGTGATCTCACCTCGATTTTAGAGCCCAACATTTAATTGCTTGGGTCAGATTTGGGCTTGAGTGCTTTGATGTAGAGGTCCTATGTGGCCACATGCTTCATTATATGGGGCCCAAATTAAGTCTGACCCAATCCCCAACCCATACACTATTTTCCAAGGTTGTTTTGCCTAGAATTTTGGGCCCAAATTATTAAAAAAAGCCACACGTCTCCTATAGGGCTATTGCTTCATTGCATCAATGCCCAGATCTGATTTAATTTAATGCCTAGATTTGATTTAATTAAGGGTCCACATGGCCATGTATTGAGGAATTAATCAATATGATTTAGGGCAGGCCCAGTCCAAATGAAAACCACCACATATAAAAGGAAACTTCAAAGCTATTTTAATCCTTTTTTTATTTGTCTTGCAAGTTAAATTTGGATTCTGGCTATAACTACCATTTTGAAGGGTCAAAATTTCAATTTTTGTAGTTGTATAATCAATCTTAAAGGGACAGAAGTAGGCACAACCATTGCCCCTTGAAATCTAGGTTGTACGCTTCATAATTAGCAGCCTAGAGGGCCTAAACAAGGCCTTACTTGATTTGAATTTAGGTTTGTCATAAAAAACCCAAGCCCTAATGCTATACATTGTGAGATGAGACACCAAATTTGTTATATGAAAAGAGGCCCCAACCTCAAGATGAGACACAAATTACATGGCAAGAAAAAAGGCTTAGCCTAAAGACAAGCAATAATTTGATGGAAGAAAAATATGCTTAGCTCTGAGATAAGCATCGTTTAGACGGAAGCAAAATACGCTTGGCTCAAATATGAGCATCGATTAGATGGAAGCAAAATGCGCTCGGTTCAAAGATGAGCAACGATTAGATGGAAGCAAAATGCGCTTGGCTCAAAGATGAGCATCGATTAGATGGAAGTAAAATGTACTCGGCTCAAAGATGAGCATCATTTTTCTTGAATCGAGAAACAAGTCCTATCTCCAAAATACTTCATAATTCACCCAATTTACCTCGACTCATCCCAACTTCATTCCATTTTCGCTCCATCTCCAAGATTAGAATCAAATCAATCCCACCTCAATACTTAGTCAATTTTTTAATTCTACTCACCTGCAACCCAACTAACAACAACAAGACAGCAAAAAAGGGGGGCCTCATCTGCGATGGGGTGGTGTTGTGAAAATATCACAACAAGATAATATAACAGAAGTCAATTTGGTATCTTGTTGTATTAGATGCACCTCATCACATATGAACTTGGTAGTGTAAAATCCAAATTCATGAAGAATGGACGAACCCCTAAGCTCAGGAACTGAGAAAGAGCTATTGAGCTAATACAATAAAACTCTCAGAAAAGAACAATATTGACTAGTGAAATCTCAAATGTTTTGGATCAACAAGGATTGCTAATCCTAAATTATTTCATATATCTAGAAAGGTTTGTCCAAACACAAATTTCACAGCCTCCAAAAAACATCCCAACGGAACTTTGAGACATGCCAAATTTCAATGTCAATTTGCTCAAAAAAGATGATAATAGACAGAAATCAGATAGTAGATTGTGTGTGTGTGAATTTTGTACCTAGTTGTGGACACAACACTTCAGTAAAACATTAGAGGTTAGCAAAAATTGAAATCGTGCGATGAAATTGAAACTAAACTAACCAGGTGATTTACTACCTTCTAATAGAAGCGAGTATGTATTCTCGGATTGGACCGAGATCAGTGACCTTGATGACACCTAAACGAAGGATTTGAATGCAAAATCTAGATATGAATAAAATGCAAATTAATCTATATTTTTGGTCTTTTTGTGCAATTAGGATGAAAACTTGATATACAATCTAAACTAGAATGGAAACTTGATATGCAATATGGATCTAGAATGAATAGAAAACAAGATTGATCTCACAATGTGGTTGATTCACAAGAAGCTTGAGCCTTCAACTACCAATTCGCCAGGGTGATTGTGCAAATTCAAGAGATATGAGCTTGACAATTTGGCAAAGTAATTTTGCAAATTTGTGGATGAATTGTGAAGAGCTGAGCCTTGCTTTTATAGAAATCGAGGGCTTTGGAGGTGCATGGGAAAAGCTATAAATCACTCTTGATAAATTCAGGTTGATTTTTGAGTTATCAAGAATAAAAGAGATAATTAACTCACAAAAATCATGCAAATCATGCAAGAACATCTTTTTAACTCAAATTAGAAGTTTAGATCAACTTTGAACTCAAAAAGGATGTTGAGTTCCAAAAATTCAATAACTAGCATTGATTTTCTGATTTAGAGTTTAACTAGTTCTTTCTGATGTGCACATGGATAATTATGAATTAATAAATAAATAAAGTGATTTATTCTCAACTTAACTGATTTTTGAAATAAAATAATTGATTTATGGGTTAATCAATTATTAAATCAAACTTTTATTCAAAAATAATATCATTAAATATGACAACTTGCTTTAATTAATTAAATAAGAATTTAATCAATTGATGATAGAAATTTTGATTTATTTGTCAAATTTAAATAATAATAATTTAGGAATAAATGTAATTAAATTTAATTAAATAATTAAGTGGCAGTATTAAATCTAATTAATTAAATATTCAGAATATTCAATTAATCAAACTTTAGGATCAATAAGATTTATCGCCAAATAATCATTAAATTAAATATAATTAAGATAATTAGGAATATTGTTAGGAATATTCCCTGATGCAGAATTTAAGATAATCAATTAGAATTTGATGATGTTTAGATGTGCCTTAGGTTAGGACTTCGATGTCAATTTTGTTCAATTTGTAGATGTAGGAGGTTAATGAACCTATAGCCCATTTTTGGGGTATTACATTTTGCCCCTCTTTGAATTACTATGCAAAGCATAGTGGTTCAAAGATAGTCTGTGTATGATGTTGAAACTGATATGAAAAGATAAACTGATTCTGAGATAGAAACTGATTGAAAGATTTGGAGATATTAGGTCCTGAATGACCAAAGATAGTGTTCACTATAGAAGTGATGAACTAATGATTACAAAAGAGTGTCAAAATGTTTGATTCTGAACCTTATGATTACGAAGAAGTGAGTGATCGATTCCAGGCCCGATTGTTAATAAGAATCACATTGGTATCACATTTGAACCCTTCAGTTATGAAGAACCAAGGAAATAACACTAACAAACCAATGGTTACGAAAAGCTGATACAGTTTACAAGAATTGGAAAATACCAGATTGATATGGATCTTGATGAATCTGATATGCCCCAAGTGATAAAAGATTTGCCCCAAGCGATGAGAACTTTTGATGAATCGGCAACTAGATGTGGTTGTTGTCTTGATTACTGATGACAAATTGATAGACCGATTTAGATTTACAAACTTGAATGATGTGCAATACCATGCCCCCTTCGGGATTAAAATTGAAATCTAATAAGAAAAGTCAGCGTTATAGTTTAGAAGCATGTTAATTGATTTGAGAAGTAGTTATACACGTCCAAGAACGCATTATGCATCATTTAGAGGTCCTGAAGACCAAGTTTAACTAGGTTAAACCATGAGTTGACCATAGTTAACCAAGTTGAAATTTTGATAGTTTGATGTAAGATAATCAGTTAAGTTGAATCTAGATTTATGTGATGATTGAAGGTTGAATATGCAAGCAGTTAATAATATGAATGATCTCAAATTTTGATTTTGATCCCAAAATGGATTTTACTTCTTGTTTCGTTGGAGGAACCTTCATGTATGATTTAGCTCTTGTTAGATTTGAAGAGGCGATTGAAGAATCGTTTAAGCGTTAAAGTTTATTCAGCCATTATGAGATCATGCAAACATGCAAAATGCAAAGAGACATGCAAAATGAAATGCAACCTAAGACCTAGGACTTAGTCACTGATCATGTGTCATTCATTTTCATCATTGAATTTTTAGGTAACCAGATAAATCAATACAATGCCCACTAGCTAGGAAACCATAGACATATGAATATCGATTTTTATGCGCAAAAATAAATACAACACCCACTAGTCAAACAACCATGGTCATATGAATATTGATTTTGTTTTAGAATGTTGGATTAGATATAAGCACCAAGGCACAAATGCCAAGATGACCTGAATATTATGTCCATTTTGATATAGCAATTTGTATAAGCATTAGAACATAAACATCGTGATGACCTAAATACACCTTGCATTCAAACATATCAAACAGTCAAGATATCATTCTAAATCTAGTGTGAATTACCCGTAGTGACCCGTTATCATTCACATCCTTAGGTAAGATTGCATTTCACAGTAGGAGAAAGAACTCACTCAAAAACACAATAATTAGATAAAACTTCCTTGAATTTTTTGGGTATCAATGGTCGAGGTATGCATGGCCATCCAATTTGAGATAGAGGCTCTTACAATCAGACACCATTTCAATCCAGAATTTCCAAAGTTGTTAGATTTTTACATACAACTGGAAGACAAAGAAAAGATTATGCCCCCAGTCATCACTCTCTAAATCCTATAAAGGATATCATCGAAGAGCTTGTGAGAACAAAATATGCTAAAATCTCAATGCGAATCAGTAAGCATACAAGGAGATAAAAGCATGCAAAAAGCATAGATTGTTTGCAGTTTGTGTTGATGTTTGATTGTGTTGTTATAGATGCAAAATCCTTTCTGGAGATGAGACTGACTGATTGACTCAAATGAAGCTTCAAAGGACTCTGACTAGATATGACACGTCTAAGATACACTAGAGGCTATAGGATATGACATTGATTGCCCCCAAGTTTGAACATTGATAGGATACAGACACTTTGAGCTGATTGGTGTACAGACCGACTTTATTGAAACAAGGATATATATAGACTAGGAGATATGTACAAACTAAAGCAAGACTGAAAGCTGGGAAAGACCAAGATTGCACTAATAGATGGAGCATTTGGAACAAGTGGTGCCCGTTTGATGGGTTTTCACCATCTTGGCAGAGATCCTATTTTTTCTACCAAGGTGCCTGTTTCCAGGTTTTCACTAAGGCACTTTTTCTTTTTCTCATTTTTTTTAAATTTTTCATTTTTCTAATTTTTTTGTACTTTTGATATTTTTTACTTTTTTTTTTTGTGAATCATCAAGGCACCTATTGCTAGGTTTTCACCAAGATGTTCATTTTTCTAGGACTTTTTCTAATTTTAAAGATTTTTCCAAGACATTTTACCATAGACTGAATGCTTTAGGTGTAGAATTTCTTCAAATGGAGAATGTTGATTGGTTCTCAGAGCTATTCTCCTTCAGTCATTGAGAGTTGATAGGCACTAGAGCCAAAAGTAGCAGTGATAACAAAGGGACCCAACTAGTTGGGTTCAAACTTTCCCTTGCATTCTCGATGTGATTGATTTTTAGGATTCTCTCTCAAGACTAGATCACCAACCTGAAATTTTCTATGTGTAACTTTCTTGTTGTAGCCTCTAGACATTCTCTTCTGATATACTCTAAGATGATCATACGCTACTTGTCTATGCTTAACTAGTAGTTCAAGTTCTTGCAACCTAGACACTCTATAGTCATCATCAGTTACTAGACCATGCATTATGATTCTTAGTGATGGGATTTCAACCTCAATAGACAGTACCGCTTCAGACCCATAAACTAAAGAAAAAGGTGTAGCCCTAGTGGGCATTCTGATACTTGTTCTATAGGCCCAGAGAGCTGGATTGATCATGAGATGCCAGTCTTTTCCTATTTTATTAACTGTATGGTGCAAGATTTTTAATAGATTCTTATTGGAAGCCTCTGCTTGTCCATTCCCTTGAGGATAGTAGATAGATGACCAATGTTGAGTAATCTTGAATTTGACACATAAATCATCTAGGTCTTTGTTTTTTAATTGTCCCCCATTATCTGTGATTATAGAATGTGGGATCCCATATCTACATATGATGTAGTTCAAGATGAATATAGATATCTATTTCCCAGTTTCTTGTGTTAAGGGAACTACTTCTACCCCTTTAGTGAAATAATCTATAGCTGTGATTATATGGGTATGTCCATTAGAAGAGTGTGGATAGATAGCACCTATAAGATCAAAAGTCCATTGTTGAAAAGGCCATTATGTAGTAAAGGGAATTAGATCTCTCCCTGGAGCATGAATCAATTTCCCATGAACTTGACACTTTTGACATTTTTTAGCAAATTTGATAGCCTCTTTTTCCATTTCAGGCCAATAGTACCCAGCCCTAATAAGTTTTTGAGCTAGTGTTAAACCATTCGAGTGTGACCCACATATACCTTTGTGGACTTCTTCTAATGCACGTTTCTTCCTATTCTAAACATCTAAGTAGCGTACCATCTAGACCTCATTTGTACAGATCATTACCAATGATGACATATCGGGATGCAGTGTGGATAAGGTTTCATTTCTCAAACTGATTAAAGGAATTAGGGATGATTTGGTCTTGGAGATAGGAGAAAAGGTTTTTGTATCTGGATGAATCATAACCTACAACAGTGCAGATCATGTGGGTTTCAAGGGAGTCATATGCAGGATAAGATAGTGCTTCCACCAAGAACTCATAGCGTAGCTCATGTTCAAGTTGTTGTAAGAGAGTAGATAATGTCACCATTGCATCAAGAGCCTTGCTCTTCATTCTAGGTATCTGATCAAATGTGATAGATATGAAATATTTCTTTAGATCATCTACCATTTTCTTGTAAGGAATGAGCTTTTCATCTTTAGTTTGGTACACATCATTGACTTGATGGATAACAAGTTGTGAGTCTCTATGAATGTGTATCTTTGTCACCCTCCACTATATTGCCATTTTCATACCATTAAGAAGGGCTTCATATTCAACAATATTGTTTGTGCAAGGAAAATTTAATCTGAATACTTTTGGTATTGATTATCCTTGAGGAGTTATGAACAATATGCCTACTCCGAATCTATTCTGTGTATAGGAGCCATCAAAAAACAATTTCCATTCTTTAGAAGAAAGATGCACGATAGAGGAATATGGGAATTCTATTTGCATTGGTGTATCATCAAACAATGGTGTTTCAGCTAATTGATCAACAATGACCTATCTTTTTATAGCTTTTCTCTCAACATATTCAATGTCAAATTCACTCAGGAGCATGACCCATTTGGCTAATCTACCTATGAGGGCAGCTTTGCTTAGTAGGTACTTTAGTGGATCAATTTTAGCTATCAAATAAGTAGTGTGAGCTAACATGTAATGTCTTAATTTCTATGATGCAAAGATCATAGCTGGACAAGCTTTCTCAATCATTGAGTAGTTCTTCTCATATGCAACCAATGTTCTACTAATATAGTATATAGCTCTTTCCTTTTTGTTCTCATCATGCTGTGCTAGCAATGCCCCTAGTGATGTATCTGTTGCAGAGACATATAAGATCAATGATTTCCCATGAATAGGAGGCATCAAGATAGAAGGATTTGATAGATAATTCTTGATATGGTAAAAATTCTTTTCACATTCTTCATTCCATGCAAAGGTCACACCTTTATATAATGTTTTTGTAAAAGGTTGTGATATATCAGCAAGCTGTGATATGAATCTTCTGATATATTGTACTCTCCCTTGTAATGTTATCATTTGACTGATATTCTTGGGAGGTTGCATCTCTATGATAACTTTTACTTTAGCTGGATCAACTTCAATACCCTTCTTTGAAACTATGTATCCCAAGAGGTTTCTGGAAGTGACACCAAAAGCACACTTCTTAGGATTTAGTCGGAGACTAAAATTTTCCATTCTATCTAGGATCATGCTCAAGTGATTTAGATGTTTAGTTTTGATCATAGATTTTGCTAAAGTATCATCAACATAATCCTCCATAGTTTGATGCATCATGTCATGGAAAATAGATGTCATTGCTCTCTGATATGTAACACCAGCATTTTTAAGCCCAAATGGCATAACATTCTAATAGAAGGTACCCCATGCACATGTGAAGGCCATTTTCTCTTGATCCTCTAGAGAAATTTTGATTTGGTTATATCTAGAAAAACCATCCATTAAGGAATACATCTCGAAACCCACAGTCATGTCCACTATCATATCAATGTTAGGCAGTGGAAAATCATCCTTTGGGCATGCTTTATTTACATCTCTCAAGTTTGTGCACACTCTAATTGAACCATCTGGTTTAGAAATAGGTACAATATTAGAGATCCATTCAACATAGTTTATAACATAGATGAATTCAACTCTTAGGAGTTTCTCTAATTCAGCTTTTACCAAGAGTGCAACATGAGGATGCATCTTTCTCAATTTTTGCTTAACAAGTTTTACTCTAGGAGCAATAGATAAATGGTGCATGATAAGATTCAGATCTAACCCTAGCATATCTGAATATTTCCATGCAAAGTTGATCTTTTTCTTTGTTAGGAATGTGGTAAATTTTTGCTTCTCTTCTTCTGATAAGGATTGTGCTACATGTACCAATTGTGGTTCCTCTATTGTACCCAAATTGATAGATTGAGGGGGCTCAATTAGAACTAGAGATCTATCCTATAAACGACTTGAAAGGACATCAAATATCTCATCCTTAGGCACCTCAGAGAGGTTTTCACCTTCGACTACATCTTTTCCTTTTACTTTTGTAGGTTCTGAGACTGCCACAAAGTGGTTTTCACCCTCAAAACTCTTTTTCTTTTTATTTTTATTCTTTTGACTAAGATATTTGATGTCCGACTCGGTCATGTTGACGCTCATTTCACTGATGGAAGTCCTCATAGGCTCAACTGCATTAAGGTAACAAGCAAGGGCATAGTCATTGGGAAAGATGTAAATACCATAGCTTGGATTCATGGAAGTTTGGTCAATAAGGTGAGGATGTTGGATAGTCAGAGTGGGAAAAGCTTGGGAAATAGTACGTGTTCACAAATATGGATCTATCATCATTGGCACTGACCTGATGCTCAAGTTTGAAGGTGATATTACAACTCAAAATGTTCAATTCATGAATAGGCTCAATGTCATTGTGGGAGTCCACTTTAGCCATAGGTGGATTAGACATGTTATGTTCATTATTTCTCTCTAGACTTACGTTGGGTTTACATGCATATTGGTGAATAACATCAACATGTTTTTCTGTGATAAGCTCATCTTCCTCTAGAATGGCTCCCCATTCATAGTCATTTGATTCATCTTTTGATTTAGGACCTCTAGGAAATCTTAGAACATGTGTAAAGTCAAGATGAATACCCTAGAAAGGGTTACCCTCAATTTCTAATTTGAATTCATATTCATGAGAATCGGTTTCAAAATAACTACCACCTTCCTCTTGATCTATTTGATTGCCTTTGAGATTAGTTGGTTCTTGTGGTGCAACCATGTCTTGCTCTATAGTAGGTCCTTTTGTTTCTACTACATTGATTCTTTTTATCGGATCATCTTCTATATCAAGAAGGTCTTTGATTTCTATAGGCAAACATTCATAGGGGATAAGCTCTCATCTGTCTGAATCACTATTTGATGGTTTTGTTTCTTCCTTCTTAAGAAGGGGTTTTCCTAGTGCAATTTGTTCTATGACATGAGAACAATTACCTTTGAGGTGGAAGGGTTTCTTCTTAAAGCCTAAGCCAATAGTATCCTTGTTTGCTCTACTAGTATGTGAAATAGGTATCACAAGACCCTTTCCTATGACTCCTAGAGGTCCTTGACCTGGATATCCCATCT
This sequence comes from Chamaecyparis obtusa, assembly GCA_027943335.1. Lineage (NCBI taxonomy): Eukaryota > Viridiplantae > Streptophyta > Pinopsida > Cupressales > Cupressaceae > Chamaecyparis > Chamaecyparis obtusa. The sequence continues at coordinate 716,644 of BSBK01002799.1, read as the reverse complement.
TAGCTATCAATTTATCTCCTAGACCATATGACTTAGAAGGGATCTTAGGTACTATAGAGTCACTAGTTTGAACAATGTGGGATTCAGATTCATCTTTGTATAGCCATGCGAGCATAGCTTCATCCTTTTCAAACTCTTCCTTGGATACTTGTTCTACCACAAAATTTCTTTTATATGCTTTAAGGGATTCCTTAGATACTGGTTTGGACCATTTTAAAGACTGTCCATAAGACTTGGGTGAGATAGGGAGAGATGTCAAAGATAAGACTGGCTCTATAGTGTATTCCCCCATCCCATTTTCTTTGATTTTGACCTCTTTAGCAATGTCTTCCATCTTAGATGTTGAAGCAACGTTTAGCTACTTAGCAGAAGATTCTCTATTATTGGGAATAAGCTTATCAACACTTTCCTTCAATGTATTGCAAGTGGTAGATATGTCTATTGGGATAGTAACCTCTACTCCTTCATAGGGGAACTTCAAAGATTGATGGTACATAGAGGGAATAGCCTGCATTTCATTTATCCATGGTCTTCCTAAAAGGATGTTGTAAGCCAAAGGTAGATCAAGCACCTGACATGTAGTATCTCTAATTGTTGGACCCACACTGATAGGTAAGATAATGGTGCCTTTAGAAGATCTTTCTTTTTCATCATAAGCTTTTATGGTTATCTTCTTTCTAGGATCAATAGCCATTTTTGAAAATCCCAACTATGTGATCAAGTTGTAAGAACAAATGTTTAGGCCAGTGCCCCCATCTATCAACACATGTTTGATTCTACAGTTCTGGATCAAGACTTCTATATGCAAGGGTTGGTTATGTGGGTGACTCAAGGAGTTGTCATCTTCCTCTGAAAAGGAGATATATTGTGGAGATGTAAGATGTCCAACCATAGGCTGGAACCTGTCTAAATTTAGGTCATCAGGAACATTAGATCCGAGCAAAGCTTTGTCTAGAATGGCTCCGTGAGCTGGAGATATTCAAAGCAACTAAAACATGGAGATTTTTGCATTAGTGTGATGGAGTTGTTGAACAATTCTATAATATGTAGGCCTTGTATCCTTTGGATTGGCAGATTGGGAAGCAACCTTCTATTTGGAAGAAGATGAAAGATTGAAAGGTATCTTAGGGACATTGGATGAATTTGGGATTTGTCCTTTTAAATGTGTCTAAGCTTGTGATCAAGTAACTACATTATTTGATGAATGATCTCTATCTCTTCTCATAATTGTGATGACATTGCAACTCTCAGAGAGACATGGTTCAACCATATTGATGACAGCATTATTTCAAGGGTAGGCATAATTGACCTTTGCACCCATATTAGGCTGAGAGGATGAAACTCCCTAACCATGTTTCAGAAATGGTTCTATAAATTTCATATGATCATTATTGCTCTTATGATTATCAATCGTGATGTCTCCTTTATCAATCAAATCTTGAATAGTATGTTTCAAGCATAAGCAGTTATTAGTTTTGTGACCTTTACCCCAATGGAAACCACATAATTCATTCTCTCTCCACCACTTTGGTTTAGGGTCAAGATCAGATTGTTGGATCTCAAGAAAATAGATGATGTTATTAGTCAGCACAGTTCTCATAGCTGATTCCAAAGATTCTCCAAGAGGAGTGAACTTTCATTTATTATCAACAGACCAAGATTTGTATTCTGGCTTCTTTTGAGATGGTTCGGGGATCTTTTGCTCTGAAGCTTTGATGGCTTGGGTGCCAACAGTTAGATTGAAAGCTGGTGCCTTTGATGGGGCATGAAGATTGTCAACAATGCCATCTGTGATGATGCCTTTGTTCTTGTTCCAGTTTTTGTTCTTATCTTTAGAACTAGATCCAGATTACTTGTCCTTTTGAAGTGTTATGTCTCCTTTTTTCACAAGTACTTTTTCAATTTTGATCACATTCTCTACCATCTTATCAAAATATGTATGATCTTGCATTTGTAAAGAGTAGTTGATCTCTAGAGCAAGGTTATTAATGAAGATCTCCAATTTCTCAATCTTTGGAATAGGTCTACAATATAGAGAATTTCTTTTGCCATCTTTTGAGGAATGTTAGGAATGGTTCTCCTAGATATTGCTTGAGATTGCAGATATCGATCATGGTGACCGGATGTTGAATATTGTAGGAGTATTGTTGAAAGAACATTTGATCAACACCTCAAAATTTTTGATCATAGGAGGCAACCTAGAAAACCAATGAATGGCTGCTCCTCCTAGAGATCTAGGAAAGAGATGCATGAGGTAGGTTGATTCATGCATGAACTCCATGGATTGTGTATAGAATTCTCTAACATGATCTTGAGGATCAGAGTGTCCATCATATTTATCATACTTCGGCATTTCCACTCTTTTTGGGAATGGTGGCATGTACAAGTCTTTGTCAAATGGAAAAAGACATAGAGCCTCCATAGAGAACTCCTTGGGTTCCTTTTCTTTCTTGAGCTTGTTAAGTTTAACTTACATGGCATGCATCTATTTCATCATAGCCATTATAGGAGTTTCTTCCTCATGTGTAATGATATCTTTGATGTTAAAGTGAGGAGGAAGTTTAGCTCCTTGATGGGCCAACTCTAGAAAGTATGTTTCTCTATCTTCTCTCAAGAAATGCCTCATCATTTTCTTGAATTCATCATCATTTTGATATCAGGAAATTTCTTCAGGTGTGGGTTCCTGGTCTGCACCATGTTGAGATTGAGCTCTTCGAGAGCCGTGATTCATCCCTGCTTGAGACATGGTAGGAGTTCTGGGACTCCCTGGGATAGATCAAGGAGGAGTTTATTGCTTACCTCTGTGAGTTGATGGAGGAGATATGTAACCAGTTTTTAATCGAAAGTTGTCGAGACCGTCATCTTCGTAAAGACCAGAATTGTAGAGTTTCTCAAGAGTGGGACCCTAGATAGTAGTCAAAGGTAAGGTCTAAGATGTTTCCCTTGATTTCTTATGTGAGGAAGCTCTGGTTTCCACCATTAACCTTGGGTGAAGCAAAAGAATAGGATGAAGACAAGTGAGGAATGATTTGATTCGAGAAAACTAGATGACGCAACCTTGTCAAAATTATGATTGATTTGAAGATTAGCTTAGACATGGGTGAAGGATACTATGCCTTGGATGTATGGGTAGATGCCCAAAAGATAGTGGACACGATCTCACAACACTTAGTCTATTTTTGAAGATTGATTGAAGATTGATGAATCTGACAAGGTTTTGACACAAGATGAAAAAGGACTCAAATCAATTAAACAGAAGGCTGGATCATATTCAAAAGGCCACTTTAGAAAAATGATTGGATTCTTGATAGCTACTATTTTGTTCCTGACATAGTGATTTGTTTAATAGATTCTAGAAATAGGCTATAAAAGTTGGATATCTGGCGATTTTGACAACTTTCTGACACTTTTTCAAAATTTTCCAAATGACTTTCTGCAGGCTTGTATGATACTGGGTACCTAATCATACGATAATTGAATAACTCGTATGATCATTGCAAAACTCGCATGATAGTTGATAGCAGGATTTGACTTTTTTGAATTGACTAGTAGCAAGACTTGTACAACACTGGGTTCCTAATCATACAACAATTGGGTAGTTCTGAAATGACACTTGCTCAAGACTCGTGTGACTTTCTGACTCTTTGAAATGACTTTTGACTCTAGAAAGGAATTTTAATTCAAATTTTACAATTTTAGGGTTTTAAGTTTTAGATTGTTTGCAAATTGTACTATCCAGATTTGAAGATTATACCGGATTCATTCATTTTTAGGAGCCAAGTAGATAAACAAGCATGTAGAACAGAAAGTAAGTGATTTCAAGCACATCTAAAAACAATGAACAAGGGAAAAAGAAACCTTGCGCATGAACAATCAAGTGACTGAATTGTGCTAATCCCTAGGAGTGCTAATTGTGTATGTTCCAAAAAAAATTTGCAATAACGCACATATTCCTAAAAATAAAAATTTGGCCTCACTAGGGTTTTTAGTAATGGTCTAACTCTACAACTTTTATGATCTAAAGGGGTGAAATCCAATCCTGGCACATCAAGGTTTTGACATAGTCTGAAAATATAATCAATTAGGAGCTGCTAGGGAGATCTGACAACCCAACAATGAACCACACCTATGAAGATTTCTTCCACAAGGACATTTATATAGCGGTTGTCACTATCACGGTGAAAATAGCTATTACCACTTGAGGTTTCGTCAATGTGGTTGACCCAATTAAGGGAATGTCCACTATGGTTAACCCTCTCTAAAGGTGACTCACAAAATATACCACATGGAGACTAGTTCCAGATTCAAAGATCTAAGTTTATGATACTACCCAAAAAGGGAGTAGAGCATAGTCCTCTAGCCTTTTCACTTTTAACCAAGACAAAGTAAATAGATAAATCTGACACGCTAAGATAGATTATCTCACAAAGATCTATGATGTCAACCGCTCGTGATCTATCAACCTCTCTGGAGAGAGAATGTATCAATCAAAAGTTGAGGACATGCAAATCTAGTAGAACGTGAGACTCTCTCAGTATCTTCCCTACCTACAAGGGATCCTTCGTTGAGAAGAGTTTCACTGGAAACCCACTCTCTCAAGATCAACAAATAGTGTTCATAGGGCCTATTTACTATGTGTAACAAAGATGCTAAAAAATAAATCTATGTTCATTTTTATAGCCCAAATGAAATATGTGATATGAAAGTAATAAAAGGTCACACAAGCTAGACATGTGAGATGTTTATTTTAGTCCAAATTGAAACACTATCAGCTGAGGAGATTACCTAGATTCCTCACAATTCACTTAGTAGATTTTTACCTATTTTTGGCAATTCTCACGCTTTTCCCAATCAAAATCAGCAAGAATCAATCAGAAACAATATTAAATTTCAATTGTTAATGTTAGCTATCAGTCCAAATCTGGAAATCAAATCTAACAAATAGTTAGAAAAAGTGAAACGACAATTGAAACCTGACACCAAAACTCGTATGACAATGGGTTATCTCCCAGATGACAGTCTAGAAACTCGTACGACACTAGGTATCGGATCATATGACAATTGAACTTCCAAAAGATAGTGGCTTTCTACTAGCACGATCCTCGATCAAATCAACTATTGTATGATAGTGGATACAGTCTGGTATGACTTTTGTCAAAAACTTGTATGAAAATTGTACAGATAGAAATTAAAAATCATAGCTTTGGAACATAAAATGACAAGAAGATGATAGAAATTGATAGAAATTGAAAGGAAACCCATTTCGGGGCCCCACGGTGGGTGCCAAAAATGTGTATGAATTTTGTACCTAGTTGTGGACACAACACTTCAGTAAAACATTAGAAGTTAGAAAAAATTGAAATCGTGCAATGAAATTGAAACTAAACTAACCAGACGATTTACTGCCTTCTAGTAGATGCGAGTATGTATTCTTAGATTAGACCGAGATCAGTGACCTTGATGACACCTAAATAAAAGATTTGAATGCAAAATCTAGATATGAATCAAATGCAAATTAATCTATATTTTTGGTCTTTCTGTCCAATTAGGATGAAAACTTGATATACAATCTAAACTAGAATAGAAACTTGATATGCAATATGGATCTAGAATGAATAAAAAACAAGATTGATCTCACAACGTAGTTGATTTGCAAGAAGCTTGAGCCTTCAGCTACCAATTCACCAGCATGATTGTGCAAATTTGAGAGATATGAGCTTGACAATTTGACAGAGTAAGTTTGCAAATTTGTGGATGAATTGTGAAGAGCTGAGCCTTAATTTTATAGAACTCTAGGGATTTGGAGGTGCATGGGAAAAGCCATAAATCACTCTTGATAAACTCATGTTGATTTTTGAGTTATCAGGAATAAAAGAGATAATTAACTCACAAAAATCATGCAAATCATGCAAGAATAATTTTTTAACTCAAATTAGAAGTTTAGATCAACTTTGAACTCAAAAAGGATGTTGAGTTCCAAAAAGTCAATAACTTGCATTGATTTTTTGATTTAGAGTTTAACTTGTTCTTTCTGATGTGCACATGGATAATTATGAATTAATAAATAAATAAAGTGATTTATTTTCAACTTAACTGATTTTTGAAATAAAATAATTGATTTATGGGTTAATCAATTATTAAATCAAACTTTTATTTAAAAATAATATCATTAAATATGACAACTTGCTTTAATTAATTAAATAAGAATTTAATCAATTAATGATAGGAATTTTGATTTATTTGTCAAATTTAAATAATAATAATTTAGCAATAAATGTAATTAAATTTAATTAAATAATTAAGTGGTAGTATTAAATCTAATTAATTAAATATTCAATTAATCAAACTTTAGGATAAATAAGATTTATCGTCAAATAATCATTAAATTAAATATAATTAGGATAATTAGGAATATTGTTAGGAATATTCCCCGATGCAGAATTTAAAATAATCAATTAAAATTTGATGATGTTTAGATGTGCCTTAGGTTAGGACTTCGATGTTGATTTCGTTCGATTTGTAGATGTAGGAGGTTAATGAACCTATAGCCCATTTTTGGGGTATTACAGTGAGTATCATTAATCAAGCTCATAATCAACTAACAAAAGGAAGCTTCTTTAGATTAAGAAAGAAAAAAAAATTAGTTTTCTCAATAAAAGCATCCAAAGCCTCAAGATTTCTGGGCTTAACTACACAAAATCTATAAATATATCTGAAACATTATTAAAGAAGATCACTAATGGTTCAATAATATTGTAAGAAGCAAAAAATCCTCCCCAAAAGAAAAAGGTTTCATTCAATCTAAACTGTGAAAAACCTAGGAATGTGAAGTCTATGTTTCTTGTATTTCTATTTTTACTTAATTTTGACATCTACTTTATGCATTTCACCAATTAAAATTTTCAAAGAACATTTTAAAATACTTGAGATGCTTCTATACCCACCAAAGAAGGCATAAGCCCACCATACAATCTACACCAACCTTCATCCCTAATAACCTGCACAAGAAATTATGCACAGATCATGGATGAACCAACACTCAAATGTTGTGTCACATGGCCACATTTCTCCAATATGAAACATACAATATTTTCTAGTCTCAACTAATATTCTTATCACTTAATGTTCAATAACATAAATAATATAGAGGCAAATCCATTACATTTTCACTTGCACCTTGATACATCTAATAAAAAAAAACACGTAGAATACACATTTTTATATCCATTCATTATTTCTAGCAATGTGAGCTTTGGAAACAAGATTGAAGAAGGATTATAACCCAACACATTTGATGCAGAGTTCCATGGTGCTTTTACAGCTTCTTTTCAAATATATTCTCCAAATCCTTATCTGAATCTTTTTTCAGTTTTCTCTCAGAATGTTGTCTTCTATTAACCTGCTCATCAATGGTAGTGTACGCATTTTAGGGGAAAAACATGTAATAATAAGAACATGAAATTAAAATATAGACCACCTTACACAAACCTATGTAATGGGTATTCAAAATATAGATGCTAATAGTCAATATAAGAAAAACTCAACTTGATCTAGAGTAAACTATCGTGTCATTTAGTTTCTTCAATTTATAAAATTTTCAAATACTAGTAGTTTAATACCAAAAATAATTGTAGGAGTCACAGTGTCTAGTCTATAACGATATATTTTTGCAAAAGACACTTGCAATTGAAGATAATAACACCTCATAATTTAGCATTGTAATGGAGGTGATTCCATACTTAGTACAAATTATTTCCTCTAAAGCTTCCAGATAGCCTTTCTCTACAAGCTACATCTAATAAAAGTCAATATTATAGAAAAGAATATTTGTAGTACTAAATAATGCTTCTGGGATTTATATTCTGGAATTGTGTCATCAATAATGCAAACATGTGGAACCAACAAGGAAACTTACAAAGGTCCATAATGTAGTGTTTGCAAATTAATAACAAAACCTATTAAATTTTAGTTGAAAAATAAAGCCAAGACATATTATATGACCAATGTGACCATAGTGTTCTCAAACTGATTATATGGCCAGTGTGACCATACTGTACCTTTTCTTTGTTCACTAACTACTCCATCACCAAGAAACTTCAAAAATTTGAACATTGAAATTTCCATCATAACCATAACCTGCATGGAAACAATGAAAAATGTGAGTCTATTTATTGACTTGGTTAGTGTCCTTTTTACCCCTTTAAATTCCTCCTCATTTCTTGTCTTCTGATGAACAAGATCTCAGTTGAAAAAGAAAGCCAAGACATATTATAAATTTCATCCAGATTAATAACATAACCATTTAAATGTTCATCCAATTAACATATCTATTACCATTCCCTTTTCTTGATCCTTCACTGGTTTGTTTCTTGTCGTTCTATCAAGATGTATATACAAGCTTGTTGTCAACACGAGGCCCTAGTTGTTTCTATTTCAAAAAAATTGGTTTTTGCCATTTCTTATTTTTGGTTCATGGTGCTTCTTCCCAATACAATGCTAGCTGCTTGTCTTCTAATTACTAATGGCCTAGCATCAAACACCATTCAGAAATTAATTGATAAAAAAGATTAGATGAATATCACAAAAATAAATGAGAAAAACTATAGATAAAGCCTCTTACACTTGTCTTTACTCTTTTCACGAAATTGGAAATATGCATTTATAGACGATTTGGTTGTACAGATCTTGAGGCCTCATCAGAGGCTGAATATTTTCAGCTTACATTGATATTTCTTACAATGTGGTTGTGAATGAATGAGTTAAGAAAACCATCAGAAGAATATCACAATAATAAACGAGAAGCAATTCTAGATAAAGCCTCTTACATTATCTTTATTTTCATAAAGTTTGAAATCTGCATTAATAGAAAAATTGTCAAATTGCTTGGACAGATCTTGAGGACTATCAGAGACTGAATATTTAACAACCTGTGTTGATATTTCTTACAATGTAACTGAATTAATTTCAGATATGTAGAATAAGTAGCTATGAGGAGATGTATGGGTATTGGTAAGGGGTTGGGGTATTGACAAGAATGGCGATCAAATTAGTGTATATGAGTAAATGATCAAGAGATAGCTATATTATAATAATTGTTTTGACTAGAAATTGTCGGTATGGGGTTGCATTATACGTTCCTATAATGAATATTGCTGGCAACTGTGGGAAAACAAGTAGAATATTGAAGAAGAATGAATATAAATAAAGGGATTAAGTTGTGCCACAAATATTTGTCAATAGTCCAGCAAAGTCTAGGAATTAGCTCTAGTTTAAAGAGGGTTTCTTTAATCTATATTCCATCTAGTCATTTTTTATTTGTTTTTATATACATTTCAGAATTTACGGTTCTTTGCACTTCAGCATATTTTCAAGACCCATTGATGGACTCTGGTCATTGAGGGAATTAGTAAAAATTCTTTCATTCATTCTATATATATTTGTTTTGTTATCAGGTCTTTTGTACTACATGTATTTTTGAGATAAATATACTACACTTTTAAATAGGTACTACACTTTTAACCATCTAGGAATTTAAGATGTGAGGGTTTGATTGGAAGTCAGTGAAACAAAAGATACAAAATGTGTGGATTTTTGTGGTGAAATTGGGCATGAAAGAGCCTTGATCAACTCTATTGAGATTTTTTATTCATTGATTTTCCCTTCTCCATTTTGGATTTGAGATAAATTGAGTGTTTTGTTAGGTATTTTCTGATAGATTTGGTGAGTGAGTGTGGGTTTGTCGTTTACACTGGCAGATTTGAGAGTTTTTTGAAGGTGCCTTCTAGATGATCAAATCGGGCAAGGGTGTGTGATACAGAGCCCAATGATCAATTAACTTCTAAGACCAAGAGGCTCCACATCTTAAGTCTACACTCACTCAACTTACCCATCCATTCATACTGGACTAGATCATGTGATGTGACTGTCCCAACCACTAATACCCCACTATTCTTCAATCACAATAACTTGGATCAATCCCTATGGATCCAATACTCACTGACACAAAGAGGAACTCCCTACTCATTTCCCACACAAAAATAATGTCTTCACCAAACCAATCTACTATGCATCCCCACACAACACCAATCCCTTCACAAAACTCCCTCAACACATTCATGAAGGAAATACATCACAAACTGCCCTATCACTGTCCCTTACATAGACCCATACACAGTCATTCATAACTTTTGAGAAAAGTATTATTTTGAAAATCCCTCTGATGAGGATGTGAGAAATTAGATTACCTATATCATATCCAAAATTCAGAAAGATCCAACGGTTGATTAGGGAGATATGGCCCCCTCACTGAGACTCTTTTTTCTATGACAGTCATTCCTTCATTTCTTCATACCCAGTCACCTTCCACTGCTTCAAGCACGTGCCCAATCAATTTGTGGATCCATGAAACCTCATGGGACAGTTAATATACATCTCCTCCAACATCCTGCCAAAATGTGAGGGTTATGCAATGTGAACAATGTAAAATAACACGTTTTGAAGTCTCCTGGGTTAACCTATTTGTGGTTCTGGAGCAGTCTTACTCAAACAACAAGATCTCCGTCAAAATCCAACCAAATCACGTGCTAAAAAAGCCAAAATGGTGTTAACTCAGTGATATAACATTTTATGTAAATGAATACTCAAAGAGAAATCAGCTAGGCTATGACCAAATGCTGATAACCACTGAGAAAACTGTTAAAGCATACAGTAAAATAGGAAATTTTTATTGTATTGATGTCAAACTCCCATACGCCGACTCCACCATCATTTATGATTTTTTACAACAATATTTATCCTTTTTCCATCCCAACCTCCTTAACTACCCAAAAACTGCCTCTTGGCGTTGATCTCTCTAAGTCATGATAATTACATTTTGTCAATTTTAATGACTTTTTGTGACTTTTCCCAATTTGAAACATGACAACCCTTCTTATTGCATTGACATGGTCTCTTAAAGACTCAATAACCATAAATACTAACCTAAAATACTACTAAGACTCTTAAGTTACTTATCCCCCCATTACATAGCCTTATTAGGCCTTAGTTGCATAACATGGCAACATCTTGACAACTTAATCAAAATGACTCAATATGAGTTCCAACTAGCTTTAATAGCCCAATTACATTAAGAAATGGCCTTATAGGCCTCATTTTACCATATGACCTTCATGGATCCTCCATGTGACCTTGATGGTGTTCCTTGGCTCTTAGGTGCTCCTGCAATAGTGTGGTCGTCAAGGACATGCTCTGCCCATGCCTAGCCTCACAAAGATCCCATTGGTCTGCTGTAGCCTCGCAAAGATCTAGATGAAACCTTAAAAATGAAAAATGACTCTAGTGATTTTCCTCTAGAATCTAATTAAATACAAAAGATCATATTGTAACATTCTTCAGACTTTGTTATACTAAAACCTTTTAGTTTTGTATTGAATTCCCCAAGCTTTATTTGATTTTCTTGCTTCAATATTTCTTGAATTAGTTAATGGTTGTGAATACCAGTGTCATTTTGTACCAGATAGGGCGTTCCTATGCCTGTGTAAAATCCATTGTTATAAATAGATCTTTTACAATTATATATAAATTACATAATAATAGCGTTGGATATTTTTAAAACTTATATAATAACTATTCATATTTTTTTCTAAAATCACAGAATTCATCATCCATTGATCTCCTTGCAATTGATTTGCACTAAATCAAAAAGATGTCTTTCAGCAATGGAGGGTATGGATGTCCTTCTGTATTAGAATTATCTTTTTCTAAAACTTGGACAAGCTGGCCCTCGGGATTAGGCCTGTAGGGATTTGATTTGAAAAAATGTACTTTCCTCTGATTCTAATCTCTTTGTTTCCATCGAATAATTGTGCTTCAGTCCCTTTTCTATCATCAACTTTTTTGGTCTGTTCTAACTACCTTTTTCTCTGCAAGTGAACATTGGCTATCTTACAATTTTTGCACTCCTAACTAATTTCATATGAAAATATAGTGACATTATCGGTATGAATTTAGTCGTGTTCTAATCTTATTTTATATATCATAATATTAAATGTATTAATAATATTTATAGATATTAATTAATTGATGTTATATTTATAGATCAAATGTATTGTTAATAATTGAGGCCTCTGAAAGCCTTAATGATCTGGATTTTCAATAATTATGTTTTGTCTTCTTTTGGTTGATCATAGGGTGATATCTGGTTAGGTTTGTGTTTCTCTAGTTGAACCAGTTCTGTGTGGCATGTGTTGTTATAAGGCTTGGTATTATGTGTGTTGGACTGCTCTCTACATTTTAGTTCTATCTTTATGTCTTTGTGTGAGGTTACATGACCCTTTAAAAAACCTTCAAGCCTGCCTCCCCAAACTCCCCCCCTCCCCCACACACACCCACCTATCCACTCTCTTGGATGGTGGGTGGTGCCTCTATTCTAGCAGGTGTGTGTGGGCAATGCTATAGAATAGTAGGGGCCCTCTGCATGTACCAACAATACACACACAATATATCTTCTTTTGGCTGACCGTAGGGTGATTTTTGGTTAGGTTTGTGTTTTGTTTCTCTGGTTGAACTGGTTCTGTGTGCCATGGGTTGTTTTAAGGCTTGGTCTTATGCTTAATATATAGGTGGAATACATCTTATAAATCTTATGATATTTTAATATTAGAAATATTTATTTAATTAGTTGCACTCACTTGAAGTGGTATTAGTTGTTACTTTTAGTTTGTAATTTGGAAATTTGAAGTTATCTCTTAGTTGTTGAAAGAAAGAGTTGGATAACAAGTTGAACATCATCATGCAGGATTATGAAGTTGCCTTGAAAACTGTTGGTGACTGCCATGTTGAATACCTCCAGTAGAAATATCATCATAGCACCTATTGTTCAATACCTCCAAGAATGTAAAATGTTCACAACCAACACCCAGCCATGGAGGGCTTGCCTATCTTCTGCCATAGAGTGAATTAATAAGTTTGTTGTGAGTTTTGAGTTCTAAAAGTATCACTTTATCCATCCAAATTTATGTTTTTACTGACTTCTTTTTCAATTAGAGGCATTAGAAATGACATTTTCATAAAATGTCCACAGTGTTTTAGACTCAGAATGCCTTTTTATTATCTTGATAATAAACCTTGCCCCTGGCATTGTCAATATAGTGAAAAGGGAAAGTTCAGAGTCATTGAATGACTTGATTTCCTGCCAAATCGGAAACCTTGGTCTCACAGCCTCTTCCAAATTGATTAGCAACAAGCTAGGGTGCTTCACTACATAATTTGAAGGGAGGTTTAAGTTATTAACTATGAAGCTCATCTTTTTAACTCACATTTTCCTTTGATAAAGAAATGAGTTGAGGGACACAAATTTCTTCACCCGAAAGTCAACAGAGTTTGAGAATATCTATCTTGGTTTCTAACATTTTTGTGCGGGCCAGAGCCACTATACCTACAATGTATATTAATATTTTACTTTCTTTGTCAGAACCAATCTTGTGAATGAGATCGACCTGTGCAATTGTTAGAGACATGACTGGATGTACCTATAAGAGGCTAATGAGTTCCACCCCACAAAAAGCCATCCTTCCCAGAGATAAAGAAAGGGCTTCAGGGATTTCTCTAAGCTGCAACTAAGAAATCTTGGTGCTTTTAACAAGGATTAAATGAGTACATCTTGGACTAAAATACATTCTTCAGAATGTCCATCATGGGAAGAAGGTTGTTCTAGAGGCTGTGGTACCAAATGTTTGGATTGATCATCAAACGTTTGGCTATTTTTTGATCCATGAAACTGAAATCCTCTAGTAGTTTGAGTTTACAATCAAGTGTTCCATCTATAATTCTGATAAGCTGGGGTAGTATCCTCATCATATTGGAAATTTGGACTTCAGTGCAGCTATGGTACACCAATGAATGCATAAACTGCTCTACCTTGTGGAGGATTCAAAGCGTCTAGAAATGGGGGCCAACTTAAACAGCTAAATGATGTCGACCTTAGACAGGTAACAACGCCAACATCTGAAAACATGTGTGGATTTCACCAACATCTCCTAGGTGCAATAAAGTAACCAGTCCATTGAAATTGAAAAGTTTGCTACTTGTTCCAGAACGTTGAGAGGGTTTGCATCTTTGATTCATGTAATTGATGTTTTAGATTAAGGTAAAAATAGGTTTTGAAGGGAACCCAAAACCCTTTAACATCTAGGAAAGATAAAGCAAAAAACCACCAGGAGGAGCAGCCCAGAAACCTACATTAAGTAGAGACAAAATCAGGTTTTACAGGGACCTGAAACCACAATCAAAGAAAGTTCCCAAGTTTTACAAGGACCTGGAACCACAAAAATATCAGACCGAAAACCAGTTAAAGGGACCAGAAACCAGGACCAAATATAACATCCAGACAATGGACCACAATAGGACAAAAACCAGAGAACAAAACCCAAAGGTGCTATTGCAGCTCCATTATCATCTTGATTGCCTCCTTACCAATTGTAGCAGTATCCAGAATGGGATCCACAGCTAGGGCAGCAGCAACTTTTAGGGCTTTCATCCTCGAACTCTGCCTTGTTCTCTTGCTTGGGCCCTCGCAAGAAGTTATTTCTTCATTAGCTCTTTTACCAAGGCTCGCAGCAGTAGCACAGATGCTAGAAGTAACTTGTTCCATCCTTGTACCACTTTCCTTGATGAGCATTCTGAGATTTTGCTCATAGTTATTGAGTTTGTTCAGTATATCTCCCATTTTCTCTTCCAGTTGCCTGATTTTAGCACGGTCAGTCTCCTGGATTTTATGCAAGGTTTCCACTTTCTTCTTCAGCTTCATTAGTTCATTATAGATCCACAAATCAACCTGGAGAATGGAGTCAGATTTGAGTTTAGCAGAAAGCAGGAAGGAAAGTTTGGTTTCCCCCTACGGAGAGTCTCTGGTGCCTCCCACATCCTCATGAGGAGAAGGACCCTTCTTGTCAACATATTCCTCCTTATCCATCTGTCCTTCCTCCCTAATCTCAACCGGATTCTCATTCTGAACAAAGCCCTCCTTTTCTTAGCCTCCAGTCTCCATAATAGGAGAGGTTGGTTTAGCCATATGATCCTTTTCTCCCATATCAACAGAGTTCTTAATAATTTTTTCTTTGTCTTTGTCGCCTCCACCAGAAACTGCCTGATAGCCCTCATTATCAGGGTGGCTCTGTTCGGATTTTTCTTCGCTTATGTCTTTCTCATTCCCTTTCTCATTTTTTCCCTTGGTCTCTGGGTATCCTTCCAGATTGGAACTAAAATCCCCAACATCCATTCCCTCCTCTTCCTCCCAACTATCATTCTCAGAGCTTCCAGTATTCTCGGGCTCAGAAACCTCTTCCACAATATATTTCTGAGAAATAGAGGGCTTACGTTTAGAAACCTTCTCTTTGCCTTTAGCATTGTCCTCCTCCTTTTTATATTTAGAATGAGAACCCTTTTGTCTATCAAAAGGGGTGGAGGAAATGGATTTATTTTTACAATAACCCTCTATGAGGAGAATCAGACCTTCATGTAAAATAGGACGAGACTCCTTCAACCTATGAGCATGTAAACTTTGAAGCAAAGAAAACCATAGGTAGAAGGGGAAAGAGATTTTGTCCTTATGTCTGAAATGATTGAGAAAAACAAAATGAAATTTATGACCCCTTTTATTTCTACCATCAAGGATGAAATACTCATGGATACAGCAAAGCACATCCCTCTAGATTTCTTTTATCTGATCCACATCAAAGAAATTTCCACTCTTTTCTAGTTTTTTCTCTTCAGTATCTGACTTCGGGAATTTTTTGTAGGCAGCATTGGAAATACTTGTTTGTTTGGTGAACTTAATTCCATTCGTGGAGAGCCCAGTAATCTCGGCAATGAAATCCTCCGTTAAATTCACAGTGACTCCATGAAGAGTGACCCTATCCCTAGATCAATTTTTAAAAAAGGTTGTCGTGACATGAGGTTTAAAACCATGCAATCTCTCTAGGTAGCTGGACACCTTCCCTTTTTACAAAATGTTCCATACATCCTTCCGAGCCTTCCAATCATCACATTTTTTGGGTTCTTGCTTCCGCGGAGCACCCCCCATTTGCATAATACAGAGTGAGCCGAGAACCAGAGATAAACAAGCACAGAAAACAAAAGGATTAAAATGATACTAGGTTTTCATTACTTCAACTGGGATTTTCTTATTCATAGATACGTGTAGAGGCCACGTAACATTCATGTGAGAGTACTTCCTCGGGGAGGATAAACTGACATTCGTGAGGCCATTCCAAAAAATCATTAAGATTCTAATCCTGACAAATCTTTCCCACTTTGGAGTGAACGGCATCATAATAAATGATGGCATTTAAATCAGCATGCTTATATAAATAATCAAGCCACCTCACCTTATACCCCACCTAAACAGCATAATTAGCTATCTAGTCAGCAACCCTATTGGCTTCTTGATATGTGTGGGATATGACGATTTTTTCAAACTTATTCATTAGGGATTTGATCTCCATGACCGTTGCTTCTATCGTCCATGATATAGAGCTTTTATTATTCAAAATATTAACAATATTCATAGAATCACCTTCCAACCATAGGTTAGGGTATCCCAGATCAACTGCTAGCTTTATAGTGTTAAGGGTAGCAGTAGCTTCAGCAATATGACTGTGAGAATGACCAATTGGAATAGCAATAGCATCTATTATATTACCCACATGATCTCTCAAAACTCCTCCACATCCTGCTCTTCCTGGATTGCCCTTAGCTGCTCCATCAAAGTTCCCGTTTATCCAACCATTACGGGGAGAATACCAAATTATAGACAATCTTGGATTATCAGTATTCTGAATAGGCTTTTCAGATCGCAAAGGAGTATCTAAGTGGAAGGTTGGAATAGTTTTCCTTTGAGATTTAAAATTCTCCTTAATAGCTCTTGTGATATTCTATCCAAGAACCCATCCTGGTATCTCCTTATTTCTAAATATTCTATTGTTTCTTTCTTTCCAAATGCCCCACCAAAGATGAGGGAGAGTTAATTTCCAAAGAAATTGAACATCATGGTCTTTCGAAGGGCATTTACAACTTTTAAAAGAGAGTTCAACATTGTTTTGATGAACCCAAGTTAGGCTCCAATAATTAAGTATCTCAGTCCAAACAAGTTGAGTATAAGCACAACTCAGGAACAAATGATCTCTATCTTCAAATCCATTTTTACATAGAGAACACCTATTAACCACATTAATGCCTCTTTTTTGTAGATTGTCCAGAGTTAGAATTTTATTTTGGAGCATTATCCAATAGAAGATATTAATTTTTGGTCTGAGGCCCTTGATCCATGCATAGGACCAAAAGGGTTGAATACCCTTTTCCTTAGTAGCAAAAATAGTAGAAACTTTAAATTGGCCACTTGGATCAACATTCCATATTATCTCATCCTCAAGAGAAGGGTAAAGAGACACAACATTGAGAGATAATTGAATGTTGTTGAAACCTTGATCAATTTCAGAAAAATTCACCCAAAAATTATTCTGCCAATAGTGAGAGACTAAAATACCATATCTCTGTTTACACACATCAACCTGAGCCATATCCTGAAAATCTTCAATCAAAGGATGATCCTTTAACCAAACATCTTCCCGAAATCTCACCTTGTTCCCATTTCCAATTTTCCAGGAACACCCTTTTCCAAGAGTCTTCTTAGTCCCCTAAACAGCTCCCCATATAGATGAGGGATGAATAACATCTGGAGAGGAGAGGAAATCAGCAAGAGAATTAGCATTGAAAAGGTACTTATGTTTCCAGATGGTACTCCATTCTTTGTTATCATGATAAGTTCTCCATCCTTGTTTGGCCAAGAGAGCTTTGTTCATACTTCTAATTTTCCTAATTCCCAATCCTCCTTCCCTAAAGGGCTTACAAACTTGATCCCAAGCAATTAAAGGCATTCTCTTTTTAACCTCGGTACCTGTCCATAAGAAGTTTCTTTGAATTTTTTCAATAGCCTCAGCATATTTCAAAGGGATTCTGAATAGGCTCAGAGCATAAGTAGGTATGCTTTGGAGACAAGCTTTGAGAAGAATTAATTTACCTTCCTGACTTAGAAGATTACCTTTCCATCCAGCCAGTTTCTTATTAAATTTATTAATGAGATCTTCCCAAAAGGAATCAACGACTTTCAAGCCTAAAGGAAGACCCAAATAGGTAGAAGGGAATGAACCTATAGAACATCCAAGGATCTTGGCAATTTTAGTTTGTCTAGGAATAGGGGTATTGATAAAGAAAACAACACTTTTGTTCCAATTAACCAATTGACTAGAGGCAAAGGAATATAAATTAATAGCTTGCTTAAGACTTCTGGCTTCCTTTACTTCAAATTTACCCATAAAGATGGTGTCATCAACAAACTGGCCATGCAAGCAAATAAAAGGATGGGAGGAAGGTTGCAAACCCTTAATAACTCCTCTTTGAACCAGAACCCCAATATATCTCCCCAAACAGTCAGCCAAAATTACAAAAAGAATGGGGGATAGAGGATCTCCTTGTCTCAGTCCACGGGAGGGATTAAAAAAATGAGAAGAGCTTCCATTAACCAGAATAGCAATGGAGGAGGTAGAAATCATTTGAAGAATAACACTTACAACCTTTTGATCAAAGCCAAAAGCAAATAAATTTTTTGATAGAAAAGCCCAATCAACTCTATCATAGGCCTTGGCGATGTCAACCTTCATAATGAAGCCCTGATTATTAGAGCACGACAAGGAATGAATATTCTCATGAGAAAAGATAATAGAATTAAGAATTTGTCTACCTGGGATGAAGCCATTTTGTTGATCAACTATGATCGAAGGAATCACCTGAAGTAACCTGGTATTGAGCACTTTGGAGATAATTTTGTAGGAGTTACAAAGGCTGATCGGTCTGAACTGATCCGGAGAGTCAGCTCCGATTTTCTTTGGAATCAGGCAAAGGAAGGTGGAATTAATTTCCTTAAGCATCTATTTTTCTCCATAGAATTCCTTCACTGCATCACAAACATCTTTTCCAACAATATTCCAAAATATCTGGAAAAAAAACATAGGAAAACCATCTGGACCAGGTGCTTTATCTCCTCCAAGAGAACAAACAGCTTTAAAGATTTCTTCATCCTTTGGAATTGAGCTTAACAATTTATTTTGTTCCTTTGTAACCAAAGGAGGCATCACTCTAAGGAAATCAGCCTGATTTTCCAAATTAATATTAGGATCAGCAGTCATAAGAGTAGAGAAAAAACTCACCATTTCAGCCATAATGTCCTTGTCCTCAGAAATTTTTAAATCTCCCTTTCTTAGATGTGAAATATGAGTTTTAGCTCTATGTTTAAGAGTGGAAAGATGAAAAAATTTAGTGTTTTTGTCTCCTTCTCTCAACTCTATCAATCCTGACCTCTATCTCCAATAGATTTCTTCTTGAGAAATGATGTCATGATATTGGGCGAACTTTTCATTTTCTTCTCTAAGAATTTCAGAAGTATATCCTTCTTTCTGAATTTTGTCCTAAATTTCTCGGATATCCTCCTTAATAGAATTTTTATACACAAATATATTCCCAAAATAGTTTTTATTCTAGATTTTAACTTCTTTTTTGACATTTTTAAGTTTAGAGGCTACTCTAAAAAGAGTTGTACCATCAATATCAGTACTCCACCATTCTCCCAACTTGCTTTCAAACTATGGATGCTGTATCCACATCTTTTCGAATCTGAAAGGAAATTTCTTCTTGAAGTTAATCTTAGCAGCAGTGAAAGTAAGAGGGAAATGATCTGAGCCAATTCTCTGACAGGCCTCCAGCTTACACAAAAACTTTTGAGACAAGTTAGGAGAAATAAGAGCACGGTCTAACCTTGCCTGGATACATTCATTCCCAACTTTCTTGTTACTCCAAGTAAATTGGATTCCTTGGAGATCCATATCCATCAAACCCTCCTTGTTTATAAACTCCATAAGGTCCAATCTCCCCTCCATTTGGGTAGCATTGCCACCCATTTTTTCATGGTCATAGAGAGGAACATTAAAATCTCCCATTATAATCCATCGTCCAGAAAAATCATTACTTTTAATATTGGAAATAGTATCCCAAACCTTTTTCCTTAGGCTCTTTATGTTGGGAGCATATATATTCACAATATACCAACCCTTCTTTTGGCCAATACTAGTAACATTGACTATCATTAGATGTTTACTAGCAAACATAATTGTTCCAGAGTAACAATTCTTCTTCCATAACATCAAAGTTCCCCCTGAAGCACCCTCTGAACTACTAGCATTAATTGAATAATTCTTGAAGGCTTTAATCTGCTCAGCTTTCACTTTATCCATCTTAGTTTCTTGTAACAAAAGGAAGTCTAGCTTCTGTTCTCTAACAAAATTCCTAACAATGTCTAGTTTATGGAAACTATTCAGCCCCCTAATGTTCCAGGATATAATTTTCATTTCTCTCTTTTAGGGGTAAAATCTAGAATAGTTGCTTGTCTATCATCAGCAAAATTTTGCATACTCTCTAGCTCTCTGGTTTTCCTAGAGGATCTTCTTCCAGGATTTCCCGGTGAGCCAACATCTAGTTTCACCTTGGTTTGTTGATCCGCTATTTTTCCAGATTTATCCAGGGTAGAAGTCTAAGATTTCACTTTGGTTTGCTAATCAATTTTGCTGCTTCTTGTCTCTATCCCCTTCACACCTATATTGTTCTTTTTTTTAGCCTTTTTCCTTTGATTTGGTATAAGTTTTGAGCTATCTCCCTTCTTTGAAGCTCCTAGGGATAGAGGATCATCACTAGAATTGTCAGTAACCTCTTGAAGACTTAATGAGTCAGGCACCGGGCTCTCCTTGGACGGGTTATCAAGTAAATCTCCCTCCACAAGTTGGGATCCAGATTCAACCAAGATTTCACCTTCCTCAAGCAAGATCTTCTCATCTACATCTTCCCATCGATCTTCCATCTTTTGATAAATAACAATTTGTTTTGTTAAATCAACCAGATCCTCTATGCTTTGTTCAGGCATCATGGATTCTGATTGAGATCCACTCCCTTCTTTTTCAGTATTAACTGTCTCATTTTCAGGTCCAGAGGTTTTCCCTTCGTCAAAAGTATTCTCAATAACTTTTTCCTCCTCAGCATTTTGAGCTTGTGAAACCACATTTATCTTCGGCTCTCTCTGATGGGAGACTTTGGGTTTCCATACTTTCTTTAGTTGAATATTAGCCTTTTTCGCCTCCTTTTCAAAGCTTGGATGATTTTTGCTTTTAGTAGGATAATTTTTAGCCAAATGTCCCTATTTTTTACATGCATAGCAGGAGTTTGGTAGGTCTTCAAAGATGATTTCTTGAGTTTTTTTAACCAAACTTGGAGATCAGATCCACCTTTTCTGGAAGATGGTTCAAATCAACTACTTTAACATAAAGTCTTGCACTATGAAGTTTGGTTCTAGCAGCTGTAGCATGATCTAGAGCCACCAGTTCACCAAAAGAATTGGCAATGCCTTTAAAGATGTCTTCATGCCAAAACTCCAAAGGGAGTCCAGGTAATCTAGCCCAAATCGGGGTTGTTAAGAAGAAAGAGTCTGAAAGATCCATATTGGGCTCCCATTTTTTAATAGTGAGTGAACACTTTCCAAAAGACCATGGCCCTCCACAAAGAACAAGATTAAAATCTTCTTTATAGTTAAAGCTGAAGGAAAAGAAACCATTCGCCATGGGTGCGATATCTACATCTCCTCGAATAACCCATTTTCATTTGACCATTTTCCTTAGCGAATCTAAGTCTGGTCTAGCCCCTAGAAATTTACCTACTAGGGTGAAATCCATAGATGACACAGAAAAATCAACTAGAGGATCTGGGATAAAGATTTGGAACTCACCTTTCTCCCAACAAGATTTTGCAGTCACCGGTGGGAAAGATGATTTACCATTTAGTTTTTTTCCAAAGAGGGAGAGCCAAGACCTTTGTTCTAGTACCTTCTTCCCTTCTGAGAACTTTTCCTTGAAGGATTCACCACCCAAGGGGAATATCTCCTTCTCAAGAGCCTATCCCAGCACGTGAAGAGCAGAAGGAGATTCCAAAGGAAGGACACTGACCCCACATAAAATGTCTGATTCACACATAGTTTTACCATTGTCCACATCATCCAAAAGGCAAGTCCCATCGATTGACCCAGATCCCCCTGCAGTTCCTTCTAGATCCATTCCTCCTGCCAGATTCTCCCCAACCAGTTTCCCACCTTCCAGCGATCTGACTAATTCAAAAATAGAGAGAGTGCCCATTGTTATTTGCCTTCATGTAATTGATGTTATTATAAACTAGAAACAATAAAATTTATCTTGAAATATAGCTTTTTAAATTTGTCGTGCCAGAGCCCGAGTTCGACCTCATCAGATGTTAGTCCCCAAAATTGGCCTAAAACTGCTTATTAATTGACTTTCAACTAATAATGTTTCGCCATGTTGTCCAATTGTTGATGAACTTCCTCTGTAAATGGAAAGGCCTGCTATTCTGGTTTACTAATTTAATGTATTTTTGAAGGACTTATGCGACATCTAACACAAAAAAACTGACTCTAGTCTTATAAATGGCTCTTAATAAAAATTATAATCACCATTTATGCAAACATTTGGGGGCTGGAAAACTTGTTTGTTGAATATCATATACAATCGTTCACTTCTTGCTATAGCATAATCTCCATGTGAAACATAATGATAAAATTTCTTAGATGACTTTCAGATGATGAAAAAAAATTTCTATTAATTATTCAACAATTACACCAAACTTACATGGTTGGAGTCATAGCAATTAGCACACATAATAAGTTTAATAAATACAATGCATATCTTTCTTGAAGAGAAACTAGAGATAAAGCATATCTTGTTAAATGTGCAGGGTTTGCTAACCTGCCTTCTACTGATAGCTAGATCACCAAGCTCTCACTTCCTCTATCCAAATTGTTATTTTGCTAATCTCTTGTGCAGTTAGAGGTGTTAGAGATAGCATTTTCATAAAGTGTCCATAGTAATTTAGATTCAACATGCCTTTTTATAATGTTGTTAACAAACTTTGTCTCTGTCATAGTCAATACTACCAAAAGAGGAAGGTTGAAGATAGATAGATTTGATTTTCTTCCAAACCTGAAACCTAGGCTTCATAGTCATTTCCAAACTAATTTGAAACAAACACTTGGATGCTTCGCTACATAATTTGCAGGGAACTCCATGTTATTAACTAGAAATTTCATCTTCTCAAACAATTTATTAATGATACAGAATCATCTTTTCTCCTTGCCGACAAAATTTATTGAATTATTTTTTTTAACATATGTATCAGCTATAGAAAATAGTTGTGCTCAATGGAAAACTCCAAAACTTTATCGTTGAGTTGGGAAAGCATACCTTTAGCTGAAGCTTGTTAGTGTATTGTTCTATTGAAGAGATTATAAACTTCTTTTGATTTAGTAGACTACAATGAATGATTTCAATTTTAATGTCCCATGGAGAAAAGTAATGAGACAATGGAGCATACATCTAATCTTTCAAATGCAGAGGAAACTGAAAAAGGGGAGGTATGGAGGAAACTCAGTGGCATAGAAAGCTAAGTGGGCTTGATTGGAGGGGAAACTCAATAGTCAAGTGTGCCTGGGCCAGATTAGTACTAGATGAGTGACCTCCCAGGGAATAAAAACTAATATATATAGCAATACAATGCTAGATGATAATTCTTTTATGATGTTCACTGCCTTCTATAAATCGCTTCATGTCAGATCCCAGAATTTGCTCTTTCCATGAATTCCCTTGTAATAATATATCGCAGTCTTGGATTCGTTGTTTAGAATCCCAACATGAATTTGCAGCCTTGGTTGAATTCTCAGATAATTGCCCTGAATTCATTATTTGAAAGAGATCAGATGGCAACTGGGAGAATTTTCTATTGATCAGATATAATTCACATTTCTATTGTTGTAGTTGTGTTTTGCAATATCCAAAATCTTCATATATATGAGATAGAAACATTTACAATGCAAGGTTGGCCTCGAAGGCCAACTTTGAAATAATAAAACTTGGATGCCATACTTGGGCCTGTTAATATTATTTAAATCTCCAATAATTATGTTAAGTTAATTTAAATAATTGATTCATTATGTTTTAATTCTCCTAATTAAAAAGTAATGTGGGGCTAGAATCTGATCTAGCTATATTTAAAAATTAACAAAGATATTAATAATCTCTCTATTATTTTAAAAGTATTTACTATTAGTTAGAAGTCACCCCACTTCCTACTAACCATTTTAAATTTTGGAGTATATGACTGAACATTTAGAGAGTGAAATTGCCTTTTTTACAAAACCACAACACACAAATTTTTAAAAGGAAAAGTCATAAGTCCTAATACCATATATTTAAAGCAAAATAATTGGGAAAAATGACTAGGTATTGTACACACTAAATAGTGCACTTCTCTAAGTCGTTACTTCCAAGGGAATTCATGAATGGGAAACTTTGAGCAAGCGACCTAGAGCTCCCTAGGTATGGAGTCACAAGGATGTTGATGGTGCTCTCAGCTAGAGCTATTGAAACATGCAACCTTGCTACTAAACCAAACAATGGGAGATTCAATGAGACAAGGGCAAGAATGTAAATATCTTCAAGAATCAACAATGAAGATGCAATGCAATGCTATGCTAAGAATGAAGATGCAAGTAA
This sequence comes from Chamaecyparis obtusa, assembly GCA_027943335.1. Classification (NCBI taxonomy): domain Eukaryota; kingdom Viridiplantae; phylum Streptophyta; class Pinopsida; order Cupressales; family Cupressaceae; genus Chamaecyparis; species Chamaecyparis obtusa. The sequence goes on along the minus strand of BSBK01002799.1, from coordinate 691,934 downwards.
GCTATGAAAGGAAAGTATTACAAATCCTTGCTAATTAATCTATGTGAGCTAATCTAGAGCATAAAGGAAACTAAGCTAGATGCCATGAAAGCTATGATGCAACAATGAAACTAGAATGAAAGAATGATCTTCAAAGCTCCAAAGTCTCTAAGAAATCCTGTAGCATAAGATTAGTATTCAAAGTTGGGATCTCAGAATGAGAAGATAGCTCTCCTCTTAAAGGAATTGAAAAGGAATGGACCATGGAGATTAAGAGGCAAAAGATTTATTCAATGGTGGAGCTTGAAAGAGGAGCAATCCGTGTGCACAAATCTCCTCCAATGAGAAAATAAGAGTTGACTTTTGTGTCCATATGAGACAAAAAGTATTTTTCTTCTTTTTATAAAATAAGAATAATATTTTATTTGTGCAACTTAGGATAAGAGAAAAAGTGGGGGCTTTTTATTTAATAAAAGGGGAGGGAATTCTTTTTAATTAAATAAAGACTTAGGATAAAATGGTTAGCCCATGGAAAAATTGAATAAATGATAAAATAGGATTTGATCAAAGAAATTGATATAATTAAAAAATGTTGATTCGGGGGTTTGATAAATTGCTGAATGGGGGCCCAAAGTCTAGGCGACCATTTTAGGGTGTATACATTTTCCCCTTTTTGACTAATGTGAGATCAATTTGGGATCACATGTGGTCAAAGAATGGATTTGAAATGTGAGATCGATTTGGGATCACAAAATAACCCAGATGTGTGTTCAATGGATGGGAACACATCAGGACAATCATAAGCATAAGCTGACAAAGATAAGATGAAAGATAAGACTGACACCTATATAGATAGGTGATAATCAAGTCTCAAATAAGAGATAAGAATCTCGAGGTTCAATTGATAAGTTGAATCAAGGATTGAAGCTGATAGGTACTACCCCCTCGTGATCGAAATCAAAATGAGATAGAGGAGAAACAGTAAATTGATAAATCTGATCAAATCACTAGAAATTATAATCGAAGGTGAAGGAGGATAGGATAACCATTAGGAAGTGAAGAGATGCCCCAGTTTGACTAGGTTTGATTGAAAAAGATATAAGATAAAAATAAAGTCAAACCTCAAAGAGATGAATCAAATGATAATGAATGAAAGACTAGAAGGTTGAAAGAGATGGGGATGAAGACATGAAGATGCCCCAACAAAGATTGAAGGATTAGGCCTCAAATGGTCAGCCAACTACGCAGAAGAGGGTGAAAATTTAAAATGTGATTTTGACTATCAAGATGAACTCAGATTTTGATTTTGATCCCGAAAATGTATCCAGGGGTGCAATTTTCATGCAATTCTGAGATATTTTAAAAATTAGGTCAAAAAGTTAAAATGCTATATAAGGGGCAAAAAGCGTCATTTTCAAATCATTTATCTTATTGTGATTTGAGAATTTCAAAAGCTTAGAGAGAGAAAATGGCCCAACAAGTAGTGATTCTAGTCCACAGGCATCGATTCGAGCGTGCCCGGTTGCATAACCGACCTCCACAGTATGGTGCCCCGGTATGTTTTCAGAAAAACTCACCCTTTAAGTCATTTATGAGAATTTATTTCATTTTTAAAAATGTTTTTAATTATTTTAAAATATTTCAAATTTGACTCGTATGAAATTTCGTACAATACTTATAAAGTATCACACTCTTTGATAATATCTATTGTGTGATAGTTCATGGGTCAACATAGTATCGCATGGGTGTTTAATCTAGTATCAGACAAAATATCATGCGATCCTATGCGAACTATCACACTCAAAGATATTATCACACTGCTATTGAGGAAAGTATCGCATGATACTTAATCAAAAAAAAGTATCGTAGAGTGTAAAAAAAAGTGACATGTTTTAAATTTTGAGCACTATGACATGGGTCCAGACAATGTTTTCTATTAAGATGTTATGTACTAATTTTATACATCCATCATGATATGTTCTAACATCTAGTTTGGGGTTATGGCTTACAGAAAAACTTTCTTGCGCTCCTCATCTGAGCACCGAGAGTGACCGAGCTACGATGCATCTAAGATCTTGATGATCCAGGATGGGCAGACCTGAGGGAGATGGCTTTGGGTATTTTTTGTAGATGCCCCATATTCAAGCTGATCATGGGTTATTGATAGCATTGGCTGAGAGGTGGCACAGTGAGTATAACACCTTTCACTTATCGACCGGAGAGGCTAGTATTAGCTTGGAGGATGTTTATTGGATCCTTTGAGTTCCTAGCCACAGAGATCCAGTGAGTATAATCATGTTTATAGATATTCATAGATGTAAAATTTTCATATGATAGAAACTAACATGATTGTTTGTTGGCACAAGTATACTACGATCAGGATCTAACTGAGGGATGATAAATCATGCAAGACATGTTCCAGGATGTCACATTTGTTGATAGACACCTCAACTGGGATCGATTGATGGAGGAGTTCGATAGGGATTTCCCAGTTCCATGCATTGTATGTTCTATAGTAGCACAGGCCCTCATTACTGACAGGAGTCAGAAGGGTTTCCCACTAGGTTGGGGCAAGTTGGTGGCAAATCTGATAGCACACCCACAATGGATGGCATGGAGCCCAACCATCATAGCTGACATGTATCATGAGCTCCATGAGATTGTCTATAGGGAGAGCAGGACATGGGCGTGCGGTGCTATCTTAGCACAGGTATGGGCATGGGAGCACATCATCATTATGCACCCATGTGTGCAGCTAAGGGAGTGGAGATGCCACTATATATATAGGTATATAGGTTTCATCAGTTAGCCACATAGTGGGGATGTGACATATTACCACAGGTTATTGGATGAGCTCACATCATTACAGTGGAGACCACATAGGGCTTGTGAGTAGTGGGGTGATTGGGAGGAGGAGCTAGGTTATATGCTATGTAGCCAACCACTAGTAGGTCAACACTCTGATATAGTAGAGCACTTTGTGATCACTCAAGTCTTGAGATAGTTTGGGGCCCAACAACAGAGGGTGCCCACAGAGACCACCACCTATGCTTGGGTTAGAGACGAGGAGGGACAGGGATGGCTGTCAATGCTAGACTACTAGTAGGAAGTACAGGATACTACAGCTATACACAGGGAGCCATGGGACTATCTCCTAGTTATGGAAAATGTAGGTATGGATGCGGCCTATAGGGCAGAGCAGTGAAGGTTTCCATTCCCTCAATTTATTACACCTGATGCACAACTGGTAGCACAGGGAGATGATGGAGATGATGGGGATGGAGGGGATGAAGGGGGGAGAGGGAGGGTTAGGGAGACAAGATAGGGATCCTGATCAAGTGGCCAAAAATGGTCATAGAGATAGGATTTTGGTGATGAGGGGGATGATGTAGCGAGGCCAGCTCACCAATGGGTGGATGCTGGGTAGGATCAGCTTGCAGGGGGAGAGGATCTCAGGGTGAGGATCTAGGTGTTAGAGATAGAGATGTAGTAGATGCAGATTACTATAGCCATGAGAGACCAATAGCTTACTGATCTGTGAGCTGAGATTGAGTGGTGAGAGAGGGAAGCATAGGTTGATGCAGTAGAGATCTGGTGAGAGGCAGCATGAGCTGCATATTATCATGGACTCTACATACAGGTTGTACTTGAGGGTGAGAGAGTGCCACTGTACTCTTAGAGGGTAGGCATGCCAGACATGGTACCTGACAGGGTGGCGGCACCACCTCCACCACCAACACCTCCTCATGATGGGGTGAGTCAGTCCTAGGTTTAGGATGTATAAAGACATACCTTGTGACGTTATCTAGATTTTGGATCCCACATTATATTTTGTATTATGACATTCATCATATATATATGAGATTACTAAATTTATGATATATCTTGTGTACTTGTCCCACTTGTGATGGATGTTTCAATTTTATATTGTCTTGTCATATTGCTCAAAATGTATGATATATATGCTCATGTATAATCTCTCTCATATATGTATGTCTAGTTCTCATATTTATGATATAGACTCGTGTTTCTGAAAATTATCTTTTTAGGATATAGGTATGATAATAAGATTAACCCCTTGTGATGACAGGAAAAAGGACATGATGTGAAAGACAAGGAGCAAAAGACATGATTGAGAAAAGGAAAGGTGAGCATAGTTGAGCAACAAGTCCATGAAAGATGAAAAGGAGAGCTCTCTCCATATGCAGAATGAAAAACTAACTAACATAAACCTAAGAAAAATGCAAGCTACTATGGAAAGTGGTTTAATTGCAAGGTCACAAAGCTTTTAGTCTCTAATATTCATCATCGAGCATTATTGGTAGTGTCGCAAGATCATACAATACACACTAGTATAACTATGTGAATCTGAATATGATCTATATCAGATAGGTATGTGAGAATCCCACCTAAGCATCAAAGACATATAGGTCAAGATGACTAGTGCAGTGAGATTACCTAAGTTTAGTATGGAAAGATTATACTCACATCAAGAACCAAGAAAGTCAAGATGACTATAAGTATGCACTTGCAAAAATAGTCAAGGATAATACCTTGTAGACCCCAATGTCGAGTGGAACAAGCATAAATGCTAATGATAGTTAGGACCAACAAAATATACCCACAAGTCAAAAAAACAATAAAACATGTCCTCATGCCCCAGTCTTCTAGCTCAGCATCATCGAAAACTATTAGGGAGAGAGCACTCATCAAAGAAATCATCATAGACAACACACACAAAAATAAAGTCAAACAAGTCTCAGCGAGTCGAGTGTTTAAGTGTGTCTATGTAGGTCATAGAGTCAATCTTTAAGTATCACATCTACCAGTGAGAAAATACAATATCATACTAGACTACGGGTAAGATATCTAATAAGTGTTGAGAAACACTTGACGATGGGGTAGTGTTGAAAAACATAGTTGGTGTGGTGTTGAAAAACACCATTTGCAAGATGTCCTAAAGACCATCGCATCCTAGAGACCAAAGCTGACACAGTTATGCCCCCTAGACAAAGACAAAGACCAATTCCAAACCAAGGTAACAAGGTCAAGGATGATGGAGAAAGGCGAAGTGTCAAGGACACATGCTAAGAAACAAGGGTGCAAAGGCCTCAAGTAGTGCATGTTTCCAGGTTTTCACCACTTGGAGAATTTTTTTTCACTATTTTTGCAATTTTTTTGTATTTTTGCTACCAAGGCGTCTATTTCCAAGTTTTCACCAAGGCACTTTTTCTATTTTTTAATTTTTTTAATTTTTTAATTTTTTTGTATTTTTTTCAGGACTTTATATGCCTTTAGGATTTTTTTCAGTAGCATATATGAATTTTTTTTTTTTGAATTTTTTCAGGATCAATAAATATGTACAAAGGATGCCCCTAGATAGAATATGCATCATGGATAGAACTTCTTCAGGTGCAAGACATTGATAGGATCAGGGAGCTATTCTCCCACTGAATTGGATAGTAATTAAGCACCTATCCCAAAAGTAGTAGTAATGATGTATGGTCCAAGCTAATTAGGTTTGAACTTCCCCTTTTTCTCTCTATGTTGTTGGTTATTAGGGTTTTATCATAGGACAACATCCCCCACTTGAAATTTTGTAGGGGGAACCTTCTTGTTGAATGCTTTGGACATATGCTTCTAGTAAACTCTCATGTGATCAAAGGATGCTTTACGCTTCTCATTTAGAAGTTCTAGTTCTTGGAGTCTCATGGTGCAATAGTCTTCATCTGCCACTAGACCTTTAAGGGAAACTCTAAGAGATGGAATCTCCACTTCTAAAGGTAACAGTGCTTCAGCACCATAAGTGAGGGCAAAAGGAGTAGCCCCTATTGGAGTATGGATACTCGTTCTATAGGCCCACAAGGCTGGATTTATCTGTAGATGTCAATCTCTACCATTCTTGTGAATTGTTCTATGGAGAATTTTAAGAATGGTCTTATTTGAAGTCTTTGCTTGTCCATTTCCTTGCGGGAAGTAAATGGAGGACCAATGCTGTTTTATCTTGAATTTCTTGCAGAGATGTTTAAGGTCCTTATTTTTAAACTAACCTCCATTGTCAGTGATTATTTCATAAGGCACTCCATATTGACAGATGATATGGTTCAAAATAAATAAAGAAACTGTCTTTCCCGAGGCAACAGAAAGTGGGACAACTTCTACCCATTTGGTAAAGTAATCAGTAACAATGATAATGAATTTGTGTCCACTTTATGAGTTGGGACAAATCTACCCAACAAGGTCAAAGGCCCAGCACTAAAATGGGCAATGAGAAATAGAAGTAATAAGCTCCCTACCTGGAGCATGTATCAGGTTACCGTATTTTTGACACTTTTCGCATGATTTAGCAAATGCTACTGCATCTGTCTGCATGGCAGGCCAATAGTACCTAGCCCTAAGCAACCTTCAGGCCATGGCAAGACCATTGAAATGTCTTCCACAAATGCCCTCATGAATGTCAGCTAATGCTTGGTCAGACTCATCCTTTTTCAAGCACCTAAGAAGTGTCCCATCTAAACCCCTCCTATACAGATCACCAGAGATAAGGGTGTGGCGAGAGGCATTTCGAGTTAAGTTTCTTCATTCAAAGTGGTTGAAGGTTTCAGGGATAATGCCATCATGGAGGAATGAGTAAATGGCACCGTAGCGAGCTGGCTCATGGCCAACAAGGGTACAAACAACTTGGATTTATTGGGATTCATAGATAGGATAGTGTAGCTCTTCCACTAGGAATTCAAATATGGACTCATGTTGTTTTAGTTGAAGAAGTGAAGCCAATGTAGCCATAGCATCAATTACTTTATTATCTTCTCTAGGGATTTTTTGAAATGTAACAAAGGTGAAACATCGTCACAATGAATCAACCATTTTCTTGTAGGGGACCAGTTTTTCATCCTTTGTTTGGTATTCTTCATTAACTTGGTTGACTATCAATTGTGAATCCCCATAAATATGCAGCTCTGTGATTCTCCACTCTATTGCCATTTTTAACCCATTTGTCAAGGCCTCATACTTAGCAATGTTATTTGTACATGGGAATAATAGTTTGTAGGATTTAGGAATTATGTACCCATGAGGAGAAACAAATAACACTCCAGCACCTGAACCATTTTTCATGAAAGAGTCTTCAAAGAACATCTTCCATGTTCTTGCAGTCATGTACATTATGTGCTCATTTGGAAATTCAACTTCAATAGGCATTTTATCTCGAATTGGGAAGTTAGCTAATTGGTTAGCTATGGCCTGTCCTTTTATAGCCTTACACTCAACATACTCTATGTCAAATTCTGATAAGGCCATCATCCATTTAGCAAGTATACATGTGAAAGCAACCTTACCAAGCAAATATTTGAGAGGATCAATCTTCGCAATGAGGTGTATTGTATGTGCAAGCATGTAATGTTGCAAGTTTTGGGAAGCAAACACCACCGCAAGAAAATATTTTTCAATATTAGTGTAATTAACCTCATATGACACAAGAGTACGACTGATGTAATATATGGCTCTTTCTTTTCCAGTATCATCAAGTTGAGCTAATAGTGCCCCCAGGGAAGATTTTTTTGCTGACACATATAATATGAGTGGTTTTCCTGGGATAGGAGGCATCAAGATTAGAGGATTTTGTCAAGTACTATTTGATTTGGTCCATGCTTTGCTGACAATCCTCACTCCAGACACATTTAACCCCTTTGTGCAATGTCTTATAAGGTTTGAGCTCTATTCTAGCCAGTTGTTAAATGAACCTCCTAATTGATTGAAGGCATCCCTGAAGACTCCTCATTTGGCTGATGTTTTTGGGAGGTGACATATCCAATATTGCTTGAACTTTCTCTTGGTCCACCTCTATTCCTTTGGCTGAAATGATAAACCCTAGGAGTTTTCCAGAAGTGACTCCAAATGCACACTTTTTGGGATTTAATCTTAGTTGAAACTGCTCCATATGATCTAGAAAAACTTCCAAATTTCCTAGGTGTGTATCCCATTTTTTAGATTTTTCCAAGGTGTCATCCACATAATCTTCCATATTCTTATTCATCGTGTCATGGAAGATTGTTGTCATAGATCTTTGGTAAGTAGCTCCTGCATTTTTTAATCCAAATGGCATTATGTTCTAGCAAAAGGTTCCCCATGTGCAAGTGAACGTAGTATTTTCCTAGTCTTCAAGAGCTATCTTGATTTGATTATACCCAAAAAAATCGTCCATTAATGAATAGATCTCATAACCCATGGTCATGTTCACTATCATGTCTATGTTTGGAAGTGGAAAATCATCCTTTGGGTATGCTTTATTAAGATCTCTAAAATCTATGCAGACACAAATGGACTTGTCATGTTTTGAAACTAGTACAATATTGGATATCCATTCGGCATAATCAATGGCTCTTATAAATCATACACTAAGGAGTTTCTCTAGTTCAACTTTGATGAGAAGAGCAATGTGAGGATGCATTTTCCTCAACTTCTATTTTACTAATTTTATACTTAGAGCTATGGACAAGTGATGCATAATGAGACTAGTGTCCAACCCTGGCATGTCTGAGTAATTCCAAGAAAAATTAATTTTCTTGGTTTGTAGGAACTTGGTATATGCTTCTTTTTCTTGTGTTGATAGAGATTGAGCCAAATGCACTATTTGTGGAGCCTCTTCTATATTCAAATTGACTGGCTGTGTAGGCTCGACAAGCACTAAAGATTTATCCTAAAAGTAACTTGGGAGATGATCAAGTACCTCATCCTTAGGTGCCTCAAAGAGATTTTTACCCTTAGATACGTCTTTTATTTTTACTTTTTTAGGTTTTGACACTGCCACATAGTGGTTTTTTCCATTAGAACTCTTATTCTTTTTTCCTTTTCTTTTCATTTTGTGACTAAGGTACTTTATATCTAGTTCTATCATGCTTGTAGTTGGTTCACTGGTGGAAGAGACTATGAGCTTAAGGGAATTTAGGTAACATGCTATCTCATAGTCATTCTGGAAGGTTAAGAGGTGAGGCTCTTAATAGCACTAGGAAAAATCAATTAGGTGAGGATTGGAAAGGGTAGGTCAATGATGGGTTCAATATTGTGTATACGGATGGTGTTATCTCTGGTGATTGTAGAGTTAGGATCTGTCAAGTATCCCTCTAAGGTATCCAAATCAAGACTTATACTACCAAGCGAAGCATCATCCACTAAAGTGACTCGTGGATTCCAATCCTATAATCCTACATGAGACTCATTAGCTACCACAGGTTGGGAACCATATGTATGGAAAAAATCAATGTCCAAGTCAACTATATAAGAATCAAAGAGAGATTCCCACTCATACTCATGTGAGTCTATATCTGAATCCTAGCTGGGATGTTTACACCAAGCATATTTATGATGTCTAGATGTGGAAGCCCCAATGTCACTAAGGGTAACAGCTTCTTGAATTCCATTCATGTATTGATGTTCTTGAATAGGATCTTCAACATGATCTTCAACTGCAGATTCTTGTTGTTCTAGGTCTAAAATTGTTGGATTGGTAGCTGAATTATCTGAATCTCCCCAAAGGAAATTGGTAGAAGGGACCCAATCTTCACACCTATCTTATTGATTTTGCAAATTGGGTATATAGCTCAATTTTTCATCACTATCCATTGCAGCAAGGATAGGATCATATTTCTTGTCATGACTTTCAAAACCTAGGCCAACCGTCTTCTTACACCTATGTCCAAAAAGAGCATGATTAAGTGGTTCAGCCTTAGCATCTAATCTTTGACTAAGAGGACCATGAGCTGGGTGACCCATATTTTTTACCAAAGTGTATCCCCTTCCATAAACCTTAGGAGATGGGGAGAAATTTTCATTGTGCTTGTATTTTTCCTCTTTGTAAATCCAATCTCTAACAGCCACCTCTTCTTTTTCATCCTGTATGGGCACTGAGGATTCTACAAATGTACCAAACAGAGTCATGGTTGAAGATGAAGGACACATCTCTTGTGATGGTTTTCTATAGGACCTAGGTGAGACTGGTAGTTTTGTAAAGGAGTCAATTTGATACCCCCCCATACCAAGGTCTATGGATTTGAACTTATTCTTGCACTATTCTAGAGTTACATCAAAATTCTCTGCTTCTCTATTGAGAGGAATGTGAGTCCCTACTGAAATTACATTAACATATAATGTGCTATCCCTAGGTATATAGACTTCTACTCCATTATAGGGGAACTTAACACATTAGTGGTAGGTGGAGGGCACTTCTTGTATGTCATGGATCCACGGTCTACCAAGTAGGATATTATATGCTAGATGACCAGCATCAACAATTTGGAACAAATTGTTCTTTTCAATAGGGCCAATCCTAACAGGAAGGATGGCCAACCTTTTAGAACTTCTCTCTGCCTCATCACAGGCTTTAATTGTAATTTTCTTCCAAGTATCAATAACTTTCTCATAATAACCTAGTATCTTCAATAGACTCAAAGAACAAATGTTGAGCCTAGCACCCCCATCAATCAAGACATGCCTGACATGGGTCTTGTGAATCATGACTTTGATATGAAGGGCAAGATTATGCAGATGGCTCAAAGCTTTGTCATCTTCTTCTGAGAAAGTTAGGTAATAAGGGCTGGCAAGGTGGTTAACCATGTTCTGGAATTGGTCAACATCTATGTTGTTAGGAACATTGGTTGCACGCAAAGGATCCTCAAGGATATGCTTATGTCTTGGAGACAATTCCAAGAGTTCAAAGATTGAGATTTGAGTAGGCATTCTTTGTAACTAGTCAACAAGATTATAGCTCATTTTAGGGTTGACAGCTGATTTGGTGGTGACATTCTTGGATGTCACTTGCTTGAGTTAGCTAGACTGGTTTGAACTAGGACCTCTAATAACCATAGGACCTTGGCTTTGGCTTCTGGTGACAGTGTTGAGAGCTTGGGATGACCTTCGAGAGTGAGGACCTCTAAGCACAATCATAGGTTCTTCATTAAATATAGGAGGAGAGCCCACATCATAACCATAAGGATCTTTGTCTCTCATCATGTTGACACTTTCCTCAACAACCTCAAGCATATTTACCATGTTTTCTGCACTTGTGTAGGTATAGTTGATTGTGGCTTTTCCAATCTTGGGTTGAGAGGTTTCCCCCTTTTCATATTTGGGCAAAGGCTCATTGAATGCCTTATGGTCTGCATTAGTATTCAACCCATCAATCTGATGTTTTTCCACTCTCAATAAGATCTTGAATAAGGTGTTTAAGCTTCTAGCAATGTTCGATGTCATGTCCAATGCCATTGTGGAATTTGCAGAAAGCTTTTTCATTCCACCAATGTGGCTTAATGTCAGGTATGCAAAAATTTGTTGGATCTTATGGTTGTGCAAGGTTATTGGCAATAAGCATCTTGAAAACATCCTCATAGGAGTCACCTAGTTAAAAAAATTATCGCCTCTCCTTTTTAGGCTTATCCTGATACTTTGGTTTATGCTCTTGTTGGTTGGAGGATGTATTGAGCTTCAAGCTTGGACTGCACTAGACAAATGGAGGACTCCTTGATTCTTGGGTTGGGAAGAGTCAACAACTCCATCATTGAATACTTTCTTGTTCTTGTTCCAGTGCGAGTGTTTGTCTTTGTCCTTATTAGCATTGTTAGGATTCTGACCATTGTTGGTATGTTTGGTCAAAATGCCTTGCTCCTTCAAGACATCCTCAATTCGACATGCGGTTTCGACCATAGTGTCAAAGAAATCAAAGACCATCTTTTGAACCTCATACCGCATTTCAGGCACCAAATTGCTAACAATGATATCAATACTTTCATGCTCAGGAATAGTCCTAGAATAACAAGAGAACAATCATCTCCATCTTTATAAAAATGTAACAAAGGATTCCCCTTGGTTTTGTTTCAAATTGCACAAGTCTAACATAGTGATTGATCTTGACAGGTTGTATGCAAAATGTTGAACAAATCTGTGGACAAGTTCCTTGAAAGTTTTGACGGGAGGGGTTATGTTGGTAAACCACTCCATGGCTTGGCCCTTGAGACACCTTGGAAATAATCTCATAAGATAGGAGTCATCTTGGTGAAATTCAAAACTCATGATGTAGAACTGACGCACATGATCATGTGGGTCACCATTGCCATCATACTTGTCATACTGGAAGATTTCAACTTTTCTAGGAAAATCCTTCATACTGACACTTCTATCGAAAGGATTGGGACAAATAGAATCCAATGAAAAGGAACTTTTAGGCACTAACACCTTTTCCATCATACACTTGAGTTGTTTAATCTCCTCTTCTTGAGAGGGTCCTTGTTTCTTGATTCTCCTCTCCACATCAAAGTTGTAAGGGACTCTAGCACCCTTGTTAATCAAGCTCTCTAAGAATCTATCCTTGTTTTGATCAAGATATGTCTCCACATATTGTTGGAATAGTGGCTCTTGTTGCATCCTCATAAAGTCTTGATCATAAAAATTTGCACTACTTCCTCCATGTTGAGGCCATGATGAGTTTGTTGGGAGGGTTGTCTCAAGTTCCTAGGAGGTGTTTATCTCCTATGTTGTGAAATACCTCTTCCTCTAGGACTAGGAGATCTTGAATAGGTCCTTCACCACCTTCTACTTCTTGGGGTTCTTGAGGGAGTAGATGATGGAGAGTTGTTTCCACTGTTGGTACCCCTATTGTTGAATTGGTCATTGAATAGTTGGGCCAAAAGCCTATCTTGTTCTTCTTGGAATGATTTTCTTTTCAATTCTAACAAAGCTTTTTGTTCCTCCTCTAAGAGTCTAAACCTCTCTTCTTTAGTGGCTTGTTCATTCAAAAAGGCTTTCTTTTCGCGTTCAATTCTTTTAAGCCTTTCATGCACATATCTTGAGGTTGTTTTGAGTGGAGAGTTGGGCCTTGAAGAAAATGTTGCATTGACATGAGCATCACTAGATTTGTTGTTTTGGTCTTCATGTTGTGACCATGCATCTTGGTGAGCTCGCGCATAATGTCTTTCAGCTCTTTGATGAGCATCTAAATATCTTGAGTTAATAGGGGGCGATTCAGGTTGATTGTCACCACCAAACAATATGTTATCCCTATGTCTTTGGAAAATGTCATCAAGGTTTTGATCCATGGCTTCTCTCTCCCTTCTGGTCATGGTGTAGCTCATGTCCATATCTGATTGAGAAGGTGCTAGAGGTACTCAGCTCACTAGGATTGCTCTTTGGGTCAAACCAAGCATCAAACTCACTCATAGGTGATTGATCAAAGATGGGTTCCTTTCCCTTTTTCTTTTGAGGAGTTTAACTTGGTACCTTGTTGTAATTGACATGAAAGAAAAAGACCCTTGGTGATAAGATAACCCTATGAAACATCAATAGCAAACTAGGATAGTAAAAGTGCTCAATTGTCCAAAAAGAGATGGTGAGATAGAAAGCTGCAAAAAGGTGTAAACCAACACTGCCACAGAGGTGTATAATAAAAGGATGAGTATCCTAACACATATGGACTAGGAGGATGGATTTAACCAAATATATTTGAAATTGAAATTGAATTTTTATGGAAGTGAATTGGACAAAAGAGTACAGAAACTCTCCAAGTGTGTTACCAAAGAATCTAAAGGTATACTTTTTCAACAAGGATAATTCCTAACTTATCGATGCCAAGAAAGACTACTTTGGAGAATCAAAGAACACTACTTCAAGGGGTCTAAAAATAGGAACTCAAGGTACAAATAGGTTTCTAGTAGTAGAGTAAGTCACCTACTAAAATTTGGTCGACTAAGGAAAGGCTAAAAATTGCATAAACCAGACAGATAGCAAAAAGACTCTGTTTGATAGTTTCTAAGCAAACAGTATGATAGTTTCTAATCGAGCAATATTTCTCAGGAAGCGATGCAATAGTTTCTAAGTAGCCTGTGCGATACTTTCCAGGCAAGTAGTGTAATAGTTTTGTAGCAACGAACTATCGCACAATAATTCTTAGAACAGTGTGCGATAAAGTTTCAGGATCATACGACTCTTGACCAGTGAGTGCTTAAAATTTTAGTTTTAAGGGCAATTTGGTCAAAATTTCAGTTTGAAGGTTGGATTTTTTGATTTCAAGCATATTACTAGTAGTAATCAGATAATTTTGCAAATAGTATGTGATCAAACATGTCATAAAACACTTGCACAAAGGAAAATGCAACCTTGCCAAGACAAGCAATTATGATATCAAAGTAATAAAATCCTATGAATGCTACCGTGATGTTTGATATTTGAGAATGTTTACACAAGTAGATCACAATGATAACACTTCAAGCACTTACTAACCTAAACAGACAAAGGCTTAATACTTAACAACTTGGCCCACACTTGATGCTCCATTGCCTCACACAAAGTGGTTGCCCATAATAGATATTGGCTTTGTCGTGGAAGTGCCAATGACACAACCAAAGGAACACAGATGGTGAGTAATCTTGGGGTGATCTAGGTTAGTCCACTAGGATCAATCCTTGCACCAAGAAGCTAAGTGGAAAAATAGGGTGGCTTCTATCTATGATTCTTAGTAAGGGCTTCCGTTCGTAATACCCCTATTGCTCCCCCAAAGGGACTCCTTACCTTGCAACAAGTAACAGACCTCACGGCCATAAGAGTACCTTAAGAATTCTTGCTCAACATTTTCCTCATGGTCACAATCCCACAAGTACTCACATCAAGTGAAGAAAAGTACTACGCCTACAAAGTTTTTGTGTCCTTGATAGCCTTGAGTTTATAGTGGGTCGGAATAGTTGGAGAAAAGCTTGTCCCCACTTGGGTCATTCCTCTTGATTGCTCAAGAGAAAGCCCACTAAAGGATTCTAAAACTAAACAAAGAGAGGATCAACCTTTGAATGTCAAGATTTTCGGTTCACCTCAAGGGTGAAGAGCATACTCTCCTAGCTCAAAAATTTCTCCCAAACACACCAAGAAAAGGTTCAATTACCCTCTTGCTTTCAAAATCCAAAGATGGGTCAAGATTTTTGTTTCACCACAAGGGTGAAGAGCATACTCTCCTACCACCAAAAGATTCCTACAACAAGATATTAAGTGCCTATGAAAAGAAACAACTAGTATATGCCACACTCAAAATGAAAGCAATTAAACAAGCACTTGATTGGTTTTTATGCTTTGGGTAGCCCTGTAAAAACCATTAGTAGCCCTTGTGCATTTGGATCTTTGACATGCATTATTTTAAGCAAATATTTAGGCAATAAGAGCACCTACAAGCACAACTTGTTAGCCCTACAAGGGTTAGCACATCAAAACCAAATGAAATCTGCAATTAAACCCCTATTCTACTACAACAAATCTGAAATCCGAATCCAATAGATCAAATCTTGCAAAGAAATGTCAAAGATTACCCACTTCCAGGCTTGGGTGATATTTCTGTTAGAGAAAGAGTTGTACGATACTTGGTTGTATACTGCTATGATACTTTATCCCTATGCAATATTTCTTGATACCTGCACATGACAGAGTCTACAAATCTGCGCGATACTTTAACTGTTAAAGTATCGCACTGGTATACAATAAACTATCATATGATACTGCAAAACTATCGCACGATAATTTTATTAGAAAAAACTAGAGAACCAAAATAGCAAGCAAATATTGATGAAAAAAATGATGAAAATGCATAAAAAGGACAAAACAAGAATGTTCTACCCTATGGTGGGTGCCAAAAATGTACACACTAAATAGTGCACTTCTCTAAGTCATTACTTCCAAGGGAATCCATGAATGGGAAACCTTGAGAAAGTGACCTAGAGATCCCTAGGTATGGAGTCACAAGGATGTTGATGGTGCTCTCAGCTAGAGCTATTAAAGCATGCAACCTTGCTAGTAAACCACACAATGGGAGATTCAATGAGACAAGGACAAGAATGCCAAAATCTTCAAGAATCAACAACTAAGATGCAATGCAATTCTATGCTAAGAATGAAGATGCAAGTAAGCTATGAAAGGAAAGTATTACAAATCCTTGCTAATTAATCTATGTGAGCTAATCTAGAGCATAAAGGAAACTAAGCTAGATGCCATGAAAACTATGATGCAATAATGAAACTAGAATGAAAGAATGATCTCCAAAGCTCCAAAGTCTCCAAGAAATCCTACAAAATAAGATTAGTATTCAAAGTTGGGATCTTAGAATGAGAAGAGAGCTCTCCTTTTAAAGGAATTGAAAAGGAATGGACCATGGAGATTAAGAGGCAAAAGATTTAATCAAGGGTGGAGCTTGAAAAAGGAGCAATCCATGTGCACAAATCTCCTCCAATGAGAAAATAAGAGTTGACTTTTGTGTCCATATGAGACAAAAAGTGTTTTTCTTCTTTCTATAAAATAAGAATAATGTTTTATTTGTGCAACTTAGGATAAGAGGAAAAGCGGGGGATTTTTATTTAATAAAAGGGGAGGGAATTCCTTTTAATTAAATAAAGACTTAAGATAAAATGGTTAGCCCATGGAATAATTGAATAAATGATAAAATAGGATTTGATCAAGGAAATTGATATAATTGAAAAATGTTGATTCAGGGGTTTGATAAATTGTTGAATGGGGGCCCAAAGTCTAGGCAACCATTTTAGGGTGCATACAGGTATCTCTCAAATTCTAAATTACCCACAAACTCACTATATATTATAAATATTTAATCCAAGGTTTCAATGTCATTAATCTACATGATAATGGAAGTGGACATGCAACCATAAGGCAGGAGGCAATAGGTGTTCATATGATAATTCCTAATGCATTGAGCACTAAGATATGAATGATCCCTCATCATGATCAAGGCCAAGCCAAAACAACAATCATATCATGCACACAGTCATGATGTATTCAGAAGGATCAGTGGAGTACATATTCCTTCACATATGTAGATTGAAGCTAGCTATTTTCTTTTAATTCAACTTTATGAGAATCCTCATAGAATCTTCAAGAATAGTACTAGACTAAATTAAACATACCCTAAACAAGTATGAACTCATTCTTGATCTTAATTGCACCAAAACGTATGAGTAAATTACTAAAATGCTTTTGGCCTGTTTCAGCCTCGACTATCAGGACTACTTTCTTCTTGGGAACACCACTTTGAAAATACCAGAAGATTATGACTTTGAATCTTGATATCTAGTGGCTTTGAAGCTTGAAACCAAATATATTTGACTTTTAAGCATTCCTTTACTTACATTTATAATATACTTAGAGCAAACTTCATGATAGTTTTATACATTCATGTTCTAGTTTAAACTTAAAATGGATTCATGTTCTAGTTTTATACATCATTCTTGCATGGAATAGAAGAGACTAGACAATGCTTACCATTTTCTACGAATAATGCAGGAGATTATAGTTTCAATGGGGTGCTAAAATATTTCTATGAGGAATTAGACAAGCAAGAGCTTCAACAAAGAAGTTTTCTGATATTTAGAACAAAAAATGTGACAATTTTTGGAAAAAGATTAAGCTACCATATATTTAGTAATGAATAAGCTAATTATTTATGATTCTCCTGGTCATCTAGCATATATTTATGTCAAACACAGTAATCTAATTAACAAAACTAGATGATGTATGCTCCCAAATTCATGGAATTAATCTAAAATAGTCAAGCTTTCTAATTCATTGAATTCTATGTGAGACCCCATACCAGAAATAGAAATAAGATCCAGACTTCCAACCATGGATCTCAACCACTGAATTTTACTTTTACATCCCTCATTTCCTCCACTATAAATGTCTTGAACAACATATAGATTTATATGATATCCTCTACCTTCAATCTTTAGCTTATCCACTCATGTTGTACCTATAAAATAGCATTCAGTTAAGTGTTATTCAGATACTAGAAATCCTTGGTATCGTCATTTTTTGAAAAATAAAACAAATGTTAATAGAAAAATATTAATAAGAATTACATTCTAAATGGACAAGCCCAGAGTTTTCACATTTGTTATTGATAAATTTTTGTATTAGATTTATTGTTGGATTAAATATAATTTGAGTGAATGATCAAGAATCAAAATTTTTGGAGTCTGAACATTATTTCCCTTAATCTACAGGCTTTCCTAGAAAAAAATATCAAAACAAAAACTCTAAATAAATAATATCAATATATGAGATTTTCTTAATTAAAATATAATCATTTTTAAGAAAATGTTTGGGTTGCTTTTATTTCATGTTCTAAGTTATATATAGTCCCTATTCTAATTTAAGCCCCATGAAAATAGTTCCTAATGTTATGATCTTATGGGGAAATTATGGAAAAGATGGCATAAATTTCAACCACAAAAAGTATCCTACCTGCATTATTAGGGTCTATAAATTAGACAATTAAGCATCAAATCCTAAGTTCTAAACAACCATAGTTCCACAGTATAATTTCTATGCAAGGAGCAACACTCTAGATCCATCACAAGCCAAAAAAAATAAAAATATTCTGGTTGCAAAATATACCTAATAAACCAAAATTCAAGAATAAGTGCATACATATGTAGATATTCAAAAATTTACCTTCTTAAACAAGGCCACTGATGGCTAAGACATGTTTAGATAACCTGTTGAATATATATGATACAACACAATCACACTGCAACCAACACCCAACATCTTCTAAATGAACATTATATGAGAATGAGTGTTGTAAATTTAGAGGCTCAAATGTTTGAGTGTCTCCAAATTGAGAACATGACCTAGTTAATGGAAAAATAACAATCACAAAATAAGTATTGATATATCAATCTCTCTTCTAGTAAATAGGAACTAGCTAAAGGAAAAATATATGACATACCATTGATATTTAACTTCTTTCTTATACTTATCCCAAAAGCATTCAAATTATAGAAAAAAAAATAGAGTTCAAACACAAGATACATAGAGGAATTGAAGTATTCTTTATGTAAAATTTACAGAAAATAGAGCATGGGTACCTACAAAATGAGCCACGGTCTGTAAGAAAAAACCCTCATAAAACTTTAAAATACTCTAGAGTAAACCTTCCACATATCCACTATGAAGGTGCCAAGAGCCGAGAGAGAATCAAAAGAACAAAAGTGAGAGGTCTCGGGTATTTTTTAGGGGTTTTTCCCCCAAAAATGGAAAAGTGAGAGGTCGTGGGTATTTTAAAGGGTTTTTTCCCCAAAAATGGTCACTAAAAGTCCTAGTGATGGTTAAAAATTACTTATTAGCATGTGTAGATCTAAAACTAGAAAACTAGGCACCTTGTTTTTTTCATGTGATTAAATGTAAAATATTTAATAAATAATATTTTATAAATAATTTTTAATAAATATTATTTTATAAATAATTTTTAATAAATATTATTTTATAAATAATTTTTAATAAATATTATTTTTTAATGCAAAAAAAATAAAATAGTTTTGGTTATGGGTCATGCATTTTTAGAGGAGTTTGAAAGAGTTTTAGGGTAGTTCTACATTGATTTTGAAGCCCACATGATAGGCACTTATTATTCATTATATTTCAAATTTAAATGTAAAAAGTATTTATTAAGTGATATGGTATTTTATAAATCGCTAATAGATATTATTTTTTGATGAAAAATAATTGTATTGGTCTTTAAAGATCAATCAAATTGATGTAAGTGATGGACTAAAAGTGATTACAAGTATCATGGAAGAGAAATGGGGGAGTTTTTGAGAAGTGTATGGTAGTTTGGCTTAAGTTGAGGGCCCACATGAGTTAGTTATAACTTAAGGGAAATTTTATGGTAGTTAACCTCATTTTCAGTAGACTTGACCATTACATTTCTATAATCTTTGTAAATTGTATCTAATTGCTTCTAAAAAATGTATCAATAGAAACCAATGATCATAAGACTATCACTATCATGAAAGTCAAATTGAGATAAAAAAAATGAATAAAGTGCTCATAAGAGGCACTTATAGCGTAGACGTGGAAGTCAAATTGTTGAAATCAAAAAATGAAGCATCTACTCGATGATACACAAATAAGGGAAATTTGAAAGTCAATTTTTAGTTGGATCTCAAAGGTTGATGAATATCACACATTCAATAAGTAAAATAAGTGTAAGATAATCTGAAGACATCTTTACAAAGAGTCCATGCAACATTGGATGACTCATCTTATGGAAAAGTGTTGCAAAATTGTTACTTTAATCAACCTAGCTACATTGAGAAACACTTGACTTTAGAAATAATCCTAATTATTCCTTATGATTATATCTCTAAATGTTGTTTATAGATCAATTTTGAAATCATCTAAAATCTAATATATTTCTAGTACGAGACAGGGGTAGATGGATTGCTCATGCAATACGCCTATTGGTGAACAACCATTACTGGTGAAATGTAACTTCTAAGTACATAAGCCTATGATATTATCAAATGTTAGTATAAAGGAGTTATAATCATTCATTTAGTCATTTTTGTTTAGGTGACTAAATATTTAGTCATTTTTATTTAACTAACCTTGTGATTTTACTCGATGACCAAATTAGTCATTTAAACTTTTGAATTGCAAAAAAAGGTAGAATTTGATTAGTTTTAGTCACGTGACTAAAATTTGTAGTCACATAGTCATTTATTTGCCAAATTCTACTAGTGTTTTCAGTAGACTAGACTATTACATTTCTACAATCCATATTGTAAATTGAATCTAATTTCTTCTAGAAATAACTACTTCGAAATAGTAAACCATGAGTAAATATTTGTTTAATTATGGTAACTATACCTTGTGATTCTATCTCTAAATATTATTTATTGATCAATTTTGAAATCACCTGAAAGGCAGATTTCTTTCAAGAGACAGGTGTAGATGGATTGCTCACACAATAAGCCTATTGATGAACACGCATTACTGGTGAAATGAAACTTCTAAGTATATAAGTATATGATATTATCAAATTTTATTATAAAGGATTAATAATCATTCATTTAGTCATTTTTATTTGGATGACTAATTATTTAGTCATTTATTTAGTCATTTATTTAGTCATTTATTTGGTCATTTATTTAGTCATTTTTATTTGGTCGACTAATTATTAGTGACTAATTATTTAGTCATTTATTTAGTCATTTTTAGTTGTCTGATCTTGTGAGTTTACCTGATGACCAAATTAGTCATTTATACTTGTGAATTACAAATAATTAGTAGAATTTGATCAGTTTTAGTCATGTGACTAAAATTTTTAGTCACGTGACTAAAAGTATTACTCACGTAGTCATTTATTTGCCAAATTCTACTAGTGAAATACAAAGAAAATATGTCTACAAGATCTCGCGGGATCCAAATATTTTCCACAACATCACCATTCAGCTAGCCAAGGTTTGCATCACACAGTACACTGGTAGGCACCCAGGAAAGATCTAAACTTGTACTCAAACTTCCAAGCAATCTTCCTATTCCTAAGCTCGTAAGATACTAACTCCCTTTCTTCCTCCCTAAACATCTACCCAAACATCCTATGAATACTGAATCTCAGCCACAAGTTAGTTGATGAAACAATTAACTCACCCAAATAAATATTAAATACTAAAACATAAGTCGGCTCTCAAATAGCCTTACAAAATAAATAAACTCTCCAAGATTGCCCCAACAGTCATTAGATCCGCACTAAAGAATGCAACACACCAGATCTAGGTCCCCACACATCCAATGGTCAATCTATAACTCAAGGAGCGCGACCCAAATTAAATGCACCAGCCGGTCAAGCTGATTCATCCAAACAATCCAGTCGGTAAGCAAGGACACTAAGCAACAGAGGAAATAATCGAGCACCAATCAACTGACCATGCCAAGCATGACCAAGAAACACAGTTATCGTCAAGCACCAAGAAACTAATGCCTTCAGTTACCGAGCATCCTTTAGAGACTGAGCACCCTAGTAACCACATAAACCAAGCAACCAGTCTCCCAACCTGAGGAAGAATACCTTCAAATAAAGATCAAAACCAACAATCTACCTTCAAAGACAAACATATTTTTAGTTGATACAGGATTGCCAAGAATCCTTGGATGCTCCTACATCATATAATCTACAAACCTAGAAAGAATCCAATCTCTCCAAACATAGACATCTCAAATTCCTTTCTCATTTTATCAGCAAAAGGTTTACAAATATGATCTTCTCCACCAAATATTATATCATCTACAAATATTTCAGCAATCAAAATGTTATCATTAGATTCTCCTTTCATGTACATATTACTAGTCTCACTAGTTCTTACAAAACCAATACTTATAAGGTAACCATGTAATCTTTCATACCATGCCCTTGGTGCTTACTTTAGTCCATATAGAGCTTTGTGCAGTCTACATACTATGTCTTTCTAATTCAGATCAACAAAACCTTCAGGTTGTTCTATGTAGACCTCCTCCTCAAGTATTCCATTCATAAATGTTGATTTGACATCCATTTGATATACCTTAAATCCCTTATGTGTAGCATAGGCAAGCAATATTTGAACTCCTTCCATTCTAGCAATAAGTGCAAAGGTTTCACCATAATCAATACCTTCTTCTTCTCCATATCCTTTGCAAACATGTCTTGCCTTATTCCTTGTAACTTCTCCATTCTCATTCATCTTATTCCTAAAAATCCACTTGGTACCAATAACATTTTTATCTTTCGGTCTAGGCACTATAGTCCATATCTTATTCTTTTTAATTTGTTCAATCTCCTCATTCATAGCATTTATCCATTCCTCATTTTTCAGTACATCCCTAATATTCTTTGGTTCAAACTCACAAACTAAGCATGTGTTATGTCTTAACTTACTTTGAGTCAGCAAGCCAGCTTGCTTATCTCCAATGATTTGGTTCTCATGATGGTGTCTTCTAACAAATCTTGCTAGCACTTGATCTCTCCTCTATTGATCATTCTATTCAGGTATAGTTTCCTGCTCGGTAGATTCTTCCTCATTCTCAGTTTCCATTTGTTGATTCTCAGTAGCATTTTCCTAATGCTTGGTAGACTCAGCTTATGACTTCAGTAGATACTTTTTGATCTTCAACATAAGTGAACCTACCATACTCTTCTGGTTCCTTCATGCTTTCTTCTTCATTCTTTTCAGCAAACTCATCAAGTTTAACATTAGTACTCTCTATCATCTTATTAGTAACCTTATTTAGATATTTGTAAGCTTTACTCTTGGTAGAATAACCTAAGAATAAACCTTCATCACCTTTAGAGTCAAATTTTCCATTCCTATCATCTTTTAGAATATAACACTTGCTACCAAAGATTCTAAAATAACTTACAATCAGTGTGTATCCAAACCATATCTTGTAAGGTGTCTTGTTTGTATCCCTCCTCAGTTGAACTCAGTTTAGGACATATACTGCAGTGATCAATGTCTCTCTCCAGTGCATATGTGCAACATTCTTTTTAATCATCAATGTTCTAGCACAATAAACAATGGATCTGTTTCTCCTTTCAGCAATTCCATTCTACTATGGTGTTCTAGGTGGAGAAACCTACCTTTTATACCATGCTCATTCCAGAAGTTAGTGAATTCATTAGAAAGAAACTCACCTCCTCTATCAAACCTTAAGCATTTCAATTCCTTTCCAGTTTCTTTTTCTACTTTAGCCTTATACCATTTAAACAGTTTGAATGCCTCAGATTTATCTTTCAAGAACATAACCGTCATCAATATAGTATAGTCATCAATAAACAAAATAAAGTATCTATCTCCATAGTAGCTCTGAGTTCTCATGGGACCACATAAGTCGGTGTGAACCAACTCCAAAATTCCTTTAGATGAGTAGTCCTTACTTTTAAAACTAGATTTTGTCATCTTTCCTTTCTGACAATGATGACACATAACATGATCAGGTTTGGTTAGACTAGGCATTCCTCTAATATTTCTCTTCTACTGATCTTAATCATGTTATCAAAATTTACATGACATAACATCTTTTTCCATAACCATTCATCTTCATTTTTTACTAGTAAACAATAAGTCTCAGCATTATCAAGATAAAATAAGTTACCTTTTGATTGTCCACCTATTCCGACAAGCTTTCCATTTTCATCATAGATCTTTACCTTCTTTCTTTCAAATGCCACTCGGTGACCTGCCTTATTAAGCTGTGCCACACTCAACAAATTGTAATTTAGTCCTTTTACGCAGTATGCATTATCACATCTAATTCTATCATTCAATAGAATATATCCTTTTCATTTAACCATGCAAGGTGCGTCATTTCCCATTTTCACTGAACCTCCATTATAATGCTCAAGATGAAAAAAATTATCTTCATCACGAGTCATGTGATGTGTATAGCCACTATCAATGATCCAAGTATCATTCTTACTAACTTTAGAAATAAGTGTTGTTTCTACATACCTTTCATCCTCTTCTAAATCATCTTTCATTGCAACAAACACCACCTCAATATTATCATCAATGTCAGTGTCAGAGTCATCTTCTTCTGCAAGGTAACATGCCTTTTTTCCTTTGTAGACACCTAAAAATCCTTTAGAAAATAAAGTATTTTTATTTTCTGAAAAATCCCTGATGACATCATCATTTATTAATTAATTATTTGTTTAATTTATTTATTTATTTTAATGTCATTAAATCCCTTTACCTTAATTAAAAATATTTAATTAAGGAATCCCTCCCAAAAATGTTTAAATCTTATTTAAACATTGTCTCCCTATTTGTTAATTATTTAAGTAATAAATTGACCAAAAATCCCAAAATAAATAATTTATTTATTTTTTGCCCAAAACCTTGCCTAATTCCTAAAGACCACTAACCTCTTATAGAATCTTCTAATCCCTCTTCAATTTCGATTAAAGGCTAATCCCATCATTTCTTAACCCTAATCCCAACTCAAGAATATTTAATTAAGATTAAATATTAATCCTCAATCCCTAAATTACCCTAGGAAAAACTCTAGACTCTTCTAGAGCTTTCCTAATCCTTCCCTAAACCCATTTAGGGGAAATTACCTACTTTCCCTAAGCTAATCTAAGTCTCCTTTGACTCCTAGTCAAACCCTTCCCCTAATGAGCCTCAAACTCATTAAAGCCTTTGAAATAAATAAATCTTTATTTATCTCCTAAATTCCTATTATCCCTAGAAATGCCTAGACTCTTCTAGAAAGTCTTCATCCTTATCCCCTTGACTCAAAACCTAACCTTACCCCAAACCCTAACCTATCCTCCTAACCCAACCCCTTAGGAAATCCTATAAATACTCTCTTTTCTAAGAGCAATCCATCCAATTTCTTTTCAAGTAATAGTAATCTTATAATGCCATTTTCGTGTTAGATCATAGCTTAAAATCAACTAATTGTTAGATTTCATTATTTTCTTCAAGCTTTTTTTAGCACATCATAGCTTAGCCATAATGGATTAACTTAGTTTCATTATTGTTTATGCATCATTCTCACACTTAGTTTGGGTTTTAAAATCTATTTAAGAATTTAGTTTTGCATAAATATCATGTAGTTTAATCTTCATTTCAACATCATTTGGATCCTTGAGGCCTTAGGGGAAAATTAGGTGTTCTATACCTATTTTGTGCCATTTATGGGGTTTTCATGGATCTCAATCTATCCTAAAATGCATAAGGAACATGCTCTAAGTGCTTAGAGAGCACACCCACATCCCCTTAAGCAAGAGCAAATCAAACAGTGCTTGGGTGCACCTATTTTTAGCTCAATCTGAGGTGGTTTAGCTTAGATGTTTTCATTTTGAATTGATATAATGTTAGATTAAAACCTAATGTTTTCTTGTCTTAGCCTTTCAAAATAGATCTAGATAGCCTTGCTCACATTCTGGCATGCTCGGTGGGACCCCTGTCTTGATCATCTACTCTGAAATCAACTTCTCTTGGCCATTTTTCTCATCTTTTTCTCAAAAATATGGGTTGTCCTATTTCACTTTCATTCTTAGCTGTGCTTTTGTTGTCTGCAACTGCGCATTTGTACAAAATTTTGTAAATCTATGCATTTATCACAAAAAATTGTGCATTTATCACTAAAACTGTGCATTTATCACTAAAATTGCACATATGTTCAAACTTGTTGCGCATATGTTCAGACTTGCTGCGCATATGCTCAGACTTGCTGCGTATTTGTTCATACTTATTGCACATTTGCTTTTTGAAAATTAGCATTTTTAAAAGCATTATGGTAGAAAAGGTGTAGTTGCGCATGCATTCTCTGTTGCTGTGCATATGTGCAAAAATTGGATTTCTTGTTACTGCGCATATGTTCAGATCCCTTGCACATTTGTTCACTGTTCCTGCGCATCCATTCCAGTGAGTGATAAACTGGTGTTTTTTAAGTATTTTAATTTGGTTTTTTCCTTGCAGATTCTAACTCTTGTTATTTTTTGCAGGTACAAAAAAATATTTAAAATCAATCCTAAAGGCTTTGTTGGTTAAAGAAACTTCATTTTTTGTAAAATCTTGAATGCCTTTCAAGTTTCATGCATCAAAGCTAAATTAGGAACTTGTCTTCTTGGAACTAAAAAATCAAAGCAAATGATCAAAACAAGTTTTGAATGAAACTAAAGGAATTAAGCTAAGTCCTAGAGTGTCATTATCATTTTGAAAATCAAACACACTCTTGAATGCAATAAAGAACAAACATCTCTGTTCCCTCCTTTTCAATTCAAAAGCAAAGCGCATAATCAAATCTTGAATGCCTTAAAGGATCAAAACAAAGCACTTCAAAGTTCTTAAAACAACACACCAATCTCAATCTTAAGTGCTCAAAGAAAGAACTTGCAACCGCTCAAATCGCTTACTTTTTAAAGAAAGAATAACTCAAAATCTAAACACTGGTGTCTTCAGAAGTTTTTCAAATTCAATCACACTTAATTCAATTTGAAAAAAAGAACTCTTTTTGGTGTGCATCTAGGAGTTTTCTTTTTTTGCAAAATCCTTGTTAAATTAAGCAATGTAGAACATTTGAACTTGGAAAAGTTCACTTGTTTTACTTTTAGCGAGGCCTGTCCAGGGAGAAAAGCACTTCCTCCTCAGAGAATGACCTCAAACCGGTATCCCCCCCGGCCGGTATATAAATAAAGTGAAGGAAAAAAGTACTCACTTATATCTCCTAATCCACGGGCGTTCATGCCAAATACAGTGACTAGGGATGGTAAATATTCCTCCCCCAGTGTTTTTGGCTAGGCTCTTAAGTGAGTCACGGGTAGTCAGCATAACTGGGTATGGAGACTCCACGGAACTATTAAAAAAACTTGATAAAATAGAGGCTACCCTATCTACATCCAAAGGTATCAAAATCCTTGTGCAAGGACCGATCCAAGGGGTTTACCGGATCACCTCAAGATTACTCACCATTTGTATTCCCTTCTAGGGGGTACCAAGTTGTGGGCAAGCAATTTTGATACTCACCTTCCTTAGATAGATCTACTTGAAGTGCTTGACAGTCAAATACTCTGTGAAAACATTGTTGGAACATACACTTTTCAAAGCTTTATCAAAGTCAGTTATCTTGTTTGTATCCCACAAGGTTGCTTTGTCCCTTGTAGAGATTGCTTATCTGAAAATATTTGTTGAAATCTATCCTTTGCCATTGGAAAAACATCAAACTGATCTACAACCTGGTTCAAGATACTCAGAATAGCCATGTTAGTCCAAATCCTCCCAAAATCCCAAAAATGTCCAAAGCTTTTAGAATCTCAAATCATGGTCTTCCAGTCATATTCAATCTAGTCTTGTCATCCTTTTCTCCTATCCTAGGTTAGCAAAGTCATCTTGGTCATCCCCCATCCCCTTGTCTGTCTTCCTCTAGAGTCAGTTTTCTTCCAAACTTGAGCCAAATCCAAACCTAAGTCTGATGCTGTTAGTCATCCCAATCTGAGTCTTAGTCTTCCAATCCATCTTTGTCCTTCATCCTTATCCAAACTCATCTACCAGTCAGCATGTCTCAAAACTATTATGATGAGTTTGGTTATTATGTATCTTCTCCCACTCCATCCTATCCCAATGATGATAAAAGCCTTGTACATCACAATAAATACTTTGAAAATCCTAGAAAGCTTGCCCCAAACATCTTTCAGCATCCAATCATTCCTCCAAAATATCCTATCATGCCTTCACGCTTATCCACTAGCACTCCCTTTCATGTCCTCAGCAAGGAAAATCTATTATCTTATCCATCCACAACTTATCCCTATCTTAAACCTACACATCCTCCATATGCATCCTTCATACCTCCATCTCCTGCTATGGTCATATCCCAATCACCACCATCCCCTCAAAACACTTCACACTACTTCCCTTATCTAAAACCTCCATCCATTTATCCTCCAAAACCCTTTCAAAACTAAACACCAAGTCTTCCAATCCTTTTCCCCAATCCTCCATCCTATCTCAATCCACCATCTTCTATTCCAAACCACATTTCCAAAAATCCCCTCCCACAAGTAGAGTGCATCCTTCAAACCACTTCATATCCCATACCTTGATCCATCACCTCTACTTCTTCAGCACCATCATCCCCTCAAATAGGTTCACCATCTTCCACCCCATCATCATGTGAGGACTATCCTAGTTCTCCATCTCCTCCATCTTCTAATCCTTTTTCACCACAAAAGTCTCCAAGGATTTTTACAAGGAAGCCAACAACAAATCCCACTCCTAGAGTTGAAGAGCCAAGCTATCTCAACACTTCATGTGAAGCCATCATTTATGAGGCCCATCCATCACTCCCATCTGTCATCTATCTTCTGTACATTGATCCTCTTCCATCTCCTAGCATCATTGAGTCCCTTCCATCTGAAGTTTTCATCTAATCCCCACTAACATCACCTCCTCCTAGCATTATCCAAAGCACATCTAGTGAGTCCCATGAGTTCTTCCTTCTTCCAGACATCACAGCTATAGAATCTCCCATCCTTCCATCCACCCCATCTGAAGAGTCCATCCATGCATCCCCCAACACTCTATCCACACAAATCCTATCATGTCAAGATCTTTCCCAAAAGCATGTTGAAATACTCACAAAAGAAAATCAAGATCCAATCCCTTCACTTCCCCCATCACATGTTCTATTGCTTCCATCACCCCCAATCCAAAATCCTACAATCCCAATTCTTCCAATCCAAGGTCCTACAATCCCTATTCCTCCATCTCAAGATCTGTTACTATCTCCCAATCCCAGTCAAGATCCCATCATCCCATCCTCTCCTCTTGAGGATCCTCTGATCCAAATTATCCAGCTACCAGCAATCTATCCTCTTGGTCCACTTACGTTTGTCAGAGGTAGCCCACTTGAAGCAGAAGCAATCAGCTTCATATCAAGTCCATCAGGGAACCAGAAACTAGATGCTTATCTTATTCCCCAAGTCAAAAATATCCTTGTCTAGATAAAATGCTTGAGAAATGGAATTATTAAGGCAAAGGCCTTGGCATCCATGAACAAGGAAATTTGGATCCTATCCAAGACAAGAAACATCCAAAGTTATGTGGAATTGGTCACACATCAGAAGAAGGCACTTCCCCCAAAAATGTTGGTACAACTAAAGCTAAATTCATGCATCCTTCCAAACCCACCATCACATCTTCCAAAGCATAAAATGCTATTCCTCCTCCTCCATCATTACAACCCAGGACAACCTATCACATTCCTCCTTCATCCTCCAAATCCATTTTAGGTCCCTATGTCCCAAAATCTACCAGCACATATCCTCCACACACCAAATCCATTTTGGGCCCTTACATCCCAAAATATCATCCCCCATCTTATCCTACTCAGACCTTCATCCAAAATCCAAGCATCCCTAGTCAAGATAAACAAAGGTACATTCCCACATATCCTATCTGCCAATCTCCTTCCATCTCTCCATCCATATTTCCTCCATCCCACACATCTCCTCATATTCACTCCGATGCTCCCTACAATTTGGATGCCATATCCAATATGAATAAAGGGAAATATCCACAAAAATCCAAAGATTGCCATGTCCAGTCTAAACGACATGCTCAACCAAAGAAAAATCCAATCAAGAAATCCAATGCATCCCAATGGCCACAAAGGCCTAGAAAAGCACAAGAAAAATCTACTACATGGCCACAAAGGCCCAGCAAAGAAAAAGCAAAATCTGATGCATACCAACAGCCACAAAGGCCCACCAACGCTAAAGCAAAAATGATGTGGATCCCAAAGAAAAAAGATGTAATGCATCTAAAAGAAACATCCACAATGGCATCCAAAGTTGCTAATCCCCTAGCTACTCAGTCTTCTCCTCCATCTCCTCAATCTATTTTGGGTCCCCAAGATCTGAAATCTCCTAGCATAAATCCTCCATCCTATCTACCTCTATCTTCTGAAACCCATCCACTTCATCCATCTTCCTTGCAACATGTGATAATGTTGGTCCTGACATCATCCCCCTATCATGATCACTTCCCATCTTTCCATCCAAACACTTTCTACCACCATGTTTCCCACCTACCCCATCTCATCCATGCCTTTGCATAAATCCCTCCATCTTCATAAAGTTGTACCAACATCCAAGCACATCAGAAAGATCAGTGAAGAAAGTCAGCAAACATGATAGCACCAAATCAGAGAGTCATCAAAAAATCAGAAGATCAGCATCTAATGTGCAGAAAATCAGAAAATCCATAAAAATTGGAAAAAAAAATCAAGATAAAAATATCAAAAAAGAAAAGAAAAAGAGAAAAACATGCATCCTATGGTGAAAACTTGGCAATTCAAGAACCTTGGACAAGTACCATGGTGAAAACCTAGCAAACATGCATCATGTGTAGGTCCTCCCAATTCCTTTCTGTAGTTGGGGGCCATTCCCTTCTATCACCATCTTATCCAACATCTCCTCCATCCCATTTGTCTCTCACCTCCTTCATCCTCCTTTGGATCTTGATGACAAAACAAAGACTACCCAGTATACATGCTTTTGGGCACTTTCTTGGCATCCATCACACCTTTTAGCTACATATCCTCTATCCAATCCATTCATCCTATCTTCCATCTACCTTCCTCATCCTCTTGTTAGCATATCTTTTGTCGAATCATACCCCATCCTAATGCCTCTAAAATGAATGAACTATCCTAAGCAGGGGGCATCTTATTCCTTATTAAATATTCCTTGGAGATTATCTTTCATTCAAAATCTTCCATCTCCCAAATCCTTAAGCAAATCCACCATCCAATCTGCCCAAGCATTCCTCTATCTAGATCCCTCAGTAGTTCCTCCAGCATTCCATCTTTCAATCCTCAAGAAAATCTGCCATCCAATCTCCTCAGATCTTCCTCTATCCAATCCTCAAGCATTCTTCCATCCAAATCCAAATCTTCCTCCATCCAAATCTCCTAGCAGTTCCATCATCCTCATCCTAAGCATTTCCTCCATCTTTCCATCACCTGGTATCTTCCCTTGTCATTGGTATCTAGCTATAGGCTATCTTTCATGGAATCCAATGCCATCCATCCATATCCAACTATTGCTAGCATTCTTCCAACATCTTCCAATCCTATCCACATCCTCTAGCTATCCAAAATCCAACATCCAAGATCAAGCCAACCAATCAAATCACATCCTTAGTCTTGTAGCTAACCTTGATCTCAATCCAATCATCATCATTGGGATATGTCCTTCCCAAGATTCATGTCATTTCAAGACACATCATCCATCACTAGTCCATCTTGGCCTTCCATCCCAACTGGGGCATCGTCTTGCATATCTTTGGAGTTTCAGCTTCATCCCCAAGTTCTTTGTACATCCCAAATCCTGAGCTTCTATACATATCAGTTGTAAATATCTTTTCCTGTCCATTGTATATATCGTCCCTTTTTGTTGTACATATCCTTGTCAGTCCTGCAGGAGCATTTGATCTTGTCCTACCCAGCTTTGTACTTCAACAACATCAATTGTCAACTCTTCTTGATCACTATGATTATTCTTTGACTTCATCATTTGCCAGTGAACAACAACCCTCATTCTCTCATCAATCAGTGGGTCCTTGAAGATGTATTCTTCCTCCTGTTAGAACTAATCTTCCACCAATCACACCAGGTCCATGTCGATGCATCCTTCCACACGTTCAGACCAATATTCCCACCATCAATCAATTAGTCAAATCAAATCTCTCTCCTTGGCAAAGGATGTCTTTTTGGAGTTCTCATTGTGACCTTGGATTTTGTCCTTTGGGTCTTATTTATCTTTTTACGGCTTCTCATTGTTCTCTACTTAAAGTCACCATGATCCTTTATATTATGGTGTGCAGAAAATGAGGACAATCTAGGGTATGGTCTTTTGATTGTTTGCTTCTGCCTGTGAGTTAGTCATGTGTTTGTGGTTTCTTCAACATCGTTTCCAGCACATGCTTCCTCTTGGGTTCATACGTGATGCCGGGGCAACCCTGCGTGTCTTTTTAGCGTCAGTCCTATGCAATGCTGGTGACAAGGCCTCGTGATCCTAGTATCCTTGGCAGGTCTCTAGCATTTCTATATTAAACTAGGTTGTGCTCTCCACATTTGCACTTGGAGCTTCCCCAAATCCCCTACATTCTGCATCATATAGATTAATCTTGCATCTTGCATCCTCATCTAGCTGCATCCTACATTTTGCATTCCATCTCATCTTGCATTCACCCATCTTTGCTCTTGGAAGTCTAGTTATTTATCTTCCCTTCTTCCTAGGTCCTTCTTTCTTTGTTTCCTTTTGAGAAAATTCTACAACGTTTATTCCTTGCGGTATTTTCTCGAGGGGGCACAACCCCTTATTCTTCCAATTCTAGCATTGGGCATTTTATTTTCTTGTCTTTGACGCCATGCCACTTGCGGCATCGCATCAAAGAGGGGAAAAATGTAGACACCTAAAAATTCTTTAGAAAATAAAGTATTTTTATTTTTTGAAAAACCCCTGATGACATCATCATTTATTAATTATTTATTTATTTAATTAATTAATTTATTTTTATGTCATTAAATCCCTTTACCTTAATTAAAAATATTTAATTAAGGAATCCCTCCCAAAAATGTTTAAATCTTATTTAAACATTATCTCCCTATTTATTAATTATTTAATTAATAAATTGACCAAAAATCCCAAAATAAATAATTTATTTATTTTTTCCCCAAAACCTTGCCAAATTCCTAAAGACCACTAGCCTCTTCTAGAATCTTCTAATCCCTCTTCAATTTTGATTAAAGGCTAATCCCATCATTTCTTAACCCTAATCCCAACTCAAGAATATTTAATTAAGATTAAATATTAATCCCCAATCCCTAAATTACCCTAGGAAAAACTCTAGACTCTTCTAGAACTTTCCTAATCCTTCCCTAAACCCATTTAGGGGAAATTACCTACTTTCTGTAAGCTAATCTAAGTCTCCTTTGACTCCTAGTCAAACCCTTCCCCTAATGAGCCTCAAACTCATTAAAGCCTTTGAGATAAATAAATCTTTATTTATCTCCTAAATTCCTATTATCCCTAGAAAAGCCTAGACTCTTCTATAAAGTCTTCATCCTTATCCCCTTGACTCAAACCCTAACCTATCCTCCTAACCCAACCCCTTAGGAAATCCTATAAATACTCTCTTTTCTAAGAGAAATCCATCCAATTTCTTTTCAAGTAATAGTAATCTTATAATGCCATTTTCATGTTAGATCATAGCTTAAAATCAACTAATTGTTAGATTTCATTGTTTTCTTCAAGCTTTTTTTAGCACATCATAGCTTAGCCATAATGGATTAACTTAGTTTCATTATTGTTTATGCATCATTCTCACACTTATTTTGGGTTTTAAAATCTATTTAAGCATCTAGTTTTGCATAAATATTTGAGTTCTTGAAGCCTTAGGGGCAATTTTGGGTGTTCTACCCAATATTGTGCCATTTTTGGGGTTTTCATGAATCTCAATCCATGTTAGTATGCATTAGAATATGTTCCCAGTGCTTAGAGAGCACACCCACATCCCCTAAGCAAGAGCAAATCAAACAGTGCTTGGGTGCACCTGTTTAGGCTCTATCTAAGGTGGCTTAGCTTAGATGTTTTTGTTTTGAATTGATATAATGTTAGATTAAAACCTAATGTTTTCTTGTCTTAGCCTTTCAAAAATAGATATAGATAGCCTAGTCTACACCCTTATCTTTGTAATCTTAGTTGTCTTTGTTCTTAGTATTTTACTTATCACTGTGTCCTCAGAAATGATACCACTAGCTCCTTAGATAACATTAACTACTTCTTTGATTTGGTTTGTATACTATGTAATATTCTCTCCTTCCTTCATCTTTATGTCATCAAATCTACCTCTCAGGCTTTTGGCTCTGGATCTCATCACATTTATATCACCACCATAAACTAGAGCAAGTTTATCCCACATTTTCTTTGTAGTAGTGCAATCCTTGAAATCCTCAAATTCAACATCAGATAGAGCAACAATAGTCTTTATCATAGTAATATTGTGTTCATGTCGGTCTCTCAAGTGATCAAGAGTCAAAGGTGCAACTGTTGGTTGAATGTAGCCATTTTCCAATAAGTGTATAGCAGATTCTCCAATTCCAGATATGTGAAGTCTCATTTGGTTTTTCCATGTAGTAAAGTTTTCCTTATTTAGCTACAGCACTTCCCTCTTATATATCTTGTAATATTTCTACTCAAGACCTTAAAACTTTGTCCCAAGCAACCAATAAGCTCTGATACCAATTATTAGAATAAGTGAGAGGAGGGGTGAATCAAGTAGATCAGTTATCCTATAGTCCCAAATAAAAAGATGTACCTTATCAAATAATTCCAATAAATTATGCATCTCGGTAATATAAAATATCAATCTATCTTTTCACTTTACCGATTATTTGTAAAGCAATGTTGCAATAAATGCAAATCAACCAGACACCTACTTATCATCTCAATCATTCAATTCAATCAACAAGTAGCATTAGAAAGATATGGAAACACCACATGGAACACAATGGAACATCGTAAGACATTCAACAATATTTTTGTGAATTCCATTTACACTATCGTGTCCAATTAGGTTGGCACAAACTTATTTAAATTAAAATTTCTACTATTGTATGTAACCAATCAACTAGTGTTTAACTATAGCAATTATAATCATACATTTTCTATAGGAGGGGCATCTAAAACTTGAAGGGAAACAAGATACAAATAATATTAACAAATTCCATAAATCGTAAGAGTTGACAGTAAATTATGGAGAAAAGTGGAACATTCTATCTTCTCTTTGTTAGGAATGAATGCTAGATGTTGGTACTCATTCTGTAGCGGTTTTTGTTACATTCATGACTATGATTGTCACTGATGTCAACACAGTGATCTTCTGGAGACTAACAGAGAAGCGGATAGTGTTTTGATTAGCACATGTGGGATATTGTAGTTGAAGCTATGCGATGTTGAGGTTTTACTCTTTGATATGTTATATATCTATGGTTAAGAGCACAGACAGTAATTCATTTATTTATGAAAATTATGAGCATTTTAGTGGAAGCAGTATTCAGGCAATGTTCCTGAGTAGCGGTTTGTGGAAATCGGATGAGATCTCCTAATCGGGATGGAATCTGGTTTTGCACAGTTAAAGAGAAATTTGATACACATTTCTAGTGATGTGGTTCATAGCACAAACTTTGAGGTCACATGAGTGAAGAGTTATTGTATTTGGAAGCTGACAGTTTTTGTGTAATTTTGATGTAGCATGTGGAAACTTTTATTTTGTATTTGTGTGCCGACTCATTTGTAATTATTTAAGTGTGGTATAAAGGAAGGAATGTTTTTCCTTGTTGTAATGTGCAAGATGTGGAAAGGAATGTGAGAATGGTATGGTTGAATGCGAATGAATGTACAAAGTGAAGAAAAGAGCTAATGAAGTTGCGAAAGCGAAATTGTGAAGGAAGACATGCGAAGTACAAAGATCTGGAATTGAGATCTGGTGTAACAGAGAGTGTGGTTTGGCACAATGAGGAGGTAACATATTTCATATTATTCTTCTAAATAATCTTAAGGTCATTTGGATAGTGTGTTTAGTGATCTTACCCTCTAGCTATTTGGGCAGTGGGTCCCTCTGTCTTCCATAACTCCTAACAGGGTTAGAATCTTTTAACAGGGATTCAAAATCTCCTAACAAGGATTCATATGTACTGAATGTATTTCATAAGACTCCTAATAAAGTCCATCCTTTCATAAGGAATATTCATATTAGTGCATCTTTTTTGGGCATCATTCCCATCGGGGTTTACTCTTTGATCAAGAGGTTCCCTAGTCAACATATCTTGTGTTATTGTGTCATTGTGTATGAATATCTTTCTATGGTTGGTAATTATATTTCTTACATGGTTAAATGTTGTTGAAGTTGATAAGGGTTATAATTATCTGATATATGATTCACCCCCCCCCCTCTTAGTTATCTTGGTGGGCTTTACTTTCTAACAATTGGTATCAGAGTAGCAGGTCCTTGAAAGAAAAGTTTAACAGCTTAAGGAGATCCATGGAAAATTTCAGGAAAGAAAGCCCTAAGTTTGATGGAGTAAATTTTGACAGTTAGAAAGAGAAGATGAAGACACATCTACTATGTTTAGGACCAGGTTATTGGTTGATCACAAAGAATGAGAAGACTATCATTGAAGAAGATAATCTTGAGACGGGATCTAAAGATGAGCTAGATCTATTCATGTGTAACATACTTGCAAGAGAAGCACTTTTGATAGCACTTCTGAAGAATGAATACAGTCAGGTAAAATTTTTGAAGAAAGCTCATGAAATTTAGAAAGCCTTACACTCGACTTTTGAAGGTGATGAACATGCAAAAAGAGCTAGATTACATAATTGGATTTGTGCATTTGAAGATATAAGAATGATGGAAGATGAATTTGTTAGAAGCTATATTGGTAGAATGTCATAAATTATTTTAGGAATAAAATCTTGTGGAGGAACAAAGATAGAGAATGAAGTGATATGAAAAATTTTGAAGATATTGACTCCTATATTTAAGCAGACAACATAGATGATTGAACAAGTTATACCTTGTATAGAAAATTTTACAAGAGAAACTCTTCTTGGAAGATTGCAAGCAGTAGAGATGAACCTAAGATTGTTAGGAGACTTACCTAGAATGGAGACAACACTTAGTGCTCTTAGTATCCATCCTACTTTGTCAAGAAGTACCAGTGTGAGTGGAGATTATGCCAGCAGCGTCAGATCTAGAAATGAAGAAGATAAGAAGATTGAAGAAGGTATTGCCTTTCTTGTGAAAAGAGAACCAGATGGTAAGAACATTTTTAAATGTTGGACTTGTCAGGAATATGGTCATTTTGCATCTAAATGTCCTAAGAGAGTTAAAAAGTATAGAAACAATTTCAAGCCTAGAAGATCTAAGGAATGTTATTATGCTAATGATGAAGATCTTGAAGCTAGTATAGAAAGAACTTTGAGTGAAAGTGATAGTGAGAATAATGATGAAATAGGATTTGTAGCAATTAAAGAAGAGAATCCTGAAACTGATCTTAAAGAACAAAAAGCCTTAGTTTCCCAAGTTGAAAAGAAAGTTGATTGGATTATAGATAGTGGTTGTTCACATCATATGACTAGTGACATGAAGAAGTTCATAAAGTTTAACAATTATGATGGAGGAGTTGTGAGAGTTGGAAATAATGCACTTTGTTTGATTAAAGGTATAGGATCTATTACTCTTGATGGAAAGACTAACACTGATGATGTTTACTTTGTTGATGGATTGAAACATAATCTTTTGAGTATTGGACAATTAGTGGATAAGGGATATCAAGTTTGGTTTACTGAGAAAACATGTGTGATAAAGGATAAAGATGGAAATCTGATTGGAACTGGATCTAGAACTAGAGGTAATGTATTTCAGTTGAATCTTACTAAGATGACATGTTTGATTACTAAAATTGATGACAGTTGGTTATGGAATAGAAGGTTTTGTAATATAAACTTTGATAACATTGTGAAAGTAAGTACTACACTTGAAGTAAGGGATTCACCTAAAATTATGAGGCCTACTAACATGATTTGCAAAGAATGTGTGATGGCTCAGCAAAAGAGAAGTTCATTCCCTAGTAAGAAGTTCACATCAGCATAGAAGTTGGAGATTATTCATACAGACTTGAGCGGTCCTACCAGGACTAGAGGATTCTATGGAGAAAGGTATTTTATGATTCTTGTTGATGATTTTACAAGAATGATGTGCATTGCATTTTTGAAAGAAAAATCTGAAGCATTTGATAAGTTTAAGATTATTAAGAATAAAGTTGAGAATGAATCTGGAATGAAGATTAAATGTTTGAGATCTGATAGAGGTGGAGAATCTACATCTAGAGAGTTTAACACTTTTTGTGAAGTGAATGGTATTAAGAGATAGTTTTAAGCCCTTAGAACACCTAAATAAAAT
Organism: Chamaecyparis obtusa; assembly: GCA_027943335.1. Classification (NCBI taxonomy): domain Eukaryota; kingdom Viridiplantae; phylum Streptophyta; class Pinopsida; order Cupressales; family Cupressaceae; genus Chamaecyparis; species Chamaecyparis obtusa. Next base: position 653,622 of record BSBK01002799.1, on the reverse strand, counting down.
GGTATTGCAGAAAGAAGAAATAGGTCAATAACTGAAGCAGCAAGAGCTATGTTATTTGAGAATGATTTGGTGAAGACATTTTGGAGAGAAGCAATGAATACAGTATTATATACAATGAACAGAGTACAAATCAGAGCAGACACAAACAAGACACCTTATGAATTATGGTTTGGACATGCACCCTCAGTTAATTATTTTAGAATTTTTGGAAGAAAATGTTATATAAAGAGAGATGATGATATTGGAAAGTTTGATCCTAGAAGTGATGAAGGAATTTTTCTTGGACATTCTTTGAAAAGAAAAGCATATAGATGTTACAATAAGAGAACTAAGACTATTGTTGAGAGCGCAAATGTTAAAGTTGATGAAAATTTTAAAATTTAGGATAGAATGCTTGATTATGAATTTGATGAAGAGACTAATCCTCAACCTAACATTGAAACTACTAAATTATTCTATGAGACTGACAGTGAATTGTTGAATGAAAGTCATGTTGAAGAAACCAAAGAGGAATCTAGAGAAGAATCTATAGTCGAAGCAAGATCTGAGACTATGACACCGAATAGGTATATATCAAGACATCATCCTATTGAACAAGTTATTGGAAGTTTGGACAAAGGAGTTCTGACTCAGAATAAGGTACATTTATGTTTGATTTCTCAAATTGAACCTAAATCTACTAGTGAAGCTTGTGAAGATGAACATTGGATTAATGCTATGAAAGAAGAACTAGATCAAATTGAAAAGAACAAGACATGGGAATTGGTCCCTAGACCTAAAGACAAGAATGTGATTGGAACTAAATGGGTATTTAGAAACAAGATGAATGAACAAGGAGAAACAAAGAAAGATTGGTATGTAAGGGATACTTGTAGCAAGAAGGAATTGACAATGAAGAAACTTTTGCACCTATAGCAAGAATTGAAGAAGTAAGAATGTTTTTGGCCTATGCGGCTTTTAAGAAATTCAAAGTGTATCAGATGGATGTGAAGTCTACATTTTTGAATGGTGAATTGAAAGTAGAAGTCTACATTGAGCAACCTGAAGGTTTTCCTTTGACTCCAGAAGGAGACATGGTATGTAAACTGAAGAAAGCATTATATGGACTAAAGCAAGCACCTAGAACTTGGTATGCAAGACTGGATAAGTATTTGTTGAAATTGGGTTTACTAAAGGAATAACTGATAGTAATTTATACACAAAAGAAATTGAAAATGGATTGTTAGTTATAGTTATTTTTGTTGATGACATTATTTTTGGAGGAGAAGATGAAGCTAGTGACAAATTTACTGATGAAATGAAAGTTGAATTTAAAATGAGTATGATTGGAGAGATGAAATACTTTTTGGGATTACAAATAACACAGAACAATGATGGTATCTTTGTAAGTTAGACAAAGTACTTGAATGATTTGCTGAAAATATTTGTAATGGAGAACTGTAAACCGCTTGGAACACCTATGGTTACAGGACATAAACTATCTAGTAAAGATGAGACACCGATAGTTGAACAGAAGAAATACAAATCCATAATTGGAGGATTGTAGTATTTGACACATACTAGACCTGATATAGCACATTCAGTTGGAATGGTAGCAATATTTCAAGCTAAACCTAGAGAGTCACATTATGCAGCAGTAAAGAGGATACTGAGATATTTAAGAGGCACAATGGACTATGGATTATGGTATGAAAAATCTGATGCTTTTACCCTATGTGCATATACATATGCTAATTGCAGAGGTAGTGTTGATGATAAGAAAAGCACCAGTGGTGGAGCCTTTTTTCTTGGAGGAAGATTAGTTTCTTGGATAATCAAGAAGCAGAATTGTATTTCACAGAGTACAGCAGAAGTAGAGTATGTAGCAGTAGCAAACAATTGTAACTAGATAATTTGGATGAAGCAGATGCTGAAGGATATTGAAATTAAGTTTGTTGAACCTATTGTCATACATTGTGACAAGACCAGTACAATTAGTATGTCTAAGAATCATGTATTGCATTCTAAGACTAAGCATCTAGAGATCAAGTATCATGTTGTAAGAGAGAAAGTTGCTAAGAAAGAAGTAAGATTGGAATACATAAGCACAAAGGAGTAGATAGTAGACATATTTACAAAGCCTTTTCCTAAGGATACGTTTGAGTATCTAAGAGGTATGCTTGGGGTTATGCCCCAACCTACTTTTGAGTAATGATGCAGTTGGTTTCATCCATCTAGTTGTATATGAGCCCTATCTTTCTTCTAGATTGGATGTTGGTACTTCCTCTATGGGGGAGTATGTGTATCTGAGCTAAGTCATGAGGACTCTTGAGAATGTATTTTCTGAACAGTGCCTTTTGACATTGAGTTGTTGACATAGTGATGAAATTTTTTTCATTGATGTCAATGGGTGAGAAGTGTACATGAAAAACCATCTCTACCATCTGTTGGAGAGAACTGAATAGGAAAACGAAGCAAGATTTTCTTGATGAAGAATATTTGAAATGTTTGTAAGAGCAGTAGTGTTGCAGTATTGGATTTTTGGAACATTGGATGTTTTTCATGTATGTTGCCATCAATGCCAATGGGGGAGATTGTTAGGAATGGATGCTAGAAGTTGGCAGTCATTCTATAGCAGTTGTTGTATTCATGACTATGATTGTCATTGATTTCAATACAGTGATCTTCTGGAGACTAGCAGAGAAGCAAATAGTGTTTTGATTAGTGCACATGGGATATTGCAGTTGAAGTTATGCGATGTTGAGGTTTTACTCTTTGATATGTTATATTTCTATGGTTAAGAACATAGATAGTAATTCATTTAGTCATGAAAGTTATGAGCATTTTAGTGGAAGTAGTATTCAGGCAGTGTTCCTAAGTAGCAGTTTGTGGAAATCGGATGATATCTCCTAATCAGGATGGAATCTAGTTTTGTGTAGTTAAAGGGAAGTTTGAGACACGTTGGTGGTGACGTAGTTCACAGTGAAAACTTTGAGGTCACATGATTGAAGAGTTATTGTATTTGGAAGCTAACAATTTTTGTGTAATTTTGATGTAGCATGTGGAAACTTTTATTTTGTATTTGTGTGCCGACTCATTCGTAATTATTTGAGTGTGGTATAAAGGAAGGAATTTTTTCCTTGTCGTAATGTGCAAGATGTGGAAAGGAATGTGAGAATGGTATGGTTGAATGCGAATGAATGTATGAAGTGAAGAAAAGAGTTAATGAAGTTGTGAAAGCGAAATTGTGAAGGAAGACATGTGAAGTACAGAGATCTGGAATTGAGATCTGGTGTAATAGAGAGTGCAGTTTAGCACAATGAGGAGGTAACATATTTCATATTATTCTGCTGAATAATCTTAAGGTCATTTGGACAGTGTGTTCAGTGATCTTACCCTGAAGTTGTTTGGGCAGTGGGTCCTTTTGTCTTCCATAACTCCTAACAGGGTTAGAATCTTTTAACAGGGATTCAAAATCTCCTAACAGCGATTCATATGTACTGAATGTATTTCATAAGACTCCTAACAAATTCTATCCTTTCACAAGGAATATTCATATTATTGCATCTTTTGTGGGCATCATTCCCACCAGGGTTTACTCTTTGATCAAGAGGTTCCCTAGTCAACATATCTTGTGTTATTGTGTCATTGTGTATGAATATCTTTCTATGGTTGGTAACTATATTGCTTACATGGTTAAATGTTGTTGAAGTTGATAAGGGTTATAATTATCTAATAACTGATTCACCCCCCCCCCCCCTCCCTCTCAGTTATCTTGGTGGACTTTACTTTCTAACACTCTTATCAAAATCTCACATTGACTAGAAATAGTCTAACACACAGTTATTTTTATCTTTCTTTATAGAATGAAATGTGACATGAAACTTTTGATATGTCATATTTTACACTCTGTGAACTTAAATTCCAAACCACATAAACACATATTCCAAAATGGAGAAATGCATTACAAATCCTAGAGACAAAAACATCAACACTTGTACAACATACGTGAGTTGTTCCATTACAACAATCTTTTAATTAGGACAATTTGAAAAAACGTCACATATTTAAATGAATAAAAAATTAACATCCAACCATGAACTTAGATCAAAAACCATTTTGACATCCAACCATGAACATTGGACCAACAAATATTTGATATGAATATTCAATCAACAATATTTTTAACATCCAACCATTAACTTAGACATTAATCATTTTGACATCCAACCATGAATGTCCAACCAATCATGAATGTCAAAACATCTGGACATAGTTTCATATCATCTACAACAATCCTCCCTTTAACAAGATCATTAAAGGTTGTCATTAATGACAACACATGTTTCTCCTTAACTATCACTATCTTGCATATCATGAGTTGACACCAATATCATACTGCAACAACTCACTTCCATAACTTGCTAAACTATGTCTTGAACAATCGTATTTGTATCATAGGTTAATATAAAGGATATCAAGATGACATAATACCTCCATTTGCATCCTTGTTCTATGTCATACAAGTATAATATCAGAGGTTGACATACTACAAAAATCCCCCATTTATCAAACACAAATATATCAGAATCATTCCATCCATTTTTCATACAAGTATATCAAAGGTTGACATACTACAACAATCTCTCATCTTATCAAACACAAATATATCAAAATCAATCCATTTATTTGTCATACAAGTATGTCATAGGTTGACATCAATGACAACATTCTCCAACATGATCAAAATTTTAATGATTCTCAAAATCTTTGGCAAGGAGATTTGTTGTTGACTTAATGTCAAAGAAGTTCACTAGACTATTAAATTGTGTACCTTAGTAATAGAAATATGAGAGATTTATGATAAGTTCATAATGGGTATCAATACCTAGATTAGTGGGGAAGTATATGTTCATTGTCCAACTATAATGGATCAAGTATTTTAGAAAGCTATTAAATGGGAATAGAAGTTGAAGTATATGTCAACATGTTGAGATAAGACTAAGAAGAAATTTGGTTGGATCAAATATTTAGTTTCATTAAAAAACAAAGCTCGGAGCCAAGATTATAAGCCCAAAGAAAATGGAAAGGAATCCAAGAGTAATAGAAATAATTCTTAAAATTGAAAGAAAGGTAGAGCTTTCAAGAAGGTAGAATTTTAATAATGGCCACCTTAAAAAGAAGAATAGATTTCCTAAAGAGTGCTTTAATTGTGGAAAAGATTACTACACAAACTAGTGCCCAAAAAAGAGCCAAGAAAAATCCATATCAAAGAAAACCCCTACCTTCCTAGCAATCAAATTTTTAACAATGAATTTAGGTAGCCATAGATAATCATCCAGTAGAGTATTAGGTGGCTCATTGAAGTTGCAAGTACACTATTTAGTAATACTCATTATAGTTTTAATAGATATAGGAGCAAGAAATTATTGTATCACACATTCCCATAAGTTGGTTGTATGGCCATGTCTTAGAATGTAGAGTACCCAAACTAGATGACCTCAAGCAGAGGAATTCCTATTTGAAAACAAATTAAACTTGCCCACTTTTGCAACATAGATTAATTTTTATGTGGCTGCTTTAGGATCGTATTATTGGAATGAAATGGCTATGGAAGCATAGGACCAAAGTAGAACTTTATAAAAAAATAATTGAATGTTTAGACAAATTTAAAAATCCAACCTTGTTTTAAGAGTTCTAGCATGAGGTCGAGACTACAAAAATCTCTACTGTGCAATTAAAATAGAATAGTTGCTAGAAAAAGCACCAAAGCACTTTCTATCCAAAAGTATGCCTATCGTTTGTTACTTAGGAAATGCCAAGAGAGATTTTGATTTTTTAATCAACATAATACCTAGCTTGAAACTAATGCCCAAGGCACTTCATTGGATGACAAAACAAAGTTGATGGGACTGAAAGCTAGGTTGCAAGAATCATTAGCTAACGGCTTCATTAGACCTGATGTATCACCTTGGGACACACCAAAACTCTTTTTAAAGAAGAAATATTTCACATTAAATCTACACATAGATCATTATATGCTCAATAAAGCAATGGTGAAGAAATATCTTATACTAAAGAAAGTTTCAATCAAATTTATGGCATCGTACTATTTTCAAAGATCAATCCTAGATCAAGAAAACATTAGTTAAGTATAAAGGAAAAAAGATTTCTATAAAATTGCTTTCAAGACAAACTAAAGAGACTATGAATATATAGTTCTACCTTTTGGACTAATAAGGTCCCACCAAAAAATTATAAATTTAATGAACTATTTTTAGAGACTATCTCAACACATCTATTTTAGTATTATTAGATGACACTTCAAGAACGAAGAATGTATGTATCCTGCAACATTTAGGAGAACATAAATTGTATGCCAAGATGATAAAATTTACCTTCTCCAAAAAGAGGTACATAATTTGGGATAGCTAATCTTAGTAGAAGGAATCACTATTGATTCTTCAAATATTAAGGCTATCTTGGAAAGGGTAGCACCTAATAATGTGCATGAAGTGCATAGCTTTATGGGATTGATTGGTTATTATAGAAAGTTTGTAGCAATCTTCTCAAGAATTACAAAAACCATTATTTCTCTAGTGAAAAGGGAAGTAATTTGAAAGGTTCTGAAGAAAGTGAAGATGCCTTTAAAATCCTTGAAGACAAGTTAACTATTGTACCTATTTTTAGAGTGTCAAGACCCAAAAGGCCATTTTCTACTCATCCCAAATACATCAAATGAAGTTTTGGATATGAAGGTCAAGTAGCAACCTATAAGTCTAGGAAGTTGTGACCTTATGAGTAGAACTATGTCTCGCATGATCTAAAGTTAGCAATGATCATGCATTCCTTCCACAATTAGAGGCAATAATTGTTATAAAATCAATTTGAACTTGGATCAAACAACTAATTACTTACACTTTCACTCAGCCAAATCTTAATGCTTGCAAGGTGATAGTTGATTATGTTTTTGAGATGATTATATAAAAAAGAACGAAAATTAGATTGTCGATTTACTATCTCACATGAAACACATTATGGAAATAGTTTCAATTCACTCCAAACTTTGAGAATAAGTGTTAAGGATCTCCATAGGAAAAAAATTTCATGATCAAGTAAAAGAAGTTGTATCTAGTGACTCACATGATCGAAGGTACAAGGGTTCCTCGGTTCCATCTTATGTGCATTCAAGACTGAATAAACTTTTGGCGAATGTAAATCTCTGTATTTATGGAAGAGAATGAAGCAAGATGTTAAGAGATTTGTGGTGGGATGTTTGAATGTCAACGAGTCAAACTTGAACATAAACTAAATGTTATAAGATTTATCGTGGGATGTTTTTAAATATGAAAATATTGTTGTACCCTCGTGAAATTCCAGAATAGAAATGGAAAGTAATCAATATAGATTTGGTACAAGACCTGCCCATGTCAAGAAACTGACAATGCAATTTGGGTTGTAGCTCACAAACTTATCAAGATGGTTCACATTTCATACTAGTGAATAGTACAGATGAGACATCTGTGAGCACAATGAACTTATGCAAAAAGTCTTTAGATTGCATGGAGGTCTCAAGAAAATAATTTTACATAGAAATATTCAGATGACTTTGAAATTTTAATCAACCCTATTTTTAGCAGCGAAAATCAAATTAAACATAAATCCAACATATCATTCAAAAACCAACTATCAAATGAAAAGCATCAATTACGTGTTAGAGGATTCAACAATATAAGTAGGAGTCCCAGCCACTATTTGAAGTCCATCCAATTAGCTTGCATAACTAGACACCAATTAGTGTCCCCAGCCTTTCGGAGTATCTGCATTAGAATAACTGCTCAAGATTCCTTCAAGCAAGTAAAGGTTCATGTAAAGAGGAGGGCATGTTCACTGTATCTAAATCCATGGTGAGAGTCACTATCATGCCTAAGAGAGCACATCCTCCAGGGACAACAGCTAGAGAGATTCTTGTCAATGAAAGGCATGCTCCCAAACCTGACGATATTAAACAGCTAGTTGCAGAGCCTGCGCAAACAAATCAATGCATCAGTTTTAATCGTAAAATTATGTTTCTTAGTGCAAATGCTAACCCATACTCATTAGTTTTAATTCGAATATTTAGTTTTAATGTTGGGTGCAGAGAAGCTCCCCAATGGGGGATGCTATAATGCCAGGTGCAGACCCGCCCTAATGAGCCATGGATTAGTCACACCAACCCGCTATAAATTCCTAATAATCTCCCATCTGAGTGCCAAGGATCCAGCTTAGCCTATACCGCAAAAAACATCTTTCTGAAGCTTAATGAAAAACCCAAAGAATTTAGAGATATATATTTATTGGTAGAAAATCTCAATCCAGTTGTCATATAAAACCTATAACAAATGATCAATTCAGCATACGTGGCATCAGCAAATACTTACTATGAAAATCTTCAATGATGTAAAGAACAAGACCAGATGAAAGTTTCTCTAAGAAACTCAGTGAACGATAGACAAACGTACATCTACTGAGATCTTCACCAACTAAAATGCTTTCCATGCTGATTGCAGTCACCTGCCAAGATTTTGAGAAAAGGAACTTTTAAATGTCTTGAGTTTAATGTATAAAACATGGCCAGAACAGAGATTGATACAAATAACAATAACATTTAAAATTTTCACTTGCAATGCATACACAATCTAATATCTTTGACGAATATGATAAAGGAGGACATTGTTTTAGACTTCATTTACGTAGTGATGCTTAGCATATCTTAGTATCTCCACTTAAGCATTACGATAATCTGATAAGCTTATATAGTGAAATTTATTACTAATGCCTTCAAATTCCAAATAGAAAGTCTTGTGCATATGTGCTTGAAGAGAAATCTTGTGCATATGTGCTTGAAAAAAATTGTCCATATAAGAACAAAAGAGTTTTAACTAGAAATTTTAGCCAAGGTAAGTCTTTCTGAATTGGAACATTTTTAAGGGTACTTGTGAATTCTCCCTGGGGTTCATTTTGGCTTTGAACTGCAAACCGAGTTAAGTTGGAAATTCACAAATCTGATCACATTTTAAAATTCCTTGTGAAATCTTGTCGGATATTCATTTTTTTGTTAATCCAACAATATACCCTTATTAAGCCTCTAAATTCCCTTTTAAGCCTTTCAATTTATGTGTGACTGGCTAGTAAGTCACACATAGTCTTCTATTTAGTGCCAATGGAAGATGAACAAATCCCCCAACAAACATTAGGAGGTGCAAGTACAGGTGTGGAGAAAATCAAATGACATTGGCTGACGCATTGTCTGATCAAAGAATAATTGAACATTATTTGTGCCTAGATTTAGGGGTAGGGGCGACTGGAATCCATGCACCTACCCCCTACATGGATATTGACTCTTCCATAAGAATAGTTAATGACACATATAGGGATATAGGGTGCATCCTAGCTGCAATGGTTAGACCATTTAGCCCTAACCACAAAGGTCTTAAGTTTGAAGCCAAGCTTAATTCTTATTTTTTGTGCTATTGGTAATTTAATCTTAGGTTTGAAGCCAAAGCTTAATTCTTGTTTTTGACTCTTGCAGCTTCAAACTTCTCCTTCAATAGAGTCCACCAAACTAAGAAAACCCCCACTAAAGAATGTAATAAATAAATACAACACTTTTCTGGCAGACAATGTCATCATTCTGCATACCATTTTGTCTTTGGGAAATCCTATTATAATATTTGGGGAATACCTGTTCCCAGGAAGCATTTACCCAACACCTAAAATACATTGTTTGTGTTGCTAATATCTTAGTACCACACAAGTCTTACAACATACTATACCAGAATGCCATAGTTGCTTAGAAATTCAAAAAGGAAAAACATTAAAGTTTCCAAACAAATATTCTTAAACTTTTTAAATAAGATACCATGAAAAATTAAAAATAAACAAAGTCAAAAACAAAAAAAAGCACCATTATCTTTATTCTTCAAAGCCGAGTTAGTCGATTTGAAAAATACAACTGAATGCATCAAATAGCTCCATTATCTACACCTCTTAAATATTTATTCAAACCAGATTTATTCAATATAAAATAAATCATTATATGATGAGGAATAAAGTGAACCTTTTAATCGCAGGAACAAGTCTTGGAGATGCACTCGCATATGGAAACAACTCTTGAATTTCAAACTTTTACAAATCGTAAATTACGAAGAAGATGGTTTCAAACAAACGACTAAAAGGTTTATTGCAGGCTTTTTAACCCAGCTAAAAACAAATTGTTGCCCAAACTGCAGGACTTTCTCAAGGACGCCATAAAATGAGATTCCAATTTTCTGGCATACAGTGTCTTTCATAACATCTTTTTACGCTCCATATGAAATCAGATATCAAATAAATTTTTATAGATTTAGAATAAATAGATGGTGTATTTTTTGTTTTCTTCTGTAACTCAATATGTCAAAGCAATTTTTAATAGCTGCCCAAGATTTTTTATTAAGAAAAGTCAATTTGGCATTGAGTTGATCAAAGGCATCATATTCAAGGTTGCTTATGCTTTGTATTCTACCATTGGATGGCTTTTACGCAGAGGGTATGTGTATACCAGGTTAAGTGGCAACTGTCAACCATGCATCTCTCCTTTTTCTTCGCATAAGACAAGTTCCAAAATTTACCAGTAACTATACAAATAGGTATGGTGTTGAATATAACAACCAACAAATTGCACTACCTAGTTCTAAAATGGTGAGAAGGGGATATAATGTAGATTTTAAAAAAAAAGTGAAAAGATTAAAGTTCCGTTGTGAACTGAAAAAAAAGACTAAATAGTAAATAAATAACAGCTGATACTAGCAGTTGCAAGCTTATTTAGCTACAACATTGTGCCGATAGGTAGAAGATATGGTTTGAATAAATGCAAAAGACATTAAATTACTTAACATATTTTGACATATTAGTCAAAAAGTGTTTCTCCTCATGTCAAACACCTTCTATAAATATATACATTTTCCCATGTGATGCTGTCTGGGAACAAGGAGGTGTAAAATGAGAAATAAAAGCCATCTTCATGACTCTTCTATTCATTGTGACTGTCAGAGACCACCTTGCCAAAACTCCCTTCTTCGCAGTACAAAATAATTCTGCATGGGACTGTCTAGTGTTGTAAAACTATCTAGTGTTGTAAAATTGATTGCCCCAAACCAGCAACCTGCCAAGCAACAACAAACAATTCAGTTTATAACCAGAAATCACACATTTTCATAACTCTGAAATTCAAAAAATTTGAAACAATTAAAATTCTATGAAGCAACAAACCCCATCTGATGAGGAACACGCCATGGCTCTACTTTTATTGATTGCCCCATATTCAGCATCAGTCAACATATTATCATCTAGGCCGGTTTTATTAATTGTCCTATCTTCAGCATCAGTCATAACATTCTCATCTAGGCCGGTTTTATTAATTGCCCCATCTTCAACATCTGTTGTAACTCTATGATCACTCATTGAATTATTATTTCCATTTACAACAATTGCCTTCGGTCTAGAAGTTCTGCTCTTCTTGCAAATCAACTTAACAGGAACTGGACTAAGCAGAGAATTAGTACAACTATGATTTGCTGGTTTGACCTGTCTCTTAAGATCCTGGTGCATACTAATGCCTAGTGAGATGGCATTATCAAGAACAACTGATCCATTTGGTGGTGTGTGTGAGTGATTTACACCTTCATGAAATTACAAGATTAAAAGAGAATTTACACTATTCAAAGCAAACTAATCTAAATAATGCACAATTAATCTATCAACATCTCATGGTTCTCTAAAATAAAGTGGTAAATGAGGCTCTCAGCTATGATCCTCACTAGTGACACTCTAAAGATGAGAATTAAGCTATATGATATGCAAATTTAGATCTAATTATCAAATTCTAGCTCTATTTGATAAGAAAATCTCTAAAATGATCAACAATTTAAGCTAAATATCAATGAAAATGCTAAGTGAGTGGTGTGGATGCAAATTGCAAGAGCTTTGCTGCAATTCAAAGATATGGAGTGGATTAATAATGCCTCAAAATGCCTTCTATTTATAAGATTTTCCCAAGGGTAGGGGGTAGAGTGAAATAACCATGGTTATGCCTGGGTAAGGTCAATTGGCTTTGCTTTGTCCCTAAATGGGGGGACAAACATTTAAATGGTTTCAAAAGGCTGGACCATTTCAACAAAAGTGAGTGATTTGTGTCCATTTTGTCTCCTTTTTCCTTTGTTGAGGGAATTTCATATTTATTAATTAATTAAAGTAATTAAATTTAGCCATGAAGGGTAAGAGGTTCATTTTGATTTTTCATTTCAACAACGATGTCATCAATTGAATTTAATCAATTTCTTAGTGTTTTTCCCCTTTTCAAGCCTTATTTAATCATTTAATCAAATTTTCCTTTGATTTGAATTGCCTTTGTTTTATTTATTGATTTTTAGTGCTATTTTGATGATTTGTTGCACCTTTTTGATTGATTTAAGCCTTTGCCAATTTTCTGTGTCTACAAATGCCCCTCTTTGAGTCGATGTGCGAAGAACACCGATTCAAAGATTCTCTTAGTATGATGATCTGATTCAAGTCCTGGTTCTGATATGCCTTTGATCGTTCTGATTGATGTACTTCCTGATGAGGATGATGTGCCTCTGATGATGGTGCTGATATGATTATGATGCCTCTGATATGATATGGGTCCTGGTTTGATGATAGGTCCTGGGTTCACTGATAAAGGTCCTGGGTTAATTGATCGCTGATATGTTGATATGTTTGATATGAAACCAATATGCAATTGATTTGCCTCCTGATATGAAACTAATATGATATGATATGATACTGATATCTTGATATGATACTGCTATGATATGATACTGATATGATATGATATGATACTGATATCTTGATATGATACTGCTATGATATGATACTGATATGATATGATATGATATGCCCCACTGATAAATGTTTTTGATGTGATGCCCATTTGATACTCTGATGCCCCCTCAGAAATAAAACATATTAATTCCTTGATTTGAATGAGTTTGAGTAGTTGGAATATGTTTTGATTTCTGATACCGTTTGAAAGAAAGAATCAAGTTTGATTTATGCCCCGATTAATGAAAATGTCCTATGATAGGTTCAAAGTGCATTTTTTTTAAGTGTTTATGAGAACCAATTTCACCTTAAATAGGGTAAAACCCCTCATTTTACTATTCATTTGCACCATTCCTTCTTGAGATTTGAGCTCTGATATTAGCCTTTTGGAGACGATGGTGGTCCCACATCGCGAGCATCGGTTTGAGAGAGCACGCCGGTTCAGTCGGAGAGCAACCGATGGTCCTCCGGTATGTCATTCAAATTTTCCGCATGTCTTTAAAGTTGCATTTATGACCTTATTTAATGCTTTTAAAAATTTTAATTCTGCGTTCGTGAAAAGAAATGTCGCCTCCGTACATTTTAATATCGCCTGAAAATTTTAAATGTCACCTTTAGTAAATTTTATGTCGCCTCCCTTAGGTATTTTCACGCATTTAGAAAATCTTGTGTCGCCTAAGGAAAATTTAATGTCGCGTAGGATTTTAATCATTTTAATCAGGTATCGCGTGATAATAAGATGTCACCTACGGAAAATCTTATACCGCCTCCATGAAATTAAGTCATGCGGATGAATAAAATCACGCGTTTGAACAAAGAAATGTCGCCTCTGGTAAAAGAAATGACGCCAGAAAGAAAAGTCGCGTAAGAAAAAATTTGTTTATTTCAAACTTTTCTAAGACGTCTGATTGCTCGATTGCGTCAACTTGATTGATATCGATCACGTCAATGAATTCAATCGAATGTTTAGTTAGGGTATTCCCTTTGTTTGATTTCAACAATGAATTAGGACATAGGTAACTATAATATCGAAGAATAAGGTTAATCAATCTTCATCACGAATGATAGATCATGGATCTAAATGTCCATTCATTTTATGCTCAAATGCTTAGAGACATAAAACTAGGATCGTCCTTCCTCAATGCTTAGAGTTAGGATTAGTAAGTCTGATAGGTATATTTAAATGGATGACCATGATTGATTGTTTGATTTCCTGATAGTAAGTTACTCATGTGGTTCCCTTGTTTTGATTAAACAGGAGGATGTCCCTGTGCTGTACCTTCGAACTGTACCACACTGGGTGATGGAGCTTAGGACCCAGTTGACTGACGCCGAAAGGTGAGTGATTAGGCGCTGCGGTTTACTATGCGTACTAGAGCTTCCTCGGTTCCAGATGAACCGAGGTTTGATTACTGCTGTCGCAGAGCGTTGGCACTCTGAGACAAACACATTTTGGCTACCACAGGGCGAGATGACTATTACACCTGAGGATGTTTACAGATTGCTACGGATCCTGACTCATGGAGAGATAGTATATTATGATGCAGTCTATGACGGGACCTATTGTTGATGAGTATTCGGAGATCCGTCTATTGGTGATGATTGTATCTTATGGCCTCAGTTTACCTCATTTCCTATTTTACCAACCTTATTAGGTGCTATCATTGGTGGTGTTTTATTACCTGATCGGCGAGGTCACGGATTTTCAGTGGGATGGGGCAGGATTATCGAGGATTTGCTACATCATCCTCGACGCTTTGACTGGGGATCTTGTGTGCTGGCACAGCTTTATCATGATCTGCATGAGGTGGTTTACAGGAGATCAGCCTCATTATCTGCTGGGATTCATATTTTACAGTTGTGGATATGGGAGCACTTACCAGTCAGTCGTCCTATATCAGATCGAGATCGTCCTCTAGGATATCCTTTTGCATCACAGTATACTGGTATGGTGACACAGCATCACTTGGGTCACTTGGAGTATTGGCGACGGCAGATTGATGACATGGATGAGGTCTATTGGAGACCATATGTTGAGGTCGAGGATTGGAGAGAGGATAGCTTGGAGTTACCATATATGTTTGCTCCTCGATGGATGATCGGCAGGATCGACTCTGTTCTTGAGAGATTCTTGGCAGGGAGAGTACTACGACAGTTTGGGCGGATTCAGCCTATGCCTCAGGGATCTGCAGTATATGCTCATTCTAGTGCAGAGCGTGCTACTTGGGGTCACATGCCTTCATATGATGACGCTATAAAGCAGATATCATTACTGGGTTATATGGATTGGGACATGAGGTTACATATCAGAGATGCCCGAGTCACACAGGAGTATCTAGCTTGGTTGATGGAGCATCCGATGCCTCGCTTTACAGACCCTGCAGAGCCAGTACCTGGGCGAGATGATGATGGCGATGATGTTGGTGGTGGGAGGAGACGCAGAGGTAGACCCTGAGGTAGGGCAGTGATTAGGCTCAGAGGACAAGCGAGAGATGCACCGGTACAGGCACCTCCTCCTCCTCCTCGTCCTGCAGTAGCACAGAGACAGAGGATAGATCGTCAGGATCATGTGAGGGCTGCTAGACAGGATCCAGGGACAGGACAGGATACGAGAGCAGGATTACAGCAGGCTACTGTGGATGGTCAGGATACAGGTGCACAGCAGATGCCAGCAACTTTTTCCCGTGATCGGGGAAAAGCTCCTATAGATACAGGTGATCCTCAGAGTACCTATGAGGTTGGAGAGAGCTCTAGTACTACCCAGCTACGAGCAGATGTGGGAGCATTACGGACAGAGGTGTCACAGATGTCATCTATTATTCAGCAGTTGGTATCAGGTTTGGCTCCCTTGGTTCCTCTCCTTGTTGCTATGGTTGGTTAGACACCTCCTCAGCAGCCTCCATCACAGCCTCCTCCACAGCCTCCTCCAGGACCTCCTCCCAGTGGTGACGAGAGATGAGCTATGAGTGCTCTTATTGATCATTTATGTACTGATGCTGAGATACTTGATATTGTACCATAGTCTTGTGACCTTGGTGTCACCTTTCCAGTTGTATTTTGACACTTATTTGACATTGATGCCCCTGTTGATGGGAGATTATAGAGTTGAGTTTTATGACATCATTGTTATACTTGATATATTGAGTTATGAGTAGACGTGTGATATGAGAACATTTATGATCTTTCCTACTTTTACTTGATGATATATGAGATTTCCTTTAGATGCTGCTATATGTGTTTATCTAATGCATTTGTTTTGGGATGGATATTGGCTATGGATGCAACGTATCTTATGTATGATATAGATAGATGGATGCATTTCTTCTTCATGTATGGATGCAGTTTTGATATGTTATTTCTCATGTATGCAATCTGTATGTATGCACATGTAAATGATTATTTCCTTCTTTTCTTTGATAATATCTATGTAATGATTAATGATATGGAATGAATACAAAAAAGTATAATCTCATATATTTTTATTTTTGTAGAAAAGATGATGTTGAAATGATGTTGTCCTTGTTGATTTAACCCTGTTAATGATGTCATGTACCCCCTTTTTGATGCGAAAATAAAACCCTTGAGAAAAAAAATGCACATGTAATTAATCTAACATGAGAATGCATTTAACCTTTTTATGAATGCAGCTAAGTGTCACTAGCTTTTAGCAAATAAATGCCTTGAGGATATATTTTCATCATTGAGCACTTGGGACCGGAAAGTCGATACAATCACCACTGCCCACTGACATGATGATATGAATATCGCTTTTTATTTACTGCTCATATGGTAACCTCCGTTTTGCTTTCCCATCGGTCTCATCGATACGACTATCACTGATTTCAAAAACAATCATGAGAGTACGAATACCGATTTTGTCGGATTCTATGTTGCAAGTGGATTTTGTCATTTAGATATGAAGAATCTAAATATCCAAGGTATCCGATTGCGTAAACAAACAAAGGTTAACTCATTGTTTTATAAGATAATCCTCGATGGTTCTTTGATGACCATGTCTTTAGATGAATTCTCATAAGGCAATGAATTTTCCTCCAAACAGTCACGTCATAGTCAAAAAAAATATCATGTCTCCATCATTGCCAATCTAGTCGAAACATCATTGATGAGCTAAAAAGACTTGATACAAATTGAATGAATGTAAGTAAACAGATTTTTAACCAACTTTTCAAAAGAATCTATCTAAGTGTTTTGCATTGTTTTCTGATCTTCAACAAAATATATTTCCAAGTGTTTGATCATGACATGATTTTTTATTTTTAATCCTGAATAATAAGTCAATTTAGGCTTCAAGAATTTTGTTGTGGTAGTCAACTTTTTTTGTTATCAATCCAAGGTTTACAAAAATCTGATCTCTCTTCTGAAAATGTTGATCTCGTTCTGCTTGTGACTGAATGTTGTTCATATGAATCCTTTTGAGGTACCCACTTTCCAATCCGTTTATGCTGCCCCCAAGTATTTGATGTATCAATTTTGACAACTTTAGGCAATGCAAAGGATGGTGCTACAAACTGTTATTATGACTATGTACAAATGACGGATGCAATGAAGGTTTAGACAAATGGGATGATGAGATGCATTATATACACATGTGGCTAGGAAGGAAATGACTTTAGGGAACCAAAAGCGCTTGTTACCAAGTTTTCACTTTTGGGTATTCTCTTTTTTTTTTTTTGCTACCAAGGCGCCTATTTGCTAGGTTTTCACCAAGGCACTTTTTCTCTTTTTTCATTTTTTTCATTTTTTTCTTTTTTTTTTTAATTTTTTTTTATTTTTTTTATTTTTTATTTTTTATCACCTTGGCGCCTATTTGCTAGGTTTTCACCAAGAGATAGTTTTTCAAATGTTTTTGCTTTCTTCAGGCTCAATTTTCCACTGTTTTTTTGATCTTTCTTCTTTTCCAATGTTTTTGGATTTTCCATTTTCAAATGTTTTTGGTATTTTCCATTTTCAATTATGTACAATAATTATGATGCTCTCTCATCTGATACTCTTTATACTCTTTCATTTGTTTTAGGTGTAGAATCTCTTCAAATGAATGCTATTTATGGGTTCTTGTAATTCTTCACCATTACAATCTGATAACTTATATGTTCCAGTTCCAAAGGATGACGCTATCACAAATGGGCCTATCCAATTAGCTTCCCACTTTCCTTTCTTTTCCCTTTCAACTTGATTTTTGGGATTTTCTCTTAGTACCAAGTCTCCTACTTGAAAAGTTCTTGGTTTGATGTGTTTGTTGTAATTGTGTGCAATCCTGTTTTGATAACCTTTTAAATGCTCATAAGCTTGAGTCTGATGTTCCTCTAACAATTCCAATTGTTGTAGTCTGGCAATCCTATAATCCTCATCAGTGATCAATCCTCTTAATGAAACCCGTAGAGATGGAATTTCAACTTCTAATGGTAGAACTGCTTCGGTTCCATAGACTAAAGAGAATGGGGTGGCTCCTGTAGGTGTTCTGATACTAGTTCTGTAAGCCCATAGTGCGGGATTTATTTGCACGTGCCAATCTCTTCCTGATTTGTTAACTGATCTTTTTAATATTTTGAGGATATTTTTGTTTGTTGCCTCAGCTTGTCCATTGCCTTGTGGATAATAAATGGATGATGAATGATGTGTAATGTGAAATGTCATGCAAAGTTCATCAATATCCTGATTTTTGAATTGTTTCCCATTATCCGTGATAATGGCATGTGGAATACCATAGCGGCAAATTATGTGGTTCAAAATGAACATTGAAATTTGTTTGCCGGTTGCTGTTGTTAATGGAACTGCTTCCACCCATTTGGTGAAGTATTCTGTTGCTGTGATGATATACTTGTGTCCGTTTGAAGATGGAGGATATATGATTCCAATCAAGTCAAAACCCCATTGATAAAAAGGCCATGGTGTAATGAATGGGTGTAATTCTTGAGCCGGTGCATGTATCATATTACCATGATATTGACATTTGCTGCATGTCTTCACAAATTGACAAGCATCCTTTTCTAATGTTGTCCAAAAGTACCCTAGATGAAGGATTTTCTTAGCTAGATTAAAACCGCTTGAGTGTGACTCGCAAATGCCTTCGTGGACCTCGCGTAAAGCTAACTTAGACTCTTCTTCCTCTAGACATCTAAGTAACGTCCCATCAAGACCCTTACGATACAATGTGTCTGAAAGGATTAGGTAACGGGCGGCTTGGCATATGAAGTTACGTTTTTGGGCACGAGTTTGGTCTATGGGGAGTACTTGGTCTTTAAGGTAAGTATAGATGGGTCCATACCAAGGAGAGTCATGTCCATGTAAAAGAGCAACAATTTGGGTGTCAGGAAGGTTAAATGCCAGTTTTACTAACTCTTCCACCAAGAACTCATACTTCTCATTTTGATCTGGTTTTTGTAACAATGAAGCCAAGGTAGCCATGGCATCTGCTGCTCTATTCTTTTCTCTTGGAATCTGTTCAAATGTGATCAAAGCAAAGTACTTCTTCCATCCATCAATCAAGGTTTTATATTTCATCAATGTTATGTCCTTGGTATTGTATTCATTATTAACCTGATTGATTATGAGTTGGGAATCTCCATACACTTGTAATTCTACAATACTCCATTCTAAAGCCATTTTGATGCCAATGACTAATGCCTCATATTCCGCTATGTTATTGGTGCATGGAAATAAGAGTTTATAAGACTTTGGAATGGTGTATCCTTGAGGAGTAACCAATAATATACCTGCTCCAGAACCTCCTTGTGTGTAAGATCCATCAAAATATAACTTCCATGTCTTTGCTTCTATGTTGATAATTTCTGCATCTGGAAATTCAATTTGCATGGTTTGTGTAGACTCCATTGGGTTATCTGCTAAGTGATCTGCTATCACTTGTCCTTTAATTGCTCTTCTATCAACATATTCAATGTCAAATTCACTTAGGATCATGACCCATTTTGCTATTCTACCTGTTAAGGCAGTTTTACTTAGTAAGTATTTGAGAGGATCAATCTTGGCAATTAATTTGATCTTATGCATCAACATATAATGTCTTAGTTTTTGAGATGCAAAAACCACTGCTAGACATGCTCTTTCCATGAATGAATAATTGATTTCATATTTTATTAAGGTTCTACTAAGATAATAGATTGCCCTTTCTTTTCCTTGCTCATCTTCTTGTGCCAACAATATGCCTAGAGACCTTTCTGTGGCTGATATGTATAACAACAGTTCTTTACCTTTGATAGGTGACATAAGAATAGGTGGGTTTATCAAATAAGTCTTCAAAGTAGCAAAGGCCTTATCACATTCTTCATCCCACATAAATGTAGTGTCCTTGTGTAACAATCTGGTGAAGGAGTGACACTTTTCTGCTAATTGAGAGATAAATCTCCTTATTGATTGAATCTTTCCTTGTAGTGACCTCATTTGGCTAATATTTCTTGGAATCTCCATTTCTAGAATTGCTTGTACTTTTTCAGGATCAACTTCAATGCCTTTTGCTGACACTATATAACCCAATAACTTGCTGGATTGGACACCAAAGGAACACTTCTTTGGGTTTAGTCTAACTTTGAATTGTTCTAACCGAATGAATATTTTTCTTAGGATTTGTAAATGCTCTTCTCTATTGTGGGATTTTGCTAGAATGTCATCCACATAATCTTCTAAAAAAGTATGCATCATGTCATGGAAAATAGTTGTCATGGCCCTTTGATATGTAGCTCCAGCATTTTTTAAACCGAAGGGCATAACATTTCAACAAAAGGTACCCCAAGGGCAAGTAAATGCTATCTTTTCTTGGTCTTCGGGAGCAATCTTGATTTGGTTGTAGCCACTAAATCCATCCATTAATGAGTACATTGTGTGACCTGCTATCAAATCCACTATGGTATCAATGCTTGGCAATGGGAAGTCATCTTTGGGACATGCAAGGTTTAAATCTCTGAAATCCATACACACACGGATAGATTTATCATGTTTAGTAACTGGCACAATGTTAGAGATCCAATCAGCATATGCTATTGTTCTTATGAATCCCACCTTTAACAATTTTTCCAATTCTGCCTTGACTAGAAGAGCCACATGTGGGTGCATTTTCCTTAGTTTTTGCTTCACAGGTTTAACTCCGGGTCTAACATTCAGATGATGCATTATGAAATCAGGATCCAATCCAGGCATATCGGCATATGACCATGCAAAATTTACTTATTGTTCTTGGAAGAATTTGATAAAGTCCTCTCTTTCAATAGATGTAAGTGATGCAGCCAAGTGTACAACCTTTGGCTCTAGTTCCGTGCCAATGTTAACTTTTTCTGTTGGTTCTATAAGAATAGATGACCGTTCTTCTTCATGTTCAGGCAAAGTATCCAATCTCTCTTCTAATGGTACCACAGTTGGGTTTTCACCAAAAGAAACATCTTTTATTTTCATTGTTTTTAGTTCTAATGGTGCCACAGTTGGGTTTTCACCAATAGAACTTTTCATTTTTTTATTTTTTTTTATTTTTTCTTTTTTTTGACTAAGAGATTGGACCCTTGCTATTGTCATCATGTCCGTATTGAGTTCGTTGGTGAAAGAGGGTTCAACCGCATTGAGGTATTGGTTTGTGGCTTGGTCATTTGGGAAGTAAAGTAAGTCATGTGGTTCAGTTTGATCCCAATCAATGAGGTCTGGATGTATCAAAATTAAGGAATTATTGGGTAAGGTATCATCAATAGGATTTATGGACATGACTTCGTTTGAGGGTTCATACATTGTATCATTTAGGTCTATGATGTGTGCTTCCTCAAGATGATCCATGGAAGCAGGGTCAAAATCCCCTTCGCTTGAATCCTCGTCGACCTCTACGGGAAACAATGTGGGAAAAGCCACAAGCGGGTTAAAACTAACGTTTGAATTTCCCTCCTCTGAAGGTGTCCAAAATGTTTCTATCCATGCTCCACTACTAGATGCTTGTTCTATATTAGGCCTTTGAATAGAAGATTCTTCATTAATTGGAGCATCTTGTTTTGGGATTTTTGCATAAGTATGTATAGCAATGACTTCTTTATCTTGACATGACTCATTTGATAAAGTATCCCATTCATAATCCCTAGAATCATCACTATCTCCTTCGGATTCTAATGCATTTATTTGAGGATGAAAATCATGCATTGGACTTGAACTTTCTCCCTTATGTTGAAAACCTACTCCGGATTTTTCATGACTTGCCCTCCAAATAGGTTCAATAGGTTCTAATAATCCTCTATTTCTTTGGCCTAGGGGTCCTCTTCCTTTGTATCCCATCTTTTGCATAATATCAAATCCTTTCCCATATTGTTCTGTTTGTATATTAACATGCTGAATTCTTTCCATGGGAGTGTCTAGGGTACCATCCTCATCATGATAAAGCCATTGGAGGACATCATCCTCTTCCTTATCCCATGTTGCTTTGCTATCTTCCCTCACAAAATAAGAATTATACTTATGTGGAAGATGTTCTTTTGAGGGTTTTCCATGTGATTTAGGAGACATGGGCATGTCAAATAGAGAAACTGAATATTCTCCTACCCCTTTTGAACTAATCTTGCATTGTTTGTCAAATTTGTTCATCATCTCACTCATGTATTGGTAATGATCTGCTTTAGCTTGTTCTTTTTCCTCTTTAGTAGGTTTGTAGATCACTGTTTCCAATTTAGGTGCCACACATGGACTTTCCATCACATTTGGACCCTCGTAGCTCACTTTTTCCTTGCCCTTAGTTGATGTAGTTGAGCTAGCTTGAAGAGGATTTTGTGCATCTTCATTGGTGATTCTTGGAACAACTCCTTCACGATTATGTGGAATGTATAATTCATGCAAGGGTTTGAGTGCATTACAATATTGAAATGGATTTGAGTCTCCTCCAACTGTGATTTCTTCACCCATGTATGGGAACTTGATGCATTGGTGGTATGTGGAGGGGACACCTTGCATCTCATGAATCCAAGGTCTTCCCAATAAAATGTTATAGGTTAATTTCATGTCCAACACTTGACATTTGGTTTCCTTCTTAACTGGTCCCACTTGGATGGGCAACACAATCATGCCTTTAGAAGCTCTTTCAGCCTCATCATAAGCTTTTATGGTGATTTTCTTTGTAGGGTCAATGCAAGACTCGGATAAACCTAAGGATTTTACAAGACTCAATGTGCATATGTTAAGGCCAGCCCCTCCATCAATAAGGGCTCTTTTGACTCTATGCCTTTCGATCAAAACCTCTATATGTAATGGCAAATTTTGAGGATGAGTTATAGACATGTCATCTTGATCTGAAAATGAAAGACAATGAGGAGCCACAAGATGTCCTACCATATTTTGAAACTTTTCTTCCCCTAAGGTAGTAGAAACATGTGTTTCTTCCAAAGCTTTTTCCAAAATCTCTTTATGATTTGGTGACAACTTCAATAACTCTAAGATTGAGATTTGTGCTGGAGTACGTTGCAATTGGTCTACCAAACTATAAGGTCTTGCTGCTGTAGGAGATTGTTTGACCACAATGTTGGATGGTGGGATATTGGTGTTTTGAGGGACTATCCCTTGTAAAGTCATTCTAGAATTCTGCCCTCTTGTAATGACATTTGTTGCTTCCTTTTGAGGCTGTTCATTAATGATGATAGCATTAACAATATGATCATATGATGGCGCAAAGTTGAGATTATTGGCGCTTTGTTTCTTGCCATTTGATGACTCACCTTTATCATGTTTGTAAAAAGGTTGTTTGAAGGCCGTATGATCTTCATTATTTTGGGGTCCATCAACAGTGATTATGTTATTATCTATCAAGTCTTGCACCACATTCTTTAATTGTAAACATTCATTTGTAGGGTGCCCCCGAATCCTATGATATTCACAATGATGCTTAGCATCCCACCAACCCGGCTTGTGGTCTGGTTCATAAGGTTTAATAGTGGGTAATGTAATAACATTGTTAGCTATGAGAGTCTTTAATGCAGTTTCAAGTGATTCTCCCAAGGGTGTAAAGTGTCTTGCAGGAGTGGGTTTCAAATACTTATCATACTTGCTGTTTTGATCCTTGTTTCCTTGATTATTCTTATTGGCATTGTTGTTGTTGTTGGAAGGTGCATTATATGCTTGATTAGCATTATTCACTTGATTTGGTGTCTTTGTAAGGGCAAATGGAATCACCTTCAAGTTGCTGGATTCCACTACACCATCATTAACAATACCTTTGTTGTTATTCTTTGCAGCATAACGGCTATTGTTGTTGTACCAACTTTTATTTGGATTGTTGTTATTGTTGGTATTGTTGTTGTTGGAGTTAGAGTTATTCTTATTTTCCTTGTGCAATTTCAACTCTCCGCTCTTAATCAACACTTCTTCTGTTGTAATTCCATTATCAATTAAATCCTGAAAGGTTTTGGGACATTGCATCCTTAGTCTATAATTCAGCTCGCTTCTTAAACCGTTAATAAAGATATCCATTTTTTCTTTCTCCGGTACACTTCTTGGATATCTAGCAAATGCAGTCCTCCATCTTTGCAAGAATGTGAGAAAGGCTTCTCCATCTTGTTGCTTCGTGTTACATAACGTTATCATGGTGACCTCATGTTTGATGTTATAAGAGTAATGAGTCACGAATTTAGATGCTAACTCTTCAAAGGATTTTATGCCGGATGGTAGTTTTGAAAACCAATCCATGGCTGTTCCTCCCAAGCTTCTTGGGAATAGTCTCATTAAATAGGTTGATTCATGCATGAATTCAAGACTCAATGCACAAAACCCCCGAAGATGATCATGTGGGTCAGATGTTCCTTCATATCTCTCATATTTAGGAAATGTTACATTAATGGGAAAAGGCACCATGACCAAACTCTTATCAAATGGAAAAGGACATAATGTTTCAATAGAGAAAGGCTTAGGAGCCCCATTTTGTTTCAAATTGTCAATTTCCATTTGTAATGCCTTGAATTGTTTCCTCATTGCTTCCATAGGGTCTTCTATTTCCTTGGGCTTTAATTGTTCTATGTCAAAATCTTTAGGTAGCTTTACCCCCGTTTGTATTAAGTCCATGAAGTATTTTTCTTTATCCATAAGCATGGTCTTTTTCATTAGTTCTATGAAATAAGGACATTGTCTTGCCTCTAATGCTCTTTCAATCGTGGCTTCTTCTGCAGTTGGGGGTAAGTTTGTATTATGAGGAGGCAATAAGTTGTTGCCTTGTGAATTTTCCTCTTGAGAATTAGGGTCTCTTCCTCCATTATTAGAATTTCCTTGATTGTTGTTAAGATCCATACCTCCATTCATGTTGTTCCCTTGGTTGTTATTGGGATCTATGCCCCCATTCATGTTGTTCCCTTGGTTAGTGGGATCGATATTTCCTAGGGTACCACTAAACATGTTGTTAATGTCCTTTGCCTTAGTGGGATTTTCAGTCACTCGTGAAGTAATGAAAGTGTTCTTTGGAAATGGGAGCTCTTCTCCGTTGTAGGTCCCGTCTGTTTGTAATGCTTTCCTTATAGAGAGTGACCTTGTAATAATAGGCATGAACAAACTTTAAGGGTATGTTGACTTTCTTCTCTTGATAAGCTATTTTTGGAATAAGGTAAAAGTTTTTGATCAATTTTAAATGGTTTAAAATTTTAATGGTGTTTTGATCAATAACTTTGGAATATCTTGTTTGAAAATAAAAACAATCTCAACACACACATCAATTGGGTACCATATCCCTAGAATGCTCTAATGTGTATATTTTTGAACGTTTTCACAGGTTTAACACAAGAATAGCTTCCACACAATCTACCTAGCACATAATTGGTTCGTAAACATGGCTCTAATAGGTAGTTTTGCTATTTTACCGTTATGTAGTAAGTTTTCCGTTCAAAAGAGATCTTAGCTTTTCATCCCCCAACTATGTTAAGGGGCTTCCCACACGCACAAAAGCACGATTTTGCGCAATCCGTTAGGACTACTAGAGGAAGTTCGAAAGAGCTAAAATCCTTTTGTCGTGTACCCCATTAAGGATACCCGCGTTTCATTTTATAGTGGGTCGGATTCTCGCAGCAAAAGCAAGTGTATCCCACTTTGGGCTGTCCCTCTCACCAGCCCTTCTAAGGCAATCTCGGGAGGCGAGCCCACTAAGTTTTAAACATATTCATTGAAAAGCATGAAAAATGGATTTGGTAGAGCAAGTTTGGGAATTTGATTCACTCAAAGAGTGAAGAGCATATCCCTATTGCTTTTCCCTTATCCCAAACACTCACAATCAAATTTGGTTCTTTTTCAACCCCGTGACAAAGGGGTTCTTAGAATTGAAGTGTTTATTTTTTCCTTTTATGATTAAACTATGTTTTTGAATTTTGAAAATGCCACAATTTAAGGGAAGTGCAAGCTTGATGAGAAAAATACCTCAAACGATGCTAGCAAAGGCTAGGCGCATTTTTAAGTAGTAGATTTTTCATTTTCTCTCCAAATCCTTCTCTTACCTTGGCAAAATGTTCCCTCCACCAACAAGTTAGTCAGCACAACACAAACAAAGTGAGGGGAAACCAAAATCAAAGCTAAAAATGATATAATTGATTATGCTTTTGATTCTTTTTTTACCAAAATACTTGCAAAATTCTTACAAATTTAAGGACTAAATTTCCAATTCAATGAGACATATTTTCGTTTGTAAGCATCTACAACAGCAATGTATTTGGCATGTAATTCTACTTCTTTCTCTAAATTATTGTTGAGAACAAAGGTAGAATGTACCCAGTTTTCTTTCCTTATCCTCTTAGAGATCAATTTCTCCTCTAAGTTGTATCTTCTCTCTGGTTTTTGCACTTTCTTATGACAGACCATGCTCCTGAGACAAAAAAAATGACAGTAAAGTTAGCACACAGTCCTTATTTTGACAAAATAGTGAAAATACTATCAGGCGACATTGTCCAGACTACAGGCGAGATCAAATTTAATGAAGACGTGACTACTTTAACCGCGAGCGTCACCAAAAGGGGCTCAAGCGAGATCAAAATAGTCAAGTGCGATATTAAATTTGACAAAAGCGTGAAATCTTTATTACAGGCGACAACAGTAATTACTCTAATAAAAAATAGATGCTATACCAGGCGACATTTCTTCTGTTAAAGGCGATATCTAATTTAACAAAGACGTAATTACTTTAACCGCGAGCGTCACCAAAAGGGGCTCAAGCGAGATTAAAGTGATTATGTGCGATATCAAATTAAATGAACGCCCGAATTATTTATCAAAAGTGACAAACTAATTCAGATAAGTGACATCTTATTAAATGAAAGCGACATTTAAAATAATAAGAGCGACAAATCAAAAGCAAAGTGCAGTAAAGTCCCTTTACACCAGGCGTGAACTAATTCGTCGGCTGCGGCTTTTAATTCTTTGTAGGCGACATCCAAATAGCCAAAGGCATCATATCTTTGTGCGTCAGGCGATAATCTAATGTCCGCAGGCGTGATTTCTTTATCCAGAAGCGTGATTCTGGTGGTAAGAAGCGTGAGCGTTCAGACTCCAGGCGACATCTAAATTTCCGCGAGCGACATCTCTTTACTTTAGGCGTGATTTCTTTACTGGTAGGCGTGATTTCTTTCCTGTAACCTGCAAACAGTGAGCAAAATCATGCAATTCTAACCTAAATTTGCAAATAACGTGGAAATTTTGATAAATTTGAGGCCTAGAGCCCCACGGTGGGCGCCATTTGTGTGTGAGTGATTTACACCTTCATGAAATTACAAGATTAAAAGAGAATTTACACTATTCAAAGCAAACTAATCTAAATAATGCACAATTAATCTATCAACATCTCATGGTTCTCTAAAATAAAGTGGTAAATGAGGCTCTCAGCTATGATCCTCACTAGTGACACTCTAAAGATGAGAATTAAGCTATATGATATGCAAATTTAGATTTAATTATCAAATTCTAGCTCTATTTGATAAGAAAATCTCTAAAATGATCAACAATTTAAGCTAAATATCAATGAAAATGCTAAGTGAGTGGTGTGGATGCAAATTGCAAGAGCTTTGCTGTAATTCAAAGATATGGAGTGGATTAATAATGCCTCAAAATGCCTTCTATTTATAAGATTTTCCCAAGGGTAGGGGGTAGAGTGAAATAACCATGGTTATGCTTGGGTAAGGTCAATTGGCTTTGCTTTGTCCCTAAATGGGGGGACAAACATTTAAATGGTTTCAAAAGGCTGGACCATTTCAACCAAAGTGAGTGATTTGTGTCCATTTTGTCTCCTTTTTCCTTTGTTGAGGGAATTTCATATTTATTAATTAATTAAAGTAATTAAATTTAGCCATGAAGGGTAAGAGGTTCATTTTGATTTTTCATTTCAACAACTATGTCATCAATTGAATTTAATCAATTTCTTAGTGTTTTTCCCCTTTTCAAGCCTTATTTAATCATTTAATCGAATTTTCCTTTGATTTGAATTGCCTTTGTTCTATTTATTGATTTTTAGTGCTATTTTGATGATTTGTTGCACCTTTTTGATTGATTTAAGCCTTTGCCAATTTTCTGTGTCTACAGGTGGACCTCGCAACAGGCTAAGCAAAGCTTGATGATATGACTGTAGTGCCTGTAGACTATGATTTTGAACCTGTTATCTATTTTGAAAGGCTGAAACATTCAAACATTAGACTAATCTAGCATTTATCAGTTCAAAGCATAAACAAATATAAAACCAAGTCACCTCAAGATTGTTGCTAAAAACAAGTGCTATAGAGCAAATGTTTGATTTGCTTCAATTAGAGGGATGTGGGTGTGCTCTCAAATGCATGGAGAGAGATTTATGGTGATGCATAAATGATGAGAAAAGTTTGAAATATGAACTAAGATTAATCCATTAAGCTATTCTAAAATGTGTTAGAAAATATAAAAAACATGACGAAATCTAACAATTAAGATGTATGCTAAGATGATCTAGCTAAAAATGCTCATGATAACAATGCATAAATGATAAAAACTAAGCTAATAATTTACTCTTGGAAGGAAGAGTATTTATAGGATTTGGGAAGGGCCTGGGTTAGGAGGATGAGTTAGAGTTTGGGGTAAGGTTAGGGTCAAAGATAAGGATTGACTTCTTCTAGAAGAGTCTAGGCTTTGGATGAGGATGAGGACTTTCTAGAAGAGTCTAGGACTTTCTAGGATAAAGAGGAATTTAGCAGATAAATAAAGATTTATTTATCTCAAAAGCTTTAATCAATTTGAGGCTCATTAGGGGAAGGGTTACCTCCTTGTGACAAGTGTCATAAGGGGATTGGGTTGAAATATGGGAGGAATGTGCACAATTTGAAAAATGTGTCTAAAGTCAAAGGGCGTAAGAAAGGGGTGAGGGGCTTCTTAAATGCATGATAAATGCATGTAAGAGGGATAAGGAAGCTTTAAATGCATTTAGTGCATTTCAAAAAGGGAAGCCCTCTTTGTTGACTTTGGGGTAAGCTTAAGAGTTGGCTAACCTTAGTTAGGGAATGTGACAAGGTTTAGGGGGAGGATTAGGATTAGGATTAGGATTAGAGGAATTTAAGATTAGGATGGGTGAAGAGGTTGGGTTGAGAAGTTTCTAGAAGGGTCTAGAGTTTTCTTAGGTTTTATGGAATAAATGTTTATTCATTCCAAAGGCTTTTAGTTTTGGGAATATTTATTAAAATATATTTAATAAATATGAAAATTAAATATTTAATCTTAATTAAATATTTTGAGTTGGGATTAGGGTTAGAAAGGATGAGATTAGCCTTTTAATCGAAATTAAAGAAGAATTAGAAGATTTTGGAAGAGGTTAGTGGTCTTAAGGAAATTGGCCAACTTTTGGTCAAAAAATAAATTAATTATTTATTTTGAGATTTTTGGTCAATTTATTAATTAAATAATTAATAAATAGAAAAATAATGTTTAAATAAGATTTAAACATTTTTGGGAGGGATTCCTTAATTAAATATTTTTAATTAAGATAAAGAGATTTAATGACATAAAAATAAATAAATTAATTAATAAATGATGATGTCATCAAAGATTTTTCAAAAAATAAAAATATTTTATTTTCTAAAAGATTTTTAGGTGTCTACATTTTGCCCCTCTTTGATACGATGCCGCAAGTGGCATGGCGTCAAAGACAAGAAAATAAGATGCTAGAATCTAAAGGAATGAGGGGTTGTGCCCCCTCAAGAAAATAACACAAGGAGTAAACGTTGTGAAATTTTTTCGAAAGGAAACAGAGAAGGAAGGACCTAGGAAGAAGGGGAGATAAATAACCAAGCTTCCAAGAGCAAAGATGAGTGAATGGAAGATGAGATGGAATGCAAAATGCAGGATGCAGCTACATGAGAGATGCAAGATGCAAGATTAATCTATATGGTGTAGGATGCAGGGGATTGGGGAAGCTCCATACTTTGGATCTTTTTAGAGAGCACAACCTAGTTTGATATAGCAATGCTAGAGACCTGGCAAGGTTACGAAAGAACACAAGGCCTTGTCACCAGCGGTGCAGAGGACTGACGCTAAAAAGACACGCAGGGTTGCCCCAGCATCACGCATGAACCCAAGAGGAAGCATGGTGGAAACGATGCTGAAGAAACTACAAACACACGACTGACTCACAGGCAGAAGCAAAAGATCAAAAGACCTTGCCCCAGATTATCCTCATTCGCAGCGCACCATGATATAAAGGATCGTGGTGACTTTGAGTAGAGAACAACGAGAAGCCGTAAAAGATTAACAAGATCCAAAGGACAAAATCCAAAACCAAAATGAGAACTCCAAAAAGACATCCTTTGCCAAGGAGAGAGATTGGATGAGATGGATTGAGTGATGGTGGGAAGATTGGTCTGAACATGTGGAAAGATGTATCGACACAGACCTGGTGTGATTGGTGGAAGATTAGGTCTGACAGGAGGAAGGATACATCCTCAAGGACCTGCTGATTGATGAGAGAATGAGTGTTGCTGATTGGCAAATGATGAAGTCAAAGAATAATCGTTGTGATCAAGGATAGTTGACAATTGATGTTGCTGGAGTACAAGGCTAGGTAGGACAAGATTTTTGATCAAATACTACTGTAGGACTGACAAGGATATGTACAACAAGACAGCGACAAGGGTTGACTTACACAAAGGATGGGACCTAAAGACACATATGTACAAATCAGCTTAGGTGGAGACACAACTGATGCTATGGTACAAGACTCAGGATTAGGATGTACAAAGAACCTGGGGATGAAGCTGAAAACTCCAAAGATATGCAAGACAATGCCCCAGTTGGGCTAAAAAGCCAAGATGGACTGACGGAAGATGTGTCCTAAAATGACATAGATTTGGGAAGGACATATCCCAATGATGATGATTGGATTGAGATCAAGGCTTTCTACAAGACTGAGGATGTGATTTGGATTGGTTGGCTTGATCTTGGATGTTGGATAGCTAGAGGATCTGGATAGGATTGGAAGATTACTAGAAGACTGCTAGGAATGTTGGATATGGATGAATGGCATTGGATTGCAATGAGGTTAACCTATAGCTAGATACCAATGACAAGGGAAGATACTAGGTGATGGAAAGATGGAGGAAATCCTTAGGATGAGGATGATGGAACTGCTAGGAGATTTGGATGGAGGAAGATTTGGATTTGGATGGAAGAATGCTTGAGGATTGGATAGAGGAAGATTTGGGGAGACTGGATGGAAGATTTGCTTGAGGATTGGAAGATGGAATGCTGGAGGAACCACTGAGGGATCTAGATAGAGGAATGCTTGGGGAGATTGGATGGTGGATTTGCTTGAGGATTGGAAGATGGATGCTAGAGGAAATACTGAGGGATCTAGATAGAGGAATGCTTGGGATTTGGATGGTGGATTTGCTTAAGGATTAGAAGATGGAATGCTGGAGGAATCGCTGAGGGATCTGGATAGAGGAATGCTTGGGGAGATTGCATGGCAGATGGAAAGATTTTGGATGAAAGATACTCTCCAAGGAATATGTTACCAAGGAAAAAGATGCCCCCTGCTTAGGATAGTTCATTCATTCAGAGGCAGTAGGATGAGGTATCATTTGACAGAAGATATGTCGACAAGAGGATGAGGAAGGTAGATGGAAGCTAGGATGAATGGATTGGATAGCAGATATGTAGCTGAAAGGTGTGATGGATGCCAAGAAAGTGGCCAAAAGCATGTATACCTGGTAGTCTTTGTTTTGTCATCAAGATCCAAAGGAGGATGAAGGAAGTGAGAGATAAATGGGATGGAGGAGATGCTGGATAAGATGGAAGAAGGGAATGGCCCCCAACTGTAGAAAGGAATTGGGGGGACTTATGCATGATGCCTATTTGCCATGTTTTCACCATGGTACTTATCCAAGATGCTTGAATTGCCAAGTTTTCACCATAGGACGAATGTTTTTCTCTTTTTCTTTTCTTTTTTGATATTTTTCTCTGATTTTTCCAATTTTTATGCATTTTTTGATTTTCTGCTGACTAGATGTTGACCTTCTGATATTCTGATGTGTTGCTAACTTTCTGATTTGGTGTTGTCATGTTGCTGACTTTCTGAATTTGCTGACCTGCTGATTTCTCTGATTTGTCGCTGACTTTCTTCACTGATCTTTCGGATGTGCTCGGATGTTGGTACAGCTTTATTGGGATGGAGGGATTATGCAAAGGCATGGATGAGGTGGGGTAGATGGGATATATGGTGGTAGAAAGTGTTTGGATGGAAAGATGGAAAGTGATCATGATAAGGGGATGTTGTCAAGATCAACATTGGCACATGCTACAGGGGAGATAGATGAAGTGGAAGGGTTTCAGAAGATAGAGGTAGATAGGATGGAGGATTTATGCTAGGAGATTTAGGATCTTTGGGGCCCAAAATAGATTGAGGAGATGGAGGAGAAGACTGAGTAGTTGGGGGATTAGCAACTTTGGATGCCATTGGAGATGTTTCTTTTAGATGCATTACATCTTTTTGCTTTGGGATCCACATCATTTTTGCTTTAGCTTTGGTGGGCCTTTGTGGTTGTTGGTATGCATCAGATTTTTCTTTTGCTTTGATGAACCTTAGTGGCCATGTAGTAGATTTTGTTTGTGCTTTTCTGGGCCTTTGTGGCCATTGGAATGGATTGGATCGCTTCATTGGATTTTGTTTTGGTTGACCATGTTGTTTAGGCTAGACATGACAATCCTTAGATCTTTGTGGATATTTCCCTTTATTCATAATGGATGTGGCATCCAAATTGCGGGGAGCATTGGAGTGAATATGAGGAGATGTGTGGGATGGAGGAAATATGGATGGAGAGATAGAAGGAAATTGGTAGATAGGATATGTGGGAATGTGCATTTATTGATCATGACTAGGGATGCTTGGATTTTGGATGAAGGACTGAGTAGGATAAGATGGGGGATGATATTTTGGAATGTAGGGTCCCAAAATGGATTTGGTATGTGGAGGATATGTGCTGGTAGATTTTGGGACATAGGGACCCAAAATGATTTGGAGGATGAAGGAGGAATGTGATAGGTTGTCCTGGGCTGTAATGATGGAGGAGGAGGAATAGCATTGTATGTTTTGGAGGAATGATGGGGAGATGTGATGGTGTTTTTGAATGGATGCTTGAATTTAGCTTTAGTTGTACCAATATTTCTGGAGGAAGTGCCTTCTTCTGATGTGTGACCAATTCCACATAACTTAGGATGTTTCTTGTCTTGGATAGGCTCTAGATTTCCTTGTTCATGGATGCCTAGGCCTTTGCCTTGATAATTCCATTTTTTGAGTATTTTATCCAAACAAGGATATTTCTGACTTGGGGAATATGATAAACATCCAATTTCTGGTTCCCTGTTGGAAGATATGGAGCTTATTACTTTTGCTTCAAGTGGGCTACCTCTGACAAATGTAAGTGGACCGAGAGGATAAAGTTTTGGGAGCTGGATAGTTTGGATCAAAAAATCCTCAAGAGGAGAGGATGGGATGATGGGATCTTGACTAGGATTGGGACATA
Organism: Chamaecyparis obtusa; assembly: GCA_027943335.1. Lineage (NCBI taxonomy): Eukaryota > Viridiplantae > Streptophyta > Pinopsida > Cupressales > Cupressaceae > Chamaecyparis > Chamaecyparis obtusa. The sequence goes on along the minus strand of BSBK01002799.1, from coordinate 619,783 downwards.
GTAACGGATCTTGAGATGGAGAAACCGAGATGATAGGATCTTGGATTGGAGGAATTGGGATTGTAGGATTTTGGATTGGGGGTGATGGAAGCAATAGAACATGTGATGGGGGAAGTGAAGAGATTGGATCTTGATTTTCTTCTGCGAGTATTTTAACATGCTTTTGGACAAGATCTTGACATGGTAGGATTTGTGCAGATAGAGTAATGGGGGATGTATGGATGGACTCTTCAGAGGGAGTGGATGGAAGGATGGGAGATTCTATAGCTATGATGTCTAGAAGAAGGAAGAACTCTTCAGATGGTATGGATGAAAGGATGGAAGATTCTACAACTGTGCTGGCAGGAAGAAGGGTGAAGTCATGAGGCTCATCAAATATGTTTTGGATAATGCTAGGAGGAGGTGATGCTGGTGGGGATGGGATGGAGACTTCAGATGGAAGTGACTCAATGATGCTAGGATATGGAAGAGGATCGATGAGTGGGATGTATGGAAGATAGATAATAGATGGGAGCGATGGACGGGCCTCATCAATGATGTCTTCACATGAAGGTTTGAGATGGCTTGGCTCTTCAACTTTAGGTGTGGGATTTGTTATTGGCTTCCTTGTGAAACTCCTTGGAGACTTTTGTGGTGAAGAAGGATTGGAATATGGAGGAGATGGAGAGATAGGATAGTCCTTATATGAAGATGGGGTGGATGAAGCGGAACCTACTTGAGGGGATGACGGTGCAGATGAGGAGTTGGAGGATGGTGGGTTGGGGAAAAGGATTGGAAGACTTGGTTTTTTATTTTGAGAATGATTTGGAGGATAAGTAGATGGAGGGTTCGGATAAAGGATGGGAAGACTAGGATTTTGGATTTGGGGGTGATTTGGAGGATGAGTGGATGGAGGTTTTAGATAAGGGAAGCAACATGAGGTGTTTCTATGGGGTGATGGTGATTGGGATATGATCATAGCAAGAGATGGAGGTATGAAGGATGCACATGGAGGATGTGTAGGTTTAAGATAGGGATAAGTTGTGGATGGATAAGATAATGGATTTGCCTTTCCAAGAACATGAAAGGGGGTGCTAGTTGATAAGCATGAAGGCATGATGGGATAGTTTGGAGGAATGATTGGATGCTGGGGGATGTTTGGAGAAATCTTGCTAATATTTTGAAAATACGCATCATGATCTACAAGGCTTTCATCATCATTGGGAAAGGATGGAGCGGGAGAATATACATAATAACCAAGCTCATCATAATAGTTTTGAGACATGTTGACTTGCAAATGAATTGGATAAGGATGGAGGATGAAGATGGGTTGGAAGACTAAGACTCAGATTGGGATGTATGATAGGATTAGACTAGGATTGGATTTAGCTCAAGATTGGAAGAAGATTGACTCTAGAGGAAGACAGACAAGGGGATGGGGGATGACCAAGATGACTCTGCTAATCCTAAGATAGGAGCTAAGGATGACAAGACTAGATTGAATATGAATGGAAGACCATGATTTGAGATTCTGCAAGTTTTAGACATTTTTTGGATTTTGGGAGGATTTGGACTAACATGGCTGTTCTGAGTATCATGAACCAAGTTGTAAATCAGTTTGATGTTTTCCAATGGCAAAGGATAGATTTCAACAAAGATTTTTGGAAAAGCAATCTCCACAAGGGACAAAGCAACCTTGCGAGATACAAACAGGATAATTGACTCTGATAAAGCTTTGAAAAGTGTATCTTCCAACAATGTTTTCACAAAGTATTTGACTATCAAGCACTTCGAGAAGATCTACCTAAGGAAGGTGAGTATCAAAATCGCTTGCCCACAGCTTGGTATCCCCTAGAAGGGAATACAAATGGTGAGTAATCTTGAGGTGACCCGGTAAACCGCTTGGAATCGGTCCTTGCACAAGGATTTTGATACTTTCAAATGTAGATAGGGTAGCCTCTATTTTATCAAGTTTTTAATAGTTCCGTGGAGTCTCCATATCCGGTTATGCTGACCACATGTGACTCACTTAAGAGCCTAGCCAATAATGTTGGGGGAGAGGAATATTTACCATCCCCAGTCACTGTGTTTGGCACGAATGCCCGATGATTAGGAGATATAAGTGAGTACTTTTTGCCTTCACTTTATTTATATACCGGCCGGGGGAGATACCGGTTTGAGGTCATTCTCCAAGGAGGAAGCGCTTCTCCCTGGACAGGCCTCGCTAAAAGTAGAACAAGTGAACTTGTCTGAATTCAAATGTTCTACATTGCTTACTTTAACAAGGATTTTACAGAAAAAGTAAAGCTCCTAGATGCACATCAAGCAAGTTTGTTTATTTTTCCAAATTGATTAAGTGATGTTTTGAATTTGAACAATTGAAGACACAAGTGCTTAGGCTCTGATTTGTTCTTTTTCTAAAAAAGTAAGCGATTTGAGCGATTGCAAGTTCTTTCTTTGATCATTCAAGATTGAGATTGGCGTGTTGATTTAGGAACTTTGAAAAGAGCTTTGTTTTATCCTTTAGATCATTCAAGATTGATTATGCGTTTGCTTGAACTGAAAAGGAAGGAATAGAGATTTTTTTTCTTTTAATGCATTCAAGAGTGCATTTGATTTTCAAAATGACAATGACTCTTAGGACTTAGCTTCATTCCTTTAGTTTCATTCAAGATTTTTGACCTTTGCTTTGATTTGTTAGCTCCAAAAGACAAGTTCCTAATTTAGCTTTGATGTGTGAAATTTGAAAAAGAAGGCATTCAAGATTTTTGCAAAATGAAGTTAGTTTTCAATAAAAACAAAGTTTTTTAGGATTGATTTTAGGAACTTTTGCATGCACTTTTAGGATTTGATTTTGAATGTTTTTAGAAAATGAGATGCAAAATTGAGGTTCTCCTTTTTTTTTTTTTTTAAGTACCCAAAACTTGAAATATTCCTAATTTTTGCATAAATGCATCTAGAACCTTGATGTTGCAAGGATGCAAATAATTGGATTGATCTTGTTTCATTTGTTAAAAAAAAAAATTTTGCAAATTTTTAATCTTTAATGCATTGAAGAATGATGTGGGGGTTCATTTTAAGCACTAAAACAAGGTGTGTATGATTTTGCTTCCTTATGGATTTTTTTTTAAAAAATGGCCAAGATCTTGCTAGAAGAAGAAGAAGAAGAAGAAGAAGACGGAATAGAAGAAGAATATAGACAAGAAGAGGAAGAAGAATTCGAAGTGCTCCATCCACCTATAAGCTTGAAAAATCTGAAAATGCTCTACAACCCATCAGAATGTTTGCAAAGAACCCGTGAAGTGGGTCCCACCGGGGCGTGCCAGAATGTAGACTATGATTTTGAACCTCTTATTTGTTTTGAAAGGCTGAAACATTCAAACATTAGACTAATCTAGCATTTATCAGTTCAAAGCATAAACAAATATAAAACCAAGTCACCTCAATATTGTTGCTAAAAACAAGTGCTATAGAGCAAATGTTTGATTTGCTTCAATTAGAGGGATGTGGGTGTGCTCTCAAATGCATGGAGAGGGATTTATGGTGATGCATAAATGATGAGAAATGCTTGAAATATGAACTAAGATTAATCCATTAAGCTATTCTAAGATGTGTTAGAAAACATAAAAAACATGAAGAAATCTAACAATTAAGATGTATGCTAAGATGATCTAGCTAAAAATGCTCATGATAACAATGCATAAATGATAAAAACTAAGCTAATAATTTACTCTTGGAAGGAGGAGTATTTATAGGATTTGGGAAGGGCCTGGGTTAGGAGGATGAGTTAGAGTTTGGGGTAAGGTTAGGGTCAAAGATAAGGATTGACTTCTTCTAGAAGAGTCTAGGCTTTGGATGAGGATGAAGACTTTCTAGAAGAGTCTAGGACTTTCTAGGATAAAGAGGAATTTAGCAGATAAATAAATATTTATTTATCTCAAAAGCTTTAATGAGTTTGAGGCTCATTAGGGGAAGGGTTACCTCCTTGTGACAAGTCATAAGGGGATTGGGTTGAAAGATGGGAGGAATGTGCACAATTTGGGAAATGTGTCTAAAGTCAAAGGGTGTAAGAAAGGGGTGAGGGACTTCTTAAATGCATGATAAATGCATGTAAGAGGGATAAGGAAGCTTTAAATGCATTTAGTGCATTTCAAAAAGGGAAGCCCTCTTTGTTGACTTTGGGGTAAGCTTAAGAGTTGGCTAACCTTAGTTAGGGAATGTGACAAAGTTTAGGGGGAGGATTAGGATTAGGATTAGGGGAATTTAGGATTAGGATGGGTGAAGAGGTTGGGTTGAGAAGTTTCTAGAAGGGTCTAGAGTTTTCTTAGGTTTTATGGAATAAATGTTTATTCATTCCAAAGGCTTTTGGTTTTGGGAATATTTATTAAAATATATTTAATAAATATGAAAATTAAATATTTAATCTTAATTAAATATTTTGAGTTGGGATTAGGGTTAGAAAGGATGGGATTAGCCTTTTAATTGAAATTAAAGAAGGATTAGAAGATTTTGGAAGAGGTTAGTGGTCTTAAGGAAATTGGCCAACTTTTGGTCAAAAAATAAATTAATTATTTATTTTAGGATTTTTGGTCAATTTATTAATTAAATAATTAATAAATAGGGAAATAATGTTTAAATAAAATTTAAACATTTTTGGGATGGATTCCTTAATTAAATATTTTTAATTAAGATAAAGGGATTTAATTACATAAAAATAAATAAATTAATTAATTAATAAATGATGATGTCATCAGGGATTTTTCAAAAAATAAAAATACTTTATTTTCTAAAGGATTTTTAGGTGTCTACAGTGCCATTGATGGTCTAGCCATTTGACGATCATGACAAAGCATAACAATCTTAATAACATGTTTACAAAGGTTGCCTGACATATACCAAGCACACTCACAAAGACTAAATTCTGAACCAGGATTCCAAACAATGTATGTCCTTGTCTGATCACTTTGGCCAAGAACCTTTACAGTGTGATCTTTCTCATTAAAAATAACATCACTGTCTGCAATTAAGAGTGCCTTGTGCCATGATGTGGAAGCATAATTTTCATCTCTAATATATCCTCATAGATCATTCTCTACTAAAAATTGATCAACCCAAAAGTAAGGATGCACCTCATTAGTCAGTTTGTGTACCAACCAATCAACTTGTTGATATGTGCTCAGGTTTGGTGAAATTAGCATCCTAGATTTTAGTAGAGAATGATATGCTTCAATAGTTGCACAAGTCTCCTAACTTGCAATAGGTAGAATCCTCATTATAGTCACCCACATCTCTACAAACAAAGAAAACAATATTAGCATAATTTGTGTGTGGCGATTGTTTTCAGACATACATTAAAAAACCACATTAGCATCATTTAGGAGTTAAGAATATATTGGCATACATCAAAAATAAAAATAAATTGATGACACACCTATTCTTTGCATCCACCTTGCTTTGAAGTACTCCACGAAGGCACTATGGTCTATAAAATCATCCATAAAATCTTCCATAGCATTGATGACATTTGACCCACTCCATGTATTATACATGATGTGCCCAAGGCACTTCAATATCTCTCACTACATCTTAGGATTGGTATAGTTCTTTATAATATTTATATGCCATGCATGACATACACACCAAAGGCACAAGATAATTGTGCACTGAAACACATCCCTGGATAGAGACATCATATTAGGTTAAACATTCTCACCATAGGCTACTAGAAATGATAGTTTACAAGTCACAAACCTAATTATAGAAATTTTTGTTGATGCATCATCAATAATGAAGCCATTCAATCTCCACGTAGAACCCTTTGCATGAACTCTATTGTGAAGTGTCCCCATCCATTTATAAACATCATGACTTTGTAAACTTCTAGCAATGATCCATGCTATGAGAATTGTGATTTGGTTTGAATCAAATGCAAGAAGTGTGTAAATTGGATACTGCATGTAGAATAAATGGTCATACTTTTAATGTGTCTTTCAGAAGACTTTATTGAAAAAAAATAAGAAATAAAAAATTAGGAAAACCTTAAATTTCTTAGTTCCGCAATTGTAATCCAAAGCTATAAGACTATTTTTTCCAAAACATAGCATTTGCTACAATTGCCATTCTATTTGAACTCCCAGGACAAAAGCATCACTATGAGAGGATTCATGGTAGTAAAAAACTTGATTTGGATTACTTCCAACCCACAATTTAATGCTTTATGAATCATCTAAGTCTAATTCATCTGTAGATCATCTAATGTTCCTCTCTACTGTGCATACTGTTGGTATACAGATTTTCCTTCTTACTAAAACTATAACAATTTGCTAATATTCTTGCCCAAAATGAAGGAAAAAATCATACAACAGTTTAGTAGTCACTCACGACTAAACTCTCTGTGATCGAAGGAGAAGCTACCTTATATAAAGATTAATCTTGACAATTAATTTATTTAAAAAGAATTGAACGCAGTAAAAATAATGCATACTTTTGACTTGAAAGTACAAAAGGCTTTTTCAAATCTCATATGAAATAACTATTGAAAGATTTATGCTCTGAGAGGAATTTTACACTTATCTAAGCCAACTAACTAAGACTGTAAAGAAACATTCCCAGAAAGATCGATTCAACATATATTGAAATAAGACTGAAAAATGGATGTATGATCTTAAAACACATCCACAGATTGCAACGACATGAAATTAATTCCACCTGAAACCAACATACATGTATTAACTAGACACACTGATCTAAAAAAGATACTACTATTTTTTATATATATCAACTAATACTATATCATGAGTTTCAATTCAAAACAAAACCATTCCATGCAAGTATTTGCAGTAAATATTAAACTATAAGTTTTTGATACCAGAGAACTGACCATTGCAAGGTCTTTCAAAAATTAATTTATAGCCATGTAGGGCATAATCAATTTTGTAACTAAAGTCTATCCTTGCTCAATTAGAGTGCATCGCCATTTCTCATTGACCTTTTCTATAAATAGGATAATGGTATCAACACCAGGAATTACCTTCTCAGATAGAAACTTTTCTATACCATAGCTGAAAGCTTCTTCCATATTAGCTATAGCTATCTCTAGACTGTCCCTCTTTCCTTCCCAAAGTTTGACTTTAGCCTCTACGGTAGATACTAGATTAGAAGACTGATTAGTTGAATTCTCATAGGCTTGAGAAAAGCGATTGACCATCCCTCCAACTTCTCCCATCCAGTTATAGAATGCTTTAGAGAGAGATCTCTCTTTATGTACTTGATCAAGGAACTTTTGATTATTTGGTGACTTGACATCAAGACTTAAGGGTACCATCACCAAAGGTTGTGGAATAGGATTCTTCAATTGTTGAATGTACTTTGCCATTTCACATAAAGCTTGTTTCAACTTAGCTTTCTCTTTGGAATACTTCACCACTCTTTGATTGATTTTCTTGTTTACTGAATTCAAAATCTTCAAATCAGTAGCTTTGGAAGACACTCCTAAGTCTAATTTATCCATAGAGAAATCTTTCTCAGTGGCTTCAACACTGGTCTTGTTGGAGTTAGGCTTGAAAATCTCTATGACCCAATGCACTGTAGTTGGGTCTACATCTACAATAGACTCTGTCTTTGGCTTCTTTGTTCTAGGGGACTTTCTGAGGTATTTACTGACCAAGTTCCCAATAGGAACTGAGGTAGACACAATATTCCTCTTCTTATTCATAGTTAGATCCATCCAGTTTAGAGAACTAGGAGTTGCATGTTGTAGGGAAATAGTGGTACTTGGATTACTCGGGGTAACTGGCTCTTGTTGACTTGTTCCATCACCTCCAGCTGATATTGAATCCATAGTTGGTGCTTTACCTCTTTTCAACCTTTTGAACTATTTTACACTGGGTTCCTTAGTGTTAGAATCTAGAACAATGCAAAAAGGAGGATCCACCTTCTCACTTCTTTTGTTTTTTTGCCTAGTAAACCTCACAGTATCATCAGAGACCAACTCTAAAGCTTTGGGAATATCTAGAGAATCTGAAGTACCTACAAAAATAAATGGTTCAATCTTATTAGTTAGAATAGGAGAGGGTTCAATTTTTGGAGTTCTTGGACTCTTCCTAGTTCTCAATGTAGGGGCAGCTAAAATCTTCTTCTTCTGAGCTTTAAGCCACTACTCTATTTTTTGAAAAACCTCTTTAGTTAAAGACGTCACATTTTCTTCTTCCTCTACCTGCCAATCAACTCTTTTGATTACCATTTCAGTTCTTGATGTTGCATTTTCTTATTCTAATGCACTGCTATCTTCATCTTTAATATTTTTTATACTGAAAGGAAGCTTTAAAGCAGTGATTTGTTTGAGAGAAAACCTAGAACACAATCTTTTAATAACCTCAACCTCATCTATGAAATCATCCTAGAAGTCTTCAAAAGCTAATTGATGAAGGAACATAGCATCCACTGTGAAATGGCTCTCAACAAAACCTTTTCTATCAAAGTAGTTTCTTACCTAATAAGGCTGGAGGTTAATTTCTTTCAACTCATTAATCAAAAAGGAAAAGTCATGCATCAATCAAAATTTGTAATGTCCTAGCTCAAGTGGGAAGAAAGCACCAATACCTCTCTTGAGCTTCTATTTCTTCTCAACCATTAGCAATTGCCTTCCTAATTCAAGAAGAATGCACTTGTCTGGACAATACCAAGGAAGTTTGAATGGAGCATCACTGAAACCTCCTACTCTTAAATAGGTAAAAGTAGGACACTAAATATAAAAAATTCCATAAATTTTCACAAATTCCATGGCCTCCTTTGATATTCTACAATTAGGTTTTCCCCTCAGCTCAAAGACTAATTTGGAAAAAAAGGTATCATGCACTTTCTTAAAACCTATGGGGTCTTTTCCTTTTTGTAACAGGGGGTGATATTCATAGATGCGCATACTGCTATTCTATTCTTCATGAGGCAAACCATCCCAGATACTACAAATGGAAAGAATATAAAAGAAGTATGAGGACATATAAAAATAGAAATTAAAGATGGCTAAGACAAACTTTCATGTAATTGTTCAGCTATTATTTCAGCCCAGTCAACAGCATTACCAACGTCTAGGATAAGCCACACAAAAATGTACATCCAGTCTTCTTAGTTGGTATCTATGGGATTACCTCTAACCCTGTTCAACATTACCATTATATCTGTAACTTCTCTAAATAGGTGATATTTTCTAAGTGGTCTAGGCAAATGGGAACCTCCTTATTCTTGGTTTATCAGCCAATCCCTTGCTATGTTATTCCTATACTCCTTGTTCAGCTCAGAATCTGTTATAGCTTTATTGATACTCCAATCTCCATAGATTTCAACTGTTGGAATTTTGAGAGCGGCCATTATTACTGTTCTATCGATATTTACTAGGACTTCACCACTTTCTATTTTAATGCACCTCTCAACCTTGTTGTATCTGTTACGGCATTCTATTACTAACTCTAGGTATGGAATCACCTCAGGGAAACTGACGGCTTATAATAAACCACTCTCTATAATCCTAACAGATATGGCTTCATAAACCATTTTCCTTAGCCTTGAAATAATTTCTCTAATATCATCATCTACTATAGTCATATCCCTCATTTTAGGTAAACAACAACTAACTAGAGAAAATCTATTTTCCTTCATGAATTTTGCTTTAGAAGAAGACATACTGAAATATAACCTTGTAAAACTCTTATGAAGACAACTCTTTTAGCTTTAAAGTGAAGAAGCTCAAATGAATTACAAAACCAAGGTTGTTGTAGAACTCACCATTTTCCTATCTTTTGAGAATGTTACCTTGCCGCTCCTAAAACACCTCCAGAAGATAGCAGAGAAGAATAAAGAAATGCAAAGAGAGGGAAACATAAATACACACTTGTTTCAGTTCCCATCAATTTGTTTTTACACTCCAATAAATGATAACAACTTGTTACACACACTTCTATTTATCAAGAAAAACCATGATCTGAGGTGGCACCACTCTTTCCATCACATCAATCACTTCATTGTCAGTCAATAAAGATTTGGCTTGTGGCTTATATTCGGGTATTATTACATCTCAAAAATTGATCCTTGAACCATAAAGTTTGGATTCAAAGTACATGATTCATGATGTTTTAATATATATGCACATACGACAACTATGGTGGACCCCAATAACTTCTATGATAGGCTTAGAAAAACCATGAACCAAGATTTTAAAACTTTGGCTCAAGAGACATTTAGTGTAAATCTGTATAAGTGCACATTCTAATGTGAACTTTGAACCAAAAATATGTAGTTCAAAGTTCAAGATTTAATTTAACATTTACACATTGACACGTGACCGCAATGAGGAAAGGCTTTTACATGATGCAACATATACGCAATGATTTTTGAGAAAAATATATTGACCTTTGAACCTTGAACCGGTAGGTTCAAGTTCAAACTTCAAACTTCAATTTGCAATTTAAACTTTGACAAAGGTAAGAAAATTCCCATATATAAATAAGATAAAATTTATTTGATGGGCAACAGGTGGCTCTGACTGGGGATTAGGACTATGAAGGACTAAACAAGGAATCCAAGCTCTCTTGTTTTGCACTAAGCAAAAACACAACACACACAACTAACCTACAACACAACAAAAACATATGTACAAAGGAAAGTCAAACTTAATTACAACTCAAAAAGCTTTAGATCCTACCCATTATAAGATAAGGGCATTTCCGTTCCATCCGCATACCTGAGCTTGAAACTATTAGGTCCTAGCACTTGACTAATTTCAAAAGGCCCCTTCCAAAGGGACTCAAATGTACTGTGGGCACCTTGGGGCTCTTTCCTTTTATCCCATAGTAGCACTCTATCATACTTCCTAGGCCTGGCTCATTTGTCAAAAAATTTCTTCACTCGGGATTGATGCAGAGCTATACAATTTACCATTTCTTCTCTTTCTTCCTGTATCTTACTTAGGTACATGATCCTTTTATCCAATCCATCAGAAAAGGTTTGATCTTCAATTACTTTCTGTAATTTTATGGTTGATAGCTCCAGAGGTAGTGAGAGTTGAGCTTCTACTCCATAGACCAGTTCAAATGAAGTCATACCTATAGCTCTCTTAGGAGAAGTACGATCAACACAGAGAGCTTCAAACAATCTCTTATGCCAGTCTTTAGAATTTTCACTTACTAGCTTCTTCATGATGCTAATGAAGTTTTTATTGGTAGATTTTGCTTGCCCATTGCCTTAGGGAAAGTAGTTTGATGATTGTGCTAACTGAATCCCATTGTTATAGTAGAAAATTTGCATTTCATGAGAAGAGAAATTTTGTGCATTATCAGCAACAATCTTTGAAGGAACGCCAAACCTAACCAGAATATTTTCTTCCAGGAAAGAGTAGACAACCTCTAAAGTATTTTTCCTCACCACAACGACCTCCACCCATTTAGTAAAGTAATCTATAGCTGTTAAAATATGGGTATGTCCAGCGCTAGATGGGGGATTTATTAGCCCTATAAAATCCAAACCCCATTGTTTGAATGGCTCATCAATTACTATTGGTCTTAGAGGCAAAGAAGATAAATGTGGTTTACCCAAAAATAGCTTGCATTTTTCACATTTTGCTACCCATTTGTATGCATCCTTAAACATTCTAGGCTAGTAATAACAATTCCTCAAAATTTTGAAAGTTGTTACTGTTGAAGAGAAGTGCCCACCACAGGATTCACTGTGAAATGATTGAAGCAATTTCTTCTGCTGGTCTTCATCTACACACCTGAGAAACATTCCATCCGGACCCCTTTTATACAAAATATCATCCACTACAACATACTTGGCTGCTTTAAGCTTCACGTTTCTCTGCTCTTTTGTTGTTAAATGAGTCAGGCATTATCCATAGGTGAGGTAATATGCTACATTAGAGAACCATGTATCTTTTAATCCTATAAATAAAGATAGGGGAATATCATTTTTAGGAATCACATCATTTTCCATGATCAATATGCACAAGCCTTGGCCTCTAACCAATTTGTTAGGTTTAATCTCCAAATCAAACTCTTGAACTTTAGCCACCCAATTGGCTCTCTTATTCATGGACACCTCTTGTTGGGTTAGTATACTCTTAACAATATAATTTGGAACATACATGGTGGAATGAGAATGCAGAATATAGTACCAAAATTGCTTGATGGCTTTTACTACTACATAAGCCTATTTTTCTATGGGTGAATATTTCAATTCATGATTCTTTAGAGGAACACTCATAAAAGAAATGGGCACCTCTTCACCTACCTCATTCATTTGTAATAGGACTCCTAAAATAGTGTGCTCAGATGCACAAAAATGTATCACAAAGTCTTTACAGAAATCTAGATGAGATAGAATTGGAGATTGTTTAATTGCTTCTTTAACCTCATCAAAAGACATTTTAGCCTCATCATTCCATTTAAATGTCTTCTTCTCACTTAACAAATTGACAATAGGTCTAGTTGTTTCTGAAAAATCTGGCATGAACCTTCTCAGAAAGTTGATCTACCCAAAGAAAGACCTTATTCGACTCCTGTGGCATGGAAAACACAATTGCTAAATCACCCATACCCTCTCTAGATCTATTGTAATTCCCTTTTTTGAAACTATGTGACCTAACAATTTTCCCTCAGTCACACAGAAGATTGATTTCTTGGGATTTAAAGATATCCCTTGGTTCCTGCGTTCTTGAAGAATGAGCTTCAGGTCTTTAGGATGCTTCTTTCTTCTACAGGAGAAAAAATCATATCATCAAGGTACACCACAATCACTTTATTCATTAGGTGACTAAAGAATGAATTCATGGCCCATTGGAATGTCGCTCCTACATTGATCAAACTGATTGGCATTCAGCTATATGCAAACGTACCCCAAGGGGTACTGAATGTCATTTTGTGTTGATTTTCAGGGGCCACACTAATTTGGTTGTACCTTGAAAACCTATCCAGCATCGACATCATTTCAAATCCTGCCACCATCTGAAGAATATGGTCCATATTGAGGAGATCAAAATTGTCCTTCAAACTAGACTGATTAAGATTTCTGAAATCAACGCAAATTCAAATTTCACCATTCTTCTTGCAGACAAGAACTATGTTTTCTACCCAGGTCAAATGATGGATTGGGTAAATTATTTTTTCCATAAGCATTTTATCAACTTCCCAGAAAATAGCATCATCAACTCTAGGACTATAATTTCTCAATTTTTGCCTTAAGGGTTTAGCCCCTAGCTTCAAAGGAATATGATGTTGGAATTTCCCTTTTTTGAAATCTTTCAAATCTTCATACGACCATGCAAATACATCCCTAAACCCCAATGTAATCTTGTAAATACTTCCTTCTTAGTGAGACTGCATCATGTACCTAGGTTGACAAATTTTGGATCTTCATCACTACCAGTATTGATTTTCTCATGACTACCAGGTTGCCCATCTTTTGTCTATTCTGCATGACCCAAAAAGCAATCCTTGTGATCAAACAACTTCTCCATGGTTACAAGACCTTTAGGAATATGATTTCCTTTTAATTGAATAACATCTTCTCCCTTTTCTACTTGTTCATCTGCATAGAACTCTTAACATTCAAACTCTGACCCTTCAAAGAAAATAGAGGAAAACTTTTCCATACCCTGAAGAAAATACAACACATGAGCATCATCACTGAAGACCTGCCAAGAATTAGCATGTCTGGTACATTGGTTTGATGAATGAGCTCAATGGTATATTGTTCACTATCAAAATTAGGATGAGGAATAAGAAGTGATGCGGAACCAGCCAAGGCATCTACTCTATACTTCGTTTCTCTTGGTATGGACTCAATTGAAAATGCTTCAAACCCTTCAATCTTGTCCCAGACTCTGTTCCTGTAGTGTTTCATTCTGTCATTCCTCACTACATATTTTCCTCTTACTTGTTTCACAATTAACTCAGCATATCCTTTTTCTCTAAGCATTTTAATGCATTTTCTTTTTGCCTCTTGGATTCCAAGTAACAAGGTTTCATACTCTACAGTATTGTGAGTGTTCTCAAATTCAAGCTTATAAGCAAAAGGGAATTTTTCTTCATTCGGTGATATCAAGACTACCCTAGCACCCAAACTAGTAGATGAATAGCTCCCATCAAATTCTAAGGTCCATAATTCCTCATTATCATTTTTGTTCATGACCTCAACTTCTGGCATGATCAAATAGTTAGAGAAATCAGTCTCCTGGTACAAAATGTGAGACTTAGGATCATCAGAGGGAAAAATAGTATACTTGCACTTAGTCTCAGGTTGTAGAGTAACCTTCTTATACCTAATGGGAACAATAGCCTAAGACCAATCTAATTTGATTTCTCCACCAAGATCTCTACAAAAGGTTCTACTCAAAAGAATACCGTAACTAGCTGGTATGTTAGCAACCAAAATGGTCAACTTGAGCCTTTTGTTAGGGAAAGATGCTAACATAACTTGAGCATCTTTGATTTGGCCAATCAAAGGAACTTGCTTGGAATCCATGGAGTAGCACCTACCAAAATTTTTTTTTAAAGGAAGATCAAGGGATTTTTCTACCGAAGAGGGCATGATGTGTCAGAAACTCTAGAATCTATAATACAATTACTAAGATTATGACCATGAATGAGCAACGACACATAAAAGGGCTCAGGTTTCCCTATAACAGGAGTAGGTTTTGAGGATTTTATATTGATGATGGGCACTTTAACCTAGGGTTGTTTAATGTTTAGCTTATTAGGGATTACACTAGTGGATACAGTATTTGTTTGACTGGACTGCACAATAGGAGAAGAACATTTCACATAAGAAACCAACTTGTCCAATTCACCATGATTTGACTTCAAATATTCAATAGGGGATATCTGAATTTTAGAAGATTTACAAAATTCTATAAAATCAAAAGTTGGTTTAGAGTTTGACATTTTAAGGATTTGAATCTGTGCTGGTTCACTCCCTGGAGTCTTTGTGCTGCTACCAGCTTAACTCATTGGTTCTTTATCCTTCTCTCCTTGGACTGGAGATGAAGAATGAATGTGAATTTTACCACCTTGTTGTCCTTGATTAAGCACTGAACATGAAGGATTCTCTAGAGTTGTAAGGATGTCACCACCTCTTTCTACATGAGACTCATATTTGAGATAATAACTTATAGAGTTGCCAGGTCCTCCAAAGTTATCTTCATTTTTAGGGATATCCATAATGGTTTCTTTATTGGCCTCCATTTGCTTGTACCTCACCATCTCAGGACAAGAATCACCATCATGCTTGTCAGTCAAGTGAAAGATACACATGTTGTTTTTTGCAGGAGATGCTTCAATCTGAAGTCTAGGCTGATGTGATAAAGTATTTGACTACTTGAAATAATTTCTCATTCCTTGGTCTCCATACTTTCTAGGGATATCTTGATAGGGTGTAGGAGTAGTTTTTTGTAATTGCCTTTTTAGGGTAATCATATCATTTACAAGCCCTTGCACAATAGGATCAAAAGATCTAGAAGTAGAGGGTTGATTATTTGGAGTCTGAACCTCTCTTCTCCATTTACCTACAGTAATCATGTCATCCTCAAGTTCCACTGCTAATGCTTGGATGGTTGCTAAGTCTACCACTCTACCTCATCTAAGATGAAAGCTAATATCAAGAGGCATAGTATTTACAAAGAAGCCCTTTCTATTTTTATCACGGGGATGATGAGTAGTTGGAATCTCCTACAAGAGTTTATTAAATTTAGTAACAAATTCCCGCATGGGTTCATGCATCTCCTTCTTTAATTGGGAGAGTTTCAGTAATAAGGAATGTTCATCATCAGCTACTTTAAAATGGGCCATGAAAACTGTTCTCATACCATTCTAGGTTGTTATTGAAGCATTTGACAAATGATGAAACCAATCTACAGTAGTTTCAATCAAGGTTTGCACAAAAAGATGAATTGCCACATCTTCTGTACCCACACCTAGAACACTACATGCAGTATTGAAAGCATAATATGATCACTTGGAGAAAGTTTACCATCACCACTGAATTTGGGTAGAACCTCTCTAGCCCCTTTGGGTAAAGCTTGTAGGTTAAAATTTGTTAGATCCAGAGGACCAACCTGAGCACCCCATTGCTGATTTTGGGCCATGATTGGTAGAGAAAAATTTAGAGGCTGAGGATTAAAGAGAGATGGAATTAATGTGCTAGACAATGTAACAGCTTGGAAACTAGAAATAGGTGTGGTAGGCTTGGTAGGTGAGGATGCTCTACTAGTAGTTTGGGTCTTTCTTCTCATGGGGATATGTGGGTTGAAATTCAATCATTCTAGGACTTCAAAATCTTTGTCAACTAGTCCCTTTGCTCTATCCCCTTGGGTATATCTCCTTTCTACTAGCTTATTGATTAAGACTATAATAGACATATATAGATAAATAAAAATTTATCCTCTAGGTCTTTGGGCTACTCTGTTTTCTATAGTAGCTGGTCGACCCAAGGGAAAATATCTCAATCACTCTCCAATCTCTTCTTCTTCCTCAATTACTAATCTCACTTGTTGGTATTGTTGACCACTTGTCCTTAATTTCCAAGCAGTTGCATTCAGATCAACAATAATGTCCTCCTATGTATCAATGAAGTGAAGATTAGGTTGTAACACTGGACAAAGCTCTTGCTAGCCAAGAATTACCTCAACACGTAGCACCATAACTGACCATTAAAAGAGAAGAATTAAGCTCTAGTCTACTTGTAAGTTTCCCCAATAGAGTCACCAAAAATCTGTTGGTATACAGATTTTTCTTCTTACTAAAACTATAACAATTTGCTAATAATCTTGCCCAAAATGAAGCAGAAACTTATACAACAATTGAGTTAGTCACTCACAACTAAACTCTCTACGATCGCAAGAGCAGCTACCTTATATAAAGATTAATCTTGACAATTCATTTATTTAAAAAGAATTGAATGCAGTAAAAATAATGCATACTTTTGACATGAAAGTACAAAAGGCTTTTTCAAATCTCATATGAAATAACTACTGAAAGATTTATGCTCTGAGGGGAAGTTTACACTTATCTAAGTCAACTGACTAAGACTATAAAGAAACATTCCTAGAAAGATCGATTCAACATATACTGAAATAAGACTAAAAATAGATGTATGATCTTGAAACACATTCATATATTGTAGCAACATGAAATTAATTCCAACTAAAACCAACATACATGTATTAACCAGACACACTGATCTGAAAAAGATACTACTATTTGTTATATATATCAACTGATACTATATCATGAGTTTCAATTCAAAACAAAACCATTCAACATAAGTATTTGCAGTAAATATTAAACTATAAGTTTCTGATACCAGAGAACTGACCCTTGCAAGGTCTTTCAAAAATTAATTTATAGCCACATAGGGTATAATCAGTTTTGTAACTAAAGTCTATTCTTGGAAAAGAAACTAACACCCTATAACTACTTGGAACCATCTTTTCAAACACTAATCAATCAGATTAGCTTTTCCTAGCCTCGGCACTCATGGTGGCCTCAGTTTCTTTGCACTCAGCTGACCACTCCTTGAAAGCCACCACAAATCTCTCCAACATCTCCTTGTTTGGTGAAGAAACAACATCCAGCCTCTGTTCCCAGATATCTTTGCAGATTCATAACTAGTCCAGTTTAGTATCTAGCATCTTCACTTATTCTTCACTGAGTATTATCAATGACTGCACCCTGGCTATGACTGAGCAGTCTCGTGCTACTATCTCCTTGGCATCTTTCAACCCTTGTAATTTCTTAGTGAAGGATTCCTTCATCTTAGTTACATCAATTCCTATTTTCATTTCACCTTTGCAGAGATTGTATATATAGTTTATATGATTGCTAATGACTTCCTCAACATAGGCTATTGTCTTCAAAATCTGATCTAATTCTTCGATACCTTGTTCAATTAGAGTGCATCGTCATTCCTCATTGACCTTTGCTACAAATAGGATACTATTATCAGCACCAGGAATTACCTTCTTAGACATAAACTTTTCTATACCATAGCTAAAAGCTTCTTCCATATTAGCTATAGCTATCTCCAGACTGTCCCTCTTTCCTTCCCAAAGTTTGACTTTAGCCTCTAACACAAATACCAAATCAAATGAATGATTAGTTGAATTCTCATAGGCTTGAGCAAAGTGATTGACCATCCCTCCAACTTCTCCCATAGAATTCCTTAGAGAGAGAGATCTCTTTATGTACCTGATCAAGGAACTTTTGATTGTCTAGTGACTTGACATCCAGACTTAAGGGTACCATTGCCAAAGGTTGTAGAATAGGATTCTACAATTGCTGAATGTACTTTTCCATTTTGCATAAAGCTTGTTTTAACTTAGCTTTGTCTTCGGCATCCTTCAGTACTCTGTGATTGATTTTCTTATTTTTCAAATTCAAAATCTTCAAATCAATAGCTCTGGAAGATATGCCTAAGTCCACTTTATCCATAGTAAAAACTTGCTCGGTGACTTCAACACTAGTCTTGTTGGAGTTAGGCTTGAAAATCTCTGCGACCCAATGCCCTGTAGTTGGGTCTACATCTACCATAGACTCTGTCTTTGGCTTCTTTGTTCTACGGGGCTTTCCAAGGTATTTACTAACTAGGTCGCCAATGGGAACTGAGGTAGACACAATATTCCTCTTCTTATTCATAGTTAGATCCATCTAGTTTGGAGAACTAGGAGTTTCATGCTATAGGGAAATAGTGGTACTTGGATTACTTGGAATAACTGGCTCTTGTTGGCCTGTTCCATCACATCTAGTTGATATTGAATCCATAGTTGATGCTTTACCTCTTTTCAACCTTTTGAACTTCTTTACACTAGGTTCCTTAGTGTCAGAATCTAGAACAATGCAAAAAGGAGGATCCATCTTCTCACTTCTTTTTATTTCTCTGCCTAGTAAACTTGATAGTATCATCAGAGACCAACTCTGAAGCTTTGGGAATATCTAGAGAATCTAAAGTACTTGTAGAAAGAAATTGACCAATCTTATTAGTTAGAATAGGAGAGGGTTCAATTGTTGGACTCCTTGGACTCTTTCTAGTTCTCAATGTAGGGGCATCTCAAATCTTCTTCTTCTAAGCTTTAAGCCACTGCTCTATTTTTAAGAAAACCCCTTTAGTTAAAGACTTCAAATTTTTTTGTTCCTCTGCTAGCCAATCAACTCTTCTAATTAATGTTTTAGTTCTTGATGTTGCATTTTCTAATTCTAATGCACTGTTATCTTCATCTTTAATATTTTTGATACTGAAAGGAAGCTTTGAAGCAGTGATTTATTTGAGAGAAAACCTAGAACACAATCTTTTAGTAACCTCAACCTCATCTATTAAATCATCCCAAAAGTCTTCCAAATCTTTTTGATGAAGGAACATAGCATCCACTCGTAAATGGCTCTCAACAAAACCTTTGCTATCAAAGTAGTTTCTTGCCCGATAAGGCTAGAGGTTCATTTCTTTCAACTCGTTAATCAAAAAGGTAAAGTCATGCATCAACCAAAATTTGTAATGTCCTAGCTCAATTGGGAAGAAAGCATCAATACCTCTCTTGACCTTGTATTTATTCTCAATGATCAGCAACTACCTTCCTACTTCAAGAAGAATGCACTTGTATGGACAACGCCTGGGAAGTTTTAATGGAGCATCACTGAAACCTCCTACTCTTAAATAGGTAAAAGTAGGAAACTGAATATAAAAACTTCCATAAATTTTCACAAATTCCATAGCCTCCTCTGATATTTTGCAATTAGGTTTTCCCCTCAGCTCAAAGACTAAATTGGACAAAAAGGTATCATGCACTTTCTTAAACCTATGGGGTCTTTTCCTTTTTGTAACAGGGGGTGATATTCATAGATGAGCATACTGCTATTCCATTCTTCATGAGGAAAACCATCCTAGATTCCACAAACAGAAAGAACATAAAAGAGGTATGAAGACATATAAAAACTAGAAATTAAACTTTCTGAGACAAACTTTCATTTAATTATTCAACTATTATTTCGGTCCAGTCAACAGCATTACCAACGTCTAGGATAGCCTGCATGAAAATGTACATCCAGTCTTCCCAGATGGTATCTATGGGATTACCTCTAACCATGTTCAACATTACCATTATATGCCTAACTTCTCTGAATAGGTGATCTTTTCTAAGTAGTCGAGGCAAACAGGAACCTCCTTTTTCTGGGTTTATCAGTCAGTCCCTTGCTATGTTATTCCTATACCCCTTCTTCTTCAACTTAGAATCTATTATAGCTTTACTGATACTCTAATTTCCATAGATTTCAACTGTTGGAATTCTGAGAGTGGCCATTATTACTATTCTATTGATATTTACAAGGACTTCACCACTTTTTGTTATAATGCACCTCTCAGCCTTATTGTATCTATTACAGCATTCTAATACTAACTCTGGGCATGGTATCACCTTAGAGAAACTAGGGGCTTCTAATAAACCACTCTCTACAATCCTAACAGATATGGCTTTGTCAACTATTTTCCTTAGCCTTGAAATAATTTCACTGATATCATCATCTACTATAGTCGTATCCCTCATTTCAGGTCAACAACAACTAACTGGAGAAAATCTATTTTCCTTCATGAATTTTATTTTTGAAGAAGACATACTAAAATATAACTTTGTAAAATTCTTATGAAGACAGCTCTTTTTTCTTTAAAATGAATAAGCTCAAATGAATTACAGGGCCAAGGTTGTTGTAGAACTCACCATTTCTTGCCTTTCAGTAATGTTACCTTTCTGCTCCCTACATGCCTCTAGAAGATAGCAAAGAAGATTATAGAAACACAAAGACAGGGAAAAATAAATACACACTTGTTTCAGTTCCCATCATTTCACACAAAAACTACAATCAATTCATTTTTATGCCACAATAAATGATAATAGCCTGTTACACACACATCTCTTTAGTAAGAAAAACCATGAGCTGAGGTGGCACCACTCTTTCCATCACATCAATCACTTCATTGTCAGTCAATAAAGATTTGGCTCGCAACATATATCCGGGTATTATTACATCTCAAAAATTGATCCTTGAACCATAAAGTTTGGATTCAAAGTACATGATTAATGATGTTTTAATATATATGCACATATGACAACTGTGATGGACCCCAATGACTTCTATGATAGGCTCAAAAAAGCTACAAACCAAGATTTTAAAAATTTGGCTCGAGAGACTTTTAGTGTAAATCTGTAGAAGTGCACATTCTAACATGAACTTTGAACCAAAAATCTGTAGTTCAAAGTTCAAGATTTAATTTAACATTTACACATGAACATGTGACCGTGATGAGGAAAGTCTTTTACATGAAGCAACATATACACAATGGTTTTGGAGAAAAATATATTGAACTTTGAACCTTGAATCGGTAGGTTCAAGTTCAAACTTCAAACTTCAATTTGCAATTTAAACTTTGACAAAGCTGAGAAAATTCCCATATATAAATAAGATAAAATTTATTTGATGGGAAACAAGTGGCTCCGACTGGGGATTAGGACTGTAAAGGACTAAACAAGAAATCCAAGCTCTCTTTTTTCACACTAAGTAAAAGGACAACACACGCATCTAACCTACAACAAAACAAAAACATATGTACAAAGGAAAGCCGAACTTAATTAGAACTCATAAAGCTTCAGATCCTACCCATTATAAGATAAGGGCACTTTTGTTCCATCCACATACCTAAGCTTGAAAGAATTAGGTTCCAGCACTTGACTAATTTCAAAAGGCCCCTTCCAAAGGTACTCAAATTTACCATGGGCACCTCAGGGCTCTTTCCTTTTATCCCATAGCACCACTCTATCATTTTCCATAAACTTCTTGGGCCTGGCTTGTTTGTCAAAAAATTTCTTCACCCAAGATTGATGCAGAGCTATACGATTTACCATTTCTTCTTGTTCTTCCTATATCTTACTTAGGTACATGATCCTTTTATCCAATCCATCAAAAAAGGTTTGATCTTCAATTACTTTCTATAATTTTATGGTTGATAGCTCTAGAGGTAGTGAGAGTTGAGCTTCTACTCCATAGACCAGTTCAAACAGAGTCATACCTATAGCTCTCTTAGGAGAAGTACGATCAGCCCAGAGAGATTTGAACAATCTCTTATGCCAGTCTTTAGAATTTTCACTTACTAGCTTCTTCATGATATTGATCAAGTTTTTATTGATAGATTCTGCTTGCCCATTTCCTTGTGGAAAGTAGTCTGATGAGTGTACTAACTGAATCCCATTATCATAGTAGAAAATTTGCATTTCTTGAGAAGAGAAATTTTGTGCATTATCAGCAACAATCTTTGTAGGAATGCCAAACCTAACCAGAATATTTTCTTCCAGGAAAGAGCAGACAACCTCTGAAGTAGTTTTCCTCATCGCAACGACCTCAACCCATTTAGTAAAGTAATCTGTAGCTGTTAAAATATGGGTATGTCCAGTGCTAGATGGGGGATTTATTGGCCCTATAAAATCCAAACCCCATTGTTTCAATGGCTCATCAATTACTACTGGTCTTAGAGGCAAAGTAGCTAACTGTGGTTTACCCAAAAATAGCTTGCATTTTTTGCATTATGCTACCCATTTGTACACATCCTTAATAACAATTCCTTGAAATTTTGAAACATGTTACTGTTGAAGAGAAGTTCCACCACACGCTTCATTGTGAAATGACTGAAGCAATTTCTTCTACTGGTCTTCATCTACACACCTGAGAAACATTCCATCCAGACCCCTTTTATACAAAATATCATCCACTATAACATACTTGGCCACTTTAAGCTTCAGGTTTATTTGCTCTTTTGTTATTAAATGAGTCGGGCATTCTCCATAGGTGAGGTAATAGGCTACATCGTAGAACCATGTACCTTTTAATCCCGTAAATAAAGATAGGGCAATATCATCTTCAATAATCACATCATTTTCCGTGATCAATTTGCACAAGCCTTGGCCTCTAACCAATTCGGTACGTTTGATCTCTAGATCAAACTCTTGAACTTTAGCCACCCAATTGGCTCTCTTGTTCATGGACACCACCAGTTGGGTTAGTATACTCTTAACAGTAGAATTTGGAACATACACTGTGGAATGAGAATGTAGAATATAGTACCAGAATTGCTTGATGGATTTTACTATTGCATAAGCCTATTTTTCTATGGGTGAATACTTTAATTCATGATTCTTTAGAGGAACACTCATAAAAGAAATGGGCACCTCTTCACCCACCTCATTCTTCTATAACAGGTGTCCTGACATAGTGTGCTCAGACACATAACAATGTATCACAAAGTCTTTACAGAAATCCAGATGAGATAGAATTGAAGCTTGTGTAATTGTTTCTTTAACCTCATCCAAAGACTTTTTAGCCCCATCATTCCATTTAAATGTCTTCTTCTCACTTAACAAATTGACCATAGGTCTAGTTGTTTCTGAAAAATCTAGCACAAACCATCTTAGAAAGTTTATCTTCCCAAAGAAAGACCTTATTCCACTCCTATGGGATGGAAAACACAATTTATTAATCTCCCGTACCCTCTCTAGATCTATTAAAATTCCTTTTTTTGAAACTATGTGACCTAACAATTTTCCGTCAGTCACACAGAAGATTGATTTCTTGGGATTTAAAGATATCCCTTGCTTCCTGCATTCTTGGAGAATGAGGTTCAGGTCTTTAGGATGCTTCTTTCTTCTACTAGAGAAAATAGTCATATCATCAAGGTACACCACAATCACTTTATTCATTAGGTAACTGAAGGATGAATTCATGGCCCGCTAGAATGTCGCTCCTACATTGATCAAACTGAATAGCATTCAGCTATATGCGAATGTACCCCAAGGGGTAGTGAAAGTCATTTTGTGTTGATCTTTAGGGGCCACACTAATTTGGTTGTACCCTGAAAACCCATCCAACATCAACATCATTTTAGATCCCACCACCATCTGAAGAATATGGTTCATATTGGGTAGATCAAAATTGTCCTTCAAACTAGACTGATTAAGATTTATAAAATCAATGTAAATTCAAATTTCACCATTCTTATTGCAGACAGGAACTATGTTTTCTACCCATGTCAAATGATGGATCGGGTAAATTATTTTTGCCTTAAACATTTTATCAACTTCCTAGAAAATAGCATCAGCAACTCTAGGATTATAATTTTTTAATTTCTACCTGAAGGGTTTAGCCCCTGGCTTCAAAGGAATATGATGCTGGAATTTCCCTTTTTTGAAATCTTTCATATCTTCATACAACCATGCAAATACATCCCTAAACTCCCAAAGTAATCTTGTAAATACTTCCTTCTCAGTGAGACTGTAGCATGTACCTAGGTTGACAAATTTTGGATCTTCATCACTACCAATATTGATTTTCTCATGACTACCAGGCTGCCCATCTTTTGTCCCATCTACATGACCCGCAAAGTACTCCTTGCAATCAAACAACTTCTCCATGGTTACAAGACCTTTAGGAATATGATTTCCTTTTAATTGAATCAAATATTCTCCCTTTTCTACTTCTTCATCTGCACAAAACTCTTGACATTCAAACTCTGACCCTTCAAACAAAATATAGGAAAACTTTTCCATACCCTGAAGAAAAGACAACACATGAGCATCATCATTGAATACCTGCCAAGAATTAGCATTGTCTGGTACATTAGGTTGATGAATGAGCTCAATGGTATATTGGTCACTGTCAAAATCAGGATGAGGAATCAGAAGTGATAGAGAACCAACCAAGGCATCTTCTCTAGAATTCTTTTCTCTTGGTATGGACTCAATTGAAAATGCTTCAAACCCTTCAATCTTGTCCTAGAATCTATTCCTGTAGTGTTTCATTATATCATTCCTCACTGCATATTTTCCTCTTACTTGTTTCACAATTAACTTAGTATCTCCTTTTTCTCTAAGCATTTTAATGCCTTTTCTTTTTGCCTCTTGGATTCCAAGTAACAAGGCTTCATACTCTGTAGTATTGTTAGTGTTCTCAAATTCAAGCTTATAAGAAAAAGGGATTTTTTCTTCATTCAGTGATATCAACACTACCCCAACACCCAAACCAGAAGATGAATAGCTCCCATCAAATCCTAAGGTCCATAATTCCTCATTATCATTTTCGTTCATGACCTCAACTTCTGGCATGATCAAATAGTTAGAGAAATTAGTCTCCTAGTACAAAATGTGAGACTTAGGATCATTAGAGGGAAAAATAGTATACTTGCACTTAGTCTCAGGTTGTAGAGTAACCTTCTTATCCCTAATGGGAACAATAGCCTAATACCAATCTAATTTGATTTCCCCACCCAGATCTCTACAAAAGGTTTTTCTCAAAAGAATATCATAACTAGCTGGTATGTCAGCAACTAAAATGGTCAACTTGAGTCTTTTTTCAGGGAAATCTACTAATGCAACTTGAGCATCTTTGATTTGGCCAATAAAAGGAACCTACTTGGAATCCATGGAGTAGCTCTTACCAAAAGTTTTTGTTAAAGGAAGATCAAGGGCTTTTGCTACCAAAGAGGGCATGATGTTGTCAGAAGCTCTAGAATCTATAATACAATTACTAAGCTTATGACCATGGATGAACAAAGACACATAAGAGGGCCTTGGTTTCCCTATAACAGGAGCAGGCTCTAAGGATTTGAGATTGATGATGGGCACTTTAACCTTGGGTTGTTTAATGTTCGGATCATTATGGATTTCACTAGTGGATAGAATATTTGTTTGAGTAGACTGCACAAAAAGAGAAAAACCTTTCACATAAGCAACCGACTTGTCCAATTCACCAAGATTTGACTTCAAATATTCAGTAGGGGATATCTAAATTTTAGAAGATTTACAGAATTCTATTAAATCAAAAGTTGGTTTAGAATCTGACCTTTTAATAATTTTAATCCCTACTGGTTCACTCCCTAGATTTTTTGTGTTGCTACCAACTTAACTCAATGGTTGTTTCTCCTTCTTGCCTTGGAATGGAGATGAAGAATGACTGTGAATTTCACCACCTTTCTATCCTTGAGTAAGCACTAAACATGAAGGATACTCCAGAGTTGTACAGATGTCACCACCTCTTTCTGAGTGAGACTCATATTTGAGATAATAACTTATAGAGTTTCTAGGTCCTCCAGAGTTATCTTCATTGCCAAGAATTTCCACAATAGTTTCTTTATTGGCCTCCATTTACTTGTACCTCACCATCTCAGGACAAGAATCACCATCATGCTCATCATTCAAGTGAAAGCTACACATGTTGTTTTTGGCAAGAGATGCTTCAATCTGAAGTCTAGGCTGATGTGATAAAGTATTTGACTACTTGAAATAATTGCCTGTTCCTTGGCCTCCATACTTTCTAGGGATATCTTGATAGGGAGTAGGGGTAGTTTTGGGTAATTTCCTTTTTAGGGTAAAAATATCATTTACAAGCCTTTGCACAATAGGATCAAAAGATCGAGAAGTAGAGGGTTGATTATTTCGAGTCTAAACCTCTCTTCTCCATTTACCTATAGTAATCATGTCATCCTCAAGTTCCACTACTAATTCTTGGGCAGCTCCTAAGCCTGCCACTCTACCTCATCTAAGATGAAAGCTAATATCAGGAAGCATAACATTTACAAAGAAGCCCTTTCTATTTCGTCACTAGGACGATGAGCAGTTGGAATCAACTATAAGAGTTTATTAAATTTACCAACAAATTCCCGCATGGGTTCATGCATCTCCTTCTTTAATTGGGAGAGTTGCAGTAATAAGGAATGTTCATCATCAGCTCCTTTAAAATGGGCCATGAAAACTATTCTCATACCATTCTAGGTTGTTATTGAAGTATTTGGCAAATGATGAAACCAATCTTCAGTAGTTTCAATCAAGGTTTGCACAAAAAGATGAATTGCCACATCTTTTGTACCCATGCCTATAACACTACATGCACTATTGAAAGCATTAATATGATCACTTGGAGAAACTTTACCATCACCACTAAATTTGGGTAGAACCTCTCTAGCCCCTTTGGGTAAAGCTTGTAGGTTCAAATTTGTTAGATCCAGAGGACCAACCTGAGCACTCCATGGCTGATTTTGGGCCATGATTGGTAGAGAAAAATTTAGAGGCTGAGGATTAAAGAGAAATGGAACTAATGTGCTAGACAATGTAACGGCCTAAAAAATAGAAATAGGTGTAGTAGACTTGGTAGGTGAGGATGCTCTACTAGTAGTTTGGGTCTTTCTTCTCATAGGGATATGTGGGTTGAAATTCAATCATTCTAGGACTTTAAAATCTTCATCAACCAGTCCCTTTGCTCTATCCCCTCAGTTATATCTTCTTTCTACCAGCTTATTGATTAAGACTATAACAGAGATATATAGATAAAGAAAAATTTATCCTCTAGGTCTTTGGGCTGCTCTATTTTCTACAGTAGTTGGTCGAGCCAAGGAAAAATGCCTCAACCACTCTCCAATCTCTTCTTCTTCCTCAACTACTAATCTCACTTGTTGGCACTGCTGACCACTTGTCCTTAATTTCCAAGTAGTTGTGTTCAGATCAGCAATAATGTCCTCATGTGTATTAGTGAAGTGAAGATCAGGTTGTAACACTAGAGGAAGCTCTTGCTAGCTAGGAATTACCTCATCACATAGCACCATAACTGACCATTAAAAGAGAAGAATTAAGCTTTGGTCTACTTGTAAGTTTCCCCAGTAGAGTCACCAAAAATCTATTGGTATACAGATTTTCCTTCTTACTAAAACTATAACAATTTGCTAATACTCTTGCCCAAAATGAAGGAAAAACTCATACAATAGTTGAGTTAGTCACTCACAACTAAACTCTCTATGATCAAAGGAGTGGCTACCTTATATAAAGATTATCTTGACAATTCATTTATTTAAAAAGAATTGAAAGTAGTAAAAATAATGCATACTTTTGACCTAAAAGTACAAAAGGGTTTTTCAAATATCATATGAAATAACTACTAAAAGATATATGCTCTGAGAGGAAGTTTACACTTATCTAAGTCAACTGACTAAGACTATAAAGAAACATTCCCAGAAAGATCGATTCTACATATACTAAAATAAGACTAAAAAATGGATGTATGATCTTGAAACACATTCACAGATTGCAGCAACATGAAATCAATTCCAACTGAAACCAACATACATGTATTAAATAGACACACTGATATGAAAAAGATACTGGTATTTGTTATATATATCAACTAATACTATATCATGAGTTTCAATTCAAAACAAAACCATTCCACATAAGTATTTGCAATAAATATTAAACTATAAGTTTTTGATACCAGAGAACCGACCCTTGCAAGGTCTTTCAAAAATTAATTGATAGCCATGTAGGGCATAATCAGTTTCATAAGTAAAGTTTATTCTTGGAAAAGAAATTAACACCCTATATCTACTTGGAACCATCTTTTCAAAAACTAATCAATTAGATTAGCTTATCCTAGCCTCAGCACTGATGGTGGCCTCAGTTGCTTTCTGCTCAACTGACCACTCCTCAAAATCCACTGTGAATCTCTCCAACATCTCCTTGTTTGGAAAAGAAACAAGATCCAGCCTCTGTTCCCAGATATCTCTATAGTTTCATAACTACTCCAGCTTAGTATCCAACGTCTTCACTTATTCTTCACCGAGTATTATCAGTGACTGCACCTTAGCTATGACTGAGCAGTCTCGTGCTACCATCTCCTTGGCATCTTTCAACCCTTGTAATTTCTGAGTGAAGGATTCCTTCATCTTAGCTACATCGATTCCTATTTTCATTTCACCTTTAGACAAATTGTATAAACAATTTATATGATTGCTAAGAACTTCCTCAACATAGGCTACTATCTTTAAAATATGATCTGATTCTTCAATACCTTGCTCAATTAGAGTGCATCACCATTGCTCATTGACCTTTGCTACAAATAGGATATTAGTATCAGCACCAAGAATTACCTTCTTAGATAGAAACTTTTCTATACCATAGCTGAAAGCTTCTTCCATATTAGCTATAGCTATCTCTAGACTATCCCTCTTTCCTTCCCAAAGTTTGACTTTAGCTTCTAAGAAAGATACCAGATCAAAAGACTAATTAGTTGAATTATCATAGGCTTGAACAAAGCGATTGACCATCCCTCCAACTTCTCCCATCCAGTTATAGAATGCCTTAGAGAGAGATATCTCTCTATCTACCTGATCAAGGAACTTTTGACTGTCTAGTGACTTGACATCCAGACTTAAGGGTACCATCACCAAAGGTTGTGGAATAGGATTTTGCAATTGCTGAATGTACTTTTCCATTTTGCATAAAGCTTGTTTCAACTTAGCTTTGTCTTCAGCATCCTTCAACACTTTGTGATTGATTTTATTGTTTGTCAAATTCAAAATCTTAAAATCAGCAACTCTGGAAGACACTTTTAAGTCAACTTTATCCACAATGAAATCTTTCTCGGTGACTTCAACACTAGTCTTGTTGGAGTTAGGCTTGAAAATCTCTATAACCCAATGGCCTGTAGTCAGGTCTACATCTACCATAAACTATGTCTTTGGCTTCTTTATTCTAGGGGACTTTCTGAGGTATTTACTGACCAGGTCACCAATAGGAATTGAGGTTGACACAATATTCCTCTTCTTATTCATAGTTAGATCCATCCAATTTGGAGAACTAGGAGTTGCATGCTATAGGGAAATAGTGGTACTTGGATTACTTGGCATAACTAGCTCTTGTTGACTTGTTCATCACCTCTAGCTGATATTGAATCCATAGTTGATGCTTTACCTCTTTTCAACCTTTTGAACTACTTTACACTGGGTTCCTCAGTGTCAGAATCTAGAACAATGCAAAAAGGAGGATCCACCTTCTCACTTCTTTTTTTCTTTACCTTTTAAGCCGTACAGTATCAATAGAGACCAACTCTGAAGCTTTGGGAATATCTAGAGAATCTAAAGTACCTGCAGAAAGCAATGGTTCAATCTTATTAGTTAGAATAGGAGAGCATTCAATTTTTGGAGTCCTTGGATTCTTCCTAGTTCTCAATCCAGGGGTAGCTGAAATTGTCTTCTTCTAAGCTTTAAGCCACTGCTCTATTTTCTAGAAAACCTCTCTAGTTAAAGACTTCACATTTTCTTCTTCCTCTGCCAGCCAATCAACTCTTCTAATTACCATTTTAGTTCTTGATGTTGCATTTTATGATTCTTTAATGCACTATTATCTTCATCTTTAATATTTTTGATACTGAAAGGAAGCTTTAAAGCAGTGATTTGTTTGAGAGAAAACCTAGAACACAATCTTTTAGTAACCTCAACCTCATCTATACAATCATCCCAGAATTCTTCCAATTCTAGTTGATGAAGGAACATAGCATCCACTTTGAAATGGCTCTCAACAAAACCTTTTCTATCAAAGTAGTTTCATGCCTTATAAGGCTGGAGGTTCATTTCTTTCAACTCGTTAGTCAAAAAGGCAAATTCATAAATCAACCAAAATTTGTAATGTCCTAGCTCAAGTGGGAAGAAAGCACCAATAACTCTCTTGACCTTGTATTTCTTCTCAACCATCAGAAACTACCTTCCTACTTCAAGAAGAATGCACTTGTCTGCACAATACCTGGGAAGTTTTAATGGAGCATCACTGAAATCTCCTACTCTTAAATAGGTAAAAGTAGGAAACTAAATATAAAAACTTCCATAAATTTTCACAAATTCCATAGCCTCCTCTGATATTCTACAATTAGGTTTTTCCCTCAGCTCAAAGACTAATTTGGAAAAAAAGGTATCATGCACTTTCTTAAAACCTATGGGGTCTTTTCCTTTTTGTAATAGGGGGTGATATTCATAGATGGGCATACTGTTATTCCATTCTTCATGAGGCAAACCATTGAAAATTCTACAAATGGAAAGAATATAAAAGAGGTATGAGGACATATAAAAACTAGAAATTAAAGCTGGCTGAGACAAAATTTCATGTAGTTGTTTAGCTATTATTTTGGCCCAGTCAACAGCATTACCAACGTCTAGGATAGCCTACATGAAAATGTACATCCAATCTTCCCAATTGGTATCTATGGGATTACCTCTAACCTTGTTCAACATTACTATTATATCCCTAACTTCTCTAAACAAGTGATCTTTTCTAAGTGGTCTAGGAAAATGGGAACCTCCTTTTTTGGGATTTATCAGCCAATCCCTTGCTATGTTATTCCTATATTCCTTCTTGTTCAGTTCAGAATCTGGTATAGCTTTATTCATACTCCAATCCCTATAGATTTCAACTGATGGAATTCTGAGAGCGGCCATTATTACTATTCTATCAATATTTACTAGGACTTCACCACTTTTTATTTTAATGCACCTCTCATCCTTATTGTATTTGTTACAGCATTCTATTACTAACTCTGGGTATGGAATCACCTCAGGGAAACTGGTGGCTTCTAATAAACCACTCTCTACAATCCTAACGAATATGGCTTCGTCAACCATTTTCCTTAGCCTTGAAACAATTTCTTTGATGTCATCATCTACTATAGTTGTATCCCTCATTTCAGGTAAACAATAACTAACTGGAGAAAATCTATTTTCCTTCATGAATTTTACTTTGGAAGAAGACATACTGAAATATAACCTTGTAAAATTCTAATGAAGACAACTCTTTTTTCTTTAAAATGAAGAAGCTCAAATGAATTACAAGGCCAAGATTGCTGTAGAACTCACTATTTTCTTGCCTTTGGAGAATGTTACCTTGCCGCTCCTAAAACACCTCTAGAAGATAGCATAGAAGAATAAAGAAATGCAAAGAGAGGGAAACATAAATACACACTTGTTTCAGTTCCCATCATTTCACACAAAAACTGCCATCAATTTGTTTTTACACTGCAATAAATGATAACAGCTTGTTACACACACTTCTCTTTATCAAGAAAAACCATGATTTGAGGTGGCACAACTCTTTCCATCACATCAATCACTTCATTGTCATTCAATACTATTTGGCTTGTGGCTTATATTCGGGTATTATTACATCTCAAAAATTGATCCTTGAACCATAAAGTTTGGATTCAAAGTACATGATTCATGATGTTTTAATATATATGCACATATGACAACTATGGTGGACCCCAATGAATTCTATGATAGGCTCAAAAAAACCATGAACCAGGATTTTAAAACTTTGGCTTGGGATACTTTTAGTGTAAATCCATAGAAGTGCACATTCTAATGTGAACTTTGAACCATTAAAAATCTGTAGTTCAAAGTTCAAGATTTAATTTAACATTTATGCACGGGCACGTGACCATGACAAGGAAAGGCTTTTACATAACACAACATATACTCGATGGCTTTGATGAAAAATATATTGAACATTGAACCTTGAACTGGTAGGTTCAAGTTCAAACTTCAAACTTCAATTTGTAATTTAAACTTTGACAAAGCTTGGAAAATTCCCATATATAAATAAGATAAAATTTATTTGATGGGCAACACGTACAAAATGGTGAGAGAGGAAAGCATCACGATTGCAGAGGCCACCTTGTCTCTACACAAATTTTTTGTGATTTTGTATTATACTCTCCATAGAAATTCTAGCATATAGCATTGATGTTATCTATTGTCGAAGCTCTTCTTAGATGTAAGGAGCATATAGTACCAATGTTCCAATGGCCTTAGTATCAAGTGGCCCATGGCAAGGAGAACCAGACTTATCAACATGATTTTGTGAGTTGTATATAATAATAGCAACAGATGGTTGAGCATACAAACATTTCACAATGAAATGACACATGCAACCTCTCTTTGTATGTGGTCACCCAGCACTACTTTTCTTATTTGATGGTTTAATACACTTTCTACTGGGTGTTGATGTTCCTCCTTTCCTATTGATAATAGTGTAGTAATATAAATTTCTTTCTCTATCCACTTATAGGATATATTCCAGATATCCATCTACCCTTGGCTTATATGAACTAGATTTTGTTTTCTTCCTCCTTTCCTCAACACAACTTTGTGGGATATTCAACACTTGAGGATTCTCCCTTCACAAAGTCATCAATTATAGAGAAAGGAATGCAGGCAACATTATCAACATTCTGACCCTACCCTCCACCTTGGACCAAATAAGGTCAGTCGAGGAAAACACAATGGTGGGTGGCTCTTGCACCAGAAGCATCAAAATATCATCCCATCTTGCCATCTGCAATGAAATGCAATATACAAAGTCTAAACATGATACTAGTAAAAAACTTACTCAAAAAAGTCATCCAAAACTCCTTACAAAGGTAACATAAAAAATAAATGTAATGGTATTATAAGTCATTTGGGCATAACCTTCAATCAAAATATGTTTGGAAAATGGTTACCTTTATCATGATATATGACACTGGTTGCCAAAATCATAGACAGTGTGAAAACATTGAAAAAAATGAATCATTTACACATGATTGGATGTTTGTGTAGAAATAAAAAGAATATTAGAATGATGTGCCATGGAACAAGAAATGTCAAATTTAACCTAAGAAAAAATTATCAATTACCAAATTCACACCTCCTGCCAGTACATCTAGATTCAGATTTTTTTGGGCACATAATCGAAGGGGAGATGTGCTTGGATGCGCCCAAGAAGCACATCCACACCATGTGGATGTTTTTGGATGTACAGTCAATGCGCTTCTTGGATGCATCCGGGCACACCTGGGAACATCCAGACAACATCTGGATACCAGCACCCAAAAAGCAACTAGTGCGAGTGGAACTGCTTTTGATTCAAATGATCCTAAACTTGCACTAGATGAAGATGAAAATCCAATAAATCATGATTTTTTTGATAATCCTTTTGATGATTGATGAATCATGAACTACATTTTGTAATTATAATAATTTTTTGATTTTCATTGGAATCTTGAACATAGACATATAAGATATGGGCTTATTAGAATATTTGTGAACTATCAATTGGCATTTAATATTTATCTTTGGCTTTTGGCATTGATCAATGATGAAGTATCATACTATCAAATGATTAAACTCTATATATTTCTTTAACTTTTTTGTATATATATAAATTTATAATATATATATATATATATATATATATATTAAATATATATATATATATTTTAAATATTTATATGTATATTTTAAATATTTATATGTATATTTTAAATATTTATATGTATATTTTAAATATATATATATATATATATATATATATATATATATATATATATATATATATATATATATATATATATATATATATACACACGCATGTACCCAAATGTATCCAAAACCCCCAAAAAAAAATTTCTTGTATCTACGTACAAGGTTCTCGTACCCACAATTGCATTCGAATTTGAACTAGTAACTTAGGAAAAAATAGAACTGAGGAGAGGAAAGGGAAAAGGAATAGAGAGAGAAAGATCTAAATTTACATCAAAACACATTAGAAACTAGGAACCAAAACAAAATTGAAAATTACCATTCTATGTGGAGATCCAAATCGCTTCTAGTTTAAAGGAATTAGATAGCAATTCATAATGAAACAAACTAAAAATGAAAAGATGAAACACAAACACAAGATTTTTATCCTGGAAAATCCTTCTTAAAGGATTAAAAACATGGTAATGTCAATTCCTCTTCTATCAGAGTTTCTCAAATGAACAAACACAAGTGGATTACATTCTCTATCAAGCCCTTCTACTTCAGCTTTCAACTTCTAGATGAGACACAATTTTCCTTCTCATCTTTGTAGATCACTATGGAGAATAAAAGAAATACTCCCACTCTTTCTTTATAGCTTCTTTATAACTGATGTTGATTAAACGCTCCACTTGTTGAATTAAAGGAATCTTGAATAGAATTGGAAGTAGAAAAGTTGATTATTTGTTTCACAACATGTTACTCTTCAACTATCGAGGGTAGAAAAGTCAATTATTTGTTTCACAATCTGTTACTTTTCAACTATCGAGGGTTGTGAAAGTCATTTGAAAATATTTCTAAAAGCTTCTCATTAGCGGCCATTATTATTATCTCCATGTACCAAAAAGGCCTTACAACGTTTAGAATTTGAAATTTTTTCCTCACCTTACAACCATGCACATGATATACTCATGTGAGATTTGAGTGCATGAAATAATAATGAAATCTATCATTACTATGCTTCTATTTGCCCATACAAGTGGTATTGTAACAATTTTAAAAATATGCACTTGTATTGTAATGTCTTGATTATGACTTTATTATTTTTATGATTTGTTTTGTAATTTTCAAGTAATTGAATCCAAAAATATGCAAACAGTAGCTGAGACTAACAGACTAAGATTTCTACGGGAGACCCTATGATGAAATAGTGGGGTTTCTTGCATCTAGTTCCAAAATCGAAGGATCAATTCTCATGGGGTCACCCTCTACCACATGAACAATTAAGATTGCTTATTGACCAAATTAAGCTAGCCTTAATTTGGAAAGAGTTTTGGATCCTTTCAAAGGTGATTATAGTGATGGTGCAGGTAACACACAAAACCCTAGTAGCAGCAAAGGTTTCTCCATCCAGTAAGGCAAATGAAATAAAAGGCAACTTGGAAGGTGATCCTATAAATGATGGTGAATCTAGTGGCTCGCTCTATTTTTGGTAGCAACTAGGCTGGGGAGAATGAAATTCCTCTATTTCTATAAATGTCCATTTTACAAACACCCTTGTTGTGACTGTTACAGCTTACTCATTCAATGATGCCATTTTGGATGAGGATGTTATTGATTACGATGTAGAAGATGGTGGTTTTGATATTGTTCTTCTTGGGGTAGATGATTGGATGTGTGCATGGGTCAAGGAGGATGATTTTCTCCTTGACATACTATTGGAGGCTCATCTAAAGATGTAGGGGTCTGAGGTTGTAAAGAAACCTAATATGAATATTTTTTAGGGAAATTAGTTGTGGGAGTTGAGAAAAGGCTCTCTTCTCCCCCCCAAGGATTGATTCTTTTCACAAAAACAACCAACTAGTTCCTAAAGCTTCTTCTCAGGAAGTTTTGGGGGATAAAATTTTTGTGTTTGGTGCTAATGTTGTTCAATCTAACTTTGTTAACATGGGTGAAAAAGTAGGGATTATTCCTCCTTTTGAAGTTCTTGCTTTGTCCCATAGGTTTTTGAGGAACTTTGTGAAAAGAAGGTTTTCACGTTGCAAGACATTGGTGATTCAAGTTTGCAAATAGATTATGTCTGGGATGTGTCTATAGGGTGTTTTGGAAGTGGTGACTCCCTTGGGTCTCTACTATGTTGGTTTTTTTGGAGAGGTTGATTGCCCTAGGGCTTCTATTGAGGCTATGGTGGAGGGGTAAATTCAAATTGATGTCTTGGATTCTCTTACTACTAAGTCATCTGGTTGGCTTAGAAATTCACTTGTGGGGAAATTTTCTGGCAATCATCTAACATTGACAATGTTAAAAGATGGATGATTTGAAGTTGGAAACTAAGAGGTTGTATTCAGGTAGCTACAATGCTGAATAATTGTTTCCTCTTTTCATTTCCATTCTTGAAGATTGCTCAAGAACTTTTCTAAACAAGTTTTTGTTTGGGTTAGAATGTCGAGGCTACCTTTGGAATTCAAGAATTATTATTTTTTGTACTCATTTCCAATCTTTAAATGGTATTGTGCTACTCATAAATCAAATTTTTTTTTTAAAAGTGTTTTTTTTTTGCTAGATTTTGTGTATTTGTGGAGAAAAATATAAGAACCCTTACTAGTCCTGTGCCAAAATTACATCACAAATATTACATACATAGTGTAGGCATTTCATCAAACACTTATGTGGAAGTCTTGCTCAAAAATTATCACTATATTTCCCAAGTAATTATGTCAAACATTTTGCATCCTTCCTTTGCTAATTTTGTATATTCAGTTCTGTGAATGCTTTATGCCACAATGATAAAGCCATTGAATAGTAAATGAAACACAATGAAATATATCCATACACTGGCAAGATAACAAAAAATATGAGACTATAAAAAGAGCAAAATCTTCCACCAATAACATTGAGGAATGTATTGAATTCTGATCTTTATACTAAATTGTAGCGGGGTCAGAAAACTAGAGAATAATAAATAACAAAAATATTACAACCCTCTAACCCTTTATGGTGAATTGGAAAGTTTTACATCTGGATTAGCTTCTTTAAAAGTAGAAGGAAATTTAGCAACATAGAACTTATCACGCATTTCCTTTGTATAGGAAGAATAGCAATGGGAATCAATTGTCGATGCCAAACAAGGTGCCACTCAGCAATTTCTGTCCCACGAATTCCTATCTTCAGCCACTAGCCTGTATAAGAGCTCACGAACTTGGAATACCCATGAAATTGACTAAGGGTCAGCTCCAAAAGATGTCCAAGGTGATAACTGCTATGAGGTTTGTTATGCCATAGTTGAAACCCCTTTCACAAGTGTTTTCACCCAAAAAAGGAATCATATCAAATAAACAATATGTGAATGTATGAATAGTCGATCTGTACCCTCTTGTCATTTTACCTATTCCCATCTAGTCTCCTCTAATAGAAAAGTTCCAATGAAATTTTCATAAGTTCAAACTCACGCTGCCTGTAAAGTGCCTTCCATTATGAACATCAGTGTCAAAGTATACAAAATATTTCCACACAATATTAAAATAGTCTAATAATATTAATCACCAAAGATATGAAAGTTTGGAGCTAGAAATAATTTCAGCCATTGGGTAATAGACTATGGTTCCCACTACAAATATGCAGAGCCCCATTTTAATATATTTTGTCGAAAGAATATTTCTCAATAGATTAAAGATGGGGTCCAATAAATATTTGATCGCTATTTTCATTCAGAGATATTGAGTGAATCATTAACCCTCAGCAATTAAAATGATTGTCAAACTTGTGATCCACAATTTATAATGATTTCCTAGTTGCTTTTGGATATTTGATTGTGTATGAATGTTTGTGTCAATGTTTTAGGTCAC
Source organism: Chamaecyparis obtusa (assembly GCA_027943335.1). Lineage (NCBI taxonomy): Eukaryota > Viridiplantae > Streptophyta > Pinopsida > Cupressales > Cupressaceae > Chamaecyparis > Chamaecyparis obtusa. Next base: position 581,801 of record BSBK01002799.1, on the reverse strand, counting down.
ATTGTGTGAACCATTGTCATGACAAGAATTGAAGGAGAAAAAATATGTAGGTTGCTAAACAAGACCCCCTTAAAAAGAAAAGAGAAGAGGTAGGAGAGGAAGGAGCATGCAAATCAAAAAGGAGGAACAATAGCAATAAATATCTAGGTTGCAGAACAAGATCCCCTTAAAAAGAAAAGAGAAGAAGTAGGAGAGGAAGGAGCACACAAATCAAATAGGATGAGCAATATAAAAAAGGAAAATAGAAATCAAATATCACTTTTGCTCCTCCTCTTTGATTTGTGTGCTCCTTCCTCTCCTACCTCTTCTCTTTTCTTTTTAAGGGGGTCTTGTTCTACAACCTACATATTTTTTCTCCTTGGGCTCTTGTTATGTTGATGGTTCACAAAGTGTGACCCAAAATGTTGACACAAAAGTTCATATACAATCAAAGATCCTAAAGCAATAAGCAAATTGTCAAACTTAATAATAGACTAGTGTGTGTATCAATGAGGTGTAATGGTTACGTCGATAGTTAGATATGAAATGCTTTTGTAATACAAAGTATTTATATATTTTATATAAATACATTCACTATTTAGGTTTGAAAACATGTCTTTATAATATATGGCATGTCTTCAAAACCTATAAAACAAAAGTAGAAAAATTATTAGACATTAAGATTAGGTGTGAATTTCGAGTGTAATTATATAGGTTGAAGTAGTATGTAAGTTAGAAAATTATAATCCCCACAGCCTACTCTCTTAAAAGAACCTCCTCCACCTCTCACATCACAAGTATTAACCCAAGAAACATCTCTAAATATTTTCAATTGAGTTGTATTTGAATTAGATTAGTATTGTATTATTTTAACCATTGATTCAGAAAATCTCTTAACCAAGTGGACTTAACAGTCTTATTGTACTATCCTATAATATTTGTTGAATGTAAAGTGTTATATTGTTGATCCCATAGTGAATGCTGGTCAAAAGTTAACTATTAGTGATAAATCCTCTAACCAAGTCACACCTAACAGTGTGCATTATAACCTTTAATAGGGTTGGCTCTTTACCGAGCTCACTTTAGAAGAGTGAATTATTTTGGGTTACCGATCCCAGGTGGTTTTTTCCTTAATAGGGTTTCCACGTTAAATCATTTTGTTATGTGTTATTTGTTATAATTATTTTTCTATCATACTTTACATACTGCATAGTTGATTTAGTCGGTAATCACAATTTCGATAATTATTGGTATTCGGTAAGGTGAACAGATAGATTGATATTTTATGTTACTGAGCTACATAATTTGTTAAAATTGTTTTCTAAGGTACATCTAGGAGTTTGGGACTATAGGATAGCTGATCTAACTGATTCACCCCCCCTTTTAGTTATTCTAACACATGGGAAATACTCTTTCACAAATCTCCATCTTGGATCTCCTTCATACATCCATTGTCCATCAATAGATCCTTAACAAGGCCTTACAAGAATCATGTATCCCCAATGACATCAATCCAACACAATTTTAGGCCCTGGTGTAGGAGCACCTAGGGATTGGTGTACTCATCTCTTTAATTTTTTCTTTGAGGTACTTCATAAGAATTCATGTAAATAAAATAAAATCTTGAAGAGCTTGGTGTGTGTGTGTAGTCAAATTAGGGTCCTAAAGGTTATTTTTGGTCTCAAAAAGTCAGATAATGAAGTAAAGCCATGTAATGTGATGATGACATCATCATGACTCATCTTAGAAGAGGATGATGTCATAAGGTGTTATTTGTGTCCATAAAGTCAATTGGTACCTATTTTGTATCTAGGTTGAGGTATTTTGGTTGGGAAGGCAAGAAAAGTAAAAAAGTTGCTAAAATTACAAAAGTTGCAAAGTGCAACTTTGCAACTTTCTAAAAGTTGCTATGATAACTTTGGTAAAAAGGAGTAAAATACCTAAACATGCAACCAAGCCCTAAAGGGAGTGGAAGACCAAAGATGGAAGATATATAAGCCTAAAAAATCCTAATTCTGATAGAAGGTATGATTATTAAACGAATTTTGGCTTGGAGGAATAGAACAGTGTTTTATTTTTGGTGTAATTTCTTTGTTGTTGAGCTAAAATCTTATGGAAAACTGATTGAATCTTTCACTGTTATGGATTGTATAGCTAGTTAGTGTTTTTTATTTTCATTTTGTGTTAAGATTTTAGTTTTAATTCAGCGTACATACTTATTGTAAAATCTTCCAAATTTTCATGTTTGTTTGTTCTCTATGTTCAAGTGTTGAAAAGCATGGTGTAACTTACTATCCAAGCATCCAAACTATATGGCCTCTTGGGGATAGTAATTTTACACAATTTATTACAAGTGTACAGAAGCATGGACCTAGGAAACAAAGGCAAGCAATTTTAAATATTTTCCCTAGGCAAGACAATGTGATTCTTGTCTAGGAAGGATTGAATAATAGTAGACTTGGATGGTAGAAGGTTGTGTAATGATGTGCCCTAATGGCCATGGATGATTGAGATGTATGTTTTGATGTTAATGACAAGTTTGTAGGGTCTCAAGAAAAAATTGAATCAAATTGGAAGCCTAACTCTCACCTTTGGGCCTATTGCATAGCAAAGAAGCCCTAGTTGGAACAAGGGTATACAGACATTGCTAGAGACTATAATCTACTAAATCTCCAAGGACTAAGTGGTCATAAAAAATATCCATGAATATTTTTGGGTGTTGTGTGAGTAAATTCTCAGCTTTAGGAATCCCTAGGTCCTAGAAACCTAATTAGGCCTAAAAGGCTACAAGGCCTAAAAATAAGGAAAAAAAGAAATTGATAAGAGACCTTTGTATTGAGATTTCAAAATAAAAGCATAAGCCTTAGATAACATTTTGAATTGAATCCCTAAGCCTCCTAATTTTACTCACATGGGTAGGGCCGGTTATGGTGATGGAGCTAGTTAGTAACTTCAAGTGTGATGCCTAGAAGTGTTAGCATATAAGTTGATAGGTTTGAGTCTTTGAAGTGTGCAAGGAGATATAAACCTCTTGTTGGAAAGTTTTCTAAACTGAAATATATGATTAGATATAGTGTTTTCATTATGGAAACAAAGTCATATAGCAGTTTGGAGTCAGTGCGCTTAGTGTAAAGATCAGAATTCAGTTAAGTGTCGAAGACTAGACAATGTACAGAGTTCCTGCAGCTCAGAGCATAAGCGCACATGTGTACAGATGAATTATGGTATGCACCATATAATTTAAGGTTGTTGGACTATACTTATGCTTACTCTAAGAGCACATAAGTAGATATGCAAACATGTGAAAGTTACAGTCAATTGAAGTTGCACAGCCAGTGTGTGCCAGTAGAGAATAGAGCATAGAGCCAACAGATAGCATTTTGGTTTGCGATTATAATATAATGTTGTAAAGGGATTGCACCAATTGTATTTAGGTTACCAACATATTTATATGTATGATTGTAATTATGCTTAAGCCAATTAATTTGGAAGTGTTGTTTGTAATTAGTTATAGGGCCGGCCTAATTGTTTTGTTTGTATGAGCATATAAATATAAGATGCACCCATTATATTCACCATGGAAGTTGTAAGAGAGTTGTGACAAGTAGAGAAAAGGTATGTGAGGAGAGAATAAGATGTATTATTTCTTTGCAAGATTTCAAAGTATTAGTGTATCAAAGGAACTAATCTAACAAGCAGTGTCCCAGTGACAGTTCACCTACAGATATAGTGTGTATCTGAATTCAGAAGGTTGTAGCCTTCATCATTTGAGAAATGAGCTCTAGGATAGTGAGTCCACTCCCTTAATAGGGATCATTGGAAAAGACTCCTAACAAGGTCTGACCCTTAACAAGGTCTATTGTACTTAAAGCATTGTAAAACTACTCCTAATAGGGTAAACGATCTTCTAGCAAGGATCACAAAACACTAGTAAATAATATTAGTGGGTATCAAGTCCCACTAGGGTTTTTACCTATTTTGGTTTCCCTATAACCATATTGGTTTCATGTGTTGATTTCATGTTTCATGTTTATGTGAATGTTTAATTCAGTACTTAAGCATTTAAGTTCAGCATTAAGATTAAGGAGAAAAGTTAAAATACAGTGAACACTGATTCACCCCCCCCCCCTCTCAGTGTTCCCATTCCTAACTATTGGTATCAGAGTTCTAGTCCTCAGCAAAGAAGTTTAACCACTTTAGGAGATCATGGACAAGGCATAAATGAAACATTTGTAGAAGAATCTTGAAGCCGCTCTTGAAGACCTGGATAATTCAGAAAGAGAAATTGAACTAAAAGAAAAAGTTAGTGATGCTCAATTAGTTATCAAAAGACTAAGAAAGGATTTGAAAGGATGATCTAATAGTGATCTTGAAGAAAAAGTCAAGAAGTTGAATGAAGAAAATGCATCTCTATTGAGTCAGCTTGAAGAATTTGATGACAAACTAATGAACAATCAAGATGTCTATAATGAATAGGTCAAGGAGAACCTTCAACTCAATGATGAATTGAGGGAAGCCAATTTGGAAATCTTGGATCTAAGGAATTGCAAAGAAATATTGGAGTCTGAATTAAAAGAAACAAAGAATCACATTGACAAATAGCACACCAGTTCTGATTTGATAGAATCTCAATTGTATGCAAGAAGAATCAAAGGAGACACTAGCTGTATTGGATACAATGAAGCACAAAATAGATTGATAATATGTGAGCAAGAAAGGAGACATAAAAAGACTCTACTGATACTGAGAAGACTGGAGATCAAACCAAAGACAATGGTGGTCCTCCTAAGAATGAGCACAAGCCTGTAGAACACACCTATTTTTCAAGTAACAAGCATGGACATATTGCAAGGAACTATACAGAGGTAAGACATTTTAATGGTTATTGTTATTCATGTAATAGATTTGGTCATAAAGCTATGAATTGCAAGACTAGTAAGAACAAAAGGACTCAACATGATCAGAGGAATTAGAATCAGACAAATGTAAGTTCTCAGAATGTTACATGTTAGATATGTAACTATAATGGTCACTCAGCTAGAACATGTAAAATGGTGACTCATATCAATGCATTGAGGAATAATAGGCCTCCAGTAATTTTTCACTCCTGTAACAAGGCTGGACATATCTCAATGTTTTGTAGATCAAAGATGCAAGGTTAGGAAAGCCCTAAAAAGGATGAAGAACCAGTTTTGGATCCTGAAGGAGAAGTCAAGTTTGTGAAAGCTTCAAAGGATGCGAGCTTGATTTGGTTAGAAAAGAAGAAGGATATGACTGATAAGAATGTATTGGATGCATCCCCAATGAACGCACCCTCTACATCGACATGAATGGCCCTCAAGGTCATAGGGGGAGCTAATTTACTCTAGACCCCTGCGTGGCTGGTATACTCATCATTAGAGTATGTGCCTTTGGACTTAAGCTTTTGAAGTGTATTATAACCTTTGTGCAAGAGTACACATGTTGATTGTTAGTGGAGCTCAAGTTTGAAATTTTGAACTGACAGCCTTATTTACGCGATCTGCATTAATCATGAATTTCTCACTTTAAGTACATAGAAGATTGTTTGTCCACTCATTGCATTCAAATTTAGAGTGATTGAAGAGTAGATTGAGCCTTGGAAGTTGTTGTGAATATTTGGAGATCAAATTATCATTGTTTGCAATACATTTGATCATTTGTAGAAACCCTAGCTCATTCCGCCAATTCAGAAGCCATCAAATTATGACTAAGTTCAGTTGGAAAGAGATTAACAAGTAAGTCATGGCCGCTCCCATTGTCTATGATGTCACTAAGAAGAAAATATATGTTTTCAAGAGGAACCCGTTTAAATCAACTTTAGATGATTTAGAGGGAGCTTTCTCCTACACGCCTATGGGTGTCATGAATTTGGAAGACATAAGGGCTTACATCTACTATAAGAAGGAACCTGTTGGACTAGATAGGTTAAGGGTGCACATGCATACAATGTTGAAATTGGATAAAACTTTCATGGATGAATACACCAAAAAGAATGATCACCCTAGTATTGAATATGCTAGGGCATATGAGTTCTATTAGACTGAATGGATAAAGATCTTATTGGGCAGAATCCTTGATGATATGTTTTGGATTGGAGATGTACCATTAAGAATCACAAGTGATCTAATTCATGAGATGATAGGCCTTTCTAAGATAGGTGTCATCCTTCCTATGGGTAAGGATGTCAGGAAAATGGTGGAGAAAATGTGCAAGTCAAGGAGTGATAAGCGCGGCATGAATATTGAGCCAATTGAGCAAGCGGACATCAAATTAATGTCAATGATACTTGGTTATAGATTTCATCACACCAGTAGGGTGAATAGTGTATCTTCGGGCACTATTCTAGTAGCCATCCAAATTGTAAAGGAAGATGGAGAGTTCAACTTGTGTGAAATCTTGCACACATAGTTGATAGATAACATCAAGGCTATCAACCATGACAAGACAAAGATATTTAGGTTTGGGTCCCTAATAATCTATATGTACCTTCATATAGTTGGAAAAATATCAGACTTGTATCTAGACAAATCCATTCCTACCATGCCTCAGATATCCAAAAAGGCATCCACAGAAAGCACACTAAGAGACTATATCACATTGGAATTGAAGAACTTTAGATGCAGATGAGGTATAGGATTCCTGAGAATATTGTAGAGAAGTATAAGGACTCAATATGCTTTATGGTGGGGATTGATACTACTTGCATGGAAGCTGTGGAACCAAGAGAAAAGTAGATTCATCCACTTGGCTATGAGGTAGAGGAACAAGTTCTTGAAGCCTATGCATAGGTACTAATATTAGCCCCTAAAGATGATAATGAACCTAGGTGGGGAGCCTATGAAGAAAAGACCAGAGAAGTTGATGCTAAGATAAATAGTGTTGTAACAAAAAGAAAGGTTACAAATGTCAATTCTAAAATCTTGAGAATACATGGTGTATCACAAGTAGACCTTAATAGAGCAACTGATGAAAAGATTGCCTTAGAATTGAAAGGTGTAATAGTAGAGGAAGAACAAGAAGATCCAAAATTGAAAAAGATGAAAACTAAATCGGATGACAGTCAGAAGGGTAAAGATGACAATACTCCTTCTGTGCCCAAAGATACTCCTCCAAAGTACAAGCCAATAGTCAAGAGGAAGAAAGAATCTATCACTGATCATCCATCCTTGTGAGCTACAAGGAGCAAGAAAAACATTCAAGAACCTCCTAAGGTAGGATTCAGACCAAGCCTTAAAGTTTTGAGCACTAGAATTGTTGATGAGGGTAGAATTGATTAAGTAGGGAAACATTATGAATCATTTAGTGAGATTGACAAATCAAAGATTCACAACATGATTATCAAACATATGATCAAGTTCAAGAAAATAGTTCTTGAATTGAAGACCTCTATTCCTAACAAAGTTTCAAATATTTTAGAATACCAAAAGAAGCAAACAAATGAAGAGGATCTAAGGATTAGAGAAAAAGTATTACAAGTTACTCTGCCAGTATGTTCTAAACAAAAAGAGGCACTGATATTGAATTTGGTGAAGCCACACCTAAGGAAAAAGATGAGAACTCTTCACATCATGAACAAAGACTATGAGCTAATAATGAAAGAAAGAGAGAAGGCCCTTGAAAAGGTGTTATTAGAACAATAGATAAAACTACCTACTACACCCATCACTCATGCATCTAATAAGAAAGACAAAGAAGTAGAGACCTCCAATGTACCAGTGACAGGTCCTCAATACTTAGCACCCATAGTAGAAACTCAAATAGAAGCAGATAAGTCTAGGCCCATCTTAGAATCACACAAAGATAGTACTATTATCATTGATAATGTAGAAATAGCCATGGTGTCCACTGACACAAAATTGGATAAGTTTGAGGAAGCTCTTGTGAGCACACAAGAAGCCAAAATTTTATGTAGCAGCTCACCTCCCACTCATAAAGAAGAAATACACATTGAAGACATATCTGATGAGAAAAAAGAAGAAAAGGAAAAAGAAAGTAAAGATGAAACTTCTGTTGAATTGATCAAGGTGAAACAAGAAGTGATGGACAACACTCCCATCACTCCCTCCTCAGCATTTTTGTCAAGTTTGACACTAGACACAAGCAGTTTGGACTCTTGGAAGGAAGAAGACCTGATTAAGTTTAGCATCCTAGAAATGGAGAAGGCAAAGTAGAAAGAAGTCATGAGGAATCCTCTCCCATTGGAATAAATGAATATTTTGAATAGTTTTCTACCAGAAGATAAGAAAGTGCAAAAAGTACAATCAGTTGATGATGTGAGTACAGTACTCTCACAATTCAAAAGCATTTTTTCTAGCCTAGAAGAATCTACATCCAAAGTAGCATAAGAAAAGTACTTAAAGAAGAGACTCAATGAACTAATGAGAAACTATGCACTAGACTTGAAATCTCTTAAGTATGGTCTAGCATCACTGAAAGAGTTTGCTAATGAAAGAAGAAGGATCATTGCAGCATGCATGGATCAAGATAAGCTTACCGATGCTCATTTCAAAAAGATAAAAGAGGTAGAAGAAATGATTGAATAGGTTAAGAGCTCAGTGACAGACACATCCATTGATGTGAACATGTGTAGCAATGTCTACCAAGGACAGATAGACAAGATTGAGAAGGAAGAAAAAGAAATAACAAGGATAAGGTTCAGATAGACTTAGTTGAGGAATGGTCTTGCACCCTCCTTAGACATCCTCAATTAGAACATAAAGGAGATTGATGCCACCATGATAAATTATGATCATGGTCCCATCAGTGACTTGGAGAAGATGGAGAAGCTCCAATATGCATTATGCACCCATGTCCAGATAGTTAACTCTCTGATAACTTTTTGGAAGAAGGAGATCCAGATCCTCAAGATAGCATATCCAAATGTTTTCCCTTAGTGAGTATGTATAGATACATTTTTTGATACACCTTTATCATTAATGTCAAAGGGGGAGTTGTATAGAATATGGAGTATATATATGTATAGGGAGATATAATTTTATGTATAAAAATGTATAGAACACAAAAAAATTTTTTTGTTAAGGGACAATTAGAGACTTGGCCATATTCCTTTGTTGCCATCAATGAAAAAGGGGGAGATTGTTGGAAACTTGTCTAAACTAAAATATATGACTAGATATAGTGTTGTCATTATGGAAAGAAAGTCATATAGTAGTTTGGAGTCAGTGCACTCAGTGTAAAGATTAGAATTCAGTTAAGTGTTGAAGACTGGACAATGTATAGAGTTCCTACAGCTTAGAGCATCAACACACATGTGTAAGGATGAATTATGGTATGCTTCCTAGAAGTTAAGGTTGTTAGACTATACTTATGCTTATTCTAAGAGCACATAAGTAGATATGCAAAGATGTGAAAGTTACAGTCAGTTGAAGTTGCACAGCCAATGTGTGCCAGTAGAGAATAGAGCATAGAGCCGACAGTTAGTATTTTGGTTTGCAATTATAATATAATTTTGTAAAGGGCATGCACCCATTGTATTTAGGTTGCTGACATATTTATATGTATGATTTTAAGCATACTTAAGCCAATTCATTTGGAAGTGTTGTTTGTAATTAGTTATAGGGCTGACCTAATTGTTTTGTTTGTGAGCATATAAATATAAGATGCACCCATTGTATTCACCATGGAAGTTGTAAGAGAGTTGTGACAAGAAGAGAAAAGGTATGTGAGGAGAGAATAAGATGTATTAGTGCTTTGCAAGAGGTCAAAACATCAGTGCATCAAAGGAACTGATCTGACAAGCAGTGTCACAGTGATAGTTCACTTGCAGATATAGTGTGTATCTAAATTCAGAAGGTTGTAGCATTCATCATTTGAGCAATGAGCTCTAGGAAAATGATTCCACTCCTCTAACAAAGATCATTGTAAAAGACTCCTAACAGGGTCTAACCCTTAACAAGGTCTGCTATACTTAAAGAATTGTAAAGCTACTCCTAACAGGGTAAAGCATCTTCTAGCAAGGATCACAAAACACTAGTATAGAATATTAGTGGGTATCAAGTCCCACCGGGGTTTTTACCTATTTGGGTTTCCCCGTAACCATATTGGTGTCATGTGTTGATTTCATGTTTGATTTTTATGTGAATGTTTAATTCAATACTTAAGCATTTAAGTTCATCATTAAGATTAAGGAGAAAAGTTAAAATATAGTGAACACTAATTCACCCCCCCCCCCTCCTCTCAATGTTCCCATTCCTAACACCTCTAATGTGTGTGGGAGAATGTAAGTAAGCCCTGGAAGGTCAATGAAGTGACCTAGTAAAGGATAGAGGACAAAATAGTTAGATATAGAGACTCTCCCTATCATAATGGTATCAAATCCCCAGAAAGATTTAGGATTGGAGTAAATGCATGTCAAAGTGTGAATCTATAAGATCATCCATGATGGTGACCAATGCAAAACTTGAAAATAAAGTAGAGGACCGAGAAAAAGAAAATAGATTATTGAGAGAAAGGTTGGCCCAATTGGAACAAATATTGGATGAGGTGCAAGTAAAGATAGAAGAAGTCAATGACAAGCTTGATGGGAAAGAAGCCAAGGGTAAAGAGATAGTTGAAGAAGATGAAACTCCATAACCTGACCCTATATTACAAGAGGAACCCTTTCTAAGATAATTAAAAGTAATGAGTGGGATGGCTCTAGAAGGGATCCCACTTTTTAGTGGAAATATGGAAGCATACCTAGTAATAGATTGGATAGAAGGAATTGAAAACCATTTTGAGTTTGATGCATTCATTGAAGCACAAAAAGTAAGGGTGGCCAAATCAAGATTCAGAGGCTCTGCATTGACATTGTGGAAATTCATCCAAGAAGAAAGGAAGAAAGAAGGAAAGAAGCCAATTGTAACTTGGAAAGGCATGGTAGCCAGAGTTAAAGAGGCATATATGCCTGGTGATTATGAGATACAACTACATAACAAAAGGTAGATTTTAAGGCAAAAAGACCTTGATGTTAATTCCTATACAAAGGAGTTTCAAAAACTTTTCTTGAGGTCCAAGGTGACTAAAGATGAAAGCTTAAAGGTGGCTAGGTACCTAAATGGTCTGAAATGGAATATTCAAGAGGAAATGATCTTACTATTCCCTAAGAAAGTGCATCAAAGTTACCTATCGGCCCTCAAAATTAAGGAAAAGAGCATAAGGAAGTAGGATCAAACCTCTAGGAAAAAAGGAAGAGGCAAAGATAATAGAGGACATATATGTAGTTATGGGGGTAGGAGTAGTATGACTAGAACCTAAGGTGAATCTAAACTAACCAGAAAGAGTAGTGAGACCAGTAGTAGAGGTGGTCGAAGTAGAGGCTAAGGATTTGGTGGTAGAGGGAGATTTGGAGGAGTAGACAGAAACTCATAATTTGCAAGTATGAAATGATACCATTGTCATCAGTTGGGACACCCAACATATAGATGCCTTGAAAAGATATCATCTTCTCAAGGTGATAGGAAAGTGGCCTGTGTAGAAGAATATGCCTCAAGCATAAAGTCTCCAGAGGTGTAGCTAGACTCAGAGAGTGGAGAAAACTTGATGCTAAGAAGGATTCTAATCAAAGAACCATTTAAGGAAGAACCTTAGAAAAGGAGAGCACTCTTTAAGGTAAAGTGAAAAATTTTGGGTGAAGTATGCAAGGTTATCATAGACTCTAGATCTACTAATAACATTATACCTAAAGAGGCTATTATAAAACTCAAACTAGCTAGGATCCCTCATAACACCCCTTATAAAGTCACATGGATCAATAAGGGTCAACATATTATAGTGAATGAGTAGGCATGGGTGGAATTAACAATAGGAGGATACAAAGACAAGATATTATGTGATGTCTTGCTAATGGATACATGTTATCTATTGCTAGGAAGGCCATGGTAGTTTGATAGAAAGGTCATACATCATGGGGATTAGAATTCATATTCTTTCCAAAAAGATGGGGTGAGTTACAAGATCCAATCACTGGTTGAAGAAGGAGACAAAACCAATGGTCCTAATGTGTTGGTAGTCAATGGAAAAGAGTACATAAAGACTCTTGAAGAAGGAGATGTAATAGGATATTCTATTGTAGTGAAGCCTAAAGGGGAAAAGAAGGAAAAAAAGGCAAAGATACCCATGAAGGTGAAGAAGATCATGGACCAGTTCCAGCACATCATATCTGATGGGGAAACTATAGCATTACCACCTAAGAGAGAAAATAGCCACAAAATTGACCTTGTACCAGGGGCATCATTAGCTAACAAGGTCCCTTACAAGTTGACACAAGACCAAAATAGGGAAGTATATAGACAAGTGTAAGAATTGATGGATAAAGGTCTCATAAAAAAAACATTAGTCATTGTGTTTTTCCAACCATGTTGTCACCCAAGAAAAAAGGGACATGTAGAATATACATGGACTCAAGAGCCATAAATAAGATTACAATTAGATATAGATTTCCTATACCAAGGATTGAGGACTTGATGGATTTCCTAGGAGGAGCTCAGTATTTTACCAAAATAGACTTTAAAAATGGTTACCACCAGATATGGATAAAGGAGGGAGATATGTGGAAAACTTCCTTCAAGACCACATAAGGAATTTATGAATGGCTTGTTATTCCATTTGGCCTAACAAATTATCCTAGTACATTCATGAGACTCATGAATGAGGTTCTCAAGGACTTCACTCGTAAATTTGTAGGTGTTTACTTAGATGACTTCTTGATTTATAGTAGGACTAAAGAAGAACATCTAAGGCACATTGAAGTTGTGTTAAAGGAACTACAAGATGAACAACTAACCATCAATTAAGCAAAGTGTGACTTCATGAAAAAGGAACTTGTGTATTTGGGTTTTGTGTTGTCCAAAGGAGATTTGAAAATGGATGTGTCTAAGGTAGAAGCTATCTTAAGCTGACCTACTAATAAAATATCTAGTGAGGTTAGGAGTTTCCATGGACTGGCCCAATTTCATAGGAAGTTTATAAGGTCTTTTAGTGTCAGTTGTGTTCTTTTACTTGATACCATTAAGGGTGGAATAAAAACTAAGTTCCAATGGACTAAGGATGCTAAGGAAAGTTTTGAAAGATTGAAGATAGAAGTAGCTACTCAACCAGTGTTAAGACTACCCATCTTTGATAATGTTTTCACTTTAGAATGTGATGCCAACCAAATTGTTGTTGGAGTGGTACTAAGTCAAGACAATAGACCTATGGAATTATTTAGTGAAAAGTTAAATGCAGCCAAGTATAAGTATTCCTCATATTATTTAGAGTTGTATGCTCTTTTCCAAGCCCTTAGAAAATGGAAGCACTACCTTATGCCTAAGGAGTTTGTAGTCTACATTGATAATCAAGCTTTGATTTTCCTAAATTCTCAAGACAAGTTGAGTCATAGGCATGTCAAGTGGATAGAGGAACTTCAATCCTACATCTTTACTATCAAGCATAAGAAAGGTCAAATGAATAATGTAGTAGATGCTTTAAGTAGGATACTACTCACAATCCAAGAAGTGCAGATAACAATTGTTGGTGTGGATAGTTTTAAGGATCTGTACCAAGTAGATGTAGACTTTGCTGAGGTGTATAAAGTGTGCCAAGATCACCAAAACCACTTTCATAATGACTATGCAGAGCTCACCTTGCAGAATGGCCTATTAAAGGAAGAAAACTATGTGTTCTAAGGGGATCCATGAGGGAGAACTTAATCCAAGAAAAACATAATGGCAACTTGAGTGGACACTTTGGGCTAAACAAGACATTAGAATTAGTTCAAAGATTTTATTATTAGCCCAAAATGCAAAAAGCTGTAAGGAAGTATGTGGAACAATGCATCATTTTCCAAAGAGTTAAGGGTACCTCTTCAAATGTAGGAATTTATCAACCTCTACTAATTCCTAGCAGACCATGGGAGTGTGTAAGTATGGATTTCATTATTGGCTTACCTAAGACTAGAAGTGGTTTTGATAGAATCTATATAGTAGTTGAAAGATTTAGTAAAATGAGTCATTTCATACCTTATAAGGTAACTCATGATGCTAGCCACATAGCCCATTTGTTTTTCAGAGAGGTTGTTAGAATACATGGACTCCCAAGTAGTATTGTTTCAGATAGGGATGCTAAATTTATGGGTCATTTTTGGAAAACCCTGTGGCAAAGGTTAGGAACCAACTTAGCATTTAGTTCAGCATACCATCCTCAAACTGATGGTCAAGCTAAGGTGGTAAATAGAACATTGGAGAACCTTTTGATGTGTCTTACTAAAGAGTATGGGAAAACATGGAATCAAGTCCTTCATCAGGCATAATTTGCATATAATTATAGTGTGAATAGAACAACTAGAAATAACCCCTTTGAGATAGTCTATGGGACACACCCTATAGGAGTTTGGAAGCTTAGACATATGGGGGACAAGGAAAACATGAGTGTACAAGCTGAAGATTTCACATAGGCCATGAAAGAAAATCATGAACAAGTCAAGTAGACTCTAGTAGAGAATACTAAGAAGATCAAAGACAGGGTTGATGTTAGGAAGAGGGATGTTTAGTTTGTAGTAGGGGACTTAGTTATGGCTCACTTGAATAAAGAAAGACTCTAAAAGGGAATTCCTACAAAGCTATAGATGAGAAGGATGGGGTCATGCCAAATTATGGCTAAATATGGAAATAATGCTTACAAGGTGGACCTTCCTACAAATTTGGCCATCTCACCAATTTTTAATGTAGCAGACTTAGTGAAGTACAAAGGACCTTTGTCAGAACTGGATTAGAATATCACAGAAGTCAAGGTAGATGTTCAAGTAGCAGGATCACCTCTCAAGCCTAAGCCACAAGAAGATAAAGTCTTGGACTCAAGGGTGAAGACAAAGACTAGGAATGCGGTCTACATGGAACATTTAATAAAATGGAAAGATCAGCCTAAATCTAAAGCCACCTAGGTTGTAGAGAATCAATTCAAATAGTTAGGCATTGATCTTAAACTCTTGTCACCAAAGGTGACTTAACTTCTCAACTTGGGAAGTATAGTTTAGGAGCACCTAGGGATTGGTGTACTCATCCCATCAAATTTTTCTTTGAGGTACTTCATAAGAAGTCATGTAAATAAAATAAAATCTTGAAGAACTTAGTGTGTGTTTGTGTAGTCAGATTAGGGTCCTAAAGGTTGTTTTTGGTCTCAAAAAGTTAGATAATGAAGTAAAGCAATGTAATGTGATGGTGACATCATCATGACTCATCTTGGAAGAGGATGATGTCACAAGGTGTTATTTGTGTCTATAAAGTCAATTTGTACCTAGGTTGTAAGTAGGTTGAGGTATTTTGGTTGGGAAGGCAAGAAATGTAAAAATGTCGCTAAAATTGCAAAAGTTACAAAGTGCAGCTTTGTAACTTTCTAAAATTTTCTATGACAACTTTGGTTAAAAGGAGTAAAATACCTAAACATGTGACCAAGCCCTAAAGGGTAGTTGAAGACCAAAGATGGAAGATATATAATCCTAAAAAACCCTAATTCTAACAAAAGGTATGACTTTTGTATGAATTTGGCTTGGAGGAATAGAATAATGTTTTATTTTTGGTGTAATTTCTTTGTTGCGGAGCTAAAATCTTATGGAAAACAGATTGAACATTTTACTGTTATGGATTGTATATCTAGTTAGTGTTGTTTCTTTTCATTTTGTGTTAATATATTAGTGTTTAATTCAGTGTACATACTTATTTTGTAAAATCTTCCAAAGTTTCATGTTTGCTAGTTCGTGCGTGTGTGAAAATTGTACCTGATCTGTAGACACAACACTTCAGTAAAACATTAGAGGTTAGCTATAATCAAAATCGTGCAAAATTGAAATCTAATCTAACCAAGTGATTTACTGCCTTCTAGTAGGTGCGAGATTGATGTTCTCATATTGTAATCGAGATCAGTGACCTAGACGACACCTAAATGAAGGATTTGAATGCAATTCTAGATATGAAAATGAATGCAATTAATCTATTTTTTTTAGTATTTTCTATGCAATATGAATGATAAACTAATATGCTATGAATTCTAAATGATCTAACAATGATATGAAAACTATGCAATTCTATGCTATGATATGAATGCTATGCAATTGAAATTGATCTCACAAAGCTCAAATTCACCAAATGATTCCTCAGCCTCCAATTCGACAGCGTAGTTGTGCAAAAATATGAGATAATTTGCTAAGAGCTGAGCTTTAATTTATAGAAATCCAGGGCTTTGGAGGTGCATGGAAAAAGCCATAAATCACTTAGATTAACTCAGCTTGATTTTTGAGTTATTTTTAAATAAAAGATTATTAACTCACAAAAACATGCAAAAGCAGAGTTGAACTCCAAATAGAGTTTAGATCAACTTTGATAATTGACAGTTGCCTGCTTTTTTGATTGTGCATATTTATTATGAATTAATTTTATAATTAAAGTGATTTATGCTCAACTTAACTGATTTTTGAAAATAAATAATTGATTTATGGGTTAATTAATCATTTAATCAAACTTTTATTAGAAACTATATTATTAAATAATGACAATTTTCTTTAATTAATTAAATAAGAATTTAATCAATTATTCATAGGATATTGGATTTATTGTCAAAATTAAATAATATAATTAATAATAGATAGAATTAAATTTAATTAAACAATTAAGTGGCAAATATTAAATCTAATCAATTAAATATGAAAATATTCAATTAATCAAACTTAGGATAAATGTGATTTATCGCCAAATAATCATTAAATTAAAGATAATTAGATAATTAGAAATATTGCTAGAAATATTCCCCGATGCAGGATTTTAAGATAATCAATTATGATTTGATGATGTGCAGATGTGCCTTTGGTTAGGACTTTGATGTCGATTTCATTCGATTTTGAGGATGTAGGAGGTTAATGAACATATAGCCCATTTTTGGGGTATTACATTTTGCCCCTCTTTGAATTACTGTGCGAAGCACAATGGTTCAAAGATAGTCTATGTTTGATAAAGATATGGAACTAATTGAAACATATGATTATTAAAAGATATGGAGATATTAGGTCTTGAATGACCAAAGATAATGTTCACTATAGCAGCGATGAACTGAAGATTGCGAAAGAGTGTCAAAACGCCTGATTTTGAACCTTAGGATTGCTAAGAAGTGAGTGACTGATTCTAGACTCGATTGTCTTAGCAGAATCATGATATAGGTATCACATCCGAACCCTTCAATTGTCGAAGAACCAAGGAAATAACACTAATGAACCAATGGTTGTGAAAATTGACACAGATTACAAGATTAAGAGAATACCAGATTGATATGGATCGACGAATCTGATATGCCCCAAGTGATGATATATTTGCCCCGATCAATGAGGACTTTTGATGAATCAGCAACTAGACATGGTTGTTGTCTTGATTACTGATGAAAGATAATAGATTCCAGATAAAATTAGATTTACAGACTTTGAATGATGTGCAATACCATGCCCCCTTCGAGATTAAAATTGAAATCTGACAAGAAAAGTTAGCGTTAAATGGTTTAGAAGCATGTTAATTGATTTGAGAATTGGTTATACACATTTGAGAATGCATTATGCATCATTTAGAGGTCCTGAAGACTAAGTTTGACTAGGTTTGACCATGAGTTGACCATGGTTGACCAAGTTGAAATTTTGATAGTTTGATGTAAGACAATCAGTTAAGTTGAATTCTAGATTTCTAAAATGATTGAAGGTCGATTATGCAAGTAGTTAATAATATAAATAATCTTAGATTTTGATTTTGATCCCGAAAAATGATTCTACTTGCTATTTCGTTGGAGGAACCTTCATGTCAGATTCAACTCTTGTTAGATTTGAATAGGTGATTGAAGAATCATTTAAGTTTTGAAGTGTTTCCAAACATTTGTGAGATCATGCAAATTGCAAAAATGCAAAGAAACATGCAAAATGAAATGCAACCTAGGACCTACTCACTGATCATGTGTCGATTTGTTATCATCATTGAAATTTTAGGTAACCAAATAAATCAATACAATGTCCACTAGCTATGAAACTATAGACATATGAATATCAATTTTTATGCTCAGAAACCAATACAACACCCACTGGTCAAACAACCATGGACGTATGAATATTGATTTTATTTTCAGAATGTCAGATTAGATACAAGCACCAAGGCACAAGCGCTAGGATGACCTGAGTATCATGTCCATTTTGATATAGAAATTTGCATTTAACATCAAAACATAAATCAAACAGTTAAGAGATCATTCTAAATCCAGTGTGAATTACCCGTAGTGACCCTTTATCATTCACCTCCTTAGGCAAGATCATGTTTCACAGTAGGAGACAAAACTCACTCAAAAAGACAATAGTGAGATCAAACTTCCTTGAATTTTCTGGGTATCAATGGTCAAGGTACGCATGGCCATCCAATTTGAGATAGAGGCTCTTACAGTCGGACACCATTTCAATCCAGAATTTCCAAAGATGTTAGATTTTCACATACAAGCAGAAGACAAAGAAAAGATTGTGCCCCAGGTCATCACTCTCTAAATCCTATAAAGGACATCATCGAAGAGCTCGAAGGGACACAATATGCAAAAATCTCAATGTGAATTAGTAAGCATACAAGGAGATAAAAGTATGAAAAAGTACAGATTATTTTCAGTGTGTGTTTGATTGTTGTTGTAGATGCAAAATCCTTTTTGGAGATGAGACTGACTGAGTGACTCAAATGAGGCTTAAAAGGACTTTGACTAGATATGACTCAACTAATGTATACTGGAGACCATAGGATATGACATTGATTTCCCCCAAGTGTTAAGCATTGATTGGATATAGACACTTGAGCTAATTGGTGTACAAACTGACTTATTGAAAACTAGAAATGTTGAAAATAACTGGGAGATGTGTACAAACTAAAGCAAGACTTAAAGCTGGGAAAGACCAAGATTGCACCTATAGATGGAGCATTTTGAACAAAGTGGCACCCATTTGCTAGGTTTTCACCATCTTGGTAGAGATTCTATTTTTTCTACCAAGGCGCCTGTTTCCAGGTTTTCACCGAGGCACTTTTTTTTTCATTTTTCATTTTTTTTGTATTTTTTCATTTTTCTAATTTTTTTTTGATATTTTTGATATTTTTTTATTTTTTTGTGAATCATCAAGGTGCCTATTGCTAGGTTTTCCCAAGATGTTCATTTTTCAGGACCTTTTCCAATTTTTAAGATTTTTTTAGGACATTTTACCAAGCACTGAATGCCTTAGGCATAGAATTTCTTCAGATGGAGAACATTGATTGGTTCTCAGAGCTATTCTCCTTCAGTCATTGAGAGTTGATATGCACCAGAGCCAAAAGTAGCAGTGATAACAAAGGGACCTAGCTAGTTGGGTTCAAACTTCCCCTTGCGCTCTCTATGTGATTGATTTTTTGGATTCTCTCTCAAGACTAGATCACCAACCTGAAATTCTCTGTGTCTGACTTTCTTGTTGTAGCCTCTAGACATTCTCTTCTGATATACTCTGAGATGATTAAATGCTGCTTGTCTACGCTCATCTAGTAGTTCAAGTTCTTGTAACCTAGACACTCTATAGTCATCATCAGTTACTAGACCATGCATTTTGATTCTCAGTGATGGGATTTCAACCTCAATAGGTAGTACTGCTTCAAACCCATAAACTAAAGCAAATGGAGTAGCCCATATAGACATTTTAATACTTGTTCTGTAGGCCTAGAGAGATGGATTAATCATGAGATGCCAGTCTCTTCCTTTTTTATTCACTGTTCGGTGCAAGATTTTCAATAGGTTCTTGTTGGATGCCTCTACTTGTCCATTCCCTTGGGGATAGTAGATAGATGACCAATGTTGAGTAATCTTGAATTTGGCACATAGATCCTCTAGGTCCTTGTTTTTTAATTGTCCCCCATTATCTTTGATTATAGAATGTGGGATCCCATATCTACAAATGATGTAGTTCAAGATGAACATAGATATCTGTTTCCCCATTGCTTGTGTTAAGGGAACCACTTCTACCAATTTTGTAAAATAATCTATAGCTATGATTATATGGGTATGTCCATTAGAAGAGTGTGGATAGATAGTACTCATAAGATCAAAAGCCCATTATTGAAAAGGCCATTGTGTAGTGAAGGGAATTAGATCTCTCCCTAGAGCATGAATCAAGTTACCATGCACTTGGCACTTTTGACAGTTCTTAGAAAACTTGATTGAATCTTTCTCCATTTCAAACTCCCAAGCAAGATCATATCATGAAGTTCCAATGCCTAGCAAGGTGGAGAACAAGAGAGATTGGAAAGCTAGTAGAAGAGATGGAAGATAAGAGAATGAAGGATAATGAAGGGAAGAAATCCTCAAGGGAAAACTCCTCAAGAATACCCAAACTAGGGAAAATTTTCATGTAAAGCACATTTGGACAAGAAATGAAAGGCCACCATAGGATAAGTCACAAAAGTGTAATGCCAAAGAAGGAAAGGATGTAGTCCAAAGGAGTAAACATGTCAAGAGGCTTCATAGCACTGTGTTGTACTCTTTTGTTCTTTTTTTTTTATTAGATCAAGACCAAAGGGGAAAAGGATAGCGAAAGGCTAGAATCAATGGAGGAAAATAGATATGAAGGCTAAACAGGAAGGGAATGAAAGCAAGATCATCATAAGATAGCTCACAAGATAGCCAAATGTTTGTGTATAGGGCAACCTTGTCAAGATCAAAGAGAGAAGATGGAATGGATGAAATATGTAGAAGAACTACGCATCATGCCTGATTGCCAGGTTTTCATCATGGTACTTATCCAAGGCACCACAAGGGAGTGGTTTTCACCATAGGATGAATTTATTTGTCTTTACTTTTGCTACCAAGGTGCCTGTTTCCAGGTTTTCACCAAGGCATATTTTTAATTTTATTTTTTTTTTGAATTTTGAATTTTTGGAAGAAGGAAAGCTTTTTAGATAGTGCTCCTTGAAAGGATAAACCATGATATGACAAGGATTCAAGATGATATTCTCAAAGATGCTGATCGGGAAAGGGAGATGGAAGAGAAAAATGGAGGACAAGGTTTTATGTATAGCAAGTGAGGTTGGAAGATAGGAGGAATAGGCAAATGAGGAAAAAGGATAGAAGGTAGAAGGATAATGAATGGAAGGATTGTGAAAGGGTAGATGGAAAGGAAGGAAAGATCAACATCGACACACACCTTGGAGGGCAGCAAGAGGATGGAGGAAACTTGAATGAAGGAATACGTGAAGGAATATGGAAAATGTTTAGTAGAGGTTGTGGTTCAGGCACATGGAATGAAAGAATGTTTTTGGAAGAAGATGAAGTGGAAGCCTTTGGAAGCTTGAATGTCAACTTGACTTGTTGCTCAACATTAGACTCCCCCGAAAGAGACTTTGGAATCCATATAGCCGTAGGCTTTTTATTTCCTTTTGATGATCTAGAGAGAATATCTTCCATGACGGATTTTGCAACCCATACTTGTCTTGTAGTTTTTTTCTTAGATATCTCTTTTGACTTTATGTCTCCATGTCATTTAGAGGAGACATGGTGATCTTCTCTTTTTGATGGATTCTTGTATTGCTTCTTTTTCTTGTATTGAACATTCAAGTTACTTTCAAAAGACTTGGGACTTGTGGAGGAAGAAGGAGGATATGACTAGTTTAGATGGGTGGATGGATGAAAAGGATTCGAGGGTGTGAATCTATGTTGATCTTGAGGAAATATGGGAGATGGAGGGATGTAAGGACCCAAGAAGGATGGAAAATTAGGAGAGTTAGGAGGGGAAAGTGAAGGGACATAAGGACCCAAGATAGAAGACAGACATGAAGCCCTTAGTAGTGGTAGAGGAGGTCCAAGGATGGATGCAGAAAATGCAAAAGGATAATCAATAAGTTCGTCAACATCTATATGACAACCAAGGATATTAGCATCTTTAAAGCGAGCATTAGGATTTTCAATAGAATCATGGACATCTTGAATATGAGCACCTTCTTTGATAGGATTTTTCAAAGCTTGCGAAGACTTAGGAAGATTAGAAAGTGGAAGTGAATATGGAGTGGTAGAATAAGAAGATGGAAGACTTTGATCTTGACAATGATCTTTGGATAGCATAAGCTCATAAATTTTCTTTTGATTTTCAATAGTCTTAACATTGGAAGTAACAACACCATTTTTACCAACCTTAATGGAAGTATCATCTTTGGAAAGCGCAAGTGGGGTAAGGTTATTTTGATTGTCAATAATCTCAATAGTGTAAGTAGTAGCTTGATCTTGCTTAGGAGAAGACTTAAGACATGGTGGAATGCATGAAAAAGGGTGTGCACGATCAAAAGAACCATGGAATGGATAAGAGACATCGGGAAAAGGAGTGGATGACATGGAGGGTTCTTGATCTTGATATTTCTATATGTTCTTTTCTTTATCATTTTTAGAGTCCTCTTGACATGGAGCCATTTCTAAGGACAAGGAAGCATGTTGGGATTGAATGGAAGACTTTGGAAGAGATGGTGGAGGACTAGCTGAAGTAGGCATTGTAGCATATGAAGGCATAGGCTCTTTAGGTTTAGCATTATTGAAAGTATTTGCAACCAGGTGAAGGTTAGCTTGAGTTTCTTTAAGAGGTAGCCCTGGAGGATAACTATAGGGAACCGCATGAAAAGTATCAGGGCTTGTGTCAGATGAAGGTTCTGTGAAAGATTTGAAACACTCGAAAGCTTTAGGAAATGTATGAGTATTGGCGGAAGTAGGGGATGGAAGGGAACCATCACAAGACAAAGGTCCAACATTAACATGATCTTGCTTGAGAGTGTAATCTTTATTTTCAACTTGAGAGTTCTTATTGGAGAGATCCTTATAGTATTGATGTTTCAAATCAGCACGGTACATTTTATATTCCTCAATAGAAGTAGATGTATCATCTAGATATTGTCCACAGAAACCATCAAAGTCTCTTTCAAAATCAGAATCATATGGATCACCATCATGATCTATCCAATGTGATGGCCCATTTTTAGTAAGTAGGAACACACAATGAGGATGACTCTTAGGAACAAAGGCATCATAGGTATCATTACATTGTTTGTCATCATAGTCATCATAGTCTCCAAAGCTAGATGTGTCACTCTCCATGGAAGAGGTATCATAAGGGTTGCCACGTTGCTAACATTTTTTCTAGAGGAATGATGACATGTACAAGTCTTTATCAAATGGAAAAGGGAAAAGGGACTCCATGGAGAACTCTTTAGGTTCCTTCTCTTTCTTAAGATTGTCAAGCTGGACTTGCATAGCATGCATCTATTTCATCATAGTGGCGATCAAAATTTCTTCCTCATGTGTACTGATTCTTTGAGACATGTGTATTGATTCTCAATAGCTACTACTATGTTCTTGACACAGTGATTTGTTTGATAGATCCTGGAATTAGGTTGAAAAAGCTGAGTATCTAGCAATTCTGACAATTTTCTGACAACTTTTCAAAATTTTCCCAAATGACACTCTGCAAACTTGTACGATAGTTGGGTAGCAATGAAACGACAGTTGAAAAACTTGTACGATAGTGTGTAGCTAACCATACGAAAGTTGCAAGTAGGATTTTAAATTTTTTATTTTGCTGGCATGGAAACTCGTACGACACTCGGTACTCAATCATATGACAAATGGGTAGTACTAAAATGACACTTGAAGAAAACTTGTATGACTTTTGATTTTCTGAAATGACTTTTTACTCTAGAAAGGATTTTACATCAAATTTTTCAAATTTTAGGATTTTCAGTTTTAGATTGTTTGCAAATTGTACTATCCAGATTTCAAGGTTATACCAGATTTGTTCATTTTTAATAGCCAAGTAGATAAACAAGCACACAAAACAGCAAGCAAGTGATGTCAAGCACATCTGTAAACAATGAACAAGGGAAAAAGCAACCTTGTGCATGAACAATCAAGAGACTAAATTGTGCTAATCCCTGAGAGAGCTAATTGTGTATGTTCCAAAAAGTTTTGCAATAACACACATATTCTTGAAAATGAAAAATTGGCCTCTCTATGGTTTTTAGTAATAGTTTGACTCTGCAACTTTTATGATCCAAAGGAGTGAACTCCAATCCTGGTGCACCAGGGTTTTGACACAGTCCGAGAACTTAATCTTCAGGAGATCCTAGGGAGATCTGACAACCCACAATGAATCACACCCATGGAGATTTCTTCCACAGGGACATTTATATAGCGGTTGTCACTACCATGGTGAAAATGGCTATTACCGCTTGAGGTTCTATCAATGTAGTTTACCCTGTGAAGGGATTTTCCGCTATGGTTAACCCTCTCTAAAGATGACTTGCAATAGTATACCACAAGGGGACTTGGCTCCAGATCCAAGGTTTTTGATGCCTTTTAACTTTTAACCCAAACAAAGCAAGTAGATTAATCCGACACGCTAAGACAAAGTTTTTCTTCACCAAGGTCTGTGATGTCAACTCCATGTGATCTATCAACCTCTTTAGAGAGAGAATGTATCGATCAATAAGAGAAAATGCACTAACCAATTTTGATTCACCAGAGCTCATGATGTCAACCCCACGTGATCTATCAATCTCCCCGGGGAGAGAATGTGTCGATCAATAAGAGAAGACACACTAACCAAGTTGAATGTGAAATGCACTAAGTATCCTCCCTACCTACAAGGATTCTATCGTCAAGAAGGATTTCACTGGGAATCTAATCTCTCAAGAATCACAAATAGTTTTCATAGGGCCTAATTACTGTGTGAGTATAGATATATGTTTCCAGAAAGCAAATCTATCCAAAAGTTTCCAAAAAGCAGAAAGAGGAACACTTAATGCTTAAAGTGAATATGAGATGAGTCTACAAGGTGGAACACTTAACACCTCACACAAGCTCAAAATGAGTCCCCAACTTAGAAAACAAGTGAGTTCCTAAAAGCACAAAAGGGTTTCCAAGTGGAACACTTAACGCTTCTTTCCTATTGACCCCTCCCCTTTAATGTGGCGCTGACCTTGCAACCATGGGGTGGAATGAGGGGTCAACAGATTAGTGAGTCCAATAACCCAAGATAGCAATCAAGATCAATCACAAGTATCTAAGACTACTTAATGAATCCTTAAGGGGTCACAACCTAGTATCAATTATGCAAGTGTGTAGAAATAGATCAAAAGCATGAAAAGATGCACACAAGCCTGACACATAAGAGATTTATTTTAACTCCAAACTGAAATGTTATTAGATGAAGGAGAATACCTGGGATCCTCGCAACGTGCTTAGTATATTTTACCTAATTTTTAGCAATTCTTGTGCTTTTCCCAATCAAAACCAGAAAAAATCAATCAGAAATAGCAAATTTCAATTGTTAGGGTTAGCCGTCAGTCAAAATCCAAAAATCAAATCTGACAAACTACCTACAAAAATGAAATGATAATTGAAATCTGATACCAAAACTCGTACGATAGTGGGTATGCTCCCAAATGACAGTCCAAAAACTTGTATGACACTGGGTGTCTGATGAAATGACAATCCAGCTTCCAAATGACGGTGGGTATGTGATGAAATCATACTCGATAAAATCAACTATCGTACGACAGTGAGTATGCTCCCAGATGACACTGGGTGTCCACTGAAATGATAGTTTGCAAAACTCATACAACACTGGGTGTCTGATGAAATGATAGTCTAGAAAACTTGTACAACAACTGTACAGACCAAAATTAAAAATTGCATTGTACGAACGGTTTTGATAGAAAAAGTGCCAAAAAAAATTTTTTTTTTCTTTTTTGCAGGCAAAAAAGAAACAAAAAATCACATCCTACTGAGAATACCACCAGAACAGGCAGCAGCAAGGGAGTTCTGATAGAGAAATGATAGAATATTGATAGAAATGAAGGGAAGCCCATTTCAGGGCCCCACAGTGGGCACCAGAAATGTGTGTGTGAAAATTGTACCTGATCTGTAGACACAACACTTCAGTAAAACATTAGAGGTTAGCTATAATCAAAATCATGCAAAATTGAAATCTAATCTAACCAAGCAATTTATTGCCTTCTAGTAGGTGTGAGATTGATGTTCTCAGATTGTAATTGAGATCAGTGACCTAGATGACACCTCAATGAAGGATTTGAATGCAATTCTAGATATGAAAATGAATGCAATTAATCTATTTTTTTTGGTATTTTCTATGCAATATGAATGATAAACTAATATGCTATGAATTCTAAATGATCTAACAATGATATGAAAACTATGCAATTCTATGCTATGATATGAAAGCTATGCAATTGAAATTGATCTCACAAAGCTCAAATTCGCCAAATGATTCCTCAGCCTCCAATTCGACAGTGTAGTTGTGCAAAAATATGAGATGATTTGCTAAGAGCTGAGCTTTAATTTATAGAAACCTAGGGCTTTGGAGGTGCATGGAAAAAGCCATAAATCACTTAGATTAACTCAGCTTGATTTTTGAGTTATTTTTAAATAAAAGATTAACTCACAAAAACATGCAAAAGCAGAGTTGAACTCCAAATAGAGTTTAGATCAGCTTTGATAATTGACAGTTGTCTACTTTTCTGATTGTGCATATTTACTATGAATTAATTTTATAATTAAAGTGATTTATGCTCAACTTAACTGATTTTTGAAAATAAATAATTGATTTATGGGTTAATCAATCATTTAATCAAACTTTTATTAAAAACTATATTATTAAATAATGACAACTTGCTTTAATTAATTAAATAAGAATTTAATCAATTATTCATAGGATATTGGATTTATTGTCAAAATTAAATAATACAATTAATAATAGATAGAATTAAATTTAATTAAACAATTAAGTGGTGAATATTAAATCTAATCAATTAAATATGAAAATATTCAATTAATCAAACTTAGGATAAATGTGATTTATCGCCAAATAATCATTAAATTAAAGATAAATAGATAATTAGAAATATTGCTAGAAATATTCCCCGATGCAGGATTTTAAGATAATCAATTATGATTCGATGATGTACAGATGTGCCTTTGGTTAGGACTTTGATGTCAATTTCATTCAATTTTGAGGATGTAGGAGGTTAATGAATATATAGCCCATTTTTGGGGTATTACAGTTCGGTGTGTTCAAGTGCTGAGAAACACGGTGCTTGGCCAAACAATGGTATCAGAAACCCAAAGTAATGGACTACCTAATTCAGGATTGGACACCCCAAATGATTTCTAATGCACTATTTGGTCTCATTTAATTATCGACCAGGGACGTAAACTTGGAATGGCATCTGCAAAGTATATGCTTCAAACCTCCTCTTCTAAGCCTATCTAAAGAATTCAAATGCTTATGATTCAGGAAAACTCAACTAAAACTGGTAAGCAAATGTATTCTAATCAAAGTAGGAAATTATAGCTAGGAACTACTCCAACTGACTGTGCTATAGGAATAGGCTACTAATTCTAGTATCAGTAGTCGCAGGAACAGCAGAGTTCTAAAACATATAAATGAATAGGAAAATGAACTCTACACTAACAAAACAATTCACTTATCAAGTCGGCCCCCTTGAATTAGTGAATAAGAAGTACAATCAAGATGAAAGTTGCAAACTTGAACTGATCATTCTATTTATCCATAAAGTGATTACACTTGATTGAAACAATATGCAAGAATTCTATATTAAAAACCAGTTTGTTTGACTAGCTCCAAAAGAGTCACAACAGTCGATTATTTAAAAGGAAACTACTGCTAATTCCTAAACCTATGATCACTTCATAATGAGGATCAGTTACAACTCATAAAGTTTCACAACATAAACATTATTGATCATGAGCAATCCTAGAATATAGCGCACACTAAATCTGTGCGTTGCATGCAACAGAAAGCATTGACTTGCTTGCGAAGATTCTGCAATCATAGTTGGCTTTGATGACTCCCATGCCAATATGCTAGTCCTTGAATATCCACATTCAAATCCTACAAGATAATTAATGCACACATATCCAACCATATACATATATATCCACATCATCAATATTAGGAAAAGATGTTAGTCTTAATTATCACCCTTGCAAACCTACGGCTATAGGAGGTAACTACCCAAAACATAGCTTAGGAGAGAAAACATCCATTAACAAGTATAACTATTATATTCACCATTCTTGTCCATGAAATTAAGCAGATATTATGTCTTTAGAGGTATTTTTTAAGCACCTACAAAAAATTTCATGGCTGCATCAATTTTCCTCTGGTCTCTCCAATTATTTACCTATTTTTGGCTAAAACCCTTGGTTCAAATTCATATTTCTAGCCGTTGGTGGAGAAAACCCTAATTTATCCTAGCCTCATTCTATTTCATCATTACCTTTTTGGCTCACTAATTCCCCAAAATATGCATGTGTTATTTTCCACCCATTTACATGTGTCATTAGGTTGTCAGACGGGGTACCTTTTAATTATTTCTTTCAAAGCCTAAGTTTTCGGTAAATTTTCCTAAGTATCAACCCTTTAAAATTGATTGGTTGTCATTGAACCACAAGATTCCCCATTATTATAAAGTTTGACATGCACTTTAGTG
The DNA here is from genome assembly GCA_027943335.1 of Chamaecyparis obtusa. Classification (NCBI taxonomy): domain Eukaryota; kingdom Viridiplantae; phylum Streptophyta; class Pinopsida; order Cupressales; family Cupressaceae; genus Chamaecyparis; species Chamaecyparis obtusa. The sequence continues at coordinate 553,245 of BSBK01002799.1, read as the reverse complement.
ACAAGGCACCATCTATCCAGGTGGGCCTGTCAATGAAAGTATGCCAATAGTTAAACACTCGACCATATCTACAGCTGTCGCTAAACCATTGAAGAAAGATGTCAGGAATTTAAGTTTGCGCTTTAGCGATAACCATCATATTCTCTTAAAGGGAAGAGGTTAGCAGTTGGCCCTAAAGACACTAGGTCACATTGATGTGTTTGCTTTCCATTGGTTGCTGGGAACTATGAAGTGGTTGTTGTCAGGATGATTGGTACCAAGGAAGAAAAAGTAAGGAGGCCCACTTGCTGGTTCTTCACAACATGGCATACTCTAATTTGATAGAAATACAAGTGAGGTGTCATAGTGGGTCTAGCCTTCTCAGATGGTTAAGGTATGATAAGATCTCATGGTTGTCATTATACCCCTGGGATAAGATGCACATTTTTTAGGGTCAGTGGTATAGCGATGGCCGTTGATCTTGCCTGATGTCAAAAGGAACTAAGGTGTCAAGTTTCTATTTGATGCAAAAAGAATGATGTGGCAGGGATGTCAGCGTTCTAAGAGGTTATAAAGTATTCAGTGATCTAGTGACTTAGGGTTGTCGCACATTCTTAGGGTTTAACCCTAGTTGAAGAAAAGATAATGAGACTCAGCGAACCTCATTGTTGCTGAATCTCCAAATTATGTAGGGTTAAAGTGAAGTTAGCATCTAGTTTGACCCTGATGGTTAAGTAATGTATTCAGTTATCTAGGAACTATGTGGTCTTAGAGTCTCATGTTCCTAGTAGTTAAGCACTAAACCTTGAGCGATTCAACCACACGGTTATCTCCTGGTCACTGAATCAAACAACTAAGTTAAAAAATCTCTCGTGACTTAATGTGAACCGTAGGATGGATGGAGTTGAAGATCGATGGTAGTCACATAATCTTAGGTAGAAATTTGAAAAGTCAAGAGGCTTCAGCGATTGAGAGACTTCCTTTCATCATTGAATCTCGAGATGTGCTTAGTTGGGTAATCGCTGAATGTTTTCAAAGGGTTAAATGATGATTTGTCTTTCCTTCAGTTGCATAGTCACCAGATATACCAAAGTCAAAGTGGGTTCAGCTTTGAATGGATAATTGGAAAATCTTAAAGGTGACCAAGTAGTTGTAGGTGAATAGTGTGGTGACAGGTGGCACTAGGTGGGCCCATGTGTGGTGCTTTGTCTCCAAGTCCCATAATCAGAAAGGAATATTTTGAGGTTTTTAGCAATCACAAGACTTGCCTTATTCGCTCGATCTCCAAATGTTTTTGAATATTCCTTTGGCTCTCTAAGACTTGGTGCTTGACATTAAATGACAGATATATCAATGATTGGCATGTAATCTCATGACATGACCCTGGGTTAGGAGAAATGTTTAGCAACTTGGTGAATACCTCATTCACATGATCTCCAGAATAGACCGCCGTTAAGCATAGTGTTTCACAACTTGGAGAATGCCTTCAGTCATGTGTTCACTAAATGTTTAGGAGTTAAGTGCTTGCTATGGGTAAACAAAGAAATATGTGTGGGTCTACTACCAGGTGTTGCTAACATGCTCATTTCCCATTGGGTAAGAGACTGATGATGAGGCCAGAGACTGTTCAAAGTGCTTGTTGACTATTGTAAGATCAATATGGGCTGCTTGATGTGCCGAGAAAGATTGAGATCAATGGTCATGTTTTAAACCTGGGCCTATTAGCCATTGGAGCCTGAATTCAAATCTTTTCATGGTTTTCTCTACAAGGTTTGTAATAGTAAGCCATATAAGACAAAGGGTTGTTCAGAATTGATTTCTCTGGGATAGATGTAGTTAGAGAATGATGTAGAAGATATGGGTGGTTGTCCTGATCTGATTTTTCTTTCCTAGGGTGCCATGCTGAGTAAATGCAAAGGACTATTATTTGACTCAGGTAACTAGGGTTTTGATTTATGTCAGAGATCTCCATGTTATGTACACGCAAGTTTCCTATAGGCTGGATCTGGCATTAAATTTTGTTTCATGCAACAAGAAATTGGTTGAATTTGTAAATGTAGAATACCTAGAATATGAAACCAATTATTTGTACATCAGATTTGATCTAATTTTCCCAGGTTTCTAGGCTTTTCCTGCATTCTTTTTTTTCTTGTTTGGTTTGGTTGGTGAGGTTGTTGTAGACCTAAATTTTGCACTAAATGATCTATAGCTTGTTGCAATCCTTATTCCTATAAAAATATTTTCAAGATCATTTAGAGGGGTTCTGATTCCAGTTTTCTTCTGTGAGCTAGTTCCATGAAGGGTCCTTTTCCTATAGATATTTCCTTCTTCTCTACATATAGGGTGTTCCCTCTTTCCTTCTTGGCTTTGAGAATAGAATATAAGTTGTAACAATCTATCTTATGTATAAGATTTCAATATATTTTTACTATTATCAGATTGTCTCCATTTGAATACTAAACTTGTTGATTATAGCATCAAGGATGTTTAGTCTTTCTATTGTACTTCCAATGTGTCTACAATGGAGTTATCTTCATAGAGATAACTGAGTTCAAGATTGGTTTTCAAATGTGTATGAGTTGGGGTATCAAGGGTATTTTATGCTTGTCTTTTAGTGGATGTTGATTAATGTATTACTTGTTTATAGGTCTCTTCTAAGGGGAGGGTTAAAATCCTTTGAAGAGGTGATAGCATATCTGGGTACACAGGTGGATTGTTGAAGTGAGGTCTGATTAATGGTGTATGTTTGGTGTAATGTATCAACATATTAGAATGTTTTGTCTTCTTGTTTCATAGCTCTCTATTGCAGTGATGTATTTGACTCTGATGCCCATTGGATAAGGCACTGGTCTATGAGAGACTTAGGGTATCTCAGGGGTCCTTTCAACCCAACATTAAAATCATTCAAATGAAGTATCTTTCCTTTCATGTTTGTAGGAGTAGTTTCTAGTTTTTAGATTCATTCTATGTAAATAGGCTATTGCATAAGATTTGGTGAGTATTGAGGTACAGGATACCTATAGGAGTCTGAAAGCTATTCTATAATCGGTTACCTGCAGGCCTATAGTTTGACACAAGATGAATGTGTGTGTAGAAGAGGCAATACCTACCTGAGTGATCTGGAGCTTGAAGCAGAAGGAGGATATTTTCCAATCCTCATCAATTGGGTTTTTCTTGCAAACTTGGATCCCCTTTTAACTAAGAATCTAGCCTATATTTTTGCCAAGTTTGATCCTGCAAGAAAAATCCCCAACAGAATGGCGACTCCATTGGGGAGAACATAACAAAGAAATAAATTTGTTGAGAATCTCTAGTTATATTACAAATTTCCAATATCTTATTACCTAGATTGATTTGGCCCATCCGAGTCACCAAAAAAATGGTGACTCTGCTAGGGACAAACAACAAGTCTTGTTAAAAAAATCATAATCTCTGGTGGCCATAGTTACAGAGTCAAATAGAAAAAAAACATTTGTAAAATTTTCTCACTAAGTGTTGAGTGGCAACTCTAAGTCTCTATTTGATCAGTGTTTTGTAACAAAGTGTGATATATTTGAAGTCCTGACAAGCAGTTATCCTGTGAGGTTGTGTTGTGATTGTGGGTTTTGAAGAAGGTTCAGAGTTGAGAAAGGCTTTCAGCTGATTCAAATTTTTCCTCTAAAAGAGGTGGTGACTCTACCAAATTTTGAAAGGTGGTTTGAAGGGGACTTTAGATCAATATTTTGTAGCATTCACAACATCTCCAGGTAATCCTATTTTCTCAAGCAAGAACAGTCCTGAATTAGGTGAGCAAGTCACCATTGAAAAGGGAAATTAATTTTGAAGTTTAAGCCATATTTCTATATAGAAGCTTTGGTTGTTGTAAAGAGTGTTAGAAATATGTTGAGGTTTAATGAAGTCAATGGTTTCATTAATTTGGGTAGAATTATTGTCATGAGAACAAGCTATATTTTTTTGTCAGTATTTTAAAATGATGTTTCCAGCCTTGATGAGTCAAGATGATGCTTCTAGGTCTGAAAGTTCTGAGTCGGACCTTAGAAATGTTAATAGAGAAAAGGATATTTATTTGATAAGTCAAAGAATCCAACAAACTTACATAAAGATTCTAAGATGTGCAATAGGAGAAAGGAAAGAAGAGTCATCCCACTCATACTATAAGAACTTTCTTATAGCTTGCGATGAACTTCTTATGGGTGTTAAGCTTCAAGATTTCCAATATGCTGAAATGTTTTTAGATCTTGGTATGCCTGAATCAGTTAGTTGGACTGCCTCTTTTAGAAATGAAGCACTAGAAAAGGTTAGGGAATGGATGGCTTCATTTGTGGATGTTGAATCTTGTGTTATTGATGCTAATGATGGAACTTTGGGTTGTCAAGGAGTAGAAGATGAATCTACATTTGATGATGGTTCCTATAGTGTTTACTTTATACAAGATGTTGTGAGACAAGAGTTCCTAGCCTTTGCTTTAGATGAGGAAGATATTTGTAGTACTAGCAATGAGACCAAAGAGGTAAAATGTGAAGTTCAATGCTTACTAAGTAGTGAGCAAATTTTAGAACTCTTGGAGACTGAGTTTTAGAGGTATACTCTTAATTTTGCTTCTAAAATTCCATGCCCAGTAGATATAAGTTTTGATGAAGATGATTCAAGAAATGGCATGATGTGTGAAGCGTTTGTGGATATACTTTCTCCCATTTTTGATGTGCAAGAGGATGGTACACATCATTGTAGTGAATTTGATAATGTAGTATTTGATGAGTATGATGATATGTGTACTAGTGTGGATTTAGTCTTTCAAGAGCCTAATGTCAGTGGTTCTTGTTTACATTTTGATGTTGGAGAATGTGGTAAGTCTAAATATGTTTTCTCAGACTTATAAATGATTAATGATTCAGTCACTGACAGTGCTTGTTCCTTTCTAGAAGATGCTGATATGATTTTTGATTAGCAAGTTGTTTCCAATTTCATGCAATCAGATTTTTGTTTTGAGAATTTGTATATTAGTTTGCAAAGCAAGGAGATAGAAAGGGTTTATTCTTTATTGCAAACTAATGATCAGAATGTTGATGCTTCCAGCCATGATGTTAAGTTGGAGTGTTTCCTCTTTCAGCATGATAGTGAAAGTGAAGAGCGTGACATTTTGATGTCACAAAGTGATCAATATTTATGGCAACTTGATGGCCTTATCTTGCTAGATGATGGTGAGTATGGTGATCATTTTTTATATGATATGCTGAAGGTGGATCAAAATATTTTTGACAAGCTAGATGAGAGACATATCTTTAGTTTGCCTCTGCTTTATGGAGATGAAAAGTACTTGTTTGATAGAGGTAAAAGTTGATCAAAATTTTTGGGCTTAGAGCCCTTTTGTAAATATTGTAAGTTCCTTGTATATTTTCTTTCCTTTTTGTAGTGTGTTTCTTTCTGTTTGGTTTTCTTTTGGCTAGTTTGTAGGGTTTTGTCATGTTGCTCTCTACAGTTGTTCCTTTTCTAGTGGGTTGTTTTCTCTCCCAGAAATCCTGAATTCTTGTTGTGCCTACAAGAGGCATACATCCCCAGACAGAGCCACTGTTAGCACCTACAAAAAATTTCATGGTTGCATCAATTTTCCTCTGGTCTCTACAATTATTTTCCTATTTTCAGCTAAAACCCTTGGTTCAAATTCATATTTCTAGCCATTGGAGGAGAAAACTCTAATTTATCCTAGCCTTGTTCTATTTTATCATTAACCTTTTGGCTCACTAATTCCCTGAAATATGCATGTGCTATTTTCCACCCATTTAGCGATGACCCATTTACATGTTGTGTCATTAGGTTATCAGACAGGGTACCTTTTAATAATTTCTTTCAAAGCCTAACTTTTCGGTAAATTTTTCCTTAAGTATCAACCCTTTAAAATTGAGTGGTTGTCATTGAACCACAAGACTCCCCATTGTTAGAAAATCTGACATGCACTTTAGTGACAAGGCACCATCTGTCCAAGCAGGCCAGTCAATGAAAGTATGCCAGCAGTTAAACACTCGACCATATCTATGACTATCGCTATACCATTGAAGAAAGATGTTAGGAATTTAAGTTTGTGCTTTAGTGACAACCATCAGATTCTCTTAAAGGGAAGAGGTTAGTAGTGGGCCCTAAAAGCACTAGGCCACATCGATGTGTTTTCTTTCCATTGGTTGTTGGGAACTATGATGTGGTTGTTGTCAGGATGATTGGTATAAAGGAAGAAAAAGTAAGGAGGCCCACTTGTTGGTTCTTCGCAACATGGCATACACTGATTTGATAGAAAGATAGGTGAGGTGTCATAGTGGGTCTAGCCTTCTCAGATGGTTAACATCTAATAAGATCTTGTGGTTGTCATTATACCACTGGGATAAGATGTACATTTTTTAGGGTCAGCAGTATAGCGATGGCCGTTGATCTTGCCTGATGTCAGAAGGAACTCAGGTGTCAAGTTTCTATTTGATGCAAAAAGATTGATGTGGCAAGGATTTCAGTGTTCTCAAAGGTTATAAAGTATTCAATGATCTAGTGACTTAGGGTTGTCATGCATTCTTAGGGGTTAACCCTAGTTGAAGAAAAGATTATGAGAGTCAGTGAACCTCGTTGTCGCTGAATCTCTAGACTATGTAGGTTTAAAGTGAAGTTAGCATTTGGTTTGACCCTGATGGTTAAATAATGTATTCAGCAATCTAGTGACTGTGTGGTCTCAGAGTCTCATTTTCCTAGTGGTTAAGCACTAAACCTTGAATGATTCAGCAACATAGTTATCTCCTGGTTGCTGAATCAAACAATTATGTTAAAAACTCTCTCGTGACTTAATGTGAACCATAGGATGGATGAAGTTGAAGATCGATGGTAGTCACATAATCTCAGGTAGAAATTTGAAAATTCAAGAGGCTTCAGCGATTGAGAGACTTCCTTTGGTTGTTGAATCTCTAGATGTGCTTAGTCAGGTAATCGTTGAATGTTTTCAAAGGGTTAAATGATTATTTGTCTTTCCTTTAGTCGTATAGTCACCAGATATACCAAAGTCAAAGTGGGTCAAGCTTTGAATGGATAGTTGGAAAATGTCAAAGGTGACCAAATAGTTGTAGGAAAATAGTGTGGTGATAGGTGGCACTAGGCGGGCCCATGTGTGGCGCTTTGTCTCCAAGTCTCATAATCAAAAAGGAATATTCTGAGGTTTTTAGCGATCATGAGACTTTCCTTTGTCGCTTGATCTCCAAATGTTTTCAAATATTTCTTTGGCTCTCTGAGACTTGGCACCCACTGTTCGATGATAGATATATCAACAACTGGTGTGTAATCTCATGACATGACCCAGGGTTAGGATAAATGTTAAGAAACTTAGCGAATACCTCATTTGCATGATCTCCAAAATAGACCATAGTTAAGAAAAGTGTTTCGTGACAAGGAGAATGCCTTCAATCATGTGTTTTCTCAATGCTTAGGAGTTAAGTGCTTGCCATGGGTAAACAAATAAATATGTGTGGGTCCACTACTAGGTGTTTCTAACATGCTTGTTTCTCATTGGCTAAGAGACTGATGATGAGGCTAGAGACTTTTCAAAGTGCTTGTTGACTATTGTAAGATCAATATGGACTACTCAATTTGCTGGGAAGGACTAAGATCAATGGTCATGTTTTAAACATGGGCCTGTTAGCTGTTGGAGCCCAAATTTAAATCTTTTCAGGGTTTTCTCAGCAAGGTTTGTAATAGTAATCCATATAAGACAAAGGGTTGTTCAGAATTGATTTCTCCATGATAGATGCAATTAGAGAATGATGTAGAAGATATGGGGTGTTGTCCTGATCTAATTTTTCTTTCCTGGGGTGCCATGCTGAGTAAATGCAAAGGATTTTTATTTGACTCAAGCGGCTAGGGTTTTGATTTATGTTAGAGATCTCCATGTTATGTAAATGAAAGTTTCTTGCAGGATAGCTCTGGCATTAAATTTTTTTTCATGCAACAAGAAATTGGTTGAATTTGTAAATGCAGAATGCCTAGAATATGAAACTGAATATTTGTACATCAGATTTGATCTAATTTCCCCAGGTTTCTAGGCTTTTCCTGCATTCTTTTATTTCTTATTTGGTCTGGGTGGTGAGGTTGTTGTAGACCTAAATTTTTCCCTAAATGATCCATAGCTTGTTGCAATCCTTGATCCTATAAAAGGATTTTCAATATCATTTAGAGGGGTCCCGATTTCAATTTTCTGCTATGAGCTAGTTCCATGAAGGGTCCTTTTCCTATAGATATTTCATTCTTCTGTGCATATAGGGTGTTCCCTCTTTCCTTCTTGGCTTTGAGAATATAATATAAGTTGTAATAGTCTATCTTATGTATAAGATTTTAATATATTTGTACTATTATCAAATTGTCTTCAGTTGAATCCTGAACTTGTTGATTATAGCATCAAGGATGTTTAGTCTTTCTATTGTACTTCTAGTGTGTCTACAAAGGAGTTATCTTCATAGAGATAACTAAGTTCAAGATTGGTTTTCAGATGTGTATGAGCTGGGGTATTTGTTAGAAAGTAAAGTTCACCAAGATAACTAAGAGGGGGGGTGAATCAGTTACCAGATAATCATAAACTTTATCAAATTCAACAAGATTTAACCATGTAAGCAATGTAATTACTAACCATACAAATATATTTGTACAAAATGAAACAATAACGCAAGATATGTTGACTAGGGAACCTCTTGATCAAAGAGTAAACCCCGGTGGGAATGATGCCCACAAAAGATGCACTAATATGAATATTCCTTGTGAAAGGATGGACTTTATTAGGAGTCTTATGAAATTCATTTAGTACATATGAATCCCTGTTAGGAGATTTTGAATCCCTGATAAAAGATTCTAACCCTGTTAGCAGTTATGGAAGATAGAAGGACCCACTGCCCAAATAGCTTCAGGGTAAGATCACTAAACACACTGTCCAAATGACCTTAAGATTATTCAATAGAATAATATGAAATATTTTACCTCCTCACTATGCCAAACCATACTCACTGCTACACCAGATCTCAATTCCAAATCTCTATACTTCGCATGTCTTCCTTCACAATTTCACTTTCACAATCTCTTAGCTCTTTTCTTCACTTCATGCTTACATTTGCATGCAACCAAATCATGCTCACACTTCTTTTTCATTACAAATACAATCTCTTGCATTAAAATAAGGAAAAACATTCCTTCCTTTATACCACACTCAAATAATTACAAATAAGTCAACACACAATTACAAAATAAAAGTTTCTACACGCTACACCAAAATTACACAAAACTATCAGCTTGCAAATGTAATATCTCTTCACTCGTGCAACCTAAAATTTTGTGCTATGAACCATGACACCATAAATGTGTCTCAAACTTCCCTTTAACTACACAAAACCAAATTCCATTGTGATTAGGAGATATCATTCGATTTCCACAAACCACTACTCAGGAACACTGCCTGAATAATGCTTCCACCAAAATGTTCATAACTTTCATGAATCAATGAATTACTATCTATTCTCTTAACCATAGACATATAACATATCAAATAGTATAACCTCAATATCACATAGCTCCAACTACAATATCCCATGTGTGCTAATCAAAATACTATCTGGTTCTCTACTAGTCTCTAGAAGATCACTATGTTGACATCAATGACAATCATAGTCATGAATGCAACAACAACTGCTATAGAATGACTGCCAATGTCCAACATTCATTCCTAACAATCTCCTCCATTGGCATTGATGGCAACATAGATGAAAAACATCCAATGTTCCAAAAATCCAATATTGTTGCACTGTTGCATTGATACTCTGAAAATTCTTCAAGTCCTCTTCATCAATCAAATCTTGCTTTATTTTCCTATACATTTCTCTCCAATAGATGGTACAAAGGGTTTTTCATGTACACTTCTCCCCCATTGACGTCAATGAAAAAAATTTCATCTCTATGTCAACAACAACTCAATGTCAAAAGACACTATTCAGAAAATACATTCACAAGAGTCCTCATGACTCAGCTCAGATATACATACTCCCCCATAGAGGAAGTACCAACATCCAATCCAAAAAAAGATAGGGCTCATAGACCACTAGATGGATGCAACCAACTGCATCATTACTCAAAAGTAGGCTAGGGCATAACCCCAAGCATACCTCTCAAATACTCAAATGTATCATTAGGAAAAAGCTTTGTAAATATGTTTGCTATCTGCTCCTTTGTGCTTATGTACTCCAATCTAACTTCTTTCTCAGCAACTTTCTCTCTTACAACATGATATTTGATCTCTATATGCTTATTCTTAGAATGAAATATAGGATTCTTAGACATACTAACTATGCTAGTGTTGTCACAATGTATGACAATAGGCTCAATAAACTTAATTCTAATATCCTTCAACATCTGCTTCATCCAAATTATCTGGTTACAATTTTTTGTTGCTACTACATATTCTGCTTTTGCTATACTTTGTGAAATACAATTCTGCTTCTTCCTCAACTAGGAAACTAATCTTCCTCCAAGAAAAAAGGCTCCACCACTGGTGCTTTTCTTATCATCAACACTACCTCACCAATTAGCATCTGTATATGCACATAGGGTAAAATCATTAGATTTTTCATACCACAAACCATAGTCCATTGTGCCTCTTAAATATCTCAATATCCTCTTTACTGTTGCATAATGTGACTCTCTAGGTTCAGCTTGAAATCTTGCTACCATTCCAACTGAGTGTGCTATATCTAGTCTAGTGTGTGTTAAGTACTATAATCCTCCAATCATGGATCTGTATTTCTTCTTCTCAACTGCTAGTGTTTCATCTTTGCCTTATAGTTTATGTCTTGTAACCATAGGTGTTCCAACTAGTTTATAGTTCTCCATTCCAATTCTTTTTAGCAAATCATTCAAGTACTTTCTCTGGCTAACAAAGATACCATCATTGTTATATGTTATCTGTAATCCCAAAAAGTATTTCATCTCACCAATCATACTTATTTCAAATTTAGTCTTCATTTCATCAGAAAATTTGTCACTAGCTTCATCTTCTCCTCCAAAAATAATGTCATCAACAAAAATAACTATAACTAACAAACCATTTTCAATTTCTTTTGTGTAAATATTGTTATTAGTTGTTCCTTTACCAAATCCCAATTTCAACAAATACTTATCCAAACTAGCATACCAAGTTCTAGGTGCTTGCTTTAGTCCATATAATGCTTTCTTCAGTTTACATACCATATCTCCTTCTTGAGTCAAAGGAAAACCTTCAAGCTGCTCAATGTAGACTTCTTCTTCCAATTCACCATTCAGAAACGCAGACTTCACATCCATCTGATACACTTTGAATTTCTTAAAAGTTGCATAAGCCAAAAACATCCTTACTACTTCAAGTCTGGCTACTGGTGCAAAATTTTCTTCATAGTCAATTCCTTCTTGCTGCGAGTATCCCTTACATACTAATCTTGCTTTATTTATTACTACTTCTCCTTGTTCATTCATCTTGTTTCTGAATACCCATTTAGTTCCAATCACATTCTTGTCTTTAGGTCTAGGGACCAATTCCCATGTCTTTTTCTTTTCAATTTGATCTAGTTCTTCTTTCATAGCATTAATCCAATGTTCATCTTCATAAGCTTCATTAGTAGAATTAGGTTCAATTTGAGAAATAAAACATAAATGTACCTTATTTCTAGTCATAACTCCTCTGTCCAAACTTCCAATAACTTTTTCAACAGCATGATGTCTAGATAGATACTTGTTCAGTGTCATAATCACAGATCTTGCTTCAACTATAGATTCTTCTCTAGTTTCTTCTCTGGTTTCTTCTGTAGTATGATTCTCATTCAACAATTCACTGTCAATCTCATAGAATAATTTAGTAGTTTCAATGTTAGGCTGAGGATTAGTTTCTTCATCAGATTCATAATCAAGCATTCTTTCCTAAATTTTAAACTTCTCATCAACTTTAACATTTGCACTCTCAAAAATAGTTTTAGTTCTCTTATTGTAACATCTATATGCTTTGCTCTTCAAAGAATATCCAAGAAAAATTCCTTCATCACTTCTGCCATCAAACTTTCCAATATCATCGTCTCTCTTTATATAACATTTGCTTCCAAAAACTCTAAAATACTTAACTAAGGGTGCATGTCCAAACCATAATTCATAAGGTGTCTTGTCTATGTCTTCTTTGATTTGTACTCTGTTCATTGTAAATACTATTGTATTCACTACTTCTCTCCAAAATGTCTTCACCAAATCATTCTCAAATAACATAGCTCTTGTTGCTTCAGTCACTGACCTGTTTCTTCTTTCTACAATACCATTTTGTTTAGGTGTTCTAGGGGCTGAAAATTGTCTCTTAATACCATTCACTTCACTAAAAGTGTTAAATTCTCTAGAAGTAAATTCTCCACCTCTATCAGATCTCAAACATTTAATCTTCATTCTAGATGCATTCTCAACCTTATTCTTAATGATCTTAAACTTATCAAATGCTTCAGATTTCTCTTTCAGAAATGAAATCCACCTCATTCTTGTAAAATCATCAACAAGAATCATAAAATACCTTTCTCCATAGAATCCTCTAGTCCTGGTAGGACCGCTCAAGTCTGTATGACCAATTTCCAACTTCTCTATTCATGTGAACTTCTTACTAGGAAATGAACTTCTCTTTTGCTTAGCCATCACACATTCTTTGCAAATCATGTTAGTAGGCTTCATAATTTTAGGCAAATCTCTTACTGCAAGTATAGTACTCATTTTCACAATGTCATCAAAGTTTATGTGACAAAACCTTCCATGCCATAACCAACTATCATCAATCTTAGTAGTCAAACATGTCATCTCAGTAGGATTCAACTGAAATACATTACCTCTGGTTCTAGATTTAGTTCCAATCAAATTTCCATCTTTATCCTTTATCACACAAGTTTTCTCAGTAAACCAAACTTGATATCCCTTATCCACTAACTGTCCAACACTCAAAAGATTATGTTTCAATCCATCAACAAAGTAAACATCATTAGTCTTAGTCTTGTGTGTGTGAATTTTTTACCTGAGCTGTAGACACAACACTTCAGTAAAATATTAGAGGTTAGCAAAATCAAAATTGTGCTATGAAATTGAAGCTAAACTAACCAGGGGATTTACTGCCTTCTAATAGATGTGAGTATGTATTCTCAAATTGGACTGAGATTAGTGACCTTGACGACACCTAAATGAAGGAGATGCAACTTAATCTATATTTTTTATTTTTCTATGCAAATATGATGAAAAATTGATATGAAATTGATCTAGGATGAACTAATATGAAATTGATATGCAATTAATCTAACAATGATATGAAGCTAAAAAATCAAATGAATTAAAAACAAGATTGATCTCACAATAGCCTTGATTCACAATAAGCTTTGATTCTCCAAATTCCAATTCTTCAAAATAGTTGTGCAATTCATAGATGATTTTTGGCAGAGTAAGCTTGTAAAATTATGAGATTATGAGATGATTTGTGAAGCGCTAAGCCTTGATTTTATAGAAATCTACGGCTTTGGAGGTGCATGGAAAAGCCATAAATCACTCTTGATAAAATCAGGTTGATTTTTGAGTTTTTCAAAAATAAAAGATAATTAACTCACAAAAATCATGCAAAAGCCAGGTTTAACTCAAAATAGAGTTTAGATCAAATTCCAACTCATCATTAGATGTTGAGTTTAAATTTAAAATTGATTGTTAATTTCTAGTTGCCTGCTTTTCTTGATTGTGCATGATTTAATTATAAATTAATTTAAAAATAAAGTGATTTATTCTCCACTTAACTAATTTTGAAATTAAAACAATTGATTTATGGGTTAATCAATTATTAAAATCAAACTTTTATTCCAAAAATAATATCATTAAATATGACAACTTGCTTTAATTAATTAAATAAGAATTTAATCAATTAATGATAAGAATTTTGATTTATTGTCAAATTTGAATAATATAATTTAGGAATAAATGTAATTAAATTTAATTAAATAATTAAGTGGCAGTATTAAATCTAATTAATTAAATATTTAGAATATTCAATTAATCAAACTTTAGGATAAATAAGATTTATCACCAAATAATCATTAAATTAAAAATAATTAAGATAATTAGGAATATTGCTAGGAATATTCCCTGATGCAGAATTTAAGATAATCAATTAGAATTCGATGATGTTCAGATGTGCCTTAGGTTAGGACTTCGATGTTGAGTTCATTCGATTTGAAGATGTAGGAGGTTAATGAACCTATAGCCCATTTTTGGGGTATTACATTTTGCCCCTCTTTGAATTACTGTGCAAAGCGCAGTGGTTCAAAGATAGTTTGTTTATGATAAAGATATGAAACTGATTCAAAAGATTAATCGGTTGGAAGATTTGAAGATATGATGCAAGGTCCTGAATGACCAAAGATAGTGTTCACTATAGCAGCGATGAACCGATGATTGCGACCAAGTGTCAAAATGCCTAATTCTGAACCTTATGATTATGAAGATGTGAGTGACAGATTCTAGACCCAATTGTCCTTATATTGAACCACACTGGTATCACATTTGAACCCTTCAGTTACGAAGAACCAAGGAAATAACACTAATGAACCAATGGTTACAAAAAGCTGATACAGTTTACATGATTAGGAGAATACCAAATTGATATGGATCTCGATGAATCTGATATCCCCCAAGCGATGATAGATTTTCCCCAAGTGACGAGGACTTTTGATGATTCAGTAATTAGATGTGATTGTTGTCTTGATCACTGAGGAAAGATTGATTATAGATTTAGATTTACAAACTTGAATGATGTGCAATACCATGCCCCCTTCGGGATTAAAATTGAAATCTGACAAGAAAAGTCAACGTTATAGTTTAGAAGCATGTTAATTGATTTGAGAAGTGGTTATACACATTGGAGAATGCATTCTAAATTATTTAGAGGTCTTGGAAGACCAAGTTTGACTAGGTGAAACCATGAGTTGACCATACTTGACCAAGTTGGAATTTCAATAGTTTGATGTGACATAATCAGTTAAGCTGAATTCTAGATTTCTATGATGATTGAAGGTCAATTATGCAAGTAGTCAAACAATATAAATGATCTTAGATTTCAATTTTGATCCCAAAAAAGGATTCTACTTGTTGTTTCATTGAAGGAACCTTCATGTTAGGTTTAGCTCTTATTAGATTTGAAGATGCGATTTGAAGAATCATTTAAGCATTGAAGTTCATTTAGTCATTGTGAGATCATGCAAACATGCAAAATGCAAAGAGACATGCAAAATGAAATGCAACCTAAGACCTAGGGCCTAGTCACTGATCATGTGTCAGTCATTTTCATCATTGAATTTTTAGGTAACCAGATAAATCAATACAATGCCCACTAGTTATGAAACCATAGACATATGAATATTGATTTGTATTCGCAAGAATCAATACAACACCCACTGGTCAAGAAACTATGGACATATGAATATTGATTTTATTTTTGGAATGTCAAATTAGATATAAGCACCAAGGCATAAACACCATGATGACCTGAATATCATGTCTATTTTGATATAGCAATTTGAATAAGCATCAAAACATAAATGTCATGATGACCTGAATACACCTTACATTACAAACACATCAAATAGTCAAGAGATCATTCTAAATCCATTGTGAATTACTCATAGTGACCCTTTATCATTCACATCCTTAGGCAAGATCGCGTTTCACAGTAGGAGAAAGAACTCACTCAAAAAGATAATAGTTAGATCAAAATTTCTTGAATTTTTTGGGTATCAATGGTCGAGGTATGCATGGCCATCCAATTTGAGATAGAGGCTCTTACAGTCAGACACCATTTCAATCCAGAATTTCCAAAGTTGTTAGATTTTCACATACAAGTAGAAAACAAAGAAAAGATTATGCCCCCAGTCATCACTCTCTAAATCATGTAAAGGACATCATCAAAGAGCTCAAAGGGACACAATATGCAAAAATCTCAATGTAAATCAGTAAGCATACAAGGAGATAAAAGCATGGAAAAAGCATAGATTATTTTTACTTTTTGTTTGACTGTGTTGTTGCAAATGCAAAATCCATTTTGGAGATGAGACTGACTGACTGACTCAAATGAAGCTTCAAAGGACTCTGACTAGATATGACTCATCTGAGGTATACTAGAGACCATAGGATATGGCATTGCTTGCCCCCAAGTGTGAACATTGATAGGATACAGATGCTTGAGCTGATTGGTGTATAGACCAGCTTATTGAAATAAGGATAGTAGGAACAAATCGGGAGACATGTACAAACTAAAGCAAGACTGAAAGCTAGGAAAGACCAAGATTGCACTGATAGATGGAGCATTTGGAACAAGTGGCACCCATTTGCCAGGTTTTCACCATCTTGGTAGAGATTCTATTTTTCCTACCAAGGCGCCTATTTCCAGGTTTTCACCAAGGCACTTTTTCTTTTTCCTCATTTTTTTGAATTTTTCAATTTCTCCAATTTTTTTGTGGTATTTTTTACTTTTTTTGTGAATCATCAAGGTGCCTATTGCTAGGTTTTCACCAAGATGTTCATTTTTTCAGGACTTTTTCAGATTTTTAAGATTTTTTCAGGACATTTTACCATAGACTGAATGCCTTAGGCATAGAATTTCTTCAAATGGAGAATGTTGATTGGTTCTCAAAGCTATTCTCCTTCAGTCATTGAGAGTTGATAGGCACTAGAGCCAAAAGTAGCACTGATAACAAAGGGACCCAGCCAATTGGGTTCAAACTTCCCTTTGTGTTCTCTATGTGATTGATTTTTAGGATTCTCTCTCAAGACTAGATCACCAACCTAAAATTCTCTATGTCTCACTTTCTTGTTGTAGCCTCTAGACATTCTTTTCTTATATACTCTGAGATGATCATATGCTACTTGTCTATGCTCATCTAGTAGCTCAAGTTCTTGCAACCTAGACACTCTATAGTCATCATCAGTTACTAGACCATGCATTCTGATTCTTAGTGATGGAATTTCAACCTCAATAGGTAGTACTACTTCAGACCCATAAACTAAAGCAAAAGGAGTAGCCCCAGTAGGCATTCTGATACTTGTTCTATAGGCCCAGAGAGCTAGATTGATCATGAGATGCCAGTCTCTTCCTATTTTATTAATTGTATGTTGAAAGATTTTCAATAGATTTTTGTTTGAAGCTTTTGCTTGTCCATTCCCTTGAGGATAGTAGATAGATGACCAATGTTGAGTGATCTTGAATTTGGCACATAAATCATCTAAGTCCTTGTTCTTAAATTGTCCCCCATTATCTGTGATTATAGAATGTGGGATCCCATATCTGCATATGATGTAGTTCAAGATGAACATAGATATTTGTTTTCTAGTTGCTTGAGTTAAGGGAACTACCTCTACCCATTTTGTAAAATAGTCTATAGCTGTAATAATGTGGGTATGCCCATTAGAAGAATGAGGATGTATGGATCCTATAAGATCAAATGCCCATTGATGAAAAGGCCATTGTGTAGAAAAGGGAATTAGATCTCTCCCTGGTGCATGAATTAAGTTACCATGTACTTGGCACTTTTGATAGTTCTTAGCAAACTTGATTGCATCTTTCTCCATTGCAAACTCCCAAGCAAGATCATATCATGTAGTCCCAATGTCTAGCAAGGTGGAGAACAAGAGGGATTAGCAAGCTAGTGGAAGAGATGGAAGACAAGAGAATGAAGGATAATGAAAGGAAGAAATTCTCAAGGGAAAACTCCTCAAGGGTACCCAAGCTAGGGAAAAAAATGTCATGTAAAGCATGTTTGGACAAGCAATGAAAGGCCAACATAGGATAAGTCACAAAATCATAATGCAATAGTAGGAAAGGATGTAGTCCAAAGGAGTAGACATGTCAAGAGACTTCATAGCATCGTGTTTTACTCTCTTTTTATTAGATCAAGACCAAAGGGGAAAAAGATAGTGAAAGGATAGAATGAATGGAGGAAAATAAATATGAAGACTAAATAGGAAGGGAATGAAAGCAAGATCATCGTAAGATAGCTCACTAGATAGCCAAATATTCATGTATAGATCAAAATTGTCAAGATCAAAGAGAGAAGATGGAATGGATGAAATATGTAGAAGAACTATGCATGATGCCTGATTGCTAGGTTTTCATCATGATACTTATCCAAGGCACCACAAGGGAGTGGTTTTCACCATAGGATGAATTTATTTCTCTTTACTTTTGCTACCAAGGTGCCTGTTTCCAGGTTTCCACCAAGGCACATTTTCAATTTTTATTTTTATTTTTGGAAGAAGGAAAGCTTTTTAGATAATGCTCCTTAAAAGGATAAAGCATGATATGCCACTAATTCAAAATGATATGCTCAAAGATGATGATAGGGAATGGGAGATGGAAGATAAAAATGGAGGATAAGGTTTTATGTAAAGTGAGTGAGGTTGGAAGATAGGAGGAATAGGCAAATGAGGAAAAATGATAGAAGGTAGAAGGATAATGAATGGAAGGATTGTGAAAGGGTAGATGGAAAGAAAGGCAAGATCAACATCAACACACACCTTGAAGGGTGGCAAGAGGATGGAGGAAATGTGAATGAAGGAATACATGAAGGAATATGGCAAATGGATAGTAAAGGTTGTGGTTTAGGTGCATGGAATGGAAGAATGTTTTTGGAAGAAGATGAAGTGGAAACTTTGGAAGCTTGAATGTCAACTTCACTTTTTTCTCAATACCAGACTCTTTCAAGAAATACTTTGGAATCCATATAGCCATAGGCTTTTCATTTCCTTTTGATGATCTAGAGAGAATATCTTTAATGATGGATTTTGGAACCCATACTTGTCTTGTAGTTTTTTTCTTACATATCTCTTTTGACTTTATGCCTCCATGTCGATTAGAGGAGACATGGTGATCTTTTTTTGATGGATTCTTGTATTGCTTATTTTTCTTGTATTTAAGTTTCAAGTTACTTCCAAAAGACTTTTGGACTTGTGGAAGAAGAAGGAGGATATGACTGGTTCAGATGGGTTGGTGGATGAAAAGGATTCAAGGGTGTGCATCTATGTTGATCTTGAGGAAAGATAGGAGACAGAGGGATGTAAGGACCCAAGATGGATGGTGAATTAGGAGAGTTAGGAGGGGAAAGTGAAGGGACATAAGGACTTAAGATGGAAGGTAGACGTGAAGCCCTTTGTAGTGGTGGAAGAGGTCCAAGGATGGATGTGGAAGATAAAAAAGGGTAATCAATAAGTTCATCAACATCTATATGACAACCAAGGACATCAACATCTTTAGAGTGAGCATTAGGATTTTCACTAGGATCGTGAACATCTTGAATAGAAGCACCTTCTTTGATTGGATTGTTCATAGCTTGCAAAGACTTAGGAAGAGTAGAAAGTGGAAGTGAACATGGAGTGGTAGAATAAGAAGATGGAAGACTTTGATCTTGACAAGGATCTTTGGATAGCATAAGCGCACAATTTTTTTCTTGATTTTCAATAGGTTTAACATTGGAAGTAATAACATTAGTTTAAATAACCTTAATGGAAGTATCATCTTTGGAAAGTGCAAGTGTAGTAAGGTTATTTTGATTGTCAATAAGCTCAAGAGTGTAAGTAGTATCATGATCTTGCTTAGGAGAAGACTTAAGACATGGTAGAATGAATGAGAAAGGGCATACGGGATCAAAAGAACCATGGAATGGATAAGAGACATCATGAAAAGGATTGGATGATATGGAGTTTTCTTGATCTTGATCTTTCTTTATGTTCTTTTCTTTATCATTTTTAGAGTCCTCCTGACACGGAGCCACTTCTAAGGACAAGGAAGCATGTTGGGATTGTATGGAAGACTTTGGAAGAGATGGTGGAGGACTAGATGAAGTAGGAATTCTAGCAAATAAAGGCTTAGGCTCTTTAGGTTTAGCATTATTGAAAGTATTTGCAGCCAAGTGAAGGTTAGCTTGATTTTCTTTAAGAGGTAGCCCTTGAGGATAACTATAGGAAACCACATGAAAAGTATTAGGATCTTTGTTGGATGAAGGATTTTTGAAAGATTTGGAAGACTCAAAAGCTTTAGGAAATATATGGGTATTGGAGGAAGTAGGGGATGGAAGGGAACCATCACAAGACAAAGGTTCAGCATTAACATGATCTTTCTTGAGAGTGTACTCTTTATTTTCAGCATGAGAGTTCTTAGAGGAGAGATCCTTATAGTATTTACATTTCAAATCAGTGCAGCACATTTTATATTCCTCAATAGAAGTAGATGTATCATCTAGGTATTATTCATAGAAATCATCAAAGTCTCTTTCAAAATTAGAATCATATGAATCACCATCATGATCTATCCAATGTGACGTCCCCTTTCTAGTAAGCATGAGCACATGACGAGGAGGACTCTTAGGAATAGTGGTGTCATAGGTATCATTATATTGTTCATCATCATAGTCTTCAAAGATGGGTGTGTCACTCTCCGTGGAAGAGGTATCATAAGGGTTGCCATGTTGCTCAACATGGTATGTCTTGAGAAGAGAAGTAAGACTCTTGGGAGAATTAGAAGAGGCACGAGATCATGGAGAAGAGGAAGGTGAAGACCCAGTGGATGAAGAAGACTTGGAAGATGAGGAAGGATGAAAAGACTTAGAAGATGAAAGATGTTTGGAAGAAGAAAGTTGTGACAGGATCATGTGTATGATCCTATAAAAGGCATATGATTTAATCATTTTTTCTTTTATTTTTGTCACAATTTTATCACCCATGAAAATTTTGGAGGAAGAAAGATACTCTTCGAATTGAGCAATGAGTTCAAGATCATCTATTTTCAAGAGAGGTTCCATAACAAGATAGTTGAAATTCATGGTTCTAGAAGAGGAGGAATCAAGCATGGAAGTGATAGAAGAGATGAATAGAAGAAGGAAGACTAAATAATAAGAGGAAAAGAATCAAGAAGACATGAAGAGTTTTAGGAAGAAGAGGAAGAAGTGTGAAGGAATAAGAGAAAGGATGGAAATGGGAGACTAGGAAGACATGGGAGATGTGGAAGAAAGAAGACCAAAGAGTCATTTTGTGCAACTTGATATCATTTAAGTTCATTTGGATGTTTAGCAACATGTCATAGCACCTAAGCTTTGACCTAGACCGACCAAGGATGACTAGAAATGACAAGAATCAGTTCGCTATTTTGATAGAATTTGGGATTTTGTTGCAAATTGGATTTGTGACAAAACAAAGAGACATCTTGGGTTTAAGCAGTAATTGCATGGCTTTCAGCTCTATACATTTAGTTTCAGACAGTGTGCAATAGGAAAATAGGCATATAGACCCCTGACCAAAATCAAATTTGAAAGAAAGTTGACCAATTGAAAGTAATAAGCTCTTTGTTTTTCAAATTGTAGGACAGGTTCGCACAAGAGAATGTTGTTTCACATGAGGAAGTACCAGGCTATGCGTGAGAATGTGTTGTCTCGCATGAAAGAATGCTTAGAAAGCTGAAATCTCGCGTGAGAAAAGAACATAGTTTGATAGTTTTGGCACAGATTTAAAGGTACAAATTTCAAGACATAGATTTTGAGACATAGCGTTGGCTGTTCTCTGACAGAATATTCAGTTCTCACTCTAGAAAAGGATTTTTGCTTCAAATTTTGCAATTTTAGGGTTTTCAGTTTTGGATTGTTTATAAATTGTACTATCCAAGTTTGAAGATTATACCAGATTCGTTCATTTTTAGTAGCCAAGTAGATAAACAAGCATGTAGAACAACAAGCAAGTGATTTGAAGCATATCTAAAAATAATGAACAAGGGCAAAAGAAACCTTGCACATGAACAATCAAGTGACTAAATTTGTTCTAATCCCTATGAGTGCTAATTGTGTATGTTCCAAAAAGTTTTGCAATAACGCACATATTCCTGAAAATGAAAAATTGGCCTCACTAGGGTTTTTAGTAATGGTCTGACTCTACAAATTTTATGATCCAAAGAGGTGAACTCCAATCCCAATGCACTAGGGTTTTGACACAGTCTAAGAGTTTAATCAATTAGGAGCTGCTAGGGAGATCTGACAACCCAACAATGAACCACACCTATGAAGATTTCTTCCACAAGGATATTTATATAGCAGTTGTCACTACCATGGTGAAAATGGCTATTACCACTTGAGGTTCTATCCACATGGTTGACCCAATTAAGAGAATATCCACTACGGTTAACCCTCTCTAAAGGTGACTCACAAAATATACCACATGGGGACTAGTTCCAGATTCAAGGATCTGAGTTTTTGATACTACCCAAAAAGGGAGTAAAGCATAGTCCTCTAGCCTTTTCACTTTTAACTAAGACAAAGTAGATAGATAAATCTGACACACTAAGACTAAGATTATCTCACAAAGATCTATGATGTCAACCGCTTGTGATCTATCAACCTCTTCGAAGAGAGAATGTATCAATCAAAAGTTGGGGACATGCAAATCTAGTAGAACGTGAGACTCTCTTAGTATCCTCCCTACCTACAAGGGTTCCTTTGTTGAGAAGAGTTTTGCTAGAAACCCACTCTCTCAAGATCCACAAAGAGTGTTCATAGGGCCTATTTACTATGTGTAACAAAGATGCTGAAAGCAAATCTATGTTCATTTTTCATAGCCCAAAATGAAGTCTATGATATGAAAGCAAGAAAAGTCACACAAGCTTGACACAAGAGAGTTTGTTTTATGTCCCAAAATGGAAGTCTTATCAGCTGAGAAGATTACCTAAATTCCTCACAATGTGCTTAGTAGATTTTTACCTATTTTAGCAATTTTTGTTGAGCTTTTCCATGCAAGCAAGCCACGAACTCTCCAACAAGCCAATAAGCAAACAAGCAAACAAGATATGCAAGGTATATTCAACTTATGCAAACCCTAGGGTTAGATCTAAAAAACAATTGTTAGGAGCAATAATAACCAACAAATAATCCAAATGGCAACTCATATCATGCATTAATCATATGAAAAATAAGTGCATACCCATCACAAATTTTTTATTTTATTTTTTTTGCACTTGACCTAGTCAACAAGATCTAATTTTTTTTATATGATTTCGGCCACAAAAATGGAAATGAAAAATAGAGATGACCCCTACTAAAAAATAGAGAGCTTTTCAAAAATGTAAAAATTCTAGAAAAATCTCTTCATTTGAGCCCTAGAGACCCCTTTTACCAAAATAGACTAGTTTTTGTAAATCAACTATTTGATATATTATATTGCATCCAAATTTAAAACACAAAAATAGACCCCTGTAGAATTTAAAGAGATTTCCAAAAAATGTAAAAATTTCCAAAAATTATGCTGATTTGCGTTGAAAATGAATTGTTTATCAAAAATAAAAAAAAAATTATTAAAAATTCAAAACATCTAGGAAAATTCTAAATTTTTTTTCGAAGCTTCCCTAATATGTCTCCAACTTGAAAAAACAATTTTAGACCAAAACTCCAAGCCATTTGGGAGATAAAATTAAATCTTTGAAAATTCAGGGTTTTAGTCTCCAAGCAAATCTACAGAAGTGGGTTAGCTCCAAAAACAATCAAAACCAGCATGTAAAGGTGGGTTGCCCCATGGTGGGTGCCAAAAATGTGTGTTAATTTTGTACCTAAGCTGTAGACACAACACTTCAGTAAAACATTAGAGGTTAGCAAAATTGAAATCATGCTGTGAAATTGAAGCTAAACTAACCAGGCGATTTACTGTCTTCTAATAGATGTGAGTATGTATTCTCAGATTGGACCGAGATCAGTGACCTTGATGACACCTAAATGAAGGATTTGAATGCAAAAACCTAGATATGAATTAGATGCAACTTAATCTATATTTTTTATTTTTCTATACAAATATGATGAAAAATTGATATGAAATTGATCTAGGATGAACTGATATGAAATTGATATGCAATTAATCTAACAATGATATGAAGCTAGAAACTTAGATGAATTAAAAACAAGATTGATCTCACAATAGCCTTGATTCGCAATAAGATTTGATTCTCCAAATTCTAATTCTTCAAAATAGTTGTGCAATTCGTAGATGATTTTTGGCAGTAAGCTTGTAAAATTATGAGATTATGAGATGATTTGTGAAGAGCTGAGCCTTGATTTTATAGAAATCCAAGGCTTTGCAGGTGCATGGAAAAGCCATAAATCATTCTTGATAAAATCAGGTTGATTTTTGAGTTTTTCAAAAATAAAAGATAATTAACTCACAAAAATCATGCAAAAGCCAGGTTTAACTCAAAATAGAGTTTAGATCAAATTTCAACTCATCATCAGATGTTGAGTTTAAATTTAAAATTGATTGTTAATTTCTAGTTGCCTGCTTTTCTTGATTGTGCATGATTTAATTATAAATTAATTTAAAAATAAAGTGATTTATTCTCCACTTAACTGATTTTGAAATTAAAACAATTCATTTATGGGTTAATCAATTATTAAAATAAAACTTTTATTCCAAAAATAATATCATTAAATATGACAACTTGCTTTAATTAATTAAATAAGAATATAATCAATTAATGATAAGAATTTTGATTTATTGTCAAATTTGAATAATATAATTTAGGAATAAATGTAATTAAATTTAATTAAATAATTAAGTGGCAGTATTAAATCTAATTAATTAAATATTTAGAATATTCAATTAATCAAACTTTAGGATAAATAAGATTTATCACCAAATAATCATTAAATTAAAAATAATTAAGATAATAAGGAATATTGCTAAGAATATTTCCTAATGTAAAATTTAAGATAATCAATTAGAATTCGATGATGTTCAGATGTGCCTTAGGTTAGGACTTCGATGTTGATTTCATTCAATTTGAAGATATAGGAGGTTAATGAACCTATAGCCCATTTTTGGGGTATTACAAGTCTTTCCATCAAGAGTAATAGATCCTATACGTTTAATCAACCAAGGTGCATTGTTACCAACTCTAACGACTCCTCCATCATAATTATTAAACTTTATGAACTTCTTCATATCACCAGTCATATGATGTGAACAACCACTATCTATAATCCAATCAAATTTCTTTTCAACTTGGGAAACTAATGTTTTTTCTTCTTTAACATCAGACTCAGAATTTTCTTCTTTAATTGCTACAAATCATATTTCATCATTATTCTCAATATCACTTTCACTCAAGGTTCTTTCTATACTAGCTTCAAGATCTTCATCATTAGCATAATAACAATCCTTAGATCTTCTAGGCTTGAAATTATTTTTGTACTTCTTAACTCTCTTAGGACATTTAGATGTAAAATGACCATATTCTTGACAAGTCCAACATTTAAAAAATTTCTTACCATCTGGTTCTCTTTGCACAAGCAAGGCAATACCTTCTTCAATCTTTTTATCTTCTTCATTTCTAGATCTATTGTTGCCGGCATAATCTTCACTCACACTGGTACTTCTTGACAAAGTAGGACAAATACTAAGAGCACTGAATGTTGTCTCCATTCTAGGTAAGTCTCCTGATAACCTTAGGTTCATCTCTGCTACTTCCAATCTTCCAAGAAGAGTCTCTCTTGTAAAGTGTGTAGTACAAGGTATAACTTGTTCAATCATCTATGTTGTCTACTTAAATACAGGAGTCAATGTCCACAAAATTTTCCATATCACTTCATTCTCTATCTTTGATCCTCCATAAGATTTTATCCCTGCAACAATTTCTGACATTCTACTAATGTAGCTTCTAACAGACTCATCTTCCATCACTCTAATATCTTCAAATGCACATATCCAATTATGTAATCTAGCTCTTTTTGCATGTTCATCACCTTCAAAAGTACAGTGTAAAGCTTTCCACATTTCATGGGCTTTAGCTAAACATTTTACCTGACTATACTCATTCTCTAGAAGTGTTGTCAAAAGTGCTTCTCTTGCAAGTATGTTACACATGAATAGATCTACCTCATCTTTAGAACTTGTTTCAAGACTGTCTTCTTCAATTATAGTCCTATCATTCTTTGTAATCAACCAATAACTTGGTCCTAAACACAATAGATGTGTCTTCATCTTTTCCTTCCAGCTATCAAAATTTACTCCATCAAACTTAGGGTTTTCTTTCCTAAAATTCACCATGGATCTCCTTAAGTTGTTAAACTTTCCTTTCAAGGACCTGCCACTTTGATACCAATTGTTAGAAAGTAAAGTCGACCAAGATAATTGAGAGGAGGGGCTGAATCAGCTATCAAATAATCATAACCTTTATCAACTTCAATAGCATTTAACCATGTAAGAAATGTAATTACTAACCATACAAAGATATTCATACACAATGACACAATAACACAAGATATGTTGACTAGGGAACCTCTTGATCAAAGAGTAAACCCCAGTGGGAAAGATGCCCACAAAAGATGCACTAATATGAATTTTCCTTGTGAAAGGATGGAATCTGTTAGGAGTCTTATGAAATACATTCAGTACATATGAATCCCTGTTAGGAGATTTTGAATCCCTGATAAAATATTCTAACCCTGTTAGGAGTTATGGAAGATAGAAGGACCCACTGCCCAAACAGCTTCAGGGTAAGATCACTAAACACACTGTCCAAATGACCTTAAGATTATTCAATAGAATAATATGAAATATGTTACCTCCTCACTATGCCAAACCACACTCACTGCTACACCAGATCTCAATTCTAGATCTCTATACTTCACACATCTTCCTTCACAATTTTGCTTTCACAATCTATTATGTGAGTATAGAGTGTAGGATCTAAGCCTACCATGTCAGTGTAATCCCATGCAAAGGCTTGCTGGCTATCTTGTAAAAGCTACAGAAGACTAGACATTTGAGATTTAGTGAGGTTTTTATTAACATTCAGTTCCTTTCCTGAAGCAATTTCAACTCTCTTAAATTTTTCTAACATTAGCACTTCTGCTATGGATGGAGACTTTATCTCATGAGGTGGCAAAGTGTGAAGGTAATCAGGTGCTGCAGGAAATTGAGATGTGGTTTTCTTGGGCAGTATTGTTTGAAGGGAACAATTTGGACCATCACAAGATGACTCCTCAGAACCATACTGGTTGGTAAGGATTGTTGCAAGAATGTCATCTTCTTCTTGGGATACCATGAATGGATTTCTCTCAATGACCATGAGTTTTTGTACAGAGCTTACTTCAAGGGTAGCATCTCCTAAGTCGGGCCAAACAAATTGATCAAGTTCACTTTTGGGTTTTACTAGAGAATACAGAGTTAACTTCTTGGTATTTATTCCATCTAATATGGTCATCTTCCCTGAACAGCATGCAATGCAAGCATCAACCATGGCTAACCAAGGCCTTCCTAGGATTAATGGATAACCTCCAAGAGTGGCTTTGGGTGACAAGACTATAAAATATGAGGGGTACTCTAAAAAATCTAGAGTAATAACAATATCCTCAACCATACCATCAAGCTTGATTATGGAATTATCAACTAACTGCAATATTGTTGGTGTGTCCTGCAAACCAATGATATTAAGTTTTAGCAAAAATTCTCTAGTCATAACATTAATTGATGCTCCCAAGTCAATTAAAACATTCTAAATTTGGGTACCATTAATGAAGATGGTTACCATTAGACTTCCTGGATCTGAATACTTAGGCATGACAACTTTTCTTAGCATGAGATCAAAGAGATGGCCTAAGACATGGACAGTATCAGGGTCTTTCTTTTTCCTTCTAGGCTATTTGATACAGGCTTCTTTAATTGCTTTGGTATAGACTGGAATTTCTTTAAGGGTATCCAACAAGGGAATCTTCACTATCATTTGTTTGAGCTGATCAATCAAATTAGTGGCTACAGGATTTTCTTTTGGAGGAACAACCTAAGACAATCTCTATGGATAAGGAGGATTCTTAGGCACTAGTGCAGTTTGGGCAATAGGTGGAACATCAATAGGCTGGTTCACAGGTATGTCCTCAACATTAGCAACTTTAGTTATTATTGGCTCCTTGGGTGCAGGTAGTGTAGTTCCTGATCTAAGATGGATGTCATTAACATGCAAGGAATAAGCTTGTTGCTTATTATTAGGATTTAGAGTGGGATGAGCTAGAAGTTGAGTCAGCTTTTGAGGATTGCTATTTTCTATAGGAGGCGGTGACATAATAGCTTACTACTAAGGTGGAGGCATTAGTGCTTGTTTCTGATTAGGCTAATTAGGTCCCCACTGAGGTTGTGGTTTCTAGTTACCATGAGGTTTCCATTGGCTATTCTGTTGAGGCTACTGATAGGAGTTATACTATTGTTGGTATGGGTTAAATGGCGGTTGCTATGGATAGGCTTGGTTATAGTATGGTTGTTGATTGGACCAATTGTGATTCCAATTCTGACCTTTAGGAGCAAAATTTTGGGGGTTTTGGTTTGGCCAATAGCTATTATTATTATTATAACCAAAATTATTCAGTGGTTCCGGAGGCATACCTTGTCTCTGAGCCCATGGATGCCATTGAGAAATGTAGAAAACTTCTCCATTCTCCTCCTCTATAACTTTGAACTTAGTGGGCATTGGGTTAACATCCATAGATGCAACCGTCTTACATTATAGTTTCTTTTCCTCTCTCTGCAATGAGAATAGAACTCAACAAGCACAACATCTGACTCTTCCTTCTTCCTCCTTGCTTGCATGCTATCTAGCTGAGTGGTGACATCATTAATTATGTCTTTCTTGAAGTCAAATAGTAGATTAGATAGCTCCATTTTAGATACTCTTGAACCACCATTGGACTTATGCGGTAGGTCTCTAAGTCCCCTACCCTTCTTCAAAGTGGCCCTTGAGTAATTTTGACATATATTCTTTATGTCAGCCCAATCTTTTTGCATGATATCACCTCCTACCATCAGTTCTAGAGCCTCAATACTTCCATCATTCACATCTTTTAAAAAAAGGTGCTTCTGAGATGCCTCATTTAGCTGGTGTTGAGTATTACACTGTAGGTTGAACATAAATTTGGATACATAATCCTCCAAGGTTTCATCCTCCTTCTAATACATTTTGAAAATGTCATCACCTTTCAAATCTTGACCTCTACAGTACTCTTTGTACTTCAAAAGAAACATCATATGCATGGCATTCCAATCTTCTATAGCATTAGCACCCAACCCCATGAACCATCTCAAAGCAGCTTCTTTTAGAGTTGATTTGAAAAACTTCAACTTGTGGGCATCAGTGGTATAGTCATAACTCTAGCAAAGAATATCAAATTCAAAGAGAAAGGTCTCAGGGTATTCTATTAGGAGGCCATAAAATTTGGGAAGTGCAGCAGTAGGTATATTTTTCAAATTTTGGTTGCCTTGTTGTTGAGGTATAAGAAAAGGAAAGGGAGCTTGAGAAGCCATTCTTGGAGGAGGACCTTGTGGTGGTGGCTGATATACAACAAGAGCAAGAGGATTATCTTGATATTCAAGTTCAGCAAATAGGTCATTCAAATGCAGTGATTCTTCAGATGATGAAGAGGATATATGTTCCTGAGCATTAGCAAATGGATTTTCAAAGGGTTCTTCTTCATTCTCACTTTTTGGTTCTTCAATTTGAGGATTAAATAAATAAAATGGTTCTCCTTGGTAGTTACAAGGAAGAAATCTCCCAAGGTGATCTCTCCTTCTATGCATAAAAATGCTTACTTAAGTACTAGCTTAAAACTAAGACTGCAACTACAAGGATTAGTTTGAATTAACACCGTCCCTAGTAGCGGCACCAAAAATGCTTGGCCAAATAATGGTATTAGAAACCCAAAGAAATGGACTACCTAATTCAGGATTGGACACCCCCTAATGCACTATTTGGTCTCATTTAATTATCGAATAGGGACATAAACTTGGAATGGAATCTGCAAAGTATATGCTTCAAACCTCCTCTTCTAAGCCTATCTAAGGAATTCAAATGCTTATGCTTCAAGAAAACTAAACTAAAACTGGTAAGCAAATGTATTCTAATCAAAGCAGGAAATTATAGCTAGTAACTACTCCAACTGACTATGCTGCAAGAATAGGCTACTAATTCTAGTATCAGTAGCTACGGGAATAGTAGAGTTCTAAAACATATAAATGAAGAGGAAAATGAGCTCTACACTAACAAAAAAATTCACTTATCAAGTGGGTCCCCTTGAATGAGTGAATTAGAAGTAAAATCAAGATGAAAGTTGCAAACTTGAATTGATTACACTTGATTGAAACAATATGCAAGAATTCTATATTAAAAACCAGTTTGTTTGACCAACTCCAAAAGAGTCACACAATTATTTAAAAGGAAACTACCACTAACTCCTAAACCTACGATCACTTCATAATGAGGATCAATTACAACTCATAAAGTTTCACAACAAAAACATTATTGACCATGAACAATCCTAGAATATAACACAAACTAAATCTATGTGTTGCATGTAATAGAAAGCATTGACTTGCTTGTGAAGATTCTACAATCATGATTGGCTTTGATGACTCCCATGCTAGTACACTGGTCGTTGAATATCCACATTCAAATCCTACAAGATAATTAATGCACACATATCCAACCATATACATATATATCCACATCATCAATATTAGGAAAAGATATTAGTCTTAATTATCACTCTTGCAAACCTACAGCTATAGGAGGTAAATACCCAAAACATAGCTTAGGAGAGAAAACATCCATTAACATGTATAACTATTATATTCACAATTCTTGTCCATGAAATTAAGCAGCTATTATGTCTTTAGAGGTATCCACATTCCATCTTATGTTCACACACATATATAATCATATACATAGAAACCATAAGTTCATATGCTTAAAACCATAAATGTATGTTTATGTGCAATCAAATGTCTTAGAAAGAGGATAAAAAGTGGTGAGAAAGATGGCTAATTTAGAAGCCCATCACATGGTGTAACTTACTATCCCAACATCCAAATTGTATGGCCTCTTGGTGAAAGTAATTGTACATAATGTACTACAAGTGTACAGAATCATGGGCTTGAGAAACAAAGGAAAGCAATTTTAAATCCTTTCCCTAGGCAAGATAGTGTGATTCTTGGCTAGGAAGAATTGAAGAACAATAGACTTGGATGGAAAAAGCTTGTGTAATCATGTGCCCTAATGGACATGGATGGTTGAGATGTATGTTTTGATGTTAATAATAGGTTTGTAGGGTCTCTAGAAGAACTTGAGTCAAATTGGAAGCCTAACCCTCACATTTGGGCCTATTTCATAGCAAAGAAGCCCAAGTTGGAACAAGGTGTTAGGAATAGTCCCAATAGATAACTAAGAGGGGTGGTGAATCAGTTATCTACAAGTTTCAATTCTTTGTCCAATTAAGTATACTTAAACATGAGCATAAACACAGTGAAAGAACACTTGAACACAACACCGATATTTTGGTTATGGGGAAACCTAGATAGATAAAAACCCTAGTGGAAATTGACACCCACTAATATTATGTACTAGTGTATTATGATCCTCATTAGAAGATCCTTAACCCTGTTAAGAGTATATTTACTATAGTAGACCTAGTCAAGGGTCAAAACCTGTTAGGAGTCTTTTACAATTAACCCTATTAGGGGTTAGGACGCACTATCCAAGAGCACATTTCTCAAAGGGGTGAAGGCTACAACCTTCTATTTAATAGATACACACTATATTTGGATCTTGGTGAACTACGCTTTGACCTGCTATCTTGATCAGTTCCAATGTATGGTTGTATGTTTTTCATTGATGAAAACATATGGTAAGTAGCATGCATGGAAGACTTATGTAGTAATCTTTATATACATAAAGCATTGTCATGTTATTAGCATGATATCATGGATGCAAAGGTTGACTATTAGTACAGATAGTTATATTACAGTTTCTATCAGTAGTGTTCCTGATAGAGTAATAGGAAGTGTTCTATGTATGGTTGTCCATACATTTTTCATGAAGCCTTGCACTCTTGGATATGTAGTGAAGGCATGTTAGTGATGATACAATCATGGATGCATAGTCTGATGATAAGTAGAAGTAAAGTTATGTAGTCGCTATTCACCAATAGTAGTTTCCTATGTTTGTTCAGAAGAGCCAACAGAGATTATATTGGTTCTGGAGTTGTGCCTATCATTTTGGTATGCACCCTTGGATTAGAGCTTGGAGAAGAGTTAGTAATGTTTTGTTAAGAGCTCATGAGGTAATTTAGCTTGAGGAGAAAGATCCAGTTGTTTTGGTAGAGCTGACAGTGTGTAGTATGCGTCTATAATTATCTTAGTGGATAGGTCCTGGAATGTGTTGCGTGCTTAGTAGAGTTGACTAAATTATTAGTGGAGTTTGTTATGACTTCTCTAATATTATTTCATGGTGGTTCTAATAGG
This sequence comes from Chamaecyparis obtusa, assembly GCA_027943335.1. NCBI lineage: Eukaryota > Viridiplantae > Streptophyta > Pinopsida > Cupressales > Cupressaceae > Chamaecyparis > Chamaecyparis obtusa. The sequence continues at coordinate 520,887 of BSBK01002799.1, read as the reverse complement.
TTGACTTGATTATATCATTTAGAGGAAAGACATTTATAAGAACTCATTTGTGATTGCTGAAGTGTGGTTCATGGTTGAAAGAAAGAGAAGAGCAGAGTGTGTGAAGTGTTGAGCCATCAAAAGAAGGTCTATGTGAGCAAGTAAAGTATTTGTACTATACATTGGAACTAATCTAGATATCAGGTCAAAGCACAATTCACTAAGATCCAAATATAGTGTGTATCTATTAAACAGAAGGTTGTAGCCTTCACCCCTTTGAGCAGTGTTCTCTCATATAGTGCATCCTCTCCCCTAACAGGGACTATTGTAAAAGACTCCTAACAAGTTTTGACCCTTGACTAGGTCTATTTTACTAAATATATTATAAAGAAACTCCTAACATGGTTAAGGATCTTCTAGCAAGGATCATAATACACTAGTATAGAATATTAGTGGGTGTTAATTCCTATCAGGTTTTTTACCTATTTGGGTTTCCCCATAACCAAAATATTGGTGTTGTGTTCAAGTATTCTTTCATTGTGTTTATGCTTTATATTTAAGTATACTTAATTAGACAAAGAATTGAAACTTGTAGATAACTGATTCACCCCCCCCCCCCCCCCCCCCTCTCAGTTATCTCTTGGGACTATTCCTAACAATTAGTATCAGAGTCATGCCTCAGAGAGAAAGTTTAACAACTTTAGGTTGATTAGATGGCATTCTTCAAAAAAGAAAGTCCTAAGTTTGATGGAGAGAATTATCTTGATTGGAATAACAAGATGGTGACTCATTTCCAATGTGTTGCTTTTAAAGTTTTTGATGTAACTATCAAATCAGTCAAGATCCCTACCTTAGAATACCTTGCAAAGGATGATGCTACTAAAAAACAAAAGGAATTGTTTCATCAGAATGCACTAGCCAAAGAAGCCCTTGTCAGTGCCCTATCTGATAGTGAGTTCTCATAAATAAAAAAGCTACATACAACCCACAAAATATGGAAGCACCTAGAAGACATATTTGAAGGAGACAAAAAAGTAAAGGATGCACGCAGAAAGACATGGAAGAAAACATACAATGCATTAGAGATGCTGCCTAAAGAAAACATCACATCTTACAATCAAAGGATCAATGAAGTAGTTGTTGGAATCAGGAACAATGGTGGAGAGATCTCAGAGGAAGACATTATGGACAAATTGATGACTACTCTCACTCCAGAATATGAAAACAAGATCAACATCCTTGATGAGACCATGTAGCTTACATCAAATTTCAAAAGAGAGACCTTGATCAGCAAAAATCAACTTTTGAGATTTCAAGATTGAAGACAGAACCTAAAAGTGAGACAGCCTTCAAAGCAACAGTCCATGGTAAGAAATCTGCAAACACTTCTGGAAATTTTGATGATGATGATGAAGAGAAAACTCTAGCTGATTTAATTGCTATGATTTCTAGAAGAGAAAAGAAAGGAAAAGGAAAATATGAAGGTCAATTACCATTTATGTTAAGGTTTTAGGATCATTGCAAATGTAATAGCACTCTCTCATTGTATGTGTTTTCCAAATGCAACAATCTCTTACATTTATATTAAGAATGAGCCAAGAAGAGACATGTCCCTTCATGGGATATGTCTATTCATTATTATGTAATTAATATAATTACAATTATGATTATATATTTATTTTATCAATTTAACTATTTAGTTATTATGAGAATAATTATAATCTCACTTTATATATACATATATATCAATGTATATAGTAATATCAATTATTATATATATTGATATATATGAATATATATAATAAATCATTTCTCATAATAATCATATAGTCAATATTATTTATCTGACCGATGCTACAAACATCAACACTCCCTCTTAGTTAGGGAGGATAAATCAATCCAATGTCAACACTTATGACACTTGGCAACATCAATCATATGATGTAAGCAATAAAGGCATCATCCTCAAGATGTAGTCAATAGAAACATAGTCTCAATATGTGGATTGCCTCCATCAGTGATTCTATCCACAGACTCATGAGCTATGGTGTCGATTGCCTCTATCAGCGATTCTATCCACAAGCTCCTATGTGGATTGCCTCCATCGATGATTCTATCCACAAACTCATGAGCTTCAAAGTGGATTTCCTCTATCGGTGATTCTATCCACAAGCTCCTATGTGGATTTCCTTTATTTTCAATTCTATCCACAGACTCATGAGCTATGGTGTGGATTGCCTCTATCGGAGATTCTATCCACAAGCTCCTATGTGGATTGCCTCCATCAATGATTATATCCACAAACTCATGAGCTTCAGAGTGGATTGCCTCTATCGATAATTCTATCCAAAAGCTCCTATATGGATTGCCTCCATTGGTGATTCTATCCACAAACTCATGAGCTTCAGAGTGGATTGCTTCTATCAAGGATTCTATCCACAAGTAAGATATATCTATTACAAAAGAAAAGTTATTGCAAGATCGTCACCTTCCAATAACTTTAACAAATACAAGTGATAATCATTTGGAAGTCGTCACTTCTTTATGATTAACATAGGAGCTAGGCCCATTAAAAAAATTCATGATTCATTAGTATAACGATCAATTATATCAAGATTACCTCTTAAGCATTTCACCTTCAATAGTGAACTCCCTCTCAATCAACATGATCAAGATTGTCACAAGTTGACTGAACCATCTACTCCCTCTGAAGCTCAAGTTTATCAACTTCTTAACCTCTTTTGAAATATTAGACTCTCTTTGCATCTAGTCTCAATTATCAATTTGTTTGCAAGCATCAAGTTATTTCTCCCTTGAATGAAATTATCTTGTGCTTTTGTCCTGAATGTGTGTCAGAGAAAGATAACAAATAGCTCACTAAACTATATTATCCCAAAGAAATATTAATGATAACTATCCCAATGTTATAGTATTATTTAATAACTACATAAAAAAAATTATGAACATTAATCAACATGGAATACTCATCTCTTGATTAATGTAATGATCCTTTTCTTATTTGCACTATAAAAAGTGTTTGTAGCTTTTAATCAAAGAACTCTCTTTGTTCAAAAATCTGGATAGACCTGTACACATTCGGTCATAACTTTTGAACCTGACATTTTATTTCCAATCTCTCTAGTGAGATTCTTCTAAATTGATTTATCACCAACATATCTCGAATTTAGAAAAATCCAATGGTGCATTTGTGAGATATCGCCCTCGTACCGAGACTATAATTTTCTGAGACAGTCACACATTCACCATTAACAAACTACTCTCTTACATTTGCAACTTGGCTCTGATACCATGTTAAGGTTTTAGGATCATTGAAAATGTAATAGCACTCTCTCATTGTATGTGTTTTCCAAATGCAACAATCTCTTGCATTTATATTAAGAATGAGCCAAGAAGAGACATGTCCCTTCATGGGACATGTCTATTCATTATTATGTAATTAATATAATTACAATTATGATTATACATACATACATACATATATATATTACATAATATCTCTTTAGTATTATATTAATTTCTCTAATATTTACATAATAATAATAATATTTATTTTATCAATTTAACTATTTAGTTATTATGAGAATAATTATAATCTCACTTTATATATACATATATATCAATGTATATAGTAATATCAATTATTATATATATTGATATATATGAATATATATAATAAATCATTTCTCATAATAATCATATAGTCAATATTATTTATCTGACCGATGCTACAAACATCAACAATTTAAATGCTTCTCATGTAATAAGATTGATCACTTTGCATCTAAGTGTCCTCTAAGAGCTAGGAAGTTCAAAAATGACTACAAGCCTAAATACTCTAAGGAATGTTACTATACTGGAGATGGAGTTTAAGATGATGATTCAACTGAAGAAGAAATTGGATTCATTGTTATTATAGAGAAAATGAATAATAAGACAAATCATGAAGATGAGAAAGAGGAACAAGAACTAGCATTGATTTCACATGCTGATATAAGGACAGACTAGATTATAGATAGTGGTTGCTCACATCACATGACAGGTGATAAAGACATATTTGTTCATCTAGACAAATATAATGGTGGCATGGCTAGATTTGGAGATAACACTCCTAAACCTATCATTGGTAGAGGAGCTATCACATTGGATGGAAAGAACAATACTGATGATGTTCTGTATGTAGATGGTTTGAAACATAACATTCTTTGTGTTAGATAGCTACTTGGAAAAGGTTATCAGTTGGAGTTCAAAGATGATAAATGCATCATTAACAACGAGGATAAAGTTATGATTGCATCAGGCTCAAAGACTAAAGGTAATGTTTTCCAACTCAAGTCAGAAGCAAGTTGTTTTTTTCTAAAGTTGATGACAATTGGTTGTGGCATAAAAGACTATGTCATATCAATTTTGATAACATAGTAAAGATAAGTAATGTAAAGATAGTAAGAGATCTACCTAGCATAGCAAAACCAGTTGATACCATATGTAGGGAATGTGTGATGGGAAATCATGTAAGAAACTCATACAGGAGCAAGCATAATTGAGCAGAGAACAAGTTGGATCTGATTCATAAAGACCTTTATGGACCAACTCAAACAAGATCATACTATGGTGAAAGGTATTTCATTTTGTTTTTTGATGATTATACTAGAATGATGTGGGTTGCTTTCTTGAAAGATAAGTGAGAAGCATTTGAAAAATTTAAGATATTCAAGGCTAAGGTTGAGAATGAATCTAGACTAAAGATAAAATGTCTAAGATCGGATAGAGGAGGATAATTCACCTTTAACAGATTCTATGAGTATTGAGAAGAACATGGCATAAAGAGATAGTTGAGTGCACCTAGAACCCATCAGCAGAATGGAATTGCAGAGAGAAGGAATAGGATCATCCTTGATACAGCGTGCACCATCATGATTGATGGAAAAGTTGCACACACTTATTGGAGAGATGCAATTAATATAGTAGTCTATACTATTAATAGAATTCAACTAAGACCTGGCACTGAAAAAACACCATATGAGCTATGGTTTGATAATGTTCCCACAGTAAAATACTTCAAAATCTTTGGAAGCAAGTGCTACATCAAGAGGGATGAAGTAGTAGGCAAGTTTGATGCAAGAAGTGATGAAGGTATTTTCCTTGGTTACTCTACTAAAAGAAAAGCTTATAAATGTTACAATTTAAGGTTAAAGAAGATCATTGAAAGTGCTCATGTTAAGATTGATGAAAATTTTCTAGTTCAAGAAAGATATCATGATTACTCACCTATGATTGAAGTAGAACCCATACCTTCCACTAGTGAGATAATTATTGAAGAGATGTTTGATAGCATTGATGTGTTATTCAATGACCCTGAGACAAGTGAAGTAGAAACTCCAAAGGGTGATGAGATAGCATCACCTAAAGTTCCAAAGTTTCCCTCTAGATATCACTCTAAGGATGACATCATTGGAGATCAGAGAAACAAATTCACAACAAGATCAAAAGCCAAGAGTTCTACAAGCAGTGAAGTGGTATGTTTACTATCTTAGATTGAACCTTTAAGTGTTGAAGATGCATGTAAAGATTTAGATTGGCATGATGCTATGAAAGAAGAACTAGATCATATTATCAAGAATGATACTTGGGAACTGGTCCCAAGACCTAGTGATAAGAATGTGATTGGAACAAAATGGATATTTAGAAATAAGATGAATGAAGATAGTACAATGGTGAGAAACAAAGAAAGATTAGTATGTAAGGGATATGCACAAAGAGAAGGTATTGACTATTCAGACACTTTTGCACCAATTAGAAAATTAGAAGCTATTAAGTTGTTTTTAGCTTTTGCAACATTCAAAAACTTCAAAGTCTATCAGATGGATGTTAAGTCAGCATTCTTGAATGGTGAACTAAAAGAAGAAGTATACATTGAGAAACTAGAAGGATTCACTCTATCAGACAGACCTGATATGGTATGCAAATTGAAGAAATCCCTATATGGACTAAAGCAAGCCCCTAGAGCATGGTATGAGAGACTTCATGGATATCTAACAAAGACTGGATTCAAGAAAGGAGTAGCAGATTATAACCTATTTATAAGAGAGACATCTAAAGGACTACTACTTGTGGCTATATTTATTGATGAAATTATCTTTGGAGGTAATGACAAATTGAGTACAGAATTTTCCAAAGAAATGCTGAGTGAATTTGAGATGAGTATGATTGGTCCTATCAAATACTTTTTGGGACTAAATGTGTAGGAGACAAAAAAAGGTATTTTCATTTATCAGTCTAAGTATGTGAAAGAGATACTAAAGAAATTCAAGATGGATGATTACAAGCCAGTAGGGACACCTATGATCATTGGATGCAAGCTTAAAAAAGAAGATGATTCTCCAACAATAGATACAACATTGTACAAATCTATGATTGATAGACTCATTTATCTTACTCAAACTAGACCTGGTATTTCCAATGCAGTTGGCATAGTTGGAAGATTTTCAATAGAGCCTAAAGAAAGTCACCTCATAGTAGTAAAGAGAATATTTAGATATTTGTAGGGTACTATAGATTATGGTCTATGGTATCCTAATTCAAAAAATGTTGAGCTTCATGTATATACTGATGTTGATTGGGCAGGATGTGTTGATGATAGAAAGAGTACATCAGGTGGAGCAGTGTTTCTTAGTGATAGACTTGTCACTTGGATAAGAAAGAAGAAAAATTGTATTTCTCAGTCAACAATAGAAGCAGAGTATGTTGCAGCAGCCCTAAATTATTCTACAATTGTTTGGGTCAAGAAAATGGTAAAAGATTTTGGATTTCAGATTGATTATCCTATTTTTATTTATTGTGATAACAATAGCACTATCAATATGTCTAATAACCCTATGATGCATGCAAAGACAAAGCACATTGAGATCAAGTATCACTTCCTAAGTGAGAAAGTGGTAGAGAAAGAAGTCAAGTTGGACTATGTGAGTGCTAACAATTAGTTGGAAAACATATTCACAAAGCCCTTGCCTAAGGATACTTTTGAGTATCTCAAGGAGAAATTGGGAGTAATTCCCTTCCCTGATTCTACCTAGAAGAAAAGGCATCAGTCCTCAAGGACTGATGGAAGGTTGACTACTCTACCTCATGAGTAGTACCAGTGCTTAAACTGATTGGCACCCTTTTCCATTGATGTTAAAGGGGGAGTAATACATAGAGTCATGAAAAATAGAAACAAAGGAGTAATATACTAAGGGGGAGCAGTATTCAGTTTTGAAGCAGTTCAGTTGAGAAAATGGATAATATTGAAGAATATTGCAGCAAATGGAAGATTCATCTTTGGGGGAGTTTTTTTGAGGAAATGGAGAATGTTATAAAATAATTTCTCATTGGATTGGCAGTGGTTTTTTATTCCATATTTTTCCATCAATGGCAAAGGGGGAGATTGTTAGAGATTTGCCAGCAAGCTAGTGCTGACTATATGTTTGTCATTGATGACAACATATGGTAAGTAACATGCACGAAAGACTTATGTAGTAATATTTATATATATAAATCATGGTCATGTTATCATCATGATATCATGGACACAGAGGTTGACTATTAGTACAGATAGTTATATTGCAGTTTCTATTAGCAGTGTTCCTGGCAGAGTAACAGACAGTGTTTTGTGTATGGTTGTCCATATAGTTGTCATGAAGCCTTGCATCCTTGGATATGTGATGAAGACATGTTATTGATGATACAATCATGGACACATAGTCTGATGATCATTAGAAGTAAATTTATGCAGTCGCTATTCACTAGTAGCAGTTTCCTGTGTTTGTTCAAAAGAGCAGACAAAGATTATATTGGTTATGGAGTTGCAGCTATCATTTCAGTATGCACCCTTGGATTAGAGCTTGGAGAAGAGTTATTAATGTTTAGTTAAGAGTGCATGAGGTAATTCAGCTTGAGGAGAAAGATCTAGTTGTTTTTGTAGAGCTGATAATGTGTAGCGTGTGTCTACAATTATCTTATTGGACAGGTCCCAGAATGTGTTTCATACTTAGTAGAGTCGACTAAATTATTATTGGAGTTTTTTATGACTTCTCTAATATGATCTCAAGGTGGTTCTAATAGGCCAACTTGATTATATCATTTAGAGGAAAGATATTTATAAGCACTCATTTGTGATTGCTGAAGTGTGGTTCATGGTTGATAGAAAGAGCAGAGCAGAGTGTGCAAAATGTTGAGCCATCAGAAGAAGGTCTATGTGACCAAGTAAAGTATTTGTGCTATACATTGGAACTAATCCAAATATTAGGTCAAAGCACAGTTCACCAAGATCTAGATATAGTGTGTATCTGTTAAATAGAAGATTGTAGCCTTCACCCCTTTGAGCAATGTGCTCTCAGATAGTGCATCCTCTCCCCTAACAGGGACTATTATAAAAGAATCCTAATAGGGTCTGACCCTTGACCAAGTCTACTATACTAAATATATTTTAAAGCAACTCCTAACAGGGTTAACAATCTTCTAGCAAGGATCATAATACACTAGTAAACAATATTAGCAGGTGTAAATTCCCACCAAGGTTTTTACCTATGTGGGTTTCCCCATAACCAAAATATTGGTGTTGTGTTCAAGTGTTCTTTCATTGTGTTTATGCTTTATATTTAAGTATACTTAACTGGACAAAGAATTGAAACTTGTAGATAACTGATTCACCCCCCCCCCCCCCCTAATTATCTCTTGGGACTATTCCTAACAAGACCTTCAACAGATGGTTCTATTAGAAATAGGGAATATTGAGAGCGGGGTTGAATTAGTATACCATAAAATTTTACTTTTTCCCATTTATGGATATAATAGATTATCTTCACACATGCATAACATAAGAAACTAAATAACATGCATAACAATAACATCAAAGAACTCATAACACATTATTTGTTCTCGAGGAAACCCTGGCCAAGGGAAAACCTTGGTGGGGATGGTACCCACAAAGATCCACTAATAAAAAGTATCATGTTAAGGATATCGACCCTGTTAGGAGTCTATTACAAGCATATAGTGTATTAGTCTTGATTAAGGGACAATAGGCCTTGTTAGAAGCCTCAACCCTGTTAGGAGTTGTCAATACAAAATCTGATTACCAGATGAGCCCACTACCCAAACAAGTAATGTAGAATGTATACTGATTACAAAAATGGATTAAGGTACATAACCTTATGCTACTTGCATCAATGTCTTTTCTCTACTCTTACATTCTCATCATATCACCTCTTATCATCTCATTACAATACCACCACATCTATCTTTTTTCTTACAATTATAATTACATAAATACAAGTTATTAAGGCTAATAACTTTACATGGTAAGATTCCATATATCTTTATCCAAGAGTTAACATCTAGGATGTCATCCCTTTATATTGTTAAGTCATTATTTTGATAAACAAAATAATCACTTAACTCTTTACCAATTCTATCTTCGTATTCTATTTTGTCGGCTTAACATTATCTTTGGTAAAACTGTCATAACTAATTATGTACATGCCGTACTAACTTTTCCTCTAAGATGGATCATCATTAGTCATCATAGAGACTATTTTCAAGTGCACAAGCACTGAACTTACTCCAGTCAACATCGCAAACAAAAACTATGTCTGGGTACACTGGTGAAAACATTGTTTCACACTTAGACAATGCGCTCTGCCATAATTGCTCTCTGACCTTTGTGCTCTTCATGTGGATCATATGTTGCAATAATGACAACATCTATTTACTCACTTTAGCCAAATTTACAACAATCTCCCCCTTTGTTATTGGTGGCAACATATGAGAAAATTGGCTAAGTGTACAAGTCAAAATCTCAAAATTGTATCAAAATTGTGGCCATAGTATAGAATATGTATACTATCCTTATAACTCCTCAAAATATAATCTCTAATACAATACTCCCCCTAAGAGTATCAATCCTTATCATATATATCAATTTTTTGCTCTAATATCTCTCCCCCTTTGACAACAATGACAAAATAAGGTAGGGAGGATTTACAAAATTGTATCCCAAAAATATTATACCTTCATTTTCTTATTGCAAAGCCAGTAGGCTTGCAACACAATCTGCAAAATCATCTTTCATAGCTTCTATTTCCTTCTCCCATGATTTCTTGATGGAATCTACCACATTGAGTAATGTGTTCAGTCCATGAGCTGCTATTTGACATGCTTGGAGGTTGTCAAATTTGAATTTCTAAAAGGATGTCTTAGCTATAAGACATTCTTCTAACTACTCTTCAATGATGCTCAACTTCATAGAAATGTGTTCTCTCAAAAGAGTGAGTCTCCTCATTTTTCTATTCCTCTCACCTTGCAATATTCTTATTTCATCATAAAGTTTCCTAACTTTCTTTTCAGTATCACAAACCTTCACATTAGGTCTAGAAAGAAGGTTACATTCATTCTGAATCTTAGCTTCCTTCAACTTGATATTCTGTTCCTCTTCTACTATCAGAATCTCTAGCTTTGTACACTATATGTACAATGATTTTCCTATCTCCAAATGCTTCCTCAAGTTCTTGATACAAATATTAAGACTGCTAATATCATTTTTGATATTCTAACTAATGTTCAAAAGCATTTCAGCTTCATAAGTTGCTTGAGCTCTCACTTTTGCCATATCAAATAGGTTAGTGAATTCATTGTTAGAAGTGCTCATTACCTTTTTAGCTTTCTCTAAAGGATCTGCCTCTATGATTTTTTTAGTTACAATGCTTTGTAACTTCTCAGTAAGGTCCTTCAGACTCCCTTCAAGGTTCTTCACTTTCTTGATTGAGTCTGCTCTACTTCTTTAGTTCTATCTGGTTCATTAAGAGCTGAATTGTCAACAATGTTTGCTAAGTTCTTGAATACATTATAATTAGTATCCAAGGTGACCTTAGTACCTTCGACATTCATAGTTTCATCTTCAATGTTAATAGCTGAAGGAGAGGGAATATCATCTTGTTCAACTTCAACTTCTTTCTCTGCTGCAACTGATGGCTCTCCAACAATTTCTACCATGACCTTGTTTATTGCTTGCTATGTGTTTGAATTAACTTCTTCATATCTACCTCCCATAATCAAAATGGTTCTCCTTTTGGTTCTCAAATGGGTGCTGAATGCCTTCAAAATCTACTTCAAGTGTACATCATCTCTCACATCACAAAGCTTCTTTACTAGATTCTCTCTGATAGAAGTGTCTTCTTCTTGTGCTCTCTTCCTTCTATATACAAGTTTGTTATACAAGTCATCAGGTATTTGACCTTGAATAGTATCAAACTTATTATTTTCCAAAATCATGTGCTTCACAATAGCATTCTCCAAGTTAAGTATGTATGAATAATCATAAAGATTATAGTACTTATTCATTCTGGTAAAGTCTCCATCTTCAATAATCTTCTCATTAAGCTTTTCAACTTTAGGTTTCCAAGCTTTCTTCTTAACCAAAGTAGTGTCATCATCTTTAATTATTGCAACTTTCCTAGGAACTAGTGGCACCATAGTTTTCTACCTTTTACTAGGTCCAGTAGCAATTTCTTTCATTCACTTGCAAGGTGTAGAGGAAGTGGATCTAGTAAGTCTTCTTGCTACTTGTGCTTTTTCTAGTTCCTCTACTTTCACCTTCACAAGTGGTTCTTTCTACTGTACTTCAATTGGTGGGGTAGACAAAACTTCTTTCTGTTCACTCATTCTAATTGCTGCTGCTATGTTCTTTGCTACCAAAAACTCATACTCTGTCAATCTTGAATCCTTCAATATTTTCTTTATAGTGTTGTCAACTCTCTTCTTAGACTACTTCTCTTCAATTATAGCTTTTGTAGAGTTGAAATTCTCTTCAAAAGTTCCAAACCTTTTACATTAAGTGTCCAACTTACACTTAAGTAACCTGCCAACATATTCTTCTATTTCAGCCTCAAATATCTCATAGCCAAGAGGTTCTATGAACTCAATTCTAGGTTCCACTACTTCAATATAGGTAAAATTAATGTCAACCATAAAACAGATGTTATCCATACATTTCTCCACAAGAGACTGTGGAATCCTTGATTTGGTAGTTACCAATTTCTGAAATGTCTTCATCACTAACATAGCACTCTCATTCACTTTGTCAATAACATGCCTCAAATATACTTTATTTATCCTTTCCATAGTAGATTGTTCATCATTCCAATCATTTTCAATGGTGTATGTAAATCTTCTCAATAAGTGGGAAAACATGTATGTGATTAAGGATGAAAATCTAAATTGTGCATACTTGGTCTTCTTAATCTTCTCCAAGTTTTCAAACAATTGAATTCTAAGAATTTCACACATATCAACTGGTACCTTGTCAACACACATTAAATAAGCAATATGTACCATACCAGCTGCCATATCATCTTCTCTAGAATTTGCACAAAACTTAGTGGTTAGGATTTTGCATAGGTATCTAACATCATGTTGTTTGATTTTGCTAATCACAATTCCTTAACCATTGTAGGTTGATTCTATGTTTTCCATGACTATTTTCCTCATATTCTTCTCATTTAAAGGAATAGCACCAACTATAGACAAACTAGTGACCTCATGAATTAAATCAACTGTAATGTCTATTACTCTATCCTCTAGCCAAAACTTCCCATTATGAATTCTGCTCAAGATGATTTTAGTGCATTCTTCATTGTCAAACTCATACTGCAAAGCATACTTAACAATCTCATTGTCTTTAAAATGTTCATATCCTTGTTTCAATGACATATCATGATTATAAATCTTCTGATACTCACTGGTAAAATCACTATCATTGAGGGTTTCTAACTTGCATCCAAGATAACTTCTCACATTCTCCAAATGCAAAACTTCATCTAGTACAGATGATAATGCTAAACTAGGGTTATCTTCTTCCAAGGGTTCTATTGGTTCCCTCTTCATTCAAGGTCTATTCTTATCTATGAAATTATGAATTAAAGATACATCCATGATTTCTTCTAGTCTCTTATAATGATTCAAAGATCTATCAAGATAAATACCTCAAATTCACAATTTTAGGGCTTCCACAGATTCGACGCTTCAATCTTTCACCAAATCACTGTAAAATGCTTCCAATCTCTATTCTTTTCTCTCCTAAACACTTCAATTCTCTTTGATAATCAAATAACTTTGATCATAACCTTTATTACTTCAATCTTACTTAGGTCTGACATCGCATTCAATTCTTTTGCTACTTCTTTCCAAAAAGTAGTTTCTATTAACCTGCAAAACTTAAAACTTCTTGCGATCTCGCAAAACATAATATTTTCTTTTGTGCTCTTAACCATAGCATTAGTAAATCATAAACTACCTTCCATTAACTGCACAAGACTTAATTCATCATAAATCTACTTCTACTCTAATTCTAAGTTCCTAATCTACTACAATTTACATAAATTAAGTGCTTAAAGATAGGTTAGGTAAGGATTCATTCTTACCACTTGATACTTCACCTTTCTGATTAACCTTCAATGTTTATGTCTCCTTGATCTCTGCCTTTAACAAACTTTACTTCATCTGCATTACTACAACAACCTTTCTATCTGTTACTTGCATCTTCATTTCTTATTGCATGATTTCTAGGGTTAGGGTTAGGATGAAAAACTCCATTGTTCATTCTACAAAACCTTGCTATATGTCCAATCTTGTTACATATCTGACAAACAATTCCATTGTTCCCATATCTCAGTTTTTGCTGATTGATTTATGATCTGTAGTTTCTAGCAATATGTCCAACCTTGTTGCATCTATAACATACTACTCCATTTCTTCTATTCATATCTTCAATAGGTCTCTTATATGCATTGTTAGTATTCCTAAACATTCTACTACCATAATTATTCTCAATAACTTTAGGTTTTCTACATTCAATAGCTCTATGTCCAAAACCATGACAATTATAACAATAACCATTAAGAGGTTTAAATTGTTTACCTGTGCAATCTCTCTTCATGTGACCAATAGTATTAAAACCAAAACATCTACCTTTGAATTCTCTTTGCATACCTTTGGGTGATTCTTCTTGCTTTGATGATTCTTCTTCTTTAGGTGTGTCTTTAGATTTGTTGATCTCATCTAACTTCTTCTCATCTATGCTTTCAGATTCTTCCAGATCTGGTTCCTTGCTTTCATCATTTTTTCTAAATAGATTAAATCCAAGTCCAGTCTTATCATAGGATGGTTTCCCAAAAGATACTTGTTCATTGATCTTCTCACTATTTGAATATAGCCTTTCAAGTTGTTGTTTGGATTGAGTCAATTCACCTTTCACAATCTTATTGTATTTCTCAAGTTCTGCATGCTACAAATTGACTTTCTCGAATTCAAATATTACTTTGCCAAGTTTAGATCTTAATTCCTTATTCTCAATCTTCAACCTTTCATTCTCAAATCTTAGATTTGCTTCATTTTTGTCATTTCCATCTTTCAAACTAAGCTTCAGATTTGCTACTTTCAGTTCATGCTTAAGGATTACATTTTATTTTTCTAAATTGTCATCACAATCTTCAATAAGAACTTTGGATTCCTTTTCAGATTTTAGATCTTCTACCTTTTTTTCAGCTTCTCAATAAGATTCTTTGAATCATCATATTTCCTTTTCAGAGTGTTTCTTTCATCAGTAAGCATATCAATCTATTCAAGAGCTTCTTCAAGATTCTTCTGTAGTTGATCCATATCCATAGAGATCTTACTCAAGCTGCTAGGCTTTCCTTGAATGATTCTTCTCTGAGTAACTAAGCTTTGATACCAATTGTTAGAAATGGGGAATACTGAGAGGGGGGGGTGAATCAGTATTCCACAAACTTTTACTTTTTCCCAATTATGGATATAACAGATTATTTTCACACATGCATAACATAAGAAAATAAATAACATGCATAGCAATAACATCAAAGAACTCATAACACATTATTTGTTCTTGAGGAAACCGTGGCCAAGGGAAAACCCTGGTGGCGATGGTACCCACAAAGATCCACTAATCAAAAGTATCTTGTTAAGGATATTGACCCTGTTAGGAGTCTATTACAAGCATATACTATATCAATCCTGATTAAGGGACTATAGGCCTTGTTAGAAGCCTCAACCCTGTTAGGAGTTGTCAATACAAAATCTGATTACCAGATGAGCCCACTGCCCAAACAAGTAATGTACAATGTATACTGATTACAAAAATGGATTAAGGTACATAACCTTATGCTACTTGCATCAATGTCTTTTCACTGCTCTTACAATCACATCATATCACCTTTTATCATCTCATTACAATATCACCACATCTATCTTTTTTCTTACAATTACAATTACATATATACAAGTTATTAAGGATAATAACTTTACATGGTCAGCTTCCATATATCTTTATCCAAGATTTAGCATCTAGGATGTCATCCCTTTATATTTTTTAGTCATTATTTTGATAAATAAAATAATCCCTTAACTCTTTACCAATTATGTCCTGTCAGCTTAACACTGTCTTTGGTAAAACTGTCATAACTAATTCCGTACATTCCATACTAACTTGTACTCTGAGATAGGTCATCATCAGTCATCATAGAGTCTTTTTTCAAGTGTGCAAGCACTAAACTTACTCCAGTCAACATCGCAAACAAAAACTATGTTTGGGTACACTAGTGAAAACATTATTTCACACTTAGACAAATTTGCAATGCGCTCTGCCATACTTGCTCTCTGACCTTTGTGCTCTTCATGTGGATCATATGTTTCCATAATGACAACATCTATGTACTCACTTGATCCAAATTACCAATAGGTTCAACACTTCACACACTCTGCTCTGCTCTTCACAATCAACTATGAACCATCCTCCATCAATCACAAATGATTGCCTATAAATATCTTTTCCTCTAAATGAAATAATCAATTCATCCTAATAGAAATACCTTGAAATCATAATAGAGAAATCATAACATACTCCAATAATAATTCAGTCAGCCCAACTAAGAATGCAACACATTATGGGGCCTGACCAATAAGATAATTGTAGACGCACGCTACACAATATAGACTCTACCAAAAAAACTAGATCTTTCTCCTAAAGCTAAATTACAACATGCTCTCTTTATATAACATTAGTAACTCTTCTTCAATCACTAATCCAAGGGTGCATACCATAATGATAGGCTCAACTCATGTACCAAAAAAATCTCTATCGGCTCTTTTAGATAAACACAGGAAACTACAACTAGTGAATAGTGACTATATAACTTCACTTCTACTGATTATCAAACTCTATGTCTATGAATGTAATATCGCTAACATGTCTCCATCACATATCCAAATGCGCAAGGCTCCATGATAAATGTATAGACAATCACACATAGAACACTACCTGTAACTCTCTTAGGAACACTGCTAACACAAGCTACTATATAACTGTTTGTACTAATAGTTAACCTCTGTACCAATGATATCATGATGATAACATGGCCCTACTACATATATTGAAATCTTACTACATAAGTCTTCCATGCATGCTAATTACCATATGATGTCATTAATGACAAATATACAACCAGTACTAGCTTGTTGGTAAATCTCCAACAATCTGCCCCTTTGGCATTGATGGCAACATATGGAATGAAAAACCACCACTAATCCAATGAGAAATTATTTTATAACATTCTCCATTTCCTCATCAAAACTACCCCAAGGATGAGCTCCTTTATCTACTACAATATTCTTCATTTCCTCAACTGAACTACTTCCATGACTGAATATTGCTCCCCCTTAGTATATTACTACTTCTTTGCTTCTATTTTTCATGACTATGTATATTACTCCCCCTTTCACATTAATGGAAAAGGGTGTTGTTATCACTATATAAATTTTTCAACCTGTTAGCACTAGTAAAAAAAATTTCATGGTTCTATCTCTTTTTTTTTTTTCTTTCTGGCCTTTGCAAATGTTTTTAGGTCTCTGGCTCAAAACCCTTGAAAATTTTCAAAAAGCTAGCCATGGGACCTTTAGAATTTCAAAATACCCTAGCCCTATTCTAATTTCATGTTACTTTATCCAGGTGACTTAAAATATTCAATCTACATGTGCTAATTAAAAGACCATCTTTAGGTTTGCAATTAGGTTTTCATGTGTCGACAGGCCCGGTATCTCAATCAGATGATTCCTGATTGACGGTTGGCATGTAAGTGCATAGAATGTTTTGAGCCTTTCAGACCTTGCACCAACCATCCAATCTTCCTAGTGGTATAAATTTCTCAGTGGGTCCTAATTGCCACCTAAGCATAGTTGGCGGTTCCTCATTGGCCGATGGATTTAATGAAGTGGCATCAATGGGCCCAGGTGGGGTCATGTTGTCAGTTGTCTCAGAATCATGTGGTTGTCGCATGATTGCACAAAATATTCAATCCCCTTGTGATCATGTGATGACTGTTGTTTTCAAATCTTTCCTAGATGTATCAGTGGGACCTGGTTGCTAGTGTGTCTGTCAAAGGGGTCCTGACATGGCAGTTTGTCAGTGGGGCTAGATTCTTCAAGCAGTAGAGTAAAGAAAGATCATGTGGCTATCGCATGATTGCATGGAATATTCTTGCACCATGTGATCATGCACCCACCATCTGATTAGGTGTCGATCAGTTTGTTTGTAGTGGGTCCTTTATCTGGTGACTCAATGATTGCAGCGAGTGGTGGTGTGACATGTGGCATAAAGCGGGCCCAAGTGGGGTCAAAGGGTTTAGCAGTCCAGATAAATGAGGATAGCGGTGCCGAAAAAGTTCAAAGTGTTCACTGGTTTGCAGGGTTAAGCTGCAGTTAAATATTTCATCTCATGAATAGGAGAGTGCTTTGTCATGTGATCACTAAATGTAAACCAGGATTCCTTTTAGGGTTAATCTTGGGATGCCTAGGAAGGTGAGGATCTGATATTCAGGACTTAAAGTTGAATCAATTTTAAATAGGGACTGCCGATCTATTGTAGGTGCCATAAAGTGACTATTTATATTCGAATTCAAATTTCTGTAGAGGGTTTGCAATGACAGAAAGTACCAGAATTCAATTTTTGAGCAGCTAGAGTGGGTGAAAATGGTTTTCAACTATTGCAATGTGGTCCAGGCTACCATGGGTAGTTGCAGAGAAATGTCTTCCTATGGGAAAGTAAATGAAATAGTACTCAAGATGTGTTGCAGGGGTCATTTTGGCTAGATTTCTTAGAGTTTTGTGATGATTTTGTACTTGGGACCAGTACAGGGCTAGATAGTTGTTGAAATTGGACTATTTGATCTTACCTATTGTGGCTTGGTCCCTATGGTGTTTGTGTTAATTCCTCAGTGGTGTTAGGTGGTTTTGAATTTTTGATTTGGGAATAATCATTATGCTTGTCTTGTTACCCTGGTATAAAGGGAATTGTTATGATCATTCGAGGGGATTGGGAGTTAGGTATTCAAATCTTTTGGTTGTGAGTCCTCTTCTCAGTCTAGATTGTAATGATTTGTTTTAGTATTTTTTGATAGTAGAAAGAAAGTTGCAGGTCTAAGCTGTAATTTGCAAGTATGGTTTTCTCAGACTGATTGTATACACTTGAGGATTCTTCATACTTAATGTAGATACATGATTCTTCTCTCTCCTTTGTGTCAATGTAGATAGATTTTGAACTTTCTAGTTCATTGCATATTAATTTATGTATGTCTTCATTCTTGAGTTCTAATCTAGGATTAGATGAAATAATTCTCTAGATGGGACATAGATTTATCTCTTGTCTATTTAAGGATATTCTATAAGTAGTAAAGGAGATTGTAAATGTGTTTATGACTTTGAATCTCAGATATACTCTGGTGTGTGTGTATAGTTTGTCTAAGAGGTCTTTCCCAATGGATGAGGCATTGGCCTAGATGAGTACTTCTTTATTAACATATATTGATTGAGGTTGTTATGATTCAAGCACATAAATTAAGAACCATCCCTAAGTTTTAAGTCTTTTGTTGTATAAGTGTTCCACCCTATAGTAATGGAGAGTCAATGAATGTGAGGTTAGCATTTAGCACTTTCTTACTATTCAATATATTATTTAGACCCAATCTTTGGTGTGTGAAGTATAGTTTTCACTAGATTAGGTGCACCCGCCTTGGTTTTACAGAGCCTAAAGCAGAAGAGGGAAATCTTGTCCCTACAGTTGGTCCAGTTACCCTAAGATCCCTATACATTTTGGAGCTAACCATCCCTAAAATCTATCTGAGGGTATATTGGTAGCCTAAGAGCATAAGCGTCATGTTGAACACCAACAAGATGGTGACTCTGCTGGAGAAACGTTACACAAGTTTATTGTAACCAGTGGGTCATCATTGGAAGAAACAGGGTTATTCTTCTCCCTTGTCTTATCTAGCTCATTTGGGTATTTTGTAAAGTGAGGAAGTTGTATTGTAATATTCCCAATATACTTGGGTGGTGACTCAAACATCTCTGCAGTAGTGCTAGTCAGTAGATTTTTATCAGATGAGTTATAGAGCTACTAGGTCTCAGAGAAAGGAGCATCCTGAAGATATAATGGAAGAAGGTATTCCAAGCACTTCTATGCCTAGTCAGACAAGGGGAGGAAAGAAGAGAAGAAATGTCTCTCATACTTAGAGAAATAAGAAAGATACAAGACAAGGAACTCAAACTAAGCCTAGTCAAGAAGAAAATATTTCAGAATATGAAGAGGCTGTTGATTTGGGATTGAACTAGTATGAGGATGAAATTCAAGTGAGAGATGATGAGTCTGAGATTACTCTCCCAAAATCAGAAGAGATCTTTGAAGAGGTATAAGAATTGGAAAGAAGGGTCCAAGAACAACTTGCCATTAGGCAATAGAGAGAAAAAGATAAAGAAGATAAAGTAAGACAAGAAATGATAAGGGCTGATTAGCTAAAGAGGCAGTTGTTAGATTTGGAGGCAATTAATTTTGTCCCAGAGCCTGAAAGAGTAGAGGAATAGCCTATTGTGTATAAAAAACATGAGATAACTAGGCCTAGAGATAACGGAAAACAAAAAACTATTGGAGTGCAAGTTAGTGAATAGATTCATGTGGAAAACCCATTAGATCAAGGGTTGAGATTAGATGCAGACCTTGAGAGGGCTAGAAAAGAGAAAGAAATGTAGGCTAAAGAACTAGAGAAGGCAAAGTTGGAGGCTACTACTATAGAAATGAGGAAGAAGATTGATTTTCTCAAGCATACCTCAAGGCCTTCAAATTTTGTTGCTTCTTTCTTGGGGCAAGGTGGAAATCATGGTAACCTTGCAGCTCAAACAAATGGTATTCCAGGTGTTGCTAAAATTCCTAATGGTTCAAACACAAGGACATCTACATCTCAAGGGATGGACACACCACATGGAGTTCCTATTCATGAAAGGTACAAACAATTTTTTGTTTGGGTATTCCTGGTTATCCTAATGTCATTCCTGATGAAATTAGAAAAAATCTCCCTAAGTTTACTCGAAATAATGTCATCACATGTGAAGAACATCTAAAGAATTTTATACATGTTATAGATGATTATAATGTTGAGTTTGATGATGTTATAATGAATTTATTTGTGCAATCCCTTACTAAGGATGCTACGGATTGGGTTAGAGGATTGCCCCATTCTAGTATAGGGTCTTGGAATGAATTCAAGAATTGTTTCAAGGAACATTATGGAGATAAAAAAAATGAGGGTTTTATTTTGAATAAATTCAATAACATAAAAAAAAATAAGAATGAAGAGGTCCTTGAATTTAATATAAGATTCCAAAAGGCTATGCATAGGCTACTACAAGTTATCAGATTAGATGATAGGGTGTGTCTTGTGACATACTTAAATGCTTTGATGCAAAGATGGGTTACCTCTTAAGGGATAAGAACCCTAGAAATCTTGAGGAGGCTTACAAGTTGGCTATCAACATAGAAAGTAATAGAAGAATATCAAGAAAAATAGGAAGAAGAGATGATTGTAGGCCTCAAATGAAAAATAAGAAAGAGATGGGAAGGTCTGTTGATTCTAAGCCCAAGGAGGATGACAATCTAAAACAAATTTTGAAGGCTTTAGAAGGAGTGAAACCTGATGAGAAAGGAAATAATAGGGCTGTGGCTATGGAGAGGTCAGTTCCAAAAAATTTTAGCAGATAGCCAATAATGCAAAATTACCCTTATAATACTCAGTGGAAAGATGGCAAGCCCATCTTCCCAACCAAGCAAGATAGGCCTAACAGCAAGATCCCTGATCGTTTACATAGGAATTCAATAAATATGACTGATGATATCCCATGGTGTGCTTCTTGTCAGTCTCCTCATGACCCTGAGTATTGTGTTATTGCTTTGAACTTACAAGAGAACCAAGAACAAGAAGAGCAGTATGATAAGAGTGGTTGTGGAATGACTTCTTCATGTGTAGGGGATGAGATTGACTTTGATGAAGAAGATGAAGAGTTTGATGATGTTGGATGTGGTGTGGTAAAATGGGAGGATAAAGTTTCTTTAAGGAGACCATCTAATGAAGAAATTGCTCAAATCACTATAGACATGGTCACTCAAGCTAGAATCAATTACAATTTGAGGAACAAGACAGTTGGAAATACAACTAGTAAACTAGGCAGTATGTTTATCAAGAAGATAGAAAATAGTGCACAACACTCTAAGGGAAAAGGTAAGGGTATTGATGTTGCTAATCAAGTGAAGGTAAAGAAGAAAATTGTACCTACTGTAACACCTAGGAGTAAAGCAAAGACATTAGAGATAGTTGTTCCCATTCCTCAGAATGGAGAGGAGTCTTCTCTCAAGGACAAGTCTGATTTGATAAAGGACAAAGTTGTCACTATTTTTGAGGGAGACATGAATGACCAAAAGTATGTTCCAATTGATATGACTAAATTTCTATCATAGATGACTATCAAGGTTCCACTTTTGGAAATGATGAGAATAAAAGAACATAGAGTGAAAGCTCTAGATTGGGTGAATGGTGTTTCTTCTATAGGAATCCAAGAGGTGAGTATAAATGACAAACATGTGGCTTCTTTGGAAGATACACCTAAAAATAAAAATGAAGAGATTTTTTCTAAGATTCCTCAAATATTCTTGGATACAAATGTTGTAAACAATGCATTAGGGACAGTTGATTCTTTCTTCTTGTCTCTTAGGATTAATGGAAAATTTTTGAAGAATTGCATGATAGATTATGGGGCATCAAATATTGTCATGCCTACAGAGATCATGAAGTCATTGGGACTAAAGGTTGATACACCTCATGGAAGATGCCAAGCTATGGACTCAAGAGAAGTACCAGTTATTGGTACCATTAAGGCT
Organism: Chamaecyparis obtusa; assembly: GCA_027943335.1. Classification (NCBI taxonomy): domain Eukaryota; kingdom Viridiplantae; phylum Streptophyta; class Pinopsida; order Cupressales; family Cupressaceae; genus Chamaecyparis; species Chamaecyparis obtusa. The sequence goes on along the minus strand of BSBK01002799.1, from coordinate 498,587 downwards.
TTGCCTTATAAATTAGCAGCATTTCCTGACAAACAATTAACTATGAGTGTTCTTGTAGTCGACAGTCCCCCTCAATATGGAATGTTGTTATCTAGAAAGTGGAGTGCCTCCATGGGAGGAAGTATTCAATGTGACTTGTCCTTTGCCACTTTTAGCATTGAAGGCAAAAGTGTGAAAGTTTCAAGAGAAGCTAGAACTCCACATATGATCGAGGAGGATGAAGAGGACAATATGAATTGTTTTGTGGACACTGATATTGGTTCATTCCAAGTTCAGGAGAAAGAGGTGCAAGATATGATTAGGCCTATCCTTCTGACTGATGATGAGAGTAACATGGCAGAGGGTAATGTTTTATGGACCTTGTATTTTGATGGAGAAAGTTCTAAAGAAGGTGCTGGAGTAGGAGTGCTATTGATATCCCCAAGTGGTAAGACTTTCAAGTTTTCATTCACTCTCTTGTTCCTTTGTACAAACAATGTAGCTGAATATGAGGCCCTACTGATTGGTTTGATACAAGCATCAAAACATGGAATCAAACATCTTAGGGTGATTGGTGATTCTGAGTTAGTGATTTCTCAGAATAGATCAAAGTATGCATCTAAGAATCAAAGGCTGAAACAATATAGAAATGCTATTTGGGATGAAATTGAAGGTTTCAGTGCCTTTGGAATTGATTGGGTGGATAGAAGCCAAAACAAGATGGCTGACTTGTTGGCAAACATAGCTTTAAGGCCAAAAGATATTACCTTTGCAGGGATATCCAAAATTGAGTGTAAGTCCAGGTCTTCTATCCCAGATAATATTGAGAATTGGAAAGTTTTTTCTGATGATCAAGACATATTAAGATTTTTGCAGTGTGAATCTCATTTTGATGATCAGGAGATGGATGTTAGCACTTATGTTGACATCAGAGATGGAAAAGAAAATGTCCTTGGGAAGGAAGTTTTGCAATTAAGGTCAAATAGAATCCCAAAGGGATTGGTTGCTCTTGAGAGGGAATTTGATAATAAGGAAAGGACTTGTCTTTCTAAATTTGTTGATAGGGTCAATGATTTGGAGGAAGTAAACTTAGGAACAAGCCAAGAACCAAAAAATGTTTACATAGGTAAGTGTTTATCCCCAAGAACTAGGAGAAATCTGATTGATCTTCTCAGAAGATTCAGACATGTCTTTGCATGGTCTTATGATGATTTGAAAGCCTATAGAGAAGATTTATTCCAGCATGAAATACCATTGAAGGAAGGCACTAAACCTTTTAGGTAGAAATTAAGGCTTGTGAACCCTACTTTGGCACCAAAAATGCAAGATGAACTTAAAAAGATGATGGATGCTGGCATTATTAAGCCTGTCAAATATTCTACTTGGGTATCAAATTGGGTTTTGGTTCGAAAGAAGAATGGTGACATTAGGTTATGTGTTGATTTTAGGAATTTGAATGTCAATTCTTTGAAGGACAATTATGGTTTGCCTAATATGGAGAATATGCTGCAAAAGGTTACTAGATCAGAGCTAATGTCCATGATGGATGGTTTCTCTGGATATAATCAGGTCATGGTCAAGGAATCAAAACAATTTAAGACTGCATTCACTACCCCTTGGAGAACATATGTTTATGTTAGAATGCCTTTTGGTCTGACTAATGCAGGAGCTACTTTTTAGAGAGCTATGGATGTGGCCTTTGCAGACTTCATAAACAAGTTCCTAGTGGTATATCAGGATGACCTCACAGCATATTCAGATAAGGAAGATCAGCATTGTGAACATCTTGAGAAGATTTTTATCAGGGCTTTGGAGTATGGGATTTCTTTGAATCCAAAGAAGTGTTCTTTTGGTGTTGTGGAAGGTAAGCTCTTAGGACATATTGTGTCCAAGGATGAAGTAAGAATTGACCTTGAAAGGGTTATGGTGATAGATAGGCTCTCACCACCTAGAAATGTTTTAAAAGGAATACAGTCTTTCTTTGGGCAAGTGAATTTTCTAAGAAGATTTGTTACAAATTTTGCAGAAATTAGTATCCCTATCTCTAGGATGTTGAAAAAAGAGGCAAAGATTGAATGGAATGAAGAAGCAGATGAATCTTTTAGAAGTATCAAAAGGGCCATCAAAGATGCCCCTATTTTGAGGACACCTGATTATGGTAAGCCCATGCAGATTTTTTCCTTTGCTTCTTGTCATACAATTGCAGTAGTTTTATTGCAAAAGAATTCAAAGGGATATGAACAACCTATATCATTTTTTAGCAAATCCCTACAAGCAGTAGAATTGAAATATGATATTATTGAAAAATAGGCTTATGCCTTTGTCAAATTTGTCAAGGCTTTCAGGTGTTATCTTGTGGGAGCTAAGGTAGTTGCTTATGTTCCTAGCGCTACTGTTAAAGATATATTGGTGCAACAAGAAGTCTTAGGGAGGAGATGTAGATGGATCAACAAGATCCAAGAATTTAATATTGATATCCAGATCACAAATCTGGTAAGAGGCTTAGGTCTTGCAAAATTGATGGCACAAAGCAATTTAATTGAAAATCATATAAATGTGTTAGAAGAAGAACAAAGGCCATATATTTGTGATATGGATTGTTGTGATTGGTACAGTGATGTCATTGGTTACTTGTAGAAATTAGTCCTTCCCCTTGAGATGGATGAAAATAGAAGAAGAATTGTCAAGTTGCAATCTCCAAGGTATGCCATTATACATGGTAAGTTATGGTGGAGAAGCAATGAAGGAGTATTGCTAAAATGCATAGACCATGAGAGTTATGAGGCTCTGTTAAAGGAAATGCACCAAGGTGTGTGTGGAGGACATTACATCGAAAAGACCATAGCCCACAAGATCCTTAGGTTTGGATTTTGGTGGCCTATAGTTTTTAAGGATACCCATCAGTTTGTAAGAGAATGTGATGCATGTCAGAGATTTGTTGGAAAGTTGAAGTTTAATGGGAATTTACCACTCAGACCTGTTGCAGTTCAGGCTCCTTTCTAGAAGTGGGGTATTGACTTCATTGGGAAAATTCCAACCAAGTCTAGTGGTGGACACTCCTACATACTAGTGGCAATAGACTATTTTACCAAGTGGGTTGAAGCTATCCCTACTAGAAAGGCCACTAGCAGGGTTGTGACTGATTTTGTGATGCAGAATATCCTCACTAGATTTGGTTGCCCAGAGACAATTGTGGTTGATAATGAAAAGTGTTTTAGATCACAGGAGTTTAGTGATTTTTTTCAGCAATATGGGATACACATTTCATTTTATTCCCCATACCATCCACAAGGAAATGGCTAGGCTAAGTCCAGCAATAAAAGTCTTACTAAAATTCTCAAGAGGGTGTTAGACAGAAATAAGAAAGCCTAGGACTCAAAGTTATGGTGGGCACTGTGGGCTAATAGGGTAACGATAAAGAGGGCCATATGTTGTGCCCCATTTGATTTGGTATATGGAATAAGTGCTAGATTGCCTTAAAATAACTTATTACAGATGTATAGTTTTATTCAAGCATATGATGAAGATTTGAATGATGAGATGAGAGTGAGAATGGATGAACTGATCCAATTGGAGGAGGTAAGGAGAGATGCACATGAAAGAAATGAGACATTCCAGAAGCAATGTAAGAACTTGTTTGATAGAAGAACTACTCAAATGATTTTTGAGATTGATGACCTGGTCCTGATGTGGAATGCAAGGTTGGAAGATAAGGGGAAGCATGGAAAAATTTGATCCAATTTGGTTGGTCCCTTATCTTATTGAAAACAAATGGGGGACAGATTATTATGTCTTGAAGGAATTAATTGGTGGTACTTTGGAATTTCCCATTCATGGACAATTTCTAAATTTTTACTTCTCCTGAAGTATCTTTTCCATGAACAGTAGTTTAGGTTTTCCCCTATTTTTAGTTTGTCTATTTTTGTTTCTAGGTCAGAATTTTGAGTTGGTCTGCTCTCCTAGTGATTCTGAATCCTTGCCATGCCTGCAAGAGGCATGCATCCCCTAATATGAGCCATTGTTAGCACTGGTAAAAAAAATTTCATGCTTCTATCTCTTCTTTTTTTTTCTTTCTGGCCTCTGCAGTTGTTTTTAGGTCTTTGGCTCAAAACCCTTGAAAATTTTCAAAAAGCTAGTCATGGGACCTTTAGAATTTCAAAATACCCTAGCCCTCTTCTAATAACATGTTACTTTATCCAGGTGACTTAAAATCTTCAATCCACATGTGCTAATTAAAAGACCATCTTTAGGTTTGCAGTTAGGTTTTCATGTGTCAGCGGGCCCGGTATCTCAATTAGATGATTCCTGATCGATGGTTGGCATGTAAGCGCATAGAATCTTTTGAGCCTTTCAGACCTTGCACCAGCCGTCTAATCTTCCTGGTGGTATAAATTTCTCAGTGGGTCCTAATTGCCACCTAATCCCAGTTGGTGATTCCTCATTAACTGATGGATTTAATGAATTGGCATAAGCAAGCCCAGGTGGGGTCATGTTGTCAGTTGTCTCATAATCATGTGGTTGTTGCATGATCACACAGAATATTCCATTCCCTTGTGATCTTGCAATGACTATTGTTTTTGAATCTTTCCTGGATGTATCAGTGGGACCTGGTTGCTGGTGTGTCTATCAGAGGGCTCCTAACGTGGTAGTTTGTCAGTGGGGCCAGATTCTTCAAGTAGCAGAGTAAAGAAAGATCGTGTGGCTGTCACATGATTGCATGGAATATTCTTCCCCCATGTGATCATGCACCCACCGTCTGATTAGGTGCCGATGGGTTTTTTTGTAGTGGGTCCTTTGTCTGGTGACTCAGTGGTTGTAGCGAGTGGTGGTGTGACATGTGGCATAAAGCGGGCCCAAGTGGGGTCAAAGGGGTCATCTTCTTAGTTTGGATGGTAATGATTTGTTTTAGTATTTGCTGAAAGTAGAAAGAAAGTTACAGGTCTAAGCTGTAATTTGCAAGCATGGTTTGCTCAGAATGATTGTATACACTTGAGGATTCTTCATACTTAATGCAGATACATGATTCTTCTCTCTCCTTTGTGTCAACGTAGATAGATTTTGAACTTTCTAGTTCGTTGCATATTAATTTATGTATGTGTCTTCATTCTTGAGTTCTAATCTAGGATTAGATGAAATAATGCTCTAGATGGGACATAGATTTATCTCTTGTCTATGTAAGGATATTCTATAAGTAGTAAAGGAGATTTTAAATGTGTTTATGACTTTGAATCTCAGATATACTCTGGTGTGTGTGTATAGTTTGTCTAAGAGATCTTACCCAATGGATGAGGCACTAGCCTAGATGAGTACTTCTTTATTAACATATATTGATTGAGGTTGTTATGATTCAAGCACATAAATTAAGAACCATCCCTAAGTTTTAAGTCTTTTGTTGTATAAGTTTTCCACCCTATAGTAATGGAGAGTCAATGAATGTGAGGTTAGCATTTAGCACTTGCTTACTATTCAATCTGTTGTTTAGACCCAGTCTTTGGTGTGTGAAGTATATTTTTCACTAGGTTAGGTGCACCCACCTTGGTTTTGTAGAGCCTAAAGTAGAAGAGGGCAGTCTTGTCCCGACAATTGGTCTAGTTACCCTAAGATCCCTATACATTTTGGAGCTAACCATCCCTAAAATCTATTTGAGGGTATATTCGTAGCCTAAGAACATAAGCATCATGTTGAACACCAACACAACCTTCATGCTAATATTTTGAAAATAATCCAGTTTAAAGACCTAATGGTTAGGTTTCATGTTGAAAAACCCTAGTTTTAACGAAAGCCCTAGTTGGTTTTGAATCTTGTTATAATTTGATGTTATTTTTTGGCTCACTAGTCTCCCTAATAAAACATGTGTCATTACCGACCCCCTTTATTCACCACTTTATGTTATGCATTTAGGTTTTGAAATTGGGGTACCTTTTAATTAATTATTTGTTTCAAAGCCTAAGTTCCCGGTTAATTTTCAATAATATTAGACCCTTTAAATATATGGTTGTTGTTAAACTGCAAGACTGCTTGTTCTCAGAATGTTTGACATGCGCTTTAGCAACAAAGCACCATCTGTCCAAGTGGGCCCAACTGGTAATGGGGTGTGTTGGCATTTAAAGAATGAATCACATCAACGGTTGTTGCTATACCATTGGACTAAGATGATAGCCTTTTAAGCATCACAGTATAGAGACAACCATTTGATGCTATATGGTGGATGAAAGGTAGGTGGGGCCTTGAATTTCCATATCATTATGACATGTGTGCATCTGATTGGTTGATGTAAAATGATGTGGTGGTTGATAGGACTTTAAAATGTTTAAAAGGATTTCAGAAAGGGGCCCACCCATTTGTAAATGTGGTGTGTTGTGATTTGACGAATAGACAAGTGATGTGTCACAGTGGGGACTATTTTTCTAGATGGTTAAGGTGTGACAAGATCTTGCAGTTTTCGTTATACCACTGGGATAAGATGCACATTTTTTAGGGTCAGCGGTATAGAAACTACCGTTGATCTTTCCTGATGTCATAAGATGCTACGGTTTGTTTTAGTGACTTTGATTATGTGTAGTCGCATGATATCTTGATGTTAGTAGTTAAGTCCCTAACATTCAGTGACTCAGAGAGTGGTTTGTTCTTTCTTCTTAGTCACTAGATCATGTGATGGTAGGCCCGCGTAATAAAGAATATACAGGTGGACCTAATATCAGAAGATACTGAAGTGTCAATTTTCTATTGGTTGCCATGTAACTAATATGGTAGATTGTCAATAAGCTCAGAGTGTAAAGTGATTCAATGATTCAGCGACTAGGATGTAAGCATCAGTGTCTTCTAAATTTGGGGGCTCTAATAGTTTGGTATGATGAATTTAGCAAAGATGGTTTTCCCTTTTGTTTGTGTATTCTCATAATAAGTTGTTAGGGTTTCTAATGTTCTAGCAATTTGGAAAATGAAGTGGTTGAGAGTTCTCTTAAAAGGTTGGTTGAGAATAGAAGCATTTGGCGAATGGGTGAAATAGGTGAGCAGGGAAGTTAAAAAACCTTCATTTGCTTAATCGCATGATGGAATGGTCAGTGTTTAAAGTATTGGGAGATTCAGCGAACCCTTTGTTCACTGAGTCTTGTAATCAAAAGGTGATTGTCTTATTGACTTGGTGAATTAACAAGGATCATTGATTATGTCTATGATCAATGGTTGAATCAAAGTCATAGTTTAATGCAGGTAGTCAGGAAAGAATTTAGTGATTTAGAGAGAAAGTGTGTTCACCAGTTCACACATTAAACATGCAGTTAAGTTTCCCTTTTAGAAAATAAGATATAGCCTTTGTCGCTAATTCTCCAAATAGTGACTGCGGTCAGTTGTTTAGGCTATGTTATGCTTGTTCATTGGTTCACTAAATGGAGCTTGAGTTAAGAGATTCATTTTGTGAATGAGCAAAGTTGTTGATTGCTAGTTCTTTGAATGTGAGCTAGGGTTAACTTTTCATTAAGCGATCATGAGACTATGCAGTCGCTGATTCTCTAGATGGTGACTCAGGGTTAGAAATGATGTCTAGAGATCTTGTGACTAAAGATAAATGTAAACTAGGATTCTTATAAAGTTAGGTCACGGAACCCGAGTAAAATGGAAGGATCTAACGGTGATGTTTTAAAGTAGATCTCAGTTTGAATGTTGACCGTCGATGGGCTATCTCATGCCAAATATTTAGCCATTTCCTTTCAAATTCAAATCTTTTCAGGGTTTCTCTCTGCAGGGTTTGTAGCAATAAATATTTATTTGGAAAAAGGGTTGAGTTTGACAATTTTGAGTTCCCAAGCGAAGAGGTGTACAATAGGTGGAGATACTAGTACATACCTGTGTGCTATAATTGTGTCACACTTCTATGAATCATTACATGCAAGGAAACTCAAGAAGGAGCCCTCACAAATCAATCCATAGCTCCCTAGGCATGGAGTACAAGGGTTTTTAAGAATGCTCTCAGCTAGAGCTATTTAGCCTATAACCTTGCTAGTAAACCATGCAATGGGAGATTTAATGAATACAAGGGAAAGAATGCCAATATCCCCAAGAATAAAATAAATGCAATGTAATGCAAGATAATCTATGAGAATGAAAGATGCCAGCTATTACAAAGCCTCCTAGTTAAGCTAGATGAATTAATCTAAAGCATAAAGGAAACTAAGCTAGGAATGCCATGAAAATGAAGCTACTATGCAAGAAATGAAACTATGATAACATGTAGATGAAAAAGCTCAAGAATGCTCCAAATATTCAAAAGCTCCAAAGTGACCTAGAAAACCTGCAACATGACATTAGCATGAAAACCTAAGATGCAAAATGAGGAAGAGAGCTCTCCTTTTATAAGAAATGAAAAGGAAATGGACCATGGAGATTAAGAGGCAAAAGTCTTAATCAACGGTGGAGAAAAAAAGAAGCTTGATCTTGTGCACAAATATCCTCCAATGAGAAAATAGGAGTTGACTTTTATGTCCATATAAGACAAAAAGTGTTTTTTTCCCTTTTTATAAAATAAGAATAATACTTTATTTGTGCAACTTAGGATAAGAGGAAAAGTGGGGGCTTTTATTTAAATAAAAGGGGAGAAAATTCCTTTTAATTAAATAAAGACTTAGGATAAAATGGCTAGCCCATAGAAAATAATCGAATTAATGATAGAACTAGGATTTGATCAAGAATAAGCAATTTATGATTTTAACAAAAATGCTAGCAAGGGGCTAATAGTCTAGGTGACCATTTTTGGGTGTATACAATACCTAATGCAGAGAAAGTCCACCAACCTCTTAAAACAAGCAAGTAGTTACTTTTGAGCAGTAAAGGTGGTTGAGATATAGGAAGACATTCATTGCAGTATGGACAACAAGATGTTGTAGATCAAATTTGTTAAAGGAAGCTGAAGACAACATTAAAGGCATAAAGTAGGGTGGCTCATCTACAGATATCTCACCTGCTCAATCAAGTGTATTTATTGTAAACCCTTTTGGGTTGTTGTATACTTTTTAGAGTTAAGATTTTTGCAAACCCTAGAATGATCGGTAGCTTGTTGCATTTCCTTGTATATAAAGGATTTTCAATCATCATTCTAGGCATTGAGAGTTTAGGAGTCAAAAAGATAGAAATTCTAGAACCCTAGCCCTTAGTCAGAGATTGTAATATTTTATATCATTTTCTTATCAAAGAAATAGAGAAGTATAGGTTGTTGTTATTGTCTTGCAAGCTTCTTGTTCTGGATATATTGTATGCAAATGGTGAAAGGTTATACTTAATACAAATCTCAAATCTTTGTCTCTCCTTTATGTTCATTCTATGAATCTATAATTCTTTTAGAGATTTATGTGTATGTATCTTTGCCCTGAGTTCTGATCTAGGATTGGATTAAATATTGCTCAGAGTGGGATATATGTTTATTAGATTTACATGAAGGATTCTTATAAGTAGGAAAGAGTTGAGGTATTTTTATTTATGTTTAGAGACTATATCTTCTTCAAACATTTTTGTATTCATCTTATTTTCTGGTGACTCTATTGCCCAATAGATAAGGCACTAACCTATATGGACCTATCTCTATTTTATAAGGAATGATTGAAATCATTGTAATCAACAAAACATTTGAATAACAGTCTTTTACATTTATTTACTTTATATGTTGTTCTACCTAGTGATGGAGACTCAATGAATAATATGTTGTTATTTAGTACTTTCTCACTATCATCTATTGTAAGATCCAATATTGAATAAAGAACAAAGTTAAATCTATTGGATTAGGTGTACCCACCTTGGTTTTGCAGAGCCAGAAGTGAAGAGGGTAGTATTGTCCCTATAGTTGGTCCAGTTGCATATAGATTTCCCATATTTGGAATTAACCACTCCTTAACATTAGTCATAAGCATATTGGTATCTCATGGAGTGTAAAATCCTATCTAGGAACCAACAGGTGTCATTCATTTTAAGCACTGCTACTACTCCTAAGGTAGAGTGTCAACCTTCCATCAGTCCCTGAGGACTGATGTCTTTTCTTCTTTCTTTTAAGAAGAATCAAGGAAGGGAATTACTCCCAACTTCTCCCTGAGATACTTAAAAGTATCCTTTGGAAATGGCTTTGTTAATATGTCTGCTAACTAATCTTTAGTACTCACATAGTCCAACTTAACTTCTTTTTCATCTACTTTCTCTCTTAGGAAATGATACTTGATCTCAATGTGTTTTGTTTTTGCATGCATTACAGGGTTCTTTGACATATTGATAGTGCTAGTGTTATCACAATGAATAACAATAGGATAATCAATCTGAATTCCAAAATCATTTACCATTTTCTTGATCCAAACAATTGTAGAATAATTCAAGGCTGCTGCAACATACTCTACTTCTACTGTTGACTGGGAGATATAATTTTGCTTCTTGCTTGTCCAAGTGACAAGTCTATCACCAAGAAACACTGCTCCTCATAATGTACTCTTTCTATCATCAATGCATCTTACCCAATTAGCATCAGTATACACATGAAGCTCAACATTTTTTGAATTAGGATACCATAGACAATAATCTATAGTGCTCTGCAAATATCTAAATATTCTTTATACTGCCATGAGGTGACTTTGTTTAGGCTCTTCTACAAATATTCCAACAATGCTGACTACATTGGAAATATCAGGTTTGGTCTGAGTAAGATATACAAGTTTACCAATCATAGACTTGTACAATGTTGTATCAACTGCTGGTGAATCATCTTCTTTTGTAAGCTTGCATCCAGTTATCATAGGTGTACCTACTAGCTTGCAATCATCCATCTTGAATTTTTTTAATATTTCTTTTACATATTTTGATTGATTAATGAATATGCCTTTCTTTGTCTAATGCACATTTAGTCCTAAAAATTATTTTATAGGTCCTATCTTGCTCATCTCAAATTTACTCTGCATCTCCTTAGAAAATTCAACACTAAGTTTGTCATTGCCTCCAAAGATAATGTCATCAACAAATATAGCTACCAATAGTAGTCCTTCAGATGTTTCTCTTATGAATAGATTACAATCTGCTTCTCCTTTCTTGAGTCTAATTTTAGTGAGATATCCACCAAGTCTCTCATACCATGCTCTAGGGGATTGCTTAAGTCCATAGAGGGATTTCTTCAATCTGCATACCATATCAATTTTGTCTGATAGAGTGAATCCTTCTAGCTACTCAATGTATACTTCTTCTTTTAGTTCTCCATTCAAGAATTCTAACTTAACATCCATCTGATAAACTTTGAAGTTTTTGACTATTGCATAGGATAAGAATAACTTAATAGCTTCTAATCTTCTCACAGGTGCAAATGTGTCTGAATAATCAATGCCTTCTGTTTGTTCATATCCTTTACAAACTAACCTTTCTTTGTTCCTTACTATTATGCCATCTTCATTCATCTTATTTCTGAATATCCATTTTGTTCCAATCACATTCTTATCACTAGGTCTAGGGACCAATTCCCAAGTATCATTCTTAATGATCTGATCAAGTTCTTCTTTTATAGCATCATGCCAATCAGAATCATTACATGCATCTTCAACACTTAAAGGTTCAATCTGAGATAGTAAACATATTGCCTCATTGCTTGCTAATTTCTTTTCTTTTGATCTTTTTGTGACTTTTCTACTCTGATCTCCAATGATTTCATCCTTAGAATGATACCTAGAAGTAAAATTTGGAAATTTAGGTGATGTCTCATTTGCCTTTGTAGTTTCTTCTTCACTTGTTTCAGGGTCATTGAACAATACATCAATACTATCAAACATCTCTTCAACAACTGTCTCACTAGTGGAAGGTCTGGGTTCTTCTTCAATCATAGGTGAGTGATCAAGATATCTTTCTTGAACCATGAAATTTTCATCAATCTTAACATGATCACTTTCAATGATCTTCTTTAGCCTTAAATTGTAACATCTATAAGCTTTGATTTTAGTAGACTAACCAAGAAAAATACCTTCATCACTTCTTACATCAAACTTGCCTATTGCTTCATCCCTCTTGATGTAGCACTTGCTTCCAAAGATTCTAAAGTACTTCACTGTGGGAACATTACCAAACAATACTCATAAGGTGTTTTGTCCACACCAGGCCTCAATTGTATTTTATTGATGGTATAGACTACTGTATTGACTACATCTCCCCAATAGGTGTGTGCAACCTTTCCATCAATCATGATGGTGCGTGCTATATCAAGGATGATCCTATTCCTTCTTTCTACAATCACATTCTACTGAGGGGTTCTAGGTGCACTCAACTATCTCTTTATGCCATGTTTTTAATAGTACTCATAGAATCTGTCAGAGGTGAATTCTCCTCCTCTATCTGATCTTAAACATTTTATCTTTAATCCAAATTCATTCTCAACCTTAGCTTTAAATATTTTGAACTTCTAAAATGCTTCTAACTTATCTTTTAAGAATGCAACCCACATCATTCTAGTATAGTCATAAAAAAAAAATGAAGTACCTTTCACCATATTATGATCTTGTTTGAGTTGGACCACATAGGTCTGTATGAATCAGATCCAACTTGTTTTCTATTGAATTGTGCTTGCTCCTAAATGAGTTTCTCATGTGATTTCCCATCACATTCCCTGCATATAGTGTCAACTAGATTTGCTATGCTAGGTAGATCTCTTACTACCTTTACATTGCTTATCTTTACTATGTTATCAAAATTGATATGACATAGTCTTTTATGCCACAACCAACCGTCATCAATTTTAGCAACAAAATAGCTTGCTTCTGAATTGAGCTGGAAAACATTACCTTTAGTCTTTGAGCCTGATGCAATCATAACACCATATTTTTTGTTAATGATGCTTTTGTTGTCTTTGAACTCCAACTGATAACCTTTTTCAAGTAACTATCCAACACTAAGAAGGTTATGTTTCAAACCATCTACATAGAGAACATCATCAGTATTGTTCTTTCCATCCAATATGATAGCTCATCTACTAATGATAGGTTTAGGAGTGTTATCTCCAAATCTAAGCATGCCACCATTATATTAGTCCAGATGAACAAATTTGTCTTTAGCACCTATCATGTGATGTGAACAACCACTATATATAATCCAGTCTATCCTTATATCATCTTGTGAAATTAATGCTAGCTCTTGTTCCCTTTTTTCATCGTCATGATCTATCTTATTATTTATTTTCTCTATAATAACAATGAATCCAATTTCTTCTTCAGTTGAATAATCATCTGAAACTCCATCTTCAAAATAGTAACATTCTTTAGAGCATTTAGGTTTGTAGTCATTTTTGAACTTTGTAGCTCTTGTAGGACACTTAGATGAAAAATGATCGATCTTATTACATGAAAAGCATTTAAATGGAAATTGTCCTTCATATTTTCCTTTTCCTTTCTTTTCTCTTTAGCAATCATATCAATGAAATCATCTAGTGTTTTCTCTTCATCATCATTGTCAAAATTACCAAAAGTGTTTGTAGATTACTTACCATGGACTGTTGCTTTGAAGGTTGTCTCACTTTTAGGTTCTGTCTTTAATCTTGAAATCTCAAAAGTTGAGATTTCATTGATCAAGGTCTCTCTCTTGAAATTTGATGTGAGTTGCATGGTCCCATCAAGGATTTTGATCTTGTTTTCATATTATGGGGTGAGAGTAGTCATCAATTTGTCCATAATGTCTTCCCCTGAGATCTCTCCGCCATTATTCTTGATTCCAGCAATTACTTCATTGATCTTTTGATTGTAAGCTCTGATTATTTCATTAGGGAGAATCTCTAATGCATTGTATCTTTTCTTCCATGTTTTTCTACATGCATCCTTTTCTTGTTTATCTCCTTCAAACATGTCTTCTAGGTGTTTCCATATTTTGTAGGCTGTGTCTACCTTATTTATCTCTGAGAACTCACTATCAGAAAGAGTGCTGATAAGAGCTTATTTGGAAATTGCATTCTGATGGAATAAATCCTTCTACTTACTAGTAGAATCTTCTTTTTCAAGATCTATTAGGGAAGGGATCTAAACTTCTTTGATAGCCACTTCAAAAACTTTAAAAGAAATGCACTACAAATGTGTCATCATCTTGTTTTTCCAATTAAGATAATTCTCTCCATCAAACTTAGGACTGTCTTTTCTAAATAATTCCATCTGATCAACCTCAATCTGTTAAAGTTTCTCTCTAGGGTATTTGTCTCTAATACCAATTTTTAGGAATAGTACCAAGAGATAACTAAGAGGGGGGGTGAATCAATTATCTACAAGTTTCAATTCTTTATCCAATTAAGTATAATTAAACATGAGCATAAACATAATGAAAGAACACTTGAACACAACACCAATATTTTGGTTATAGGGAAACCTAAATAGGTAAAAAAATTGGTGGGAATTGACACCCACTAATATTTTGTACTAGTGTATTATGATCCTTGTTAGAAGATCCTTAACCCTGTTAGGAGTTGGTTTACAATATATTTAGTACAGTAGACCTGGTCAAGGGTCAGACCCTGTTAGGAGTCTTTTACAATTAACCCTATTAGGGGTGAGGATGCACTGTCTGAGGGCACATTGCTCAAAGGGGTGAAGGCTACAACCTTCAACTGATGGCTCAACACTTTTCACACTTTGCTTTGCTCTTCACAATCAACTTTGAACCATACTCCATCAATCACAAATGATTGCCTATAAATATCTTTTCCTCTAAATGAAATAATTAAAAACACCTTGAAATCATAATAGATAAATCATAACATACTCCAACAATAATTTAGTTAGCTCTATTAAGCACGTAACACATTCTGGGACCTGTCTAATAAGATAATTATAGACGCACGCTACACACTATTGACTCTACTAAAACAACTGGATCTTTCTCCTCAAGCTGAATTACAACATGCACTCTTAACAAAACATTACTAACTCTTCTTCAAGGACTAATGCAAGGGCACATACTATAATTATAGGTGCAACTCATGCACCAACAAAATCTTTGTTGGCTCTTCTGGATTAATACAGGAAACTACAATTGGTGAATAGTGACTGCATAACTTCACTTTTATTGATTATCAAACTCTTTTTCTATGAATGTAACATCACTAACATGTCTCCATCACATATTCAAATGTGCAAGGCTCCATGATAAATGTACAAACAATCACACATAGATGATTGCTTGTAACTCTGTTAGGAAAACTGCTGACATAAGCTACTATATAACTATCTACACTAATAATTGACCTCTGCACCCATGATATCATGTTGATAACATCTCCCTACTACATATACTAAAATCTTATTGCATAAGTCTTCCACACATGCTACTTACCATATGTTGTCATCAGTGACAAACATGCAGTCAGTACTGGCTTGCTGGAAAATCTCCAACACAAGGGTGTATGAGCATTGTAAGAGACTATAACCCACTAAATATCCAAGGCCTAAGTGGTCATAAAAATGATCCATGAAGATTTTGGGGTTTTGTGTGATGAAATTATCAGTTTGAGGAAGCCCTAGGTCCTAGAGACCTAATTAGGCCTAAAAGGCTACAAGGCCTAAAAATAGGGATAAAAAAGAAATCAATAAGAGACCTTTGTATTGAGATTTCAAAATGAAAGAATAAGCCTTAGATAACATGTTGAATTGAATCCCTAAGCCTCTTGTCAGTACTCACATGGATAGGGCTAGTTATGGTGATGAAGCTAGTTAGTAACTTTAAGTGTGATGCCTAGAAGTTTTAGCATATAAGTTGATGGGTCTGAGTCTTTGAAGTATGTAAGGAGAGACAAATCTCTAATGTGTGTGGGTGAATGTGAGAAATCCTTGGAAGGTCAATGAAGTGAAATAGTGAAGGATAGATGACAAAATAGTTGGACTCAAAGACTCCCCCAATCACTCCTTGAGATACCACAAGATGCAACACAATATTAATTATTCATTGAGTAGCTCCATACACCAGCTTATGAGAACATTGGCTCTAAAATAGTATGCATCTTGGTTGGTCCCTAGTCCCCATAGTACCATGAGATTCATGCTTATCTAAAAAATGGTATCATATCCCCCACCTCACAAACACCCAGTGCTAGAACCTTATTCATAGAGCTTCCCGCTACACCCTTGTAGAGATTACCCTATGTTATCGAGGTTATCACAATGTCCTCTCTAGATATTTAGACTCAAACAAGGCCTCCTAAGCATTACATGAGGTTCACATTTGAGTCTGTGGTACCCACATGATTTTTATGGTCTTAGAAAAGAAACTTCTTAGAGAAAGATACTACTAGCCTACCATGGAGCATGATGCATGTCAATTTGTGAAGAAATGCCTACCTTGTCAGAAACATGCAAACCTAATTCATGCTCTAGCACAAGATCTCCATCCTATTGCACCTCCATGGCATTTCTCATGTTGGGGATTTAACCTTTTTGGTAAGATAACTCCCCTCTCCTTAGATGGACACAAGTATATCATAACTACTACTTAGCACTTTACAAAGTGGGTAGAAGCAATTCCATTCAATCTCACTATAGGTGTCCAAATCTCCAAGTTCATCCTCTACCACATCATCTATCATTTTGGTATCCCCTCTACCATATTCATAGACCACATAACACCATTTGAGAATAATCATATGAAGGATCTGTGTGACCATTTCCATATCCACCACTACTTCTCTAGTCCATATTTTCCCCAAGGGAATGACCAACATGAGAAAACCAATAAAACCATTCCAGAAATCCTTTAAAAGGTTATCTTTGATTCTAGTCATGACTAGCACCTCAAAATCAACCCCACCCTTTCTTCCTATTGTACTTTATAGAGCACTCCCACAAGCACCATCACATACTCCCTTGTATATAGTGTAGAAGTCATCTTACCAATTAAATTCAAGTTACCATCACTATACATATCTCTAAAAAACTTGGTCACTAATGAAGAATACCATGTATGACACCTCACACAACTAGACTTTCTCTATGAGAGGAGGCAAAAAACATACAATCATGTGGTTTTATACTAGAACTAAAAGGTACAAGAAAAAAGAGAAAAGAAAGGAAATTTTGAGGTCACTTGATTGGGCCCTTATGCTATTATGACATGTTTTAGCTTAGGAGAATATCAATTATCTACACTAGAAGGAGAACATCTGAATGATCCCATCAGCATCATTCATCTCAAGAAGTTCTATGACTCAGTCATGTAGTGTACCCCACTAATCTAAAAAAATCATATAAAAAAATATAAGTCCTAAAAAAATCATTATCATGGTGAAAACATGACAAACAAGCACCTTGACAATACCAAAAAATTGAGTGAAGATAAATAATCCTCCAATGGTGAAAACTTGGTAAACAGATACCTTAGATAAGTATGTGTGATGAAAACATAGCAAAGGGTATCACACATAGTTTCACATATCATTATCTATCAAAATCTTGTCTCCTTCACTTCCACTCATGTCAATTGACCCACCAAACCCCACTACAAAATTTCCCACACAAACCCATATTCCCTGGGTCTTCTATTATCGCAAGCACACATTGAGAATTGTATTACTAGCCTAATTCCTAATATTTTTACATATTATTGTATATATTGGCCATTCAATTGTATCATAGTTTTATTCCATCTCTTTGTTCAGTCTCATTATACATACCTTTATTCTAGGTCATTCATCCTGCAACAAGTGATCATTATTCTTTGCTCCTCTAGTCCCATACTCCAACATGTTCTTTTGAAGAGATTCCTAATTGTCTGGTTGTCATTGATAAATCTTTTTCATTTGATACAAATTTTTAGTCTACCCCATCAACAGGTCCTTGCAGGATACATCTTTCCTCATGTCAAACCTCATCAAAGCATCTTTCAGTTAGTCAATCCCTCTTGGAAAATGACATCTTTTGGCTATTCATTTTAGTCTTGCATTGATTTTTTGGTTCTTGATTTTCTTTTTTGAGTTTCTTAGTTTCTCTACTCCTCAAAGTTGCTATAATCCTTTATATCATAATACAATACAAATGGAGACACCTAGAGCATGGTCTTGATTTCTTTTGTGCCTATGAGTTAGTTAGACATGACTCTTTCATTTTCAAAGTGTAATCATTTGTGGTTACATGTTGCACTTGGGAAATATTATTTGTTTGTGGATTCTCTAGAATCAATCCCACCTTTAATATTTTTGGGCTCATGTGTGATGCTAGGGAAATCCTTGCATGTTTTTTGTGTCAGTCCTATGCAACATCTTTGACTAGGCCTTGAGTTATTTATAACCTTTGAGAGTCATTGGTATTGCTATATCAAACTAAGTGCTCAAACTACATGGTTGTGACCTATTTCAGAAATCCTCATCCTCAAGCTTCAAAAGAAATCCCCCATCAAATCCTAACAAATAATCAATCACATTCACTTACAAATCCCTCAATCCCTAGTTTCACTAACCATAATCATCATGAATAAGGTTGTGAAAATGTTTTTTCATCCCCCTAACCCTAGTTGGCACCTTGTAGCAAGGGTTTAGATGAGCCTTGATATATTCCATTTACATGCATAACTGTATCATCATATCACTAACCATGGGAATCATCGTATCTGCATCCCATCCACTCATGTGCCCTTTCACCATAGGTATATGTTTTGCATCACACTCCACACGCCTTTTTCATATATTTAGGTTACATCATTTAAATGCATTTCCCTCTCATGATTCATTATTAGTTTGCATTGATTAAATTCATTTTCCATCTTCAAATTTTATGTATCATATCCTCATTTTATTAGGTTGCATTAAATTGATTAATTAGATTAGCGCATTATCTCATTAGTTCCATTAATTATAGCATCTCATTCATTATCTTCATTACATTTTAGGATTTCATTTTTTGTCTTAAGTCTATCATTTTAGGTTGCATTAATTCATTACATAAGTGTCAATCTATAGGTACATCTCATGCGTTGTATTCATAATTTAATATCTTAAATAGATGCATTTATTGGGTGCATTTTATTATATTTATGTTTCTTAGTGGTCATCTATCATTACATCTAATAGGTTTATTCATTAAGCTCATTTTTTCATTCATTCATTAACCTTTAAGTATTCATTAATTTAGTATCATTTAAATGATTCATTTTGCATTAATTATCTTTTAAATCATTGTTTAGATTGTAATTTATCCATCCATAATCAAAATTATTTTTTACATAATCATTACATCTCATTTTACATCCAATTTTTGTATCACATACACATAAGCATAATTTCATATATCAAGAAAATCTAATAAACATCACTTATGCACATACATCATATAGACATCTATCCCGCATCAACAACATGTTAGTACCACATCATAAGTCATGCATTAGCCTACATCACAATTGTGTCAGTCCATCATCATGTCCATATATATGCATATACATCCATAAAATTCATATGAAAAGTAACAAAGAACACATGACACATGAATCCCACCTAAACTTTGCATTATATATATAATCCCACAAAATATTATCCCTTAAAAAGAAAAGAATGAAATAATATGATATAGTTCAATGTCCCTGAATGTACATCAAAGAATAATATACATATATCTAATAAAAAAATCATGGGTCATGTGCCCCAAAAAGAATCATGTCACATCAAAAATAGAATATATCATGACTCATCTAGCTCCCTATGGGGGGCTAGCTCTATGGGTCATGTGTGTGGTCCTAAAGTGGGGCAACCTGTGATGGATCTTGTATAGCGGAGCTCAATGTCATATGAACCTAAATAATTCATGCATGGGATCTCTCTATGTTTCTATGCACACCTATACTTGTACCCTATAAATAAGGCCTTGTAACTGGCCTCCTACTCCTTGTATTCTATCTCCCTGAGGTACCTATATCTAAACCCTCGGCCTCCTACATCTGTATCAAACCCACTACTACTTGTCTATGACTATGACTCTACCCTAACCAGTGGCTTCATGTCTTACCTTGTGTGCTATGAGAAGATCCACTCCTATGTATGCTCCCCCCATATATTTTCTCAGCCTTGCACCTATCATCAAAGATCCCCCCATTGACTTGTAAGACTCTCACCTATCCTATGGCATAGTTGTGTGATACATATCCCAATACCAACCCACCTACTGGCTCAACTCTGACATCTCCACACTCAATCTCAAAATATCTTCCCTATCCACCTTTTCCTCCTCCTACGACTACCACCTCTACCCTCAATGCCCCTATCTCTTGGAGCATCCTATCTTTCCCACTAAGGAGCCTCACCCTCTCCATATGATAGTTGTCCCTCTCTTGATGAAAGGTTTATCTACCACCTCAAGCCCCTCCTATAATTCCTATACCAACTCTCCCTATAATCTATCTCTTTCTCCCTAGGTATCATCCCTCTCTCATGTCCTCTCCACTGCTTGTCCCTATAAATCTTGTATCTCCAAGAATGCCTAATTGCGCTCTTAGGTGATAGCATCTTTCTCTCCCATCTGAAAATATCTCTCTAGGCCTAAATAGAATCTTTCTCCCTATGTGTATCTTATAAAAAATGGTTGGTGGTTGCATGGGCTACCTATAAGGATCTAAACTACATAGCTAAAGAATCACCCTTGTGATCTGGTGAATATCCCTCCCCACTCATTGGACCTGGTGCTGGTGCAAGAGATTCTTTTGATACTTGTGAATTTTAGGGTAGTTCCCTTAGAACTTGTACACCATCCCCTCCCCCATCTCCACCTCCTCCATATACATCTATCACAATCAACCAATCAACCCTCCATCCCTACTAACCTTCCATCCCCTCCTCCTACAGCTCCATCCCCATCCCCATCCCCTCCTCCCTAACCCCATCATCTTCTCTCTACCTCTGAGGTGGTCTACCTCTTACCACTACCCTCACTACTACCATCATCTACTATGATATCAAAGTATCTCTCCCTCTAACCCATCCAACTCTCCCTCCACTTGCAATTGCAATCCTTTTCCTCTCTAGATGAGGCAACAAACCTAACCTCCCCACCACCCAAGGAGCCATAAGCCATTCCCTTCACTTTTCTATTACTCCTACATCTGCTTCCCTCTGCCAATCCTAGTGTACAAAATATAATTCCCTCCACTCTACCATCAATCCATACCTATCTAATGGAGGCCCAAACTATGACCTCCTCTCTCAAATAACCCCCTAATACTAATGCTCTAGGTTGGGTGCCCCTGAGTAAACCCAAACTGCCTCACCTCCCAATCATCCCTATATTGTTCAACTACATACTCCTAGTACCTAGTGATGTATGTGGGAGTCATGGCTTATGGAATCTCCCTCTAATCCTCATCCCATGATCCTATTTTCATATATCTCCTCTATGTAATACCATCCCTTAGTCCATCCAATTTCTCTCTCTAGTAATCTATATCATCTATAAGATGGTATGTGAGAGGCTCTGCCCATGTATATACTATAGGCTCCTTGACATGCCTATCCATCCTCCCAATTGGGTGAAGAATTACAATGTACTCTCAACCCTACACCTGCAGTAAAGTCAAAAAACCTAATATACATCTTGACATAACTCTACTAATATTAGTATTCTCCAAGCCTCCGACTGACCTACATATGTTATTTTTATAATAACCAATATCAATTTCAATGTCACCCCAATCCCACATGTATATAGAGTAATATAACGCCCTACTAATCTACAAATATAGAAGTAAATCCTCCATGATGCTAGTGCCTGATCCAAATCATAATCTAAGGCTAGTTGTCCATATCTCAACACCACCCTCTAGTCCTAACTAAATAATGCATGAACCATCTTAGCCTATGTCACATCGTTTGCCACTACCTCTGTCCCCCTAATAGGTATCCTAAAAATTATATAGACATCCTTTGTAGTAAAGGTCATTTCCTTAGTGAAAATATTGAAAGTGGTTGTCTCTAATGTCCACCTCTTTCATAGAGCTATCACCATGGCTATGTATGCCCTACAATGGGGCATCCTCACTAGACATCCTAATATGATCACATCTACATGCACCCAATGAGCAGGTGTGAATTCATTGGCCCTCAACATAGCTACATGTCTTTCCTGCAACCTCAACCTATCCATCAACCACTATAAACATACAAACACAGTCCCTATCATATCTATTCTATCACAAAACCCCTTTTCTTCCTAAACCCACTACCCTAATCCCTTTACTCTAATCTTTTTTCCCAATTCTCATGATCCTACACTACGAGAATGCAATCATGTTCCCAACCCTTCCCCACATGCAGAATCACATTCCCACCAAAATCCTAATTCTACCTCCTCCCACTTCATAGGAATGCATTCCTCCAGCCAATCCCTCCCAACCCTATTGGGAACATGTTCTCATAAGAACTTCAAGGTAGGAACACCTTCCTACAAAAAAAATTATCACAACCCTTATTTTTTGTGATCACACAAAAAAATTAAATCCCTAAATCTCAAACCCTACCCTGAAACTCTAGTCGGTGAGATCATGATCCCATTGGGCATGACCACATTACCACCCTTCTTGACCCCTACAAGAATGCTACATATTCTTTAAAAGAAAGAAATAAATGCAAAAAAAAAGTGACAAAGGTAGCGTCAAGATCCAAGTTTTTCGTCCTCTACCCGATGATGTCCCATGCTCCTCACCATATCCATCCATTGACTCAATCTCCCTCCATGTGCCATCACTCTAAAATGATCTAAACAACTAAAATCTCTCTCATAGCTTTATTCTCAAAAGGCTATGTTCATAAATGAGCTCCATTTTTACCCTTCTACCCTTGTAAGGGCCCCTTCTAGAGACCCTATTCAAAATTTTGGTCTCGGGGCAACCTTTTCTTGCCCCATTTATTGCCATGCCTTTTATTTTTTAGTTTGATCACATTATTAAGTCATGTTTCCCTTCCCCTTTCTTCTATCTCACCGAGGCAAATTTCTTTTCGAGATGCCACTCAGGTCACTTTTTCTTTCATAAATGCCTTCTTGAGGGGGCATTACCTAGTCTAACTAGTGTATTTTCTCATAGTCTGTGGTAATTTTGTTTCCTTTTATTCTTTGCATTAAAAAATTTTAAACATCTTTGAAATAGTGTTATTTTAACCCTACTTCAGAGAGGGGCAAAATGTAGACACCTAAATTTGATTAACATAATTATAATCAAAGTTAGTTCTCTCCTAAGGCATTATTAATTAAATATTCAATATTTCATTAAATTATGTTATCCCACTTGTTAATTAATTTCATTAATTAGCTATAGTCCAATTAATCTAACAAAAACCAATAACCATTTAATTAAATCCCCTTCCTCTATTAATTTAAATAAATACCTTTATCTATTTAAATTAGTTCTCCTTTCCTCTCACATGGAATTAAATAATACATTTAATTCTATTTGAGCAAATGGCTCCTAACTTTAACCCCTGACATAACCATCCTCTAACCACCTAACCCTTGGTTCAAATCCAACACAACCCCTTCACAAATACTAATCCCCTTTTAATTGATTAATCATCCTTGATTAGCTAATTATACCTCCACTCATTCTCTCTCCTCCCACCACATCCTCTTAAATCTCCCACTTTCCCTCTAATCCATGCCTAGTCACCCATTAGACATTTACAAAACCTTAATCATACAAATTAAGAATTTGTAATCCACTCCAAAGTCTACTTCATGTCACATCTTGTCCAATCCCAACTCCCTCTCCACTTATCAACCTTAAATGCTCTGACACCCTCAACCAAATTCTTGCACATTTATCCTCCATTCCATCTTCTCAAAATGGTCACAATTCTTAAGGCTTGACCTTTGGGATTTGAGACAAGATGTGCCTTTATGACATATATCCCCAAACCATAATGTCCTCTCAAGCTCTCTCCTTGTGAAACTTATCACAAGGCTATGATTTTGAAGAAGCACAATCCACGTGCTCACCCTCAAATGCATCCTATCCCTTCATGAGTGTTCAATCTTATCCCTCCATTTTCCCTCCTCTTTTCCTATAAAATGAGCCCTCTTCCCTTCACAAATCAGCCACCATTTGAAGAAAATTTATCACTCTCCTTTAGAGGAAAAACCTATTAATCATAGCCTTATAATGCCAAAATCCCTCTAAATCCTTGTAGCTTGAGCACACATATCAAACCAAGCATTGGACAAATCTATACATCAAGGAGACCGCTTGAGTTTGAGGTTTTCATTCTCTTTTGATTGTTGGTTTCATTTGTAGGTATAGTATATATGTTGTATTGATTTAGTTGTTTGAATGCTTAACTAGTTTATATGATCCTTTTAACCACTATTTCCTTGAAACTTAGTTTATTACGCAACTTAGATTATTTTAAATACTTTTTGGAATGACCTAGGTGTTTTGATGTAGACATCAAGAGAATGTATCATCAACAACCATGATAGTTTATATTTGTTACATGTGCATTTAATGAAAAGATGTTGAGATGTTTTAAATCAGTTTCCCACACAATCACTAAACCACAATAAAGATGCACAAGTTCTTTAATATAGAAAAAAATACCTTGTTATGTACTTTGGAAGAGGCATAGGCAATGCAACAGTGTTGGCCGTAATCATATTTGAAAAGTCAGCATGCACTTTTAGCATAACCTCTGCCTAACAGTTGAAAAATATAAAAAGGAAAAGAAAATCAACTTTAATATTCAAAATACTCTTTCCAATGATGCAATACTAGCAATAGCCAAAGTACAATCATCAACAATGTAAGTTAATAGAATAATACACCGTACTTTTAGAGAAAATCTTATCATGCAAGGTACTTATGAAGTATGATTGAAGAATTCAAACCTTAAATGCACTAGCTTCTTCAATCAAACAATTCACATGAAATGGAGACTTAAACTCTTGAGTCATATGATAGTTCATAAAAAGAAATTCTCCATCTGGGGGCACCTATACATTAAGTGGTATAATAAGCAACACATTGACAAATAAACATTTGAGATGGAACTTAGCTTTGTAGCAGATTTTAATGATAACATTAATGCCATTATTTCCATGACAAAACCTAGCATTACTCTCTCACCAGGGTTAATGTTCGGTCCAAATCAAAGTTGTCTAGCCAAACTGATTCATGGAAATTATAGTCATCTAACACTACCATTCCTACCCCAGCTAAGCTGCCATAATATGATGTGCATCTTTATGTTAGTAAACTAATTACTCTTAAACAAGAATAAATAATACCTACAACAACATACAGCTGCAACTATAACTTTATCACACTTAAACAGTGAAGTGTAAACTAATTGCTTCTAAATATTAGCAGGTAAGCATGTCTGCGGTGAGTTAAAATGAGATTTAAACTAAAATATTATTGGACTTGAATATAAATTCAAATAAGAAGCTATGATAAATTTAGCTATTAAACCCAAAATCCAAAACGTTAAAAAGAGAAAAAAATGCTTTTAACCTAAGTTGTTGATTTGGGTATGGGCATGAGTACAACTACGAGAACTGGACACATTGGTACAAACAAATTTCTTTTTCTTGTGGGTACATGTGTTTGGGGGTGTATGTGTGTGTGCATGTTATTTGATAAAATATATAGAATTATAAAACTAAATACATTTAATAGTAGCATACTTCAACATTGATCAATGTCAAATGCCAAATCATGATAAAGATAAATTATTACATGTCAATTGATAGTTAAATATTTATTATTTATCTTTATCAATTGGCTTTTAATAGTGATAATTTTGGTTTTCTGAGTTCTTGATTCTAGTTTCTGCTCCTAGACCCCCTCATTGTAATCACATTTCTTATATAATGAGATCCCACTATCCAGTGGGGGTTTTGGAGTGTAGACCATAATGGTTTTGAGCGGTAGCAAATGAGAAGTTGCACAAGGTGTCATATGTGAGAAAAACCAAATGATCAAAGGGGTATAGAGAAAAAAGGAAATAGAGAAGATCAGAAAAGAGGATTTTTTTAGAGAAAATGAGAAAAGCGAGGTTTTTTGCAGAAAATGAGAAAAGAGAGTGAAGAGAGAAAAATGATCTTTGTATTAGGCAAAATGATGTTTAGGGTCATTTTAGGGTTTTCAATACAAAAAAGGTCAAAAAAGTCTTATTTTGTTACTTTTTGCCTTTCAGTTCCTTTTGGTATGCCCGAGTATGTACTTTGGCATACTCAGATGCCCAGGTACACACCAAGGGCATACGCTCGGGAAAAACCCATACCTGGTATGGGTGCAAGATTCCTTAAGGGAATACTTGGTAACATAGCTTTTAACTGAAAAGAGTCATAATAAACTTCACAATAACAGAAATGGATAAAAGATTAGAAGTGCATCAAATAACTTAAAGACACATATACCATAGTAGGAAGGGCCACTTCTACCAATGCTCAGGTCCTCATTCAAGGCTAGCCAAATTTCAAGGTTGCCTGTCAAATAGCTTTTCATTTGAATGGTCCCATCACTCTTAGATGTTAGAATATACCCCTGTTTCATATCAATTCATCATTAAGGATTATGGCTCCAACACAATAATATATTGTTAAATTCATCAACATCATCTACAGTAAAAGTTAAGGCACAAAAAAATACTCAATATGCATGCATTTCAAAGTCATTTGATTTTTCAACTAATCTGTAATAATCAATTGTATGCAACATTTATGCACAACTTCATGCTTTTCAGGAGATTTTGTGGAAGTACTTACACTAAAGCTAAAAGTTACGCTTATTTTTCAATGATGTCAACAAAAACTTCCTCTCATTCTTTGCCTCCACGCTCATTGGCCACAACTGATTTTGTAACAGATGTTCCTAGCATTTTCTTTGATCCTTGTTGTATAATCTCAAAGCTCAGTGCTGAAAGCTACATTCATTTAACTTCTTTGGAATAAATCAGAATGGAATTTCAAACCTACAACTACAAAGCACGACAACTAACCCCAAACTACTCTTCGGATCCATTTTTAACTAATTGTCCCTCTAAATTTGCAATTTAAAATGTAAGAAATGTTGTCAAGTTGACAACAAGTTGTCAACTTTGACAACTAAACACCTAAAGACCCATTTATAATTATGGATGACCTTATAAACATTTAAAATTATCAAAAATCCTAATCTACCCATCAATCCCACAATTAGCCCTTATAGGCTATTATTTGCCCACCTTGGCAATTACATCCATATTATCATTTTGACTTTTCAATTACATTCAAATGGCTTGAATAGCCATGTTACATCATTAATTTACCTTGTAGGTCTTCTCTATCTTCTTTCCTTCATAGCTTCCTCCTTAGGTCTTGATAGTGATCCAAGGTGCTCCTGCACCACACTAACACTAATAGGGTTATGGATAGAGAATATGAATTACAAGCTACAGAGATATTCACCAATGCTTCCACATATTTAATCTTAGTCAATCTGATCTAATTGTAAGGTGATTATGAGTCTTTTCAATATATTCTAGAATTTAGTTTTGGGTTTAGTAAGGTGACCTATCCACAAAAAATGCAAGAAATATATAAAATTAAATCATTTGATAGTATGATACTTCATCATTGATCAAGATAAATATTAAATATGAATTGATAGTTCATAAATATTCAAATAAGCCTTATCATATATGTCTATGCTCACAAGAATAGATTTTTTTGGAAATGGGCCGAAAAGGGATGAATATAATTATTTCTAAAATGCATCTTAATGAGACTAATGAATCTCTCATTAGCTTTTAGATTTAGGTATTATTATTAATATTGTGTTGAGATTCATTCTAGAAAAAATGAACTACTCCAACTCTTAAGAAACACCTATATCTTTTTGGAGAGTTCTACTGTATTGTAAATCATTATTCTTGTTTAGAAACATTGAGATCTAGTTCATGAAGTGTCAAATGATTTCCTTACCATTTATCCATGCAACTTTCCTCTTGGCCTTTTTTTTTATTACAAACATTCTTCCAAGACATTTTTTAGCACTTGTTTTAAGTTATTTTTTTAGGTTGAAATCAATTTTTGGCATTTTTTAATGTTCTTCCCCCTAGATGTGTCTGGATGCCCTATACTTTGTCATTTTAGTACCTCGGCAAGAAAGTGATAGTTTGTGTTTCCTTTTTATGGCCCTCCATGAGAGGCATGTTTACCCTCTTATGTACATTTCATTTCCAAACTCAAAAGACTGAAATAGAGGTAATAGTAACTCAGTATCTCAAGGATTATTGTCACAAACAACTTGAAGATAATGTATTTTCCCTAGAAGACCCACTACATTAAACATATAAATATGTTATTTCATTGTCAGCACCTAGATCATAAGCTTTATTATTTCCTTTGCTTATAAAAATAGCCACTCTACCACTTCCTGCACTAGGTTCTCTAGCCTCATATGAGATTGAGAATTCCTAGACTATGGTTCCTATTTTGTTGAGAGTCCAATTATAAATACTCTGATTTGTTGAGAAAAAAATCTCTAGCAACTTCTGCACCAACTTCTTCGAGTATAATAATACAAGGAATGCTTAGTCTATGTTTCCTTGGAAGGGTATTTTGGCACCCTTCAAAAGGATCATATTAGATAAATTCAACCTCCATTGTGTATATGAATATAGCATGCAATAAATTTAAGAAGGTCTCAAGTGTTGGGCTGATTAAAACTTTCATGACCCAGTGACCAACAACAACCAACAGAGTGTGTTGATCTCTGCTTCACAGTGGTGAGGTGGTGAGATACACTAGTGAAATAGGAAAAAAAAGAAGATGAATAAGAATCATTTTTATAAGTAGAAGATATCTCCTACTTATCAATTGATGAGATAAAAGGGATTTAAAATGAATGGTTCATAAGGAACAACACTTGCTGAAGGTTTTTTAAATGGGGTAGCAGGATAAGTGGACTTAACATTGGTAGAAGTTCCATGGTTAAGTGCACTTGAGTAGGAGAAATATTGGGATAGTTGAAGTCTTGATGTGTCACCCATGTGAGCTTCACCTAGATGCAATAAGTGCTAAGTGTTCCATTCATTCTCATGAGAAATGGGTTCATGTGAACTACTACTCATGAAACATGGGTCAATGAGTTTGACTTTAAAGCTACACAGTTGAATCCTGGTAGCAGTGTCACAATCAATTTTATGTTTATGTCCAAATCTGAGGTATGGAATGGAGCTTAGCAAAGTAGACTTAATCCATTTTCTTGGTATTAGGACTGTAGAAAGCTATGACAACTAGTTGAGGACTATATACCGAGATCTTTATGGTACAATGTCAAGTGCTAATATGATCAACTGTATTAAGTGTCAGCAGGGGAAGGTATTAAAATTTTTGAGGATGTCTTCAATTAAAGGAAATGGAAAGACAAAGAATAGAAATGATGTAAATTATCTCTAGAGTGCAGCAAGTAATGAGAGCATTCAGTGTCCAAACTCATGGGTATGTACAAATTGTGAATTTTCTTGGTGTGCAGCTTGTGGGTTTGCCTTTGATTCCTAGTGTAAGGAAAGTGGAAGAAAAGGTAGCCACATTTGTAGTGAAGCAACAAATTATAGAATCAATGATATAGTGACAAAACTGGAACTCATTTATAATGAGTATACCACTGGAACCACTAGATCTGATGATTAGCATGGAAAGCCACCTTGTAATAAGTATAATATATGTAGCTGTAAATCTAGAAACTGACTTGGTACAAGTACACCAAATGTCGGTTATCATCCTAGTGGCATTAATTTGGAACTACTTACCCCATATGGTTCTACTATGGTGAATATTGTCTGGGGGCCAGGGACAGGTTTTGGTGGTCACAGACGTGAGGGTAAGTCAACTATAGAGAAAATTAAAAAGGCTAAAAAATAACTTGACTACTAGATAGAAAGTGTGCTCAAATCTTTAGCAAGTATTCTTAAGAATATTCTTTCAAGCTAGCTTAAGCCTATCTTAGGTTTCTCTGCTTATGTTATATTTAAACATGATAATGTAGTTACTCAACTTTTAGAATACCTAGTGATGAATGAATCCATGATGGATATCTATGCAACAAGTACATTGTATTTTCTTTTGGAAGACCTGTTGAAAACCATGGCACAATATCAATAAATCCTAATGATATTGGTAGGAATCTCCTTCCAAACTAAGATAAAAGGAGGTTATGATGTTCATGGTAATGTTTAGAGTGATAATTCTATCTTAAAGAAAATGAAGAATGTTTATGAGCAAGAAAAGATTATTGTGAAGAGATTCAAAGATGCTAACAATGACAAAAATGTGGAAGCTGACCTTGACATTGCAAGGTGTCTATTGGAGTGCTATGAGAAGTTCACAATTGCATCTAAGAAACAAACTTTCTCTACCCCATATGTGATTTCTATTTCAGAGGATGAAGAGTCAATGACAGGAGATTGTGAACCAACTTCAGACTAGACAACATCTTCTTCAAAGGAAGAAGTCATAGACTAAGGTTTTCCAAATGTCTTGCATCCTTTTAAAATACTAAGACCACTGTCAATAGTATTCTCTCTTACTCCTTGGTGAGATATCCCAAGCTGTATCATATATTGATTGTTCAAGGCACTATTTAAAACTATCAAACAATGATAGTCATAATTCAAAGGTTCTCATCCTTTAATGGCAAGTGATTTCTTAGTAGTAATCATCCCCTATATTATATATAGGTTTTCCTAAATAAAAGGTTGTTTGTAGAGGAAATATTTTCAAAAGGGTGCACTTGCTAATATTTGGTTTTGGCATGAACTAATAGGATTGTTATCATAGCGAAATAGTAAATCTGATTGCATTCAATTCCTTGAACTTTCCTAACATTTGTAAACCCTCAAGGATCTTTTCTTGAATGAAAATTCAATACATCATGGTGTCCTTAACTTATTGAAGACTTACTCAAAGTTCATGTTAATGTATACAAAGTCTTCCAAATTTAATTACATCAGTACGCATGATTGGATAGTGGCTCCTAATCCTTTCAAGGTGTTGTTACAAAAAAATGTGCGGTGAAGGAATTTGCATTTCAAAGTTTAGTCAAGGGTTGAAAGTAACTATTTGAAATGAGTTTCCATGTTTAGAAGGGTGGTCCAAAGCCAAACATTTTATGTTGTTATGCTATATGTTAACATTTTCATGAGAAGGCTCTATGTTACTAGTCCAAACATTGATCCACAGGACCCTACTGTCAACAAGTAGTTAATAATGATATTTCTCTTTGAGTCTGAGATCAAACCTTATGAGTATGAATACAAATTTATCATGTGTTGACCATTGAGTGCCTACAAGGTTGAGAAGGTGGATTTTGTTGATGTGAGCATTGAGGCTATGCATCTATTAGCACCTATGAAAATTTGCATGGCTCTAGCCTTTTTTCTACTGATCTCTGCAGTTGTTTTTAGGTCTCTAGCTCAAACCCTAGGTGAAAATTTTGAAAAAACTAGCCATTGTAGTGAAAAGCCCCAAAAATGCCCTGGCCTTGTTCTAATTTTGTGTTTCTTTATTTAGGCCACTTAAAATTCTAAAATGCTTGTGCTAAATTGTTAACCTCTTTGTCACATGACAGCGTGAACCTTTTTCTTGTTATGCGATCTTGCGACTAAAGGTTTTATGTTTGGGCCCCTTTTTAATATTTGTCACTTTTCCTAAGTCTCCCCAGTTAATCTTTCCTAAGTCTACGAGCCTAGCAGTGCTTTAATTCTTCCTAAGTTAGTGCCTTAATATTCCCTATGTTTTTGGCTTAATATTCCTTGGGCCCAATGCATCTGACACCATCTCAATCTGATGATGGGTGCATCTTCTCATAGACTATGTCAGAGTCTTGCAAACTTAAGATGGCTGTTGATTTCCTTGTATGACATTTCCTTTCTTCTCAAGTAGGTCCATACGCCAAGTGTGCTGATATGGCAATCTCTGATTGGTCCACGGGTGAATGACTGGATGTGATGTTAGTGGGACCTACTTTTCTGAGGCTCAGAGGGTTCTAACATCCATAGTTCATCAATGGTTGGCATAAGTTCTCATGAGATGTGTCAGAGCTATGAGATCTTGTGCCATCTATTGATCTCTTTTGTCATGGCATTGCTTTGGGGTGGGTCCCATGTCAGTGTGACTGGGTGGTTTCAGCATATCAGGTGGTGACGTGTGGCATATTTACGGGCTCATGTGTGGGTCTATGCAGTTTGGCAGTCTTGATAATTTTGTTTAGTGGCTCTAATAGGTGTTTCAAGTGTTCGTACATTCTCCATATAGTTTAGCAATGGTGGAAAATATTACGTGAATAGGCGAAATGGCCTTCAATCACCAATTCACCAAATGTAGCTAGGACATAAAGCCCGTGAAACATGAGAATCTGACGGTCAGGTTATAAAGTTGATCCAAATTCAAATTGTGACCGTCGATATATTGTAGGTGCCATAAAGTGACCGTTGTAGTTCAAATTCAAATTTTTTGAAAGTTTCTCAGCGATATAAAGGATTGGTTTTATTTGTTTTAGTGGTCAGATTTGATTTGTTTGGTGGTGCCGATTGTTGCAGTGTGGTCTAGCGAGTATGATGATTGACTGCAGGGAGTTTTATGCTGTGGGGGGAATGAATAAAGGTGTTTGAGATGTGTTGTAAGTGTCAAATCAGATGGATTTTCATAGAGTTTCATGATCTTCAGTATAGTTCCAGAAGAATTACCATAAATGAAGATTGATTCTAGGTTTGATTGCTCATGGTTGCTTGGTTTTCCCTCCAGATGTATTAATTTATGATCTATTTGAATTGTTTAGTGGCTGGAAAACCTAACCCTTACCCTGGTTACCCATAGCTTGTTGCATCCTAACCTATTTGGGATTCCAAGGTAACCAGTGGTATTTAGTGTTTTTGAAGGCGTTCCAGTTTCAAAGTTCAAAATAGTCCCAAGTTTCTAGTCCCAAGGGTTTGTAATAGTTTTTGATTCAGTGTTTGTTAATGAAAGAAGAAAGTTGCAGGTCTAAGCTGTAGTTTGCAAGCAGGGTGTCTTGTGATTCATTGTATATGTAGAAGGAATTCATCATACTTAATACAAATATCTGATTCTTATCTCTCCTTTGTGTCAAGTCAAGTAAGCTTTGAGTTGTCTAGCTCATTACATATTGTTTTTATGTATGTATCTTCATTCTTGAGTTTTGATCTAGGATTAGATTAAACTATGCTCTAGATGGGATATGGGTTTGTCCTTGTCTATGTAAGGATGTTTTGTAAGTAGTAAAGATTAGGATAAATGTATTTATGGCCATGAATTCTCAGATATTCTCAAATCTATGTCTCTTTGTGTCTAAGAAATCTTTCCCAATGGATGAGGCACTGGCCTAAATGAGTATTTCTCTTGTTAACATACATTGGTTGAAGTTATTGCATTCCAAAATCTTAAAATCAATAACCTTTTCAAGCTTTAAATTGTTGGTTGTGTGGTTTTGTTACCCTATAGTAATAGAGAGTCAATTTATGTGAGGTTAGAATTTAGTACTTTCTTAATATCAATCTATTGTTTAGACCCAGTCTTTGGTTTTGTAGAGCTAGAAGTGAAGAGGGAAATCTTGTCCCTATAGTTTGTCCAGTTACCCTAAGATCCTCCTACATTTTGAAACTATCCAATCCTAAAATCTTTCTGAGGCTATATTGGTAGCTTGAGAGCATAAGCGTCCATTTTGAACACCAACAAGATGGCGACTCTACTGGGGAAATGTTACACAATTCTTTTGTAACTAGTAGGTCGTCATTGGAAACATAGGGTTATTCTTGTCCCTTGTCTTATCTAACTCATTTGGATATTTTTTAAGTGAGGAAGTTGTATTGTAAGATTCCCAATATTCTTGAGTGGTGACTCAAATATCTCTGCAGCAGTGCTAGTTAGTGGATTATTTATAAAATGAGTTACAGAGCTACTAGGTCTCAGAGAAAGGAGCATCCCAAAAACATAATGGAAGAAGGTATTCCAAGAACTTCTAGGCCTAGTCAGACAAGGGGAGGAAAGAAGAAAAGAAATGTTTCTCATACTTGGAAAAGTAAGAAAGATACAAGACAAGAAACTCAAATCAAGCCTGGTCAAGAAGAAAATATTTCAAAATATGAAGAGGCTATTGATTTGCGATTGAACCAGTATGAGGATGAATTTCAAGTGGGAGATGATGATTCTAAGACTACTCTCCCAGAATCAGAAGAGATCTTTGAAGAGGTCTATGAATTGGAAAGAAGAGTCCAAGAACAAGTTGCTATTAGGCAACAAAGAGAAAAGAATAAAGAAGACAGAGTAAGACAAGTCATGATGAGGGCTGATTAGCTAAAGAGGTAGTTGTTAGACTTGGAGGCAATCAATTTTGTCCCAAATCTTGAAAGAGCAGAGGAACAACCTATTATGCAGAGAACATATGAGATAACTAGACCTAGAGATAAAGGCAAATAAAAATTTTTTGGAGTTCAAATCAATGAACAAGTTCATGTGGAAAACCCATTAGAGCAAGGGTTGAGATTAGATGCAGACCTTGAGAAGGCTATAAGGAAAAAAGAAATATTAGATAAGGAATTGGAGAAAGTAGAATTGGAGGCTATTGCTACGGAAATAAGAAAAAAGATTGATTTTCTCAAGCATACCTAAGGACCTTCAAATGTTGTTGCTTCCTTTTTGGGACAAGGTGGAAATCATGGCAACCTTGCAACTCAAACAAATGGCATTCCAGGTGCTACTAAAATTTATGCTGGTTCAAACACAAGGACATCTACATCTCAAGGCATGGACCCACCTCAAGGAGTTCATGTTCATGAAAAGTACAAACAACTTATCTTTTTTGGTATTCCTGGTTATCCTAATGTAATTCCTGATGAAATTAGAAAGAAGCTCCCTAAGTTTGCTGGAAATAATGTCATCACATGTGAGGAACATCTAAAAAACTTTATATATGTAATAGATGATTATAATGTTGAGCCTGATGATGTTGTAATGAAGTTATTTGTACAATCTCTGACCGAGGATGCTAGGGATTGGTTTACAGGATTGCCCCATGCTATTATAGGATCTTGGAATGAATTTAAGAATTATTTCAAGGAGCATTATGGAGATAAAACAAATGAGGGTTTTATTTTGAATGAATTCAATAACATAAAGAAAAATTAGAATGAAGAGGTCCTTGAATTTCATATAAGAATCCAAAAGGCTATGCATAAGCTACTACAAGTTATTAGATTAGATGATAGGGTGTGTCTTATGACATACTTAAATGCTTTTGATGCAAAGATGGGTTACCTCTTAAGGGATAAGAACCCTAGAAATCTTGGGGAGGCTTACAAGTTGGCTATCAACATAGAAAGTAATAGAAGAATATCAAGAAAATTAGGAAGAAGAGATGATTGTAGGCCTCAATTGCAAAACAAGAAAGAGATGGGAAGGTTTGCTAATTTTAAACCAAAAGAAGAGGATAATCTAAAATAGATTCTAAGTGCTTTAGAGGGTCTAAAGCCTGATGAAAAGAGAAACAATAGGGTTGTAACAAATGACCGGCCTGCTTCAAATATTTTTAGTAGGTAGCCAAGAATGTAGAATTACCCATACAATACTTAGTGGAAGGATGGCAAGCCCATTTTTCCAGTTAAAAGTGATAGGTCTGATGATAGGATTCCTGATCCTTTGCAAAGAAATTCAGTCAACATGAATGATGATATCCCATGGTGTACTGTTTGTCAATCTCCTCATAGTCTAGAGCATTGTGTTATTGCTTTGAATTTATCTAAGAACTAGGAACAGGATGAGCAATATGATAAAAGTGGTTGTGCATTGACTTCTTCACATGCATGGGATGAGGTTGACTCTACTGATGATGAGGAAGGATAATTTGATGATGTTGGATGTGGTACAGTGAAGTGTGAGGAACATGTTTCCTTAAGGAGACCCTCTGATGAAGAAATTGCACAAATCATTGCAGACATGGTCACTCAAGCCAAGAGTAATTATAATTTTAGAAGCAAGACAGTTGGAGGCACCACTAGTAAACCTAGTAGCATGTTTATCAAGAAATTAGAAAAGAGTACACAATAGCATGAGGAAAAGGAAAATAGTGCTGGTGTTTTCAGTTAGATTAAAATAAAAAAGTAGATGGGACTTGTTGCAAAACCTAAGGATAAAGTTAAAACATCAGAAGTAGCTATTCCCATACCTTAGAAGGAAGATGTATTTGTACAAAGGGATAAATTTGACATGGCTATCTAGAAGGAGGATAAAGATGTCTCTAAAATTAAGGAACATATGGGTAACCATACCTATGTTCCCATTGATATGACTAAATTACTTTCACAAATAACTGTCAAAGTTCCACTTTTGGAAATGATGAGAATAGAAAAGCACAAGGTCAAGGCCTTGGATTGGGTAAGTGGTGCTTCTTCAATAAAGGTCCAAGAAATGTGTAGGAATGATAAGCATGTGGCTTCTTTAGATGACACACCTGATAGTAAAAGTGAATAAATTGTCTCTAGGATCCCTCAGATATTTTTGAATACAAATGTTTTGAATACTACATCAGGGACATTTGATCCTTTTTTCTTGTCCCTTATGATAAATGGCAAATTATTGAAGAATTGAATCATTGATTCTGGAGCATCAAACACTGTCATGCCTGTAGAAATCATGAAGTCACTGGGACTAAAGGTTGATACACCTCATGGCAGATGCCAAGCTATGGACTCAAGAGAAGTGCCAGTTATTGGTACCATTAAGGCTTTTTCTTATAAATTAGCAGCATTTCCTGACAAACAATTAACTATGAGTGTTCTTGTAGTTGATATTCCTCCTGAATATGGAATGTTGTTATCCAGAAAGTGGAGTGCTTCTATGGGAGGAAGTATTCAATGTGACTTGTCTTTTGCTACTTTTAGCATTGAAGGAGCAAGTGTGAAAGTTTCAAGGGAAGCTAGAACCCCACACATGATTGAGGAGGATGAAGATGACAATATAAATTGTTTTGCTGACACTGATATTGGTTCTTTCCAAGTTCAGGAGAAAGAAGTGCAAGAAAAGGTCAAGCCTATCCTTTTGGCTGATGAGGAGAATAACATGGCATAAGGAAATGTCTTATGGGCCCTATATTTTGATGGAGCAAGTTCAAAGGAAGGTGCTAGAGTAGGAGTGCTATTGATATCCCCAAGTGGTAAGACTTTCAAGTTTTCTTTCACTCTCTTATTCCTTTGCACAAATAATGTTGCTGAATATGAGGCCCTACTGATTAGTTTGAGACAAGCATCAAAACATGGAATCAAACACCTTAGGGTGATTGGTGACT
This sequence comes from Chamaecyparis obtusa, assembly GCA_027943335.1. Classification (NCBI taxonomy): domain Eukaryota; kingdom Viridiplantae; phylum Streptophyta; class Pinopsida; order Cupressales; family Cupressaceae; genus Chamaecyparis; species Chamaecyparis obtusa. The sequence continues at coordinate 461,333 of BSBK01002799.1, read as the reverse complement.
CTAAGTTAATAATTTCTTAGATTAGATCAAGGTATGCATCAAAGAATCAAAGGCTGAAACAATATAGAAATGTTGTTTGGGATGAAATTGAAGGTTTCAGTGCCTTTGGTATTGATTGGGTGCATAGAAGCCAAAACAAGATGGCTGATTTATTGGTAAACATAGCATTAAGGCCAGAGGATATTACTTTTGCAGGAATATTCAAAATTGAGTGTAAGTTTAGACCTTCTATCCCAGACAATGTTGAAAATTGGCAAGTATTTTCTAGTGATCAGGACATGCTAAGGTTTTTGTAGTCTAAATCTCATTTTGATGGTTAGGAGATGGTTTTCAACACTTATGTTGACATCAGAAATGGAAAGGAAAATGTTCTTGGGAAGGAAGTTTTGCAACTAAAGTGAAATAGGATCCCAAGGGGATTGATTGCTCTTGAGAGGGCATTTGATGATAAAGAAAGGACTTGTTTTCCTAAATTTGTTGATAAGACAAATGATTTGGAGGAAGTAAATTTAGGAGCAAGTCAAATACCTAAAAATGTTTATATAGGTAAATGTTTGTCCCAAAGAACTAGGAATAATCTGATTGATCTTCTCAAAAAATTTAGACATGTCTTTGCATGGTCTTATGATGATTTGAAAGCCTATAGAGAAGATCTTTTCTAGCATGAGATACCATTGAAAGACGGAACCAAACCTTTTAGGTAGTAGTTAAGGCCTGTGAATCCTACCTTGGCACTAAAAATGCAAGATGAACTCAAAAAGATGATGGATGCTGGAATCATCAAGCCTGTCAGACATTCTACTTGGGTGTCAAATTTGGTTCCAGATAGAAAAAAGAATGGTGACATTAGGTTATGTGTTGATTTTAGAAATTTGAATGTCAATTCTTTGAAGGACAATTATGGTTTGCCTAATATGGACAATATGCTGCAGAAGGTTACTGGATTAGAGTTAATGTCCATGATGGATGGTTTCTCTGGATATAATTAAGTCATGGTCAAGGAGTCAGAATAGTTTAAGACTACATTCACTACCCCTTGGGGAACATATGTTTATGTTAGAATACCTTTTGGTCTCACAAATGCAGGAGCTACTTTTAAGAGAGCTATGGATGTGGCCTTTGTAGACTTCATAAACAAATTCCTAGTGGTATATCAAGATGATCTCACAGCATATTCAGATAAGGAAAGTTAGCATTGTGAACATCTTGAGAAAATTTTTATTAGGGCCTTGGATTATGGGATTTCTTTGAATCCAAAGAAGTGTTCCTTTGGTGTTGTGGAAGGCAAGCTCTTAGGACATATTGTGTCCAAGGATGGAGTGAGAATTGACCCTGAAAGGGTTATGGCTATAGACAAGCTTTCACCACCTAGAAATGTTAAAGGAATACAATCCTTCTTTGGGCAGGTAAATTTTCTAAGGAGATTTGTTAAAAATTTTGTAGAAATCAGTATCCCTATCTCTAGGATGTTGAAATAAGGGTCAAAGATTGAATGGAATGAAGAAGTAGATGAATCTTTCAGAAGTATCAAAAAGGCTATCAAAGATGCTCCTATTTTGAGCACACCTGATTATGGTAAGCCCATGCAGATTTTTTCTTTTGCTTCTTGTCATACAGTTGCAGCAGTTTTATTGTAGAAGAATTTAGATGGATATGAACAACCTATATCATTTTTTAGAAAATCCTTACAAGTAGTAGAATTGAAATATGATATTACTGAGAAACAGGCTTATGCCCTAGTTAAAGCACTCAAGGCTTTTAGATGTTATCTTTTGGGAGCTAAGGTGGTTTCTTATGTTCCTAGTGCTGTAGTTAAGGATATATTGGTGCAACAAGAAGTTTTAGGGAAAAGATGTCGATGGATCAATAGGATCCAAGAATTTAATATTGATATCCAGATTACAAAGTTGGTAAGAGGCTTAGGTCTTGCAAAATTAATGGCACAAAGCAATTTGGTTGCAAATCATATAAATGTATTAGAAGAAGAACAAAGGCCATATATTTGTGATATGGATTATTGTGACTGGTACAAAGATGTTATTGGTTACTTGTAGAAGTTGATTCTTCCCCCTGAGATGGATGAAAATAGAACAAGAACTATCAAGTTGCAATCTACAAGGTATGCCATTATACATGGTAAGTTGTGGTGGAGAAGCAATGAAGGAGTATTGTTAAAGTGCATAGACCATGAGAGATCTAAAGCTCTGTTAAAAGAAATGCACCAAGGTGTTTGTGGAGGACACTATATGGCAAAGACCATAGCTCACAAGATCCTTAGGTCTGGATTTTGGTGGCCTACAGTTTTTAAGGATACACATCAATTTGTAAGAAAATGTGATGCATGTCAGAGATTTGCTGGAAAATTGAAGTTTAATGGAAATTTGCCCCTCCGACCTGTTGCAGTTCAGGCTCCTTTCCAGAAGTGGGGTATAGACTTTATTGGAGAAATTCCAAACAAATCGAGTGGTGGACATTCTCACATACTGGTGGCAACAGACTATTTTACCAAGTGGGTTGAAGCTATCCCTACTAGAAAGGTTACTAGCAAAGTGGTGATTTTATGATGCAAAACATCCTTACCAAGTTTGGTTGCCCAGAGGTAATTATGGTTGATAATGCAATGTGTTTTAGATCACAGGAATTTAGTGATTTTTGTCAATAATATGGGATAAACATTTCATTTTCTTCCCCATATCATCCACAAGGAAATGGCCAAGCTGAGTCCAGTAATAAAAGTCTGATTAAGATTCTCAAGAGAGTGTTGGACAAGAATAAGAAAGCCTGGGACTCAAAGTTATGTTGGGCACTGTGGGCTGATAGGGTAACTGTAAAGAAGGCCATAGGTTGTGCTCCATTTGATTTGGTATATGGAATAAGTGCTAGGTTGCCTCAAAATAATCTATTACAGATGCATAAGTTTATCCAAGCATATGATGAGGACTTGAATGATGAGATGAGAGTAAAATGGATGAGCTAATCCAGTTGGAGGAAGCAAGGAGAGATGCACATGAAAGTAATGAAGCATTGCAGAGACAATATAAGAATTTGTGTAATAGGAGGGCTACCCAGAGAAGTTTTGAAATTGATGACCTTGTCTTGATGTGGAATGCAAGGTTAGAAGATAAGGGGAAGCATGGAAAATTTGATCCAATTTGGTTGGGCCCTTATCTTATTGAAAGCAAATGGGGGACAGATTCTTATGTTCTGAAAGATTTAACTAGTGACACTTTGGAATTGCCTGTTCATGGACAATTCCTAAAGTTTTACTTCTCTTGAAGTTTTTTTTCCATGAGTATTAGTTTAGGTTTTCCCATGTACAGTCGTCTATTTTTGTTTTTGGGTCAAAATTTTGAGTTGGTATGCTCTTCTAGGAGTTTCTAGCTTGCTCATTGAATCTGCAGGAGATACACATCCCCGAGTATGAGCCACTGCTAGCACTTGTGAAAATTTTCATGGATCTAGCCTTTATTCTATTGATCTCTATCATTTTTTTTAGGTCTCTGGCTCAAACCCTAGGTGAAAATTTTGAAAAAACTAGTCATTGTAGTGAAAAGCTCCAAAAATGCTCTGGCCTTGTTCTAATTTTGTGTATCTTTATTTAGGCCACTTAAAATTCTAAAATGCATGTGCTAAATTGTTAACCTCTTTGTCGCATGACCACGTGAACCTTTTTCTTGTTATGCGATCTTGCAACTAAAGGTTTTATGTCCAGGCCCCTTTTTAATATTTGTAACTTTTCCTAAGTCTCCCTAGTTAATCTTTCCTAAGTCTACAAGCCCAGCGATGCTTTAATTTTTCCTAAGTTAGTGCCTTAATATTCCCTATGTTTTTGGCTTAATATTCCCCAGGCCCAGTGCATCTAACACCATCTCAATTTGACGGTGGGCACATCTTCTCATAAACTGTGTCAGAGTCTTGCGAACTTAAGATGGTAGTTGATTTCCTTGTATGACATTGCCTTTCTTCTCAAGTAGGTCCACATGCTAGGTGTCTTGATATGGTGACCTTTGATTGGTCCGTGGGTGAATGACTGGATGTGATGTTAGTAGGACCTACTTTTCTGAGGCTCAGAGGGTTCTGACATCCATAGTTCATCAACAGTTGGTGTAAGTTCTCATGAGATGTGTCAGAGCTATGAGATCTTGCACCAGCCATTGATCTCTTTTGTCATGGCATTACTTTAGGGTGGGTCCCATGTCTATGTGACTGGGCAGTTTTAGCATATCAGGTGGTGACATGTGGCATATTTGCAGGCCATGTGTGGGTCTAAGCGGTTTTGCAGTCCTGATAATTTTGTTTAGCGGCTCTGATAGGTGTTTCAAGTGTCCGCACATTCTCCAAATGGTTTAGCAATGGTGGAAAATGTTATGCAAACAAGGGAAAAGGCCTCCAATCACCAATTTTCCAAATGTAGCTGGGACATAAAGCCCGTGAAACATGAGAATTTGACGGTCAGGTTATAAAGTTGATCCAAATTCAAATTGTGACCGTCGATATATTGCAAGCACCACAAAGTGACCGTTGTAGTTCAAATTCAAATTTTTGAAGGTTTCTCAGTGACAGAAAGGACTGGTTTTTAATGTTTTAGCGACCAAATTTGATTTGTTTGGTGGTGTCAATTCTTGCAGTGTGGTCGAGCGAGTATGATGATTGACTGCAGGGAGTTTTATGTTGTGGGGGGAATGAATAAAGGTGTTTGAGATGTGTTGCAGGGGTCAAATCAGATGGATTTGCATAGAGCTTCATGATCTTTATTACAGTTTCAGAAGAATTACCATAAATGAAGATTGATTCTAGGTCTGATCGCTCAGGATTGCTTGATTTTCCCTCTAGATGTATTAATTTATGATCTATTTGAATTGTTTGGTGGGTGGAAAACCTAACCCTTACCCTAGTTACTCATAGCTTGTTACATCCTAACATGTTTGGGATTCCAAGGTAACCAGTGGTATTTAGTGTTCAATTGTTGATTTTGAAGGCGTTCCAGTTTCAAAGTTCAAAACAGTCCCAAGTTTCTAGTCCCAAGGGTTTGTAATAGTTTTTGATTCAGTTTTTGTTAATGAAAGAAGAAAGTTGTAGGTCTAAGCTGTAGTTTGCAAGCAGGGTGTCTTGTGATTCATTGTATATGAAGAAGGAATTCATCATACTTAATACAAATATCTGATTCTTATCTCTCCTTTGTGTCAAGTCAAGTAAGCTTTGAGTTTTCTAGCTCATTACATATTGTTTTTATGTATGTATCTTCATTCTTGAGTTCTGGTCTAGGATTAGATTAAACTATGCTCTAGATGGGATATGGGTTTTCCCTTGTCTATGTAAGGATGTTTTGTAAGTAGTAAAGATTAGGATAAATGTATTTATGGCCATGAATTCTCAGATATTCTCAAATTTGTGTGTCTTTGTGTCTAAGAAATCTTTCCCAATGGATGAGGCACTGGCCTAAATGAGTATTTCTCTTGTTAACATACATTGGTTGAAGTTATTGCATTCCAAAATCTTAAAATCAATAACCTTTTCAAGCTTTAAATTGTTGGTTGTGTGGTTTTGTTACCCTATAGTAATGGAGAGTCAATGAATGTGAGGTTAGCTTTAGTACTTTCTTACTATCAATCTATTGTTTAGACCCAGTCTTTGGTGTGTGAAGTATAGTTCTCACTGGGTTAGGTGCACCCACCTTGGTTTTGCAGAGCCAGAAGTGAAGAGGGCAATCTTGTCCCTATAGGTGGTCTAGTTACCCTAAGATCCTCCTACATTTTAGAACTAACCAATCCTAAAATCTTTCTAAGGCTATATTAGTAGCCTAAGAGCATAAGCATCCATTTTGAACACCAACAACATCAATGCCAAATTGGAACAAATACCTAATGAGTTAGAGTGATGTTATTAATGATTTTATTAACACAATACTAACTGCAATGGGTATCACATTTTGGGTATTCTACTTATTTAGTCATTTTAGACTTACTTAGGAATAATGGTTACTAATACATATTGAACACATCAAATATTCTTCAGTTTAGTCTCTTGCTAGAAAATTTTGATGATGTTGCAGGCTAAAGTACAAATTAAAGTTAATTTTTACTTTAAATTTATAGCCAAACTTTCAGTAGTGGATTGTTGTCAATTGTATATATTTTTATCAGGTACTCAACCATGCCATCTATTACAACACTTTGCATCTCCATGCAATGGAACAACACACTTAAAAATGAGATCAAAAGTTTCTTTTTCCAGACATAAAATTCCTTACTACTGAGTATATAATGGAATCCCAGGGAAGTCATGGGGAAATTGGAGCAAGCAATTTGACCCCTCAATCCCCCAAAGTGCAGGTAAAATTAGGAAGAACATTTAGATCCTCCAAAAAAATACTGTCAAAAAATGGGTGAGGTCATTCTACACCCATTCCATAAGTACTGTTGAAACCTTGTCTACAGATCAAGTTATAATTTGACTTTCCAAAAAATTTACTAACCATACCATTTATGGCACCTAAATCCAATAGTTAAATCATTAGTGGATGTGAAAATTATCTCTAAATCCAGATTCCCTAGATAAGAGTTACAATTGGAAATTTTGCCCAAGGATTGAAGATGCTAATAGATAGATAAAATCCTATTCCTCACATGAAATACCATAACCAAGACATTTAACACATTCCTTCCAACTAAGGAAATTATAAAAATATATTCAAACTCCCACATTAATAATAGATTTTATGTATGGTCAATAATGAATATATCTAAAAAACTCACATTTTCTCCAATAAGTTAGTCTTAAATAGACACGAAGCACAATATAAAGTGTTATACAAATATTTGATCTCTGACTTTAACAAAGGAAGTATTCAACAAGCACACTATTGTGGTGTTGATAACAATAGTTTTATGATACATTATTTTCTAAGTAGTTTTTTACTTTAATCCCTAGTGACTCTCCTGACCTTTTTTTGTTTTTTATTTTCTTTTGGAAGTTGTAACATAAGACCTCTTGCTACTCGAGGATACATTTGACATACTTTTGTGATCTACATCAATATTTTCCATTTGAATGCCTCTCAATTAAAGTATTGAATCATTTTTAGCAACACTCAAATTATTTTCCATTGGAGTGCAATCTACAAAGATAAACACTCAAATTACTCGCACCTTTGTCTGGGTTAGTCTCTTCATCCACAATCATAGCCAACTCCTTCATCCTTAGGGATTCTTTCTTGCACCTTATGCTAGTTTGCAAGTACTCTCTGGTGCTTCTTGGACTCGAAGCAACTCCTCCACGTATTATATAAGCTTCAACAATAGTGCATTGAATCTCTTGTAGCCAAGCCATGGCTTGATCCATGTGCAAGTCAAAGAAAGCATCCTCCGATGCATGATATGAACAATATCAACCTATCGATAAAGCCTTCAACATTTTCAAAGAAAATGATGATTTTTTTGTTCTTAAGAAACTAGATCAAACTAAAAGCTTCACAAATCAGTAATCATTCTTAATAAAAAAAATTATACTTTGAAATTTCCATAAAGTAGAACACCAAGAATTCTCAAAACATTGTCTATGAGAAGAAAACCATGAAAAACCCATTACCGTTAACAATATTAACAATACTATTAACCCCTAACTAGTTTTTTGATACCAAGAGAACAACTATGCCTAAGCAGGTAAGAATTTCCCATAACTTACCTATTAAAGCTCTAGCTTGAACCTCCTATGTTTTCTCTCGAAGATCTTCCTTTGAGAAAGTGATCTTGAAAATCCCTAAAGCTGTTTGATGTCCCCTATTTGCAGGAAAGGATGGAGCTTCCAATGGTCTTAGGGTTGTGTTGAGCTAGGTGATATCTATTCCTCTTAGTTATTTTCTTTTGATTAACCCAAAAACCCCTCTTAGTAGAGGGCTATCTCCTGGCCAAGAGATGTGCGACTCATTGAACCAAGCCCTTTGAAACCTTCTCTAAAATTTTATTTTTATTTTTTAATGAAAGGATATGCATGATTTATGGAGCTTCAAGCTTCTTCTTAGCACTTCTACATCAGGATCCACTTGCTTGCAGAGATTGGATTTTTTATGATCTACTCTTTCTTTCTGACCTAATCCTAGTTGGAGCTTTGAACTTCATTTTTAATCAAAGTTATGCCTGATCTATAAAGATAGTCATGCACATAGTTTTTAGGGTATTCTCCCTTAATTCTATTGGAGAGTTCTTTTTTATTTATAGTTGTAATTCAACCTTTTCTCAATTTAATGAAATTGTGGTTTTAGCTATCTTAAGTGTAGATATTCTGTGCAAATCTCCATCTTCACCTAGATATTTACATGTATTGCATCATCTAATGTCTTCTATGTTTGTGTAAACTTAATTGATCAATTCTATTCAATGAATATTTTTATTCCATGTAGGATTGAATTCAATTTCTCGCCTTCATGTCGGATTGAGGTTGATGAGTATTTGGGTACTATAGTTATATGATTTTTCTCATTTCAAGTGCAGGCATAGGCAAGAAGAAGATCAAACATTTAATTTGGTGCATCACCTCTTTAATTTCATATAAACCTTCTACCCCTTTTCCCTCAAAGTCATTAGTTTTTAGGTGCATCTTAATTATAAAGGAAGCTGACCTTGTCTAGAGATTCACACTCATTAGTCAAGTCCTACACCTGGAGTTTTTTTTCATATTTCACAAGGTTTTTTAGGTCACTAACCTTCACCTAAAAAAGGGTGCAAGATTTTGTGACAATATTTTTTGACACACCCAGTGGGATAAGCATTCAAAGATTCAAATCAGTTTTCAAGACACTTCTTGATGAACCATACAAAGTTTCATTCATGAAAATTTTTGGTTTTATTCTATATAATATATGCGTTTGGATGCATTCCATCAAACACCCAGTGGGATAAGCATTCAAAGATTCAAATCAGTTTTCAAGACACTTCTTGATGAACCATACAAAGTTTCATTCATGAAAAGTTTTGGTTTTATTCTATATAATATATGCCTTTGGATGCATTCCATAAAACACCATGGTGACTCTGAGTGAAAATATGTTGGTTTCAAGCAGTCCTAGTGTTGGTATGTATAAGATTGCCTCTAATATTTTGCGATTTAAAAATTTTCTATGAATTTGCAGCTTTAAGAAGCTATAGCATGCATTCAGTTCATATAAATGTGTATTATGTCCCTCTATATCATGAATTTCATGTCCCTTAGCCCTCATACTATCAATATAAACCGTAGTTACAACCTTCCTATGGCCCAAATTCATTTGCAACATCAAATGTCCAACATGTCCAATATGTTTAACACCCTCCTACCCCTACTCCTATTTTTCCTACAAAGATCATTGATAGGATTGCATCCATGATATTGGCCCTCTAAAAGCAAATGAATAAATTAGATTTGATTCAATGGTTATAAGACCTTGATGAATGGTGTGATAATCTTGTGAGGAAACAAGAACTTGGCATACAAGAGAAAGAGGAGGCATATCGGGCCTACCCTTATGAGAAAAAAATGGAAGCCTAATAGAGGCAATATAATGAAGAGATAAAGTCCAAATAGAGACATTGTGAGGAAGAACTTACAAGACAAGTTGTTGTAGTATAAGAATAGAAAATGAAGCTCAAGTTAACTCATTTACAAAACCAAGAAGAAGAGGCATCCCCTTCTAAAAAAATTGTCATTCTAAGCTTTAAAAGGAACCCTCCCTCATAAGAGCATGTTGTTATAACTTCTCCACTCTATATGCAAGAAGCTTCACCCTCTCATCCTTCTTTACCTATTTCCATTTTACTCTTTTAGAGTGGACCGGTTGTATGGACTACTAATGGTCCTAATATTTTGTTAGTCCTAAGGGTCCAAGATTACTGAGAGGGGAGGTGAATTAGTAATCAAGATATATGATACTTTTAAACTTATTTAACTTCAAAGATAACATTCACAAGTTTACTGATTGATAAGCAAGTGAAACTTAAACCAAATAAAAATTAACCACTATAAAACATATAACACATAACACTGAGATTTTTTCCATGGAAACCCAAATGGGTGAAAACCATGAGTGAGACGAGACTCACAAATCATGTACTCTTTTGAAGTATGCCTTGTTAGGAGCTTAACCCTGCTAGGATTTTTACAAAGATGTTGTTAGGTGCCACCAAATTATTAGGAGCTTTATCCTATTAGGAGTATCCTTGTTAGAGGACTTAAAACACTAGCTAAAGTGTCACCCTGTTAAAGGATTTACATAAAAGATCTATTAATATCTATGTAATTAATGGATTTAGCCTATTGTAACTATTAGGATACAGCAAGAAGATTGATCTAGTAAATAGAAACACCTTTAATTGATCAGATCCTTTGAAATGCATATATTCTATCCTCAGATAACTTTGAAATGCCCTAGTTTGATCACACCTCCACAATCATAATCTATACACACAAGTCTTTGATTTCATGATATAAATATCACTTCTTAAGCCCTAAATGTTCCACTAACTTAAAACCTCATCCAACACATTGAATTTACTTTTCCAATCTTTGCACCTAGAGAGATCACACCAAAACACATACCCCAATTTAAAAACCATCTTTACCTAACATGTCAGCCACATGATAGATCTAAATAATTAATTTTATCATGAATAGTCAAACACATTTTGACCAACTCAACCTTCATTTTGATAAAATAATCTACCTTGATCAATGTAATGACAACTCATCACCATAAATGATATTAGACACATCAACATGAAAGATGGAATACAAACCATTCATCACAATTTGATCACTTATCACCAACAAAAGATCTACCATCAGTAATAGAAAAATATTGTCACCGGTCACTGAAACAACTTTTGTATCCCTAAAAGATGCTTACAGATCAACCAAATCAGTTGTGATCATAACCATGAACTCAACATAGAAACAAAAACATAATTGTATGATCATTCTACCTAACTCACCATAGATTTGATAAACCAATCAAATCTCTCATTTCCAGTTATAGATTGTTCTAGAAGTTGCCTTGTCACACTTCAATCATTCATAACTTACAAAACTAATGCATTCATTAGTTGTGGTTATACAATTATCATCTAGAGACATTACCAAGTATCTCTTAATAATCACAACCACTGGAACCACTTTCATAATATTGTTCATTCTTCTCGCATAATTGGGAACACCCTAGAAACACTATGTCAATACTTGACATCAATGAAAACACAATAAATGATCATATTAATACCAAATATGTATTATCATTGTACCACTATACCATCACATCATCAACTCCCCCTTTGGCATTGATGGCAACTCAAATAATCAAAACATCTCTAACCTTCTTAGCTTGTGTTCTTACACTCTTCATCTCTAAATCGACTGTCATCTATCACATTTGTTTGTCCACTTCTATGTCATCTACTTGACCACATCCTTGCACATCTCTCTTATCCTACAGTCCCAAATTTAAATATGTACCTTAAAAAATAATTGCAACAAATTATGCAGCTCGGTAACACAAAATATCAATTTGTCCATCTAGTTTATGAATTACCAGTAATTATCCAACTGTGATTACTGACTAAATCAAGTATGAAGTATGTAAAGTATGATAGAAGAAAAATCATAACAAGTAACACATAACACAATGATATAACATGGAAACCCTGCTACGAAAAAAGCCACCTAGGACCAGTAACCCAAAATAATTTACTCTTCTGAAGTGAGCTTGGTGAAGAGCCAACCCTGTTAAAGGTTACAATGCACACTGTTAGGTGTGACCTAGTTAGAGGATTTATCACTGATAGTTAACTTTTGACCAACATTCACTATAGGGTCAACAAGATAACACTTTATATTCAACTAATGTCATAGGGTAGTACATAAGACTATTAAGTCCACTCAGTTAAGAGATTTACTAAATCAATGGTTAAACTAATACAGTACTGATCTGATTCAAATACAACTCAATTACAAATATTTAGATCTATACTAAGCCCATACAAATCCTATGATCACTAATCAAATTCACTTCCTCAATATTTCTCAACTTACTTTCACTCGATAAATAGTTCTTTGACGCTCAGTAATGTCTGCAGCTTGGTTCTTTCAATAACTAGTTTGATCAGGCATGCATGAATAAAGTCTTCACACAAAATCTTTGCAGTCTCCTTCTTTCTGGCATGTTTCAATAATAAAATTCATATCTCTTATATAGACAAGATGTTTTCATATCAGCCATTAGATTTTGCCTCTTAATCTCCTTCGTCCATTTTGCTGCTTAAACCTTCCTCAGTAAATGTGTCATTAACATGTTTCAATCTCATCCTTTAGATCTTCTCTAAATTTAGTCAGTCATGGATCTCATAAAAAACTTTATCCTTAACCTCAAAATTATAACAATTTCCAGCTCATCAAATTCAATTAGTTGTTCTTAGCATTTAATGTTTTCATCCATACTTGGTTTATATAGAAATGCGTTGGTGATAACTACCTAACTAGCTCGGTTAATATTGTCACTCGATATACACTGCACTGGCTTAGTGTATACAAAAATCTTCAATTACCCACCACATTGACTTGTTCAATTTCAAATCTCTTCTTCATAATAGATTAATGTAACATGCTCAACTCAACAATATAAATCCATAGACTCATCAATAAGTTACCCAATATGTTACCTTATCCTTATCTATCGTATCCATCTTTTCCTCATGTGGATATCGTAGTTCTTCATCTTTTCTTCCTTCAACAAATGTTCAGATATTTGTAACTAACATGATAAGTAATGTCAAAACTAGTTGACATCAATGACAACATATTGATTGATTTAATCATCTTACATATCATTTCAATAGCTCTGTGATCTCTAATCATTGTTCCTTTAGTTCATCAAATATTCAATCAGTTTTATTTCATCACTCTCCCCCTTTGACAACAATACCAAAGACATAATACCATAGAATACTACATCTCCTTAAGTATCTGCATCATTGGCTGTAGCCCTTAGGAGTAGCTCCTTATTACATCAATCCAATAATGATTTTCAATACAAAATATTTGACTGATGCAACAACATCACTTTAATTATGCTCAAGTAGGGGAATGGCCCCCAAATTGCCTCTTAGATAGTCAAACATATCCTTTGGTAGTGGCTTAGTAAAAATGTCTACAACCTGCTCCTTAGTTGGTACATACTCCAACTATACTTCTTTCTCTTGAACTTTCTCTCTAAGAAAATAGCACTTAATTACAATATGATTGGTATTAGAGAGCATCACAGGGTTCTTAGATATGTTGATAGCACTAGTGTTATCAGAATAGATAATCACTAGTTCAGTTACCTTTTCCTTAATTCCTTCCAATAATTACTTCATCCAAGCAACTTGAGTACAATTAATGGCAGCAACAACATATTCTACCTTTGCAGTAGACTGTGAAATGCAATTCTTCTTCTTTCTTGTCCATGACACAAATCTCTTTCCAAGAAAGAAATCTCCCCCACTTATTCTCTTCCTATCATCCACATTACCTGCCTAGTCTACATCAATGAACACACTCAAATAAAAATATCCTTAATGATTATACCAAATACCATATTCTTCAGTCCCTTTTAAGCACTAGTAGAATTTGGGCAATAAATGACCATTGACCAGGTGACTAAAAATTTTAGTCACATGACTAAAACTGATCATTTTCTACCCATTTTTTGTAATTCACAAATATGAATGACTAAATAAATGACCAATTTGGTCATCAGGTAAAATCACAACTAAAATGACTAAATAAATGATTAAATAAATGACCAATTTGGTCATCGGGTAAAAGGATTAATAAATGACCAATTTGGTCATCGAGTAAAATGACCAAATAAATGACTAAATAATTAGTCACCCTAATAATAAAAATGACTAAATGAATGATTAATACTCCTTTACATATTAACATTTGATAATATCATATACTTATATTCTTAGAAGTTGCATTTCAGCAATAATGTGTGTTCACCAATAGACTTATTATGCAAACATTATTTTGTGTGCTCTAATATTCTATTCACCAATAGACTTATTATTGCATTTCACATTAACTATTCTATGTGCTCTATAATTTTTAGATGTTTCATTATTTTGTTTGTATCCCAAGGTGAAATTTAGTAGTTATGCCATTATTCAAATATTGTTGATACATATGTTTAATTTTTAGGCAAGGTCGAGCTAGCCAAAAGATTATTCATGGGCAGAAGCATGTGCCAAGCGTGGCTATTCATCATGTGTTATCACTAAAAGTTTGAATTTAATTATTTGTTATATTATTCAGATACATTTATCAAATGCGCTCAATGTTCTCTTCTCTTCTCAAAGCTCTTTTTTGTATGTAGTGAATCCCAACAAATGGGATGCCTTATTGTTCTTCAACCTACACCTAGATGCTACAGTTGATGACACTAGTCTGCATGGTAGTTTTGACAAATGATCTGAAAAGTATGTAAATCTTCAAACATTTCTACAATTATATATAAATTTTAACATAATTACATCGAATTGTATCTGCTTAATGCACCAGTTGGTGGCAAGGGTTTAATAGCTTCCTTGGATTCTATAAATCTAGTAGTGGTTGAATCAGGCATTAACAATTTGAGCTTTTGGTGCAACAACAACCACCCAATCTAATTAACAGCATATATAGACTTCTCTACACTAATTTGGTCATCGGGTGAAATCACAACTAAATAATTGGTTAGACAAATAAAAATGACTAATTTGGTCACTGGAGAATACAAATGTCAAGCACTGAAGAGTCAAATGAAGCCTATTTTTGTTAGATTTTAGAGAATACAAATAATTTCAAAAAAAGATCAGCAATATTCTACAGTTTGAAGTGTAGAAATCATCAAAACATTCTAATCTTTTACAAGAGTAACATGAAAGAATCTAACATCCTCAATTTTTACAACAAATATTGGTCTTATTATTTTAGGTAATGTCCTCTTTTATTTTGTGTTTGTATTTATGTTTCTATTCATTTTTTTAATATGTGTACTTTGTGTAAAATATAACACACACACACACACATATATATAGACACACTGCACACACGTGAATGTTTGAATATATCACAAAATATACATTATATATATACTAATGTAATTAACAACCAAACCAAAACATAAAAGAAAATGAAAATGTCTTGAAAATTGAGACTATTATATACAATATTTGTTATAGATAACTTTGAGCACCACACATCCTAAACATTACATAGGATTTTGATGATTTTTATTTTGTTATCTTCGTATGCGATTTTACTATGTATATCTATTGTTCTAGCTTTTGCGTAGTAGCGACACACACTGCGGGATCTTTTATGCACACAAGGGTAAATAATTAAGGGGTCATTTTAAAGTGTTGTTTGAAACCTACTTAGAGGCACCACAAATATAACCATGTGCTAAAACCACCTCAAAATTTGCTAATACTTATGCACAAATGTCCTAGTAGTCATGTGAACTTATATGAGTACCAATAAATTTGCACAACTCTTTCAATTGAAGTTTCAGAAATCTAATTAATACAATACGTGTGAACGACTATTGATTTTGCACATAAATTTTATTAATAGACTTTTAGTTATCATTTTTTTATTTATTTAATTTAACACTAATAATTTGGAAGTTGGATGAGCAAAATATGAGTGTACTTAAACATGGACCATAACACTCGACAACATCTACAAAATACCCAAATTAATATACCATTTATTGTAATTATTAATAAATTAAGAAATAAAATTAATTAATTAAAAATTAAAATATAATGAATATACTATTTTTTAATTAATTAATAATTACAATAAATGAGACATTTTAGATGCTATATAAACGATAGTGTAACTCTCCAATAGTATTTCTCCAATAGTGTAACTCTCCAATAGTGTTCCAAATTAATTAATTAATTATCCTAATTATTCCTATATAGTGTTATTTCTATATGAATTCAATTGTATATTTTTTTTGGTCAAACTCATTGACCCATGTTTCACGAGTAGTGGTTCACACAAATCCATCTCTCATGAGAGTGAATCGAACACAAGATAGATATATTATATCATTCACAATAATATTTAATTAGGATATCCTAATTATTTAATATAGTTCACAAGATTGTTTGAAATTAAAATAGTAAACATGTTAAATTAAACATTATCCTAATTAATTAAATCTTGTGAACTATATTATTTAATTAATTAATTAATTAATAATTATCATATGGTCGATCAATATTTGGGTGGGTATATAAAAAAATAAAATAGAAACAAAATGTCATGGGCCGATCAATATTGTTTGACAGGGTATAAAACATAAAATAAAACAAACCAAAACATCAGTCATGCAAAGAAAATCAAGGCAGCACTCTCCCGCCAGGTTGAAAACCCCATTGGCACCAAGTTGAAAACCCCATTGGCACCAAGCTGAATGCAAAACAAGATTACACCCAGGTTCTTTCAATCTCAAGTTTTCTCTAGCATTCTCACACCAAGCTGAAAGCCCCATTCGTGGCAAGGCAAAAGTGGTTCGCATGTTGTTTCTTTTATTCATGAGAAGTTGGAATGATTGAATGCAAACCAGACTACAACCCGGGTACATTCAATCTGTAAGACCTCACCCCGAGCCCATCATAGTCTTTTCAATTTTGCATTCGAGTTAGACCTATTGGATACTATTTTATGATGCTTTATGTTTTTCTGACATTTTATGTTATGTTTTTATCACTTTAGTAGTTTGATGCACATTATGTTATGTTTGGATGATGATTACTGAGACATCAGTTTGGAACCTACATGTGTGTTTTTAATTCTATTTAATGAATAAATTATGATGTTATGAGGATATTTAATTTGCAAATTAAATTATATATGTATGCAATCATTATGTTTCAAGTTTAATTTAGTGATGAATTGTATATTTCATGATGAGATTTATGTAAGTTATAAATGAATGATTATGCCATGTGAAGTTTTGATTTAATTATGATTAATTTCTTGACAATTATTGGATTATGAAAGTTATGGAATTTTCATTTATATTTCCTTGGACTACTGATATTGGACTTGAGTGTGCACGGAAATAGGCCATGGTAAATTTGGGGAACCATCGCAGAGACCAATGTGAATATCAATTTGAGCCAAGGTTGCTTCTAGTGAGAAGCCAAAAACCTCATTGTAATGTATTTAATTCATAAAAATATGATGCATGAATGTATGTGATTTATATGTTAATTGTAAATGTTATTTATGTTGAGAGTGCCCAAGTGGATATGCCACATGGCTTGTGATGTGTCATTTTTGGTTGTGTCACTTGACACTTGTGTGTGTACTCGTGGCCATGACATGTCCACTTGGAGATTGGTTGAACACCAACCTAGGATAGTACCCTTTAGGATCCCCATGAAAATCACTTGGTTAGGGAGTTTGAAGTTTTATCATATCAATGAATTTCGAATTTTAGCTTTACATGGGTTTTGGGGGGGCTTAAAAGGTGTCTAGGGAAGTGTTAGGGTCATTTTTAGTAAGCCCACTTGATATACCTATGGGTAAGGGGCATTTTTAACCACAGGAAAACCCCATGTTGATGAAAAGAGCCCTCCAAAATTTGAATTTTCAAAATAGCCGAAAATCCACTTTTGAAGCATGGTCTTGGATAGAGTTTCATCCAATAAAGTGGTAAGTCTTTGGTCCACCTTTTTGGGACTACCTTTTCAGGAATCCATATTTGGAAACCATGTAAGAAGCTTGGGAAGGTCACCCAATTAGAGTGAGATCCTATCCCTAGGAGAGTGTGTGGAGGCCTTTTTAGAGTGGACTCTTCTTTTGGAAGAGTTTGACACCCACTCTCTAGATTTGGAGACTTAGCTATTTTGGAGAGGACTTTGGAAAGTGGAAAAGCTCTTCATCAACTTTCTTCCATAATCTTGGATCAAGGTTGGTGGTATTCTTCATTTTTATTATTTTTGTTTTCATGTTGAGAGAAAGAGTTCTCGTGTATGTTATTGTTTGTATGCAAAAAATTTAGTTATTGTGTTCTTGTTGTGTTTGTGCTTGAGATCTTGTTATTTTGTGATAGTGGATGTTATATAAATCTTAAGTTTGTTGTGGTGTTATTTCCTTTGTGATGTGAAAGTGAAGTTGTCATGGAGTTCTTTAATTTCTTGATTTGCATTGTATTATGGGATTGTTCTCAAGGCCATACTCACCCTTGGGAGGGAAGAGTAGCCTTGGGGGTGAAGGGAATGTTGGGACAATCAAGGGTGTAGAGTCTCTCCATGGATAGGAGAGGGATGAAACATGGATGTATGGGCTCCATGTAGCCATCTCTATTATTTATTTTGTATATTAGGGGTCATAAGGAGTTTGTTAAGATTGTGTCCGTGGTGAAAGATACATGATGAGGAAGCCAAGTGATGGCTTATCTCTTATCATGAGATATGTTTTCTCCCCTTGATTATGGTTCCACCTTCACCCCTCTTTTTGAGTCATCTTGAGACTCTTTGTTTAGCCTTGGAAGGGAGTTTTTATTGTGTTTGTTTATGTTGTTGTTATTGTGGGTTTGCTTGATTTTCTCCTTGTCTTTGTGATGGTTCCCCTAGCTCAGGGGTGGCTTCTTAGAAGTCTAGGATGGGAGGTGAGCATCCCATGGTCTATACCATTTTCTTTTACAAGTTTGGAGGTCATTGAAGACTTCACGTTTGAAGTTGAAAACTTGAGGAGTTGAGGATGTGTACCAAAGATGATATGGATACTTCTTGTTTAATGTTATTGTTAATGTGAGGGAATCTCATGGATCCCTAAAGCTCAATGTATTTTATTTTGTAATGGACTTATCACTCCAAAACTTGTGTTTGTATCATAGTGTTGTGGCATCAAAGTTTTGAGAAAATGTATGGTTTTACTTTGATAGTTTTATGTTCATATATTGAAGGTTGATCTAAGGAAGATTTAAGCATGTTCATGTTATATTGAGTAAGAGATGGACAATGCATCTTTCATTTGAAAATTTTAGATTTGTTGGATTAGTTTTTGTGAAGGCATTGTTGCTTACTCAATGATAAAAAAAAACTTAATGTAGACATGTTGTAAGATTTCAAGAAAGAATAGTATTATAGTATCTTTATAGCTCTATTGTAAAGCTTTCATTTGATTTAAAGGATAGTAGTGAGAAAGAAATGATTTTTTTTATAAACAATCTCTCTTAGTCATTACAATGGTTTTGTTATTACAATAATAGTTGTTGTATTTTCTTTATGTTGAAAGCAAAGTCTCAGAATAAAAAATAATAATAAATGTGAGAATGTTAGTCAAATTTCCTTTGCACTTTGATCTATTAATCCATCTTGATAAGTTAAATAGAAGTGGTCTTGTAAATAGAAAATGAGAAGAAATCAAAATGAACAAACAAGTGAAAGAAAACAAGAAAAAGTTGAAAAAGAGACCTACAGGTCTCTCGAAAATGTATGGGAAAGATTTCTCATACATTTTCCTTTACACAGTCAATAAACAGTAATTTTTCCTACATCTACTTGGCATCAAAATATAATTTTATAATGCTATGTCAAAAAGAGAGTCTATGCTATCCTACAAGCAGACTAGTCCTTTGGGGGACCTACTTGGGTGGTCACCCCAAAAGAGTCCTCAATGAAAAATAAAAATATAATATGAATCATTTGGCAAAAAAAAATACTTAAGTTTTTAACAAAAAAAATTATACCCTTTAATAAAAAAAAACACGTATGCCTTGTGACCTTGTTATAAAAAAAAATTAATAAACAAAATTTTTTAAAAAAAAAACTTTCAAAAAAAAAATTATAAAATCAAAAAAAAAGTGAAAGAGAGGGGGAGGTCACGTGGACCCCACATGTTGAGGGACCACAACCTCCGCTCCCCGTGGTACCCCCTGTAAGGGGCTGTCGATTCACAAGATGTAACTCAAGTGATGGGGCTGAGCGGCATGCTGGGTGCTCTCAGTTGTGGCGTAGGTTGGTGCCCGGTGCATCTTCCGAGGAGTATCATTGGGGCTATTCTGTGTTCAAAGGCGCACATAGTTGTGGTGTAGGATCCTGTCTTGGACAGATCCGAGGTGTATCCTTTGGGACTGTGGGGCATCCTGGACGTTCTCAGTTGTGGTGTAGGATCCTGATCGGTCTGGATCCGAGGTGTATGCTTGGGGATGTGCTGTGTGTTCCCTATGCACAGTTGTGGGGTAGGAACCGTGTCATGCGGATCCGAGGTGAAGGCTTGGAGGGCAAGTGCCAGAGTGCATCAAGGGCGGCTCAAGGGTCGACCTCCCTCAAGAAGGACGAAGGAGAGTAGTCCTTCCCTCTAGTTGTTTGGTCAGCTCGAGGTGATATCGTGGATATCAGAGAGAAGAAGAGTAGCTCCACCGTGTCACTAGTTGGCGGGGTTTTGTAGCGATGCAGGCTTGAGGTCCTTATCTCAGTGAAATGGAGTAACTGGGCCAATGTCAGTTATGGCTTCTAAGGAGTCATCGGAGATCTGAAAGCTGGGGAAGTATAGCACCTAGTCCCAAGGTGGGAGACAAACATGCAGTGGGTTGTTCAGTCTGAATGCAGGTGATGCCGGTGCATAGGGTTGTCCTAGTAAGGGAGTTGGAACTCATGGTGAGTTATGTGGGGGACAAGTATGGCAGAGATGGATATTCATGAATGGCGGATCGGCGGGGTGTCACCGGGGGTGTACATCCTGATTACTGGGAAGGATGAAGTTGCATTGAGAAGTAGGTGTCTCAACGACCGTAAGGTCCAGTGTGGCGATTGGAATATGGTGTTCCGAATAGTGCTCCCAGTGAGACAAGTCATGAGGCAGCATCCGGGTAGGTGATCAAAGAAGTGTGTTGTGGTGTCAGTCTGAAATGGTGCGGCACGATTCATAGGCGACGTGTTATGGTGACACAGCCGAGTTGGAAGTTCAGTACAGCGTCTAAGAGATTGGGTGGATCAGTATAGCCGAGGGCCTGGGGCTCAAGTAGGACTGCATTACATAGTGAATCCAAAGAGCGGGTATTGCATGTGTACATGGAGTTGGTCTGAATGCCCTGGGGCATGAGTAACAAGGTTCACCAGCGAAGTCATGTGGATGGAGATCGAGAGATCAAGGCAGTCAGTGTTCTGTGTGTGGATTCCAAGCTAGCGAAGTTGGTTAGCAAGTCTCAGGATGTTTGGTTTGGTGCTTCCAGGTTCATGTCGGATCGGGGGAGCCCAACATGAGGTGACAGGGAGTGAAGGATGTTTTGGGCACGACTTGATTGTGCGCTCGAACGAACTGGAGGACTTGAGATGTTCTAAGGTGCTCTAGGGGTGCCGAGTATGCTATGGCAGTATGCGTAGAGAGCAGGGAGGACTCAGTGGTCTTAGTCACTCTATACTGGTACAGTGTTCAGTAAGGGAGTCTTATGGAGTCTCGATGTGCTAAGGTGGTGCAGTGCAGTGCTCGGGGAGTAGGCATAGTTGAACCGTGGGAAGCCATGGCGGTTTCGGTGTAACAGTGGAGTGGCGCAGTGGCGATCAAGGTGGGCTCGGATGTCTGGGTTCACAAGGCCGTTGTTGGTAGCTCGTATCTTATGGGGGATTCGGGAGGGGAAGACAATGAAGGGCCAGGAGAGGGGTTCAGCATGGGTTGAACAGGAGTAGAGCTTTAAGGCTCGAGGCAGAGTGCAAGTGGCACCAGGAGTAGTGAACCGAAAGGGTTCAGCATGCATTCCCATTCCGCTGGGGTGTATGTTAAGGTGGCAGTCAAGTGAAGGGTGCTTGATGAAGGGGAGGCGTAGTCTGGAAACAAGAAATCAGCTCACCCGATGTGGGGGTTACAGAGTACGGTTGGCCAGTGCCGCGCGGTGTTGGAGATTCTCAGGGAGATGGCTCGTCCTGGGCACGAGCTAAATCCAGCCCCGTGACAATTGGTATCAGAGCCATATTTGCAACGGTTGGCCAATGTCGCGCGGTGTTGGAGATTCTCAGGGAGATGGCTCGTCCTGGGCACGAGCTAAATCCAGCCCCGTGACACCCCCTGGCGCAGTGCTCTGCACGCTGTCGTGCCAGGGAGTACCCTGCGCATGGCAAGGTGCAGAGGGGGCCCGCGTAGGTCCCTTGGGACCTGCGACGTGGCTAGTCCTGTATGGGACTAAAAAAATATATTTTTAAATTTGTTTTTTTGTTTATATTAATATTACGTATATTAATTATTAATATAATATTAATTAATATATATTATTTATTAATATATATTTAATTAATGTATTTAATATAATTTATTATTTATTTTATTAATAAGTATATTAATTATTAATATAATATTAATTAGTATATATTATTTAATAATATATATTTAATTAATATATATGTTAGTAATTAATATATTTATTTTAATTAATATAATTTTTTATTATTAATCAAAATAATTTATGAATAATGATTTTATTACTCAATGCCTTATATTAAATAATATATTATTAATTAATGAATTCGTATTCATAATTAATAAATATATTTAATTACTAGTTTAGTACATTTTGAAAAATTAATTTAATATTAAGGGACAATTGGCTAACTTTCAACCATGGAAATTGATTATATTGAAATTTAATTTATTAATTTTAAATAACCTGAGGATGTACTATTAGCATTCACCTAATATGATTCATCGAGTGCATTTATTTAAATCTTGTAAATTACTTAAATTAAAGCATTTAAGACGTTTTGTTAAATTTGGTAAGTTCTCTTGGTTAGCCTAAGTTGTACATTCAGACCTAGTTAACTTCTTTTCGGTATAAGAAAGAATATTGATATAGATCTCTTAAGGGGACGTTGTCATAGAACCTTTCCTTACCTTGGTTGATCACTATTACGTTTAGAGGTTAGAGAATTTAATAGTGTCATTGGTCATTTAAACTGAAGTCATTATGGGATATTTGAGTTTTATTATTAATGGTTATCTAATATTTTAATAACCCAAATTTTAAGTATAGTTTATCTCACTATGCTTAACACTTGTTTTAAACTTAGATAGACCTAAAGTTTAGAGGTGGGTGGGAATAAGACTAGCCTATTAAACCTAGAACTTGATGGGCATTTTGATTTGCTAGGGGTGAGCGTTAACGATAGCCCCTCAATCAAATTAGCCAGTACCTTCTCAGTATCAATTGTACAACTCTAGTCAACTACTAACCTTAAACTTTATCTTATAATCTCTCCCTTATAAAATAAAAAATAAAAAAAAGTTGGTGTGTTTTTGCACGTAAATTTTATGGGCATGACATAATATCTTTTCTCTCTTTACTATTATTAGGGTTTTTATTTGATAAAACTAGGGTTTTTATTTGATAACTTGATGTCAAATTTATATTGTGTGGTCTTCCCTTTATTAATATGTTGTCATTCCCATCAATGGGACTTTCATAATATCATTTTCTTTGTTGACTCCCCTCGCTTGGGATGTCTTCTTTTCCATTGGAATATCTTGTTCACTATCATTAATTCCTCATAACTTGAATGCATTATTTCCTAATAACAAGCATGCCTGGATACTATCATTGGGGCCCCTGATTTGTCTCTATATATTGTGCTTCTCATAATGCATGAAAACTCAACATCAATGTCATATATGAGAAACTTAACTTTAAGTAAGGAAAACTTGTCAATCTCTGTGAATATAGTCGAATACCTATTAGGATAGAATCTTTGGGGTTTAAGATATCATGAATGGTTCTAGTTAGGGTCTGCCTTGATGGATCCCCTTAGATCCTTTTGTATTGTTCCTCTGGACATTTAAACGGATTGGTGAAAGAACCTAAGATTTTGAGTTTAATGTTGAACCATTTTGAGATTCCTAAATCTCTATGAACTAAGACCGGCCCTGGGATGGGTAGAACATTGATTTAAATAGTGTCTTCCTAGCAAAAGGTTAATGCCATATGGATTGTGTTATCCAATGTAATAGCCAGGAGGTATATGGTAGGACTTTGGTGTTAACATTGGTTGCACAAGGTATGTGCTTGTAGTTGCAAAAACTTGGCCCAAGCAGGGACAAACGAGTATTTGGCTACTCTATGCATTGCATGTCAAGGACTTTTTAATGCCTCTCACACCAATGTAGCCAATCCATGAGGAAGTTTTAACATGAAATGTCATTGACTCTTACATGTTCTCATGTTGGGTTCATGAATCACCTTTAGAACCTATAAGCATCACTCCTCTCAATCCGAGCATGATGTCTTCTTGCTGCAGTTGTGTTTTGCATTTGACCAGGGTGTTTTTTAATTCAAATATCTAAAAACCCTAACACACAAATGTTATTTTTTATATATATTTGAAAAAAATCAGCTTTGTTTCATTCGAATTTGACGGCAAATTTCCATAATTTTCATATAAAAAATTTGCCAAATTTCGAACATGAAGCTCAAAATTTTCCAAACCCAATGACATAGGTAGTGGGATTCAATAGCTTATACAATACTTAAACAAAACCCAAACTCTCAAAACTGTATGTTGAAAGGTAAAAATCAAGACTTGCTCAGCATCTGTCAAAAGATGCCAGAAGGTTGTCGGTGCATTTTCTAGAATGCATCTCCCAAGCTATGATTGGCATATTCTAGCAAGTTATTAAATTTTTACTCTTGATTTTCTTGGGGAGAAGAATCAATTTCCATTGCTTCTCTCCGACTGCAATTTCAAGAGGAAAGTTGGTGCATTTAATGTTCTTTATCAATAATGTAAAAAACTTGATACCAGTGGTAGTCTGTTGCATTGACCTATAATTAGTTGCATGGCTTGTATCACTAATATGATACATAACAATAAAAACATTCTCACAATTGTGTGTTGAAAGATGAGAAATAAGACTTAGTCATTAAGTCAAAGGAGTTGAGCAGGATTGGAGTAAAATATGGAGGCACCAAGGAGAGCCATCACTCATTTGTAATTCTGATCTTGAAATACAAATATGTGAGGTAAGTCAACAGTCTGAAACAAAAAAATTTTGTGATCAACAAATGTGTCATGTAGATTTAGACATCACCAAATTCCTCTAAGAAATGACAAGACCCAGGCCAGAAAACCATAAAGTGAGTCATGTCATTCTACATCCCAAATGTTAAGTGATTGAGGTCTTCAATGTCATTCCAATGGACCACTCTATTCATAAATATTCTTGTTGGCCTCTTGCATCAGCATCCAGAATTGTAGAATGCATTTATGTTGAATGTAGGAGTTGCATTGAGGTTGTTCAAGAGTGAGTCACATTGTAGAACTTGACAGCAAGAGAACTAAAGAACTATTGTCATAATTCCATTATGTTCTTGAATGTTCCATTGGAATAATTGACTAATAATCTTGCCAAGGTTTGGTTGACATAAAGACATATAGCCTTAAGCTATTCAATTTTTCCCATATGAAGTTTCTCAGAGGTATATCTTGTGTCCTCCATGCTTTCAGTTTTAGGCAATGCACTTTACAAGGTTCAACTAAGATTACTAAGTTGATTACCTCCAAATCATGGATGCTTGGTCTTTTACCTTCGAGAAGCTGTCAATTTGAGACAATGCACTTTACAGGGTTCAACTAAGATTACTAATTTGATTTCCTTATTGCCTCTCTAGTGATTAGTATCAAATGCCCTTTGAGTAATGTATTTCACAAAATGGGGATCAATCATTGAAATGGTATCCTTTTCTGCACACTAAAGCCAAAGTAACCCACCCCTTATATTCTCACACCAGGCATCGTGTGTTACCTACTCTTTAATATAGAAGGAAAACTAGATTCACTTGCACATGGTAAAGTTACAAGGATAGGAATGTCACAAAAAAAATTTACACTATAGGAGTTATAGATGTAAGTAAAGTTTGGCGAGACCCACCTTGCTTTCTCTTAGAATTATCCAACTAGGCACTTAGCTAAGTGATTCTCTAGTGAATATTATCTAGCTAGGCACCCTGCAAGGCAATCAATGACAAAATGGTTACTCTTTCATTTTCTTGTAGTTTTAATACAATTTCAAGTGAACTTTGATCTCAAGATCTAGTCTCTATCAACTCATTTAGCTTGGTTTAATGTCCCTAGTTTCAAATGGTTATTTTTATTTGCATGATGAAATATTCACAGACTTGTCTAGAATGTACACCTTTTGGGCTCACCCTCTTTAGTTAGGGTTTTCATTGTCAGTATTAATTACTTCCTTAGCACTTGGAGTTCATTTACTCGTATATGCTATTGTATGTTTTCTATTTCCAAGATGCATACATATATTAATAGTGAATACATTTTGTTATCTTTTTTGTAATAATGAAGGTACTGTTCACTGCATTGCGGCTAATGGAGTCTGTATTCTATAGAATTTTATTCAAATTTTAGTTCACCCCATCTGAACGACATGAAAATAACATCTATGATCAATTCCAAAATGCCAAAGGCTTTGGTGGAAAATGTGCTCGTTGTACCTGATGTTAGCACCTGCAAAAATTTTCCTAGCTATGTAATTTTCCTCTGGTCCTTGCAGGTTTTTCCTTTGTTTCTGGCCTTAAACCCTAAGTCTCAATTCATATTTCTAGTCATTGGAGGGTTAAACCCTAATTTGTCTTGGCCTAGTTCTATTTCTTCATTACCTTTTCCAACCACTTAAATTTTCATTTTGCACATGTTTATTTCCTTGGCGGGCTATTTTATCCATTTTTCAACTCTGCAACTGAGGCGTTCACTTATTCTCTAAATTCTTGATCGGTTAGTCATTTTATTTAGTGAACAGGTGAATATAGTGTTTGTGTATTCTCCATGTCCTGGTGGCTAAGTTCTTAAACATTCATCGACCTAGCAAGCGGTTACCTTTTCATTCAGTTGCTGAATCTCCAGATGATCTGATCAAGTATGCTAACATTCAGAGATTGAACGAGAACCGTCGATTGTGGGTCTTGATCGGTGGCTAGTGCATGTTCTCATAATATAACCTAGAGTCAAGGAAAGATCACACAACTTGGATATTTCCTCAGTCGCGTATTCTCAGGACTTAACCATAGGTTAGACAATGATTCAGAGATTCAACGATAGCCTTTGTTCGTGTGATCTCTAGATGGACACGGGTTAGGTCAAGGTCAAATGTGGTTAATCCTAGTGGTCTTGTTTCATATCCAATGATTAAGAGACTATGTGTTTGCATGTTCTCTTGATCATAGTAGTTAAATGCTAAGCATTCAGTGACTCCGCGAGTGGCTTATACTTTCTCTTTAGTCACTAGATCGCGTGATGGTAGGCCCATGTCATATGGAATTATACAGGTGGATCTAATGTCAGATGGAGCTGAGGTGTCTGATGACTATTGATTGTGGGATAGTGAGTTAGTAGTTGTTAGTGGTTCTAGCCTTCTCAGATGGTTAAGGTCTGATAAGATCTCATGATTGTCATTATATCGCTAGTGTAAAGTGCATGATTTTTAAGGTCAGTGGTATAGCGATAGCCATTGATCTTGTTTGATGATAAGAAATGAAAGGTGGGTCCTTTGTCGATGGCTTGGGTGTTTCTGATTGGCCAAGGGTAGTGATGACATGTCCAACCTAGCATCTCTTGATTCGGTAAAGTTTTCAAAGGAAATTGTGGGGCCATCACTGTAGGAGGTGGTAAAATGTGATAGGTTGGTAAAAGATCTTGCGACTATTGTTGCACTGCTCAAGAAAGATGCTTGTATGTCATGCTTGCACTTTAGCAACATGGTGACACCTATCCACCTAGATGATGTAGAAAGAATGATGTGGTAGGGATGTTAGCATGCTTGAAGGTTATAAAGTATTCAGTGACTTGGCGAATAAAGAAATGTCAAAGTATGTTTCTCTTTGGTCGCTGATTCTCTAAATGGTAACTCAGGGTTAGAAATGTTCAGCGACTTGGTGAATACTTCATTTGCATGATCTCTAGACTAGACCACAGTTAAGTAAAGTGTTTCACAACTTGGAGAATGCCTTCAGTCACGTGTTCACTGAATGATTAAGAGTTAAGTGCTTACCACGGGTGAATCCACTGCCAGGTGTTGCTAACATGCTTGATTCCCATTGGCTAAGAGAATGATGATGAGGCTAGAGACTTTTCAAAGTGCTTGTTGATTGTTATAAGATCAATATGGGCCACTCAATGTGCCAGGAAGGACTGAGATCAATGGTCATGTTTTAAACCTGAGCCTGTTAACCGTTGGAGCCTGAATTCAAATCTTTTCAGGGTTTTCTCTGCAGGGTTTGTAACAGTAAGCCGTATAAGACAAAGGGTTGTTCAGAATTGATTTCTCCAAGACAGATATAGTTAGAGAATGATGTAGAAGATATGGGTGGTTGTCCTGATCCAATCTTGCTTCCTGGGGTGCCATGTTGAATAAATGCAAAGGACTATTATTTGATTCAGGCAGCTAGGGTTTTGATTTATGTCAGAGATCTCCATGACTTGTACACAAAAGATTTTCTATTAGTCAGCTCTGGCATTAAAGTTTGTTTTATCTGCTACAAGAAATCAGTTCAAATTGTATCTATAGTTAGCCTTGAATGTGAAACCAAATAATTGTACATCAGATTTTATCTGATTCTTCCTGGGTTTCTAGGCTTTTCCTGCATTCTATCTTTTCTTGTATAAAGTCTAGTTGTTGAGGTTGTTGCAGACCTAATTTTTCCCTAAATGGTCTGTAGCTTGTTTCAATCCTTGTTCCTATAAAAGGATTTTCAAGATCATTTAGAAGGGTTCTGGTTCCATTTTTCTTCTGTGAGCTAGTCCCATGAAGGGTCCTTTTCCTATAGATATTTTCCTTTTTCTCTCCATATAGGGTGTTCCCTCTTTCCTTTCTAGCTTTGAGAATAGAATATAAGTTGTAACAGTCTGTCTTATGTATAAGATTTCAATATATTTGTACTATTATTAGATTGTCTCCATTTGAATCCTAAACTTGTTGATTATAGCAACAAGGATGTTTAGTCTTTCTATTGTACTTCCAGTGTGTCTACAATGGAGTTATCTTCACAGAGATAACTGAGTTCAAGATTGGTTTTTAGATATGTATGAGCTAGGGTATCAAGGGTATTTCATGCTTGTCTTTCAGTGGATGTTGATTAATGTATTGCTTGTTTATAAGTCTCTTCTAAGGGGAGGGTTAAAATCCTTTGAATAGGTGATAGCATATCTGGGTACATAGGTGGATTGTTGAAGTGAGGTCTGATTAATGGTGTATGATTGATGTAAGGCATCAACATATTAGAATGTATTGTCTTCTTTTTTCATAGCTCTTTGTTGCAGTGATGTATTTGACTCTGTTGCCCATTGGATAAGGCACTGGTCTATGAGAGACTTAGGGTATCTCAGGGGTCCTTTCAACCCAACATTAAAATCATTCAAATGAAGTATCTTTCCTTTCATGTTGGTAGGAGTAGTTTCTAGTTTTCAGATTCAATCTATGCAAATAGGCTATTGCATAATATTTGATGAGTATAGGGGTATAGGACACCTATAGGAGTCTGAAAGCTATTCCATAGTTAGTTATGTGCAGGCCTGTAGTTTGACACAAGACATATGTGTGTGCAAAAGAGGAAATACCCACCTAAGTGATGTGGAGCTCGAAGAAAAAGGAGAATCTTTTCCAATCCTCATCAATTGGGATTTTCTTGCAAAGTTGGAGCCCCTTTTAACTGAGAATCTAGCCTATATTTTTGCCAAGTTTGATCCTACAAGAAAAATCCCCAACACCTAACATTGAATCCAAAAGGAAATCTTTCACATGTACTGTAAAACCTTGGGATGCATTTCATAAAGATAGGAATGAATATAAAATTTCTTTGAGGTAGAATCAGTTTCATATGCATGTCAACATTCCCCCCACACACACACACACATATTTCCTTTTCCTATACATTAGATCACCATAAACTAGAAAATTCACATATTGAGAGATCTTTCATGAAAATAGACCAATGGTTTATATCTATAACAAACTACAATTTTCCATGCCTACAGTTTTATGTGCATTATTTTCTAAGATATCTCAATAAGTCAATGACCTAAACATTACTTACCGCATGAAACCATACATTTTCCCATGCTGAACCATCTCCAACTGAGAAGCATTCCATAGCTACACATATAAAAGTTTAAAATAGCTACCAAATGAAAATACATTACTAATAATCTCATTCAAACAAAAATAGCCTGAACACTAGAACCTACAAAGATGGCCCTAATAGAGCCTTAATTTTCACAAATTAAGGCTTCCATTTGAGGACCCACTCTAAACCTTTTACCTCACAATTAATGTTATATTTTTATCTTTCACATGATTGTATTTAAGCTAGATTTGGTGACTTCCTCAAATGACAATACATAGATATATGTACGTTAGTCAAATAGTAGATAGATCTCATACATCACATAAATCATTATTTTAGTATAAGCCAATTCAGATCTATTTCTTCAGCATAACATTTCTTAGTGAGGAAATATTCTTTGTAAGATATTTTGGAGTCTAATTTGCCAGAACATGCATGTCTTTAAAATTAAGACCTTTGAAGTCAATCCTGTCATGTTTTCAATTAGTATGCTCACCCACAAATAAATGTTTGCAACTTGTTTCAGATCTTACTCACTACTTATGTTTGAACCATATGCTAAAAGACATGTTCCGGAGAATGTGAAAATAGGAATTTGTACATCATTAGTTGATCCTATTATATATGTAATTGATAGTTCCAAGTCAGGTAGGATGCTCATCTGATGTATTTAGCTATGAACAAGACAAATTTATTAGAAAAGATGAAAGCAGAGTGAATATTCGTAAATATTGAGGATCAATTTTTTA
This sequence comes from Chamaecyparis obtusa, assembly GCA_027943335.1. Taxonomy (NCBI): domain Eukaryota; kingdom Viridiplantae; phylum Streptophyta; class Pinopsida; order Cupressales; family Cupressaceae; genus Chamaecyparis; species Chamaecyparis obtusa. Next base: position 430,457 of record BSBK01002799.1, on the reverse strand, counting down.
TATTCTTCGAGCCTGTGGATCATTGCCGAGTGTTAGAGACTTACTTCCTAAAGCTGCAATTCACACCATACTTAGTAGGTGGATGGTAATGTCTAGGACTATTTCATCTATATTTCTGCCAACAAAGGAGGAGTGTGTTGAAATGATTATCTTCAATGGCCAAGTATGGGGCGCCAAATTGAAAGCATAGACGACAGCAACATAATTTGTGGAAGCACCGTTGAAGATTTAAATTGTATCAGACTCTTCATACTATGGACAAATGCCTTAAAATATTGGGTTATGTGTGGTGAGGTGTCTACATGGAACAGATAGCATAGAAGATTCTAGCCAGGTCTGGCAGCTATGTCTGAGAAGTATCGTGCATCTGTAGGAGAAGACTTAAAATCCACCAAAATGAGAGGAGGACACATGACGTAAAGGAAAGGAGGCACGATAAGACACATGAAAAAATCCATAGCCCAAGTGATGTATGATTTATGGGAGTTTATCAGTCTTGAATGACAACTCAAATGTTATCTGTCTTGCCGACATATATACCCATGTCACATATATAAATATAGTTTTGAAATTTTGAAATTTTAGTATCCGCATATCAAACTATATTATTAGCTAGCAAATATTAGTTATTTGTTATGAAAAGGTGTGGTTCTTGGGAAAGCAACCAACATCCTTTGAACTCATATAAAATAAAGTGAAAAATAAAATGAGAGAGGGACGAATGCAGTCAATTGAAAAACTGGCAGAATACTATATTTGGATATATTATTCTTGCATTGGCAAAAGGATGAAATTTTTGAACTAAGCTCGTAAATGTTGGATATTTGAGTAAATCTATTTTTATCAGGAGTCTGGAGTCAATTTGTGTTGGGTTGATCATCTCTAAGGAGTGTCTCTACTACAGACTTGTTTTAGACCTGTTTTAGGCAAAATATGTAAGCGTATCTATTTTACTTGTGCGTATTAGAGTTTTTTAAATTATTATTAAGTTGTGTCCTTTATAAATGTTTTATTGATTTCTTAAATATTTTAATATTTGGATAAGTGGATTGGATCATTATTGCATTTTAAACTTGATAAACATAGATATTGTGAAATACTTAATTGTTTCCATATTTATGTCTAGTTTGTCTCAGCATCACAGGAGTTAAAATACATCCTAGACTGGTTTAAAATAGCATTCATATAATTGATCTGTCATGTCTGAATTATTAGTTTATTTATAGTTTTAAATTCATTAAAGTTTTATAAAGTTGTACATTTCAGCTTATAGTATTGACTATGTATGCCCATTTAATTAGGCACTGGTCTTTATATTACTCTTAATTCACAATTCATATGCTAGCATTTATTTCATCTCTCCTTTGAAGATTTAATATATTCATTTGTGGCATTAATCCATAATTATTATTTAAAACACTCTTATATTTATACAATCATTTACTTATGTTATTACTTCTTAATTTGCAAAGCTTTCTATAATTTTTGTCATTTGGTAAGTTTTCATTATATTCACATTTTAACCATTCTGCTATAAGCATCCTGGGCTTAAGTGTTTTGTTTAGGATCAGGTGCACTCGCCTTGGCCTTACAGAGCCAAAAGTGCAGGGAACTTGAATTATATCATTTAGTTCCATCAAGTTGGCCATAGCTAATTGGATATCCCAGCATCGAGTTGGCAAGACTTGTAGGATTCTAATCTGTGGTTTTGGGAACCAATAGATTGGAAACTCTACTAGGGAGAGTTGTTCACAATACATATTGTGAAGTTACCTAGAATTTCTAATTTTCCAGACCAGAATTTGAAAGTAGTTCTATCAGTTTGTTTGGAAGGGTACTCTATTGGAAGTGAGAACCTGGAAGATCAAAAAATCAATACATTCCTCGAAAGAGGTGGTGACTCTATTCATTGCAATTGTCATTTGGTACCTCTACTAAGGGAGAAGACTCATAAGGAGATGGTGGATAGGTTTTTCAAATGTATCGATCATTTGAAAGAAAGCCTTTTATTCTAGATGGCATCAAGCCATTGGATTTCAGCAAGTTTGATTATGAACGTAGCAAGTTATCCCCAAAACTTTCACAACTAGTGCCAAAGTTTCATGGAGAATGGGATGAATCCACACTTCAACATTTGGATGTGTTTTATACATTCATAGAAAACTATGAGATTGATGCAGAAGATCAGGTGATGAAGTTGTTTGTCAGAACATTGAAGGACAATGTGAGATAGGCTTATGAGTCACTACCTACACAATGTATCTCATCTTGGAAAGAGTTTGAAAAATGGTTCGTATATGAATTTCATGATGCAAGAAAGGAAGATGACATGTGTTATGAATGGTGTGAAGACCAAAGTTGCAACATGGAAGAGGATCATAGTATGTCTCTACTTGATGCATTTTTTAGTTTGGAGAGATTTGAAGGGGAGTCTTTTGCACACTTATTCATGAGGATGGTAAATATATATCAGAAGATACTTGTAACAATTATGCCTTCACAAAAAGAAATAATGAGAAAGGTCAAAAACCTAGGAATCTCGTTAGGTAACCCTGATCTAAAGCTTCTTTTCTAGATATTAGAAGAAGATGATGAAGATAGAGAAGAGGAATCTGATGATCAGATTGAACAAAGCTTTGTGCTTGATGGAAATTGTAGTGATGATGAAGAAAATCCAAATTACATATCCCCTTTGGATGCATTTTTGAACTTAGAGAAACAAGACAGAGAATCTATAGTATAATTCTTCATGAGGATGTTTAATATCTGTCAAGAAATAACTTTAGAATTCAAACCTCTAGCCTCTGATCTTTTCAATAGAATGCGAGAACTAGGTCTCTTACATGATCATCAATTCCTTACCTTTCTCAAACTTATGGATAAAGAATTGATTGCAGAAGAGAATAAATATGCATATGAATTAGGTGATGTTTCAGATCCAACTATAGAAGAAATTTTAGATCCTATTGAAGATGAATCTAATCACAATGAGACTGGAAAAGAATTAAATTGAGGGGAATATTGAAATAAGGAAGAAGTTTCTCTCAATGTGAATGAAATTTTTCAGCCTTATTGGACATGGAATATAAGTTGTATGTTGAAAAGAATGGCGCAAATTTTTTCTCAAAATAGAATAGTGGATCAACACATATTCAGAAAGTGTTTGATAAATCCCTAGAAGGTATAATATTTGATGAACCTATGACTGATTTTGAGAGTTTATCAGATTTATTCCCTATAAGGCATGAAGAATTACTTTTTAGAAACAAAGCACCTTGTGAAGTTAATCCATATTGCTTTCATGGGGAGGAAAGCTATGAACCAGAAAGAGCATACATTTCTTAGGAGGTTGACACAACTCATGATATGCATTTAGAAGGTGAAACATTTTTCAGTTCATCCTATGAGCAAGAAATACAATCATACAAACATGGTTTTGAAAATTCTCCAAGTGTCATATTTGATCATATTTTTGATAGAACAAGAGAAATAATTTCTGAATGTGAGCAATTTTCAAAACTTTCTTATGATGAGGAACAACATTTAGAGAATTGTACAGAGAAGATTTATCTAGATGCTTGTGTGATCGATCAAAAGCATAGGGATCTTCCATTCAGTAAAGAGCACATAACACATGAGGATTTATCAAAGGCTAAAAAAAAGTCAGATGCTGAGGATTGTATTCATGAAGCAGAGATAGTGGGTATTGCTCATTAGAGTGATATAGTTGATACAGGTATGAAGTATGAGCAGCATACCGAGGTAAGTATCCTTAAGGACTCTATGATAATATTTGTTAAGGATATGTTTATAGATATATTTTTACGTGTTCATCATAAACCCTTTGAGGAATTTTCTTCCATGTGCATAAATAAAATAAGCAACCAAGAGATCAGATGCTAGGATTAAAAATAATGAAATTTATTTCTTTTTAAATGATCTTGTTGATAAAGAAAGGGTAAAATTTAATTCTAGACAAGTAATGAAGGAAAAGTACATGTTATGCAATGGTTGTTTTTTAACATTTGTTAATGGATCAGATTTTATTAAGGAACGATGTGATACCATATATAGGAGATCCAAAGTGTTGCATGATCAGGATAAAGTATTTGATAGAGGAAAGACAATGTTCATTTTGGGGGGGCTTGGGCCACTCTATCTACACCTTGCATCATGTGAAGCATGGATTCTTGGTCTGCTCCTCCAGAGATAGTTGGAATCTCATCATGCTCAAAAGGAACATGTGTCCCCAACAAGAGCCACTAATAGAGCCTTAATTTTCACAAATTAAGGCTTCCATTTGAGGACCCACTCTAAACCTTTTACCTCAATTAATGTTATATTTTTATCTTTCACATGATTGTATTTAAGCTAGATTTGGTGACTTCCTCAAATGACAATACATAGATATATGTATGTTAGTCAAATAGTAGATAGATCTCACACATCACATAAATCATTATTTTAGTATAAGCCCATTCAGATATGTTTCTTCAGCATAACATTTCTTAGTGAGGAAATATTCTTTGTAAGATATTTTGGAGTCTAATTTGCTAGAACATGCACATCTTTAAAATTAAGACCTTTGAAGTCAATACTGTCATGTTTTCAGTTAGTATGCTCACCCACAAATAAATGTTTGCAACTTGTTTCAGATCTTACTCACTACTTATGTTTGAACCATATGCTAAAAGTCATGTTCAGGAGAATGTGAAAATAGGAATTTGTACATCATTAGTTAATATTTTTATATATGTAATTGATAGTGCCAAGTCAGGCAGGATGCTCATCTGATGTATTTAGCTGTGAGCAAGAAAAAGTTATCAGAAAATATGAAAGCACAGTTAATATCCGTAAATATTGAGGATCAATTTTTTATATTCTTCAAGCTTGTGGATCATTACTGAGTGTTGGAGAGTTACTTCCTGAAACTGCAATTCACACCATGCTTAGCAGGTGGATGGTAATGTCAAGGACTATTTCATCTATATTTCCACCAACAGAGGAGTGTGTTGAAACAATTATCTTCAATGGCCAAGTATGGGGTGCCAAATTGAAAGCATAGACAACAGTAGCATAATTCCGAGAAGCACCATTGAAGATTTGAATTGTATCAGACTCTTCATACTATGGATGAATGTCTTAAAATATCAGGTTGTGTGTAGTGAGGTGTCTACACAGAACAGATGGCATAGAAGATTCTAGCTAGGTCTGGCAGCTATGTCTGAGAAGTATTGCACATCTACAGGAGAAGACTTAAAATCCACCAAAATGAGAGGAGGACACATGACGTAAAATAAAGGAGGAATGATAAGACACATGAAACAATCCATAGCCCAAGTGATATATGATTTATGGGAGTTTATCAGATTGGAACGACAACTCAAATGTTATCTGTCTTGCCAGCATATATACCCGTGTCACATATATAAATATAGTTTTGAAATTTTAAAATTTTGGTATCTGCATATCAATCTATATTATTAGATAACAAATATTATTTATTTTTTATGAAAAGGTGTGGTGCTTGGGAAAGCAACCAACATCCTTTGAACTCATATAAAATAAAGTGAAAAATCAAATGAGAGAGGGATGAACGCAGCCGGTTGAAAAACTGGCAAAATACTATATTTGGATTTATTATTCTTGCATTGGCAAAAGGATGAAATTTTTGAACTAAGCCTGTAACTATTGGATATTTGAGTAAATCTATTTGTATCAGGAGTCTGGAGTCAATTTGTATTGGGTTGATCATCCGTAAGGAGTGTCTCCACTATAGACTTTTTTCAAACTTGTTTCAGGCAAAATCTATAAGTGTATCTATTTTATTTATTTGTATTAGAGTTTTTTAAATTATTATTAAGTTGTGTCCTTTATAAATATTTTATTGATTTCTATAAATATTTTAATATTTGGATAAGTGGACTGGATCATTATTGCATTTTAAACTTGATAAACATAGATATTGTGAAATACTTAATTGTTTCCATATTTATGTCTGGTTTGTCTCAGCATCACAGGAGTTAAAATACATCCTAGACTAGTTTAAAATAGTGTTCATATAATTGATATGTCGCGTCTAAATTATTATTTTATTTATAGTTTTAAATTCATTAAAGTTTTATAAAGTTGTACGTTTCAGCTTATAATATTGACTCTATATGCCCATTTAATTAGGCACTGGTCTTTATATTACTCTTAATTCATAATTCATACGCTGGCATTTATTTCATCTCTCCTTTGAAGATTTAATGTATTCATTTGTGGTAATAATCCATAATTATTATTTAAAACACTCTTATTTTTATACAATCATTTACTTTTGTTATTACTTCATAATTTGCAAAGCTTTCTATAATTCTTGTCATTTGTTAAGTTTTCATTATATTCACATTTTAACCATTCTGCTATAAGCATCCTAGGCTTTAGTGTTTTGTTCAGGATCAGGTGCACCTGCCTTGGCCTTGCAGACCCAGAAGTGCAGGGAACTCAGATTATATCGTTCAGTTCCATCAAGTTGGCCATAGCCGATTGGATATCCCAGCATCGATTTTACAAGACTTGTAGGAATCCAATCTGCGGTTTTGGGAACCAACAGACCCAAAATATGTATTTATAGAAATTTATAAAAACTATTCTAAAGTATTCATACTCTTCATTTAGCAGTAAACATGCTAGCTATTAAACTCCTCAACCAAGGCTCTAGTCACTTGGGGAGATGCAGATCAAACTCTGATCATTTGAAAAATAGTAGCTAAATTAGCTTCATTATTGTAAATTTTCAAATTCAAAGGGTCTGACCACCAATTAAACGTTAAAATGGCAAAAGATCATAGGTAACTTCTAAATAATTAATAAGTACCAGAACATGCTATAGTTACAGAAGAGTAAAATATAGAATCATTATCAATATAACCTGCAAACTGTATTTACAAATCAAACAACCCAAATTTAGACCAACTTACAAGATCAGCCGTTTTTGCTTTTTCAAGTTGTTCCTTCCTGTCAAAAAAAAAACAACAAAAAGATAAATTACAAAATTATTTTTTTCAAATGTCTATCAGATGATGACTCCATACCAACAAATGCCACTTCCATAAATATCTTAATCCCATCAGGAAAAGTAATATCATCCTGAGGCACCATAAATCATTCCCCTCAAGCTATTATCATGTCATTTGTACATGTCACTTAGATTTCACAGTCTCTTAACATGACTCACTATGTTCTTGTAGCACCATTATGCCATCATTGCAAATATATGACTGTCTTTTCATGTTGATATCTTCTTAGCACCATTAGTTCTCCTTGAATCCTCTGATCAGCCATTAAAATTGGGTTTGCATATTCGAATCAACATTTTATTAATCTTGTGTTCTTCCAATCATATCTACTTCCCCACCCTTAACAATTAGACCTCACATTACAATTCTACACAAAAATATTTAGTCAAACATTCATCATAGATGGGAGAAGCTATAACACTCCAATCCATATAGTTTCTTATGCATTAAACTTGATGTAGTAAGTGCAGAGGCATGGAAAAATTACAGTTCTACAAGATGTTGAGGTGAATGCAAGGTTCATGAGAGCTATTCAAAAGATGTATGCTTTTACAAATGCTAACATAATTTATATTTAGTGGGAAAAAATTGCCACTCTTAGGGGATATTTGAGTAGGCTAAGATAGATATCAAGATTATGGAATGGGAGAACCTAATCTAGTGGCAGATGCATGGGCCTATTCTTTGATTAACTCTCTATCCATTTGAATGATATCCTAGGTTTCTAGATCTTTTGGTGGTGATAGGATGTAATAAGCTACCCTTATTCTGATCCAAAAAATTTCAAACCTTTTCACCAATAAAACTACTAGGAATTATGTCAAACAGATTTTTGACTTCTCATAGAAGGATTAACAAGCTAATGATATTTTACTTACAATAATTTTTCTACAGTTATATGTATTACTCCTTCAAAGTTTCAATACAATAATTCAAAAGATAGGAAATTGCAGCAGCAATCAAATAGTACATGTTGAAATTATAATAATGATTCTGAACTTAATTTAATTTACAATAACATCAATTTCTGATAACCAAAGTAGTAACATTACATTAGCAGTGACCTTTGGTTGTAGCCAACATAAGAATTTACTTCCACAGATATATCATAAATAGCCCCTTGTCTGAAATTAATGTTTGACAACAACAATATTCTGAACAGTTTGCCCAGGCCCACTTTATATGATTCTTAGATTTTTCAATTGTAGATAGATTAAAAAACTCAGATTTGAGACTATTGTTGTAATTTTGTTATATTGATTTAAATTGTTGCTATTATCATTTATGTTGCTACACTCCTGTTGTAACTTGTGAATTTGTTGTAATCAATTAATAAATTAAAAAGTAGCAATGACAATGAGGAATGAACACAATCATAGAGACTAAACAACCCTTGTGATTCACATTAGATAGAGGACAGTCTAGAAAGAATGACAGTTGTATGAAAGGAAATCTAAGGATGAAGGCAATACCCTTGCATGGTATGTATCATAAGAGGACAGTCATAAGAGAACCAATATGTGAAAGAAGTGCATGTCATGCAAAGACAATCCTATAAAGGAAAAGGCCAAATCCTAGACAAAGATGTGACAGAACAGTAATAGGGTACGTGGTCAAGGAGGTATATGACAATATATGGAGAAGAAAATAGTGATCCTCACCGAAAGGTCATAGAGAAGTGAAGGCTAAATCCAAGTGACAGTCTTATAAACACAAGTTGTGATTATGTAAATGACAGAGATACAAAAAAAAATTTTAAAAATTATCACGCTAAGTTAGACCATCATGGAGCAAGAAACAACAGATATAAAGAGTAAGTAGTTGTAAATAAAGCAATAAACTATGAAGGAAGTGAAAGGTATGAAATCTAGTTCACAAGAAAAAGAAAAACATAGTGTATGGCTAAGGAAAAATACAATATGTTGTGGACAATCATCATACCACAACATACAATAAAATTTTAGTCATGTACCAATATAATATCCATAAAACATGAAGGACAAGTTAGTACACAATCCTTAGGATGGTAAGAAACTTTCAAAGTAGAGAACAAATGGAGCTTCCTATGACAATCATATGAATGTTGAACAATGACAGTCATAATGTGACAGGCCTTGCATTGATAAGTGTAAGAATTTTCCTAAGGCAATGAATAGATGCCAAGATCTAGAAGCTCAAGAGATAGCACAAGAGAGACAAAATATGATATGATCAAATGATCAAATAATGAATAATAGATTCAATGAATTGAATATACAATGTAGGAGTTTCTAAATATATAGGCAATGCAATGATATCTAGAAGATATGCAAGTGATAAGATCACAACTAGACATGGTGGAATCACATGTCCACCAAAGGTGGATCATCCTCCATTGTACATGAAAGTATGTGCAACATGTGCAACAATGAGAGGATGATAATGTGATAAGATCACTAAAGGTGGATCTCACACATAAAGAGGTATGAGAAGATAACTATGACCACCTAAAGTGGAAATTCTCCTAACCATGTGCTAAAAAGAAATGCAAAATCCTGGGTGTCTCAAAGACAACTAATTATGCAAATGCATTATCTTAAGTGTAATTAGTAAATACTTAATTACACCAACACCCCCCCTTAAGTGCAACTTAGGGGAATACACTTAAGCTCACAATGCAAGATGGGTCCTGGTTACTAGGCCATGTTAGGTACCCATGTACAATATTCAAGAACAATGCAATCTCTCATAAAGTGGAAAAAGAGGGAAAACCTCATGGGAAAAACCCTCCCCCAAAAAGAGCGATGAATACAAGATGTATGCATGGATGGAGTAATCAAGACCCCCCAATTATGACATACATCATGCATTTACAATAAAAAATCCCCCCAAAGGAAGGAAATAGGGAAGAGAGACAAAGTAGCCCCTCCTCAATGTTGAATCTCCTGCAAAGATGGTCCAAGATGTTGACCAATACTCCTCCATAGGAAGAAAATAGAGTCAATGCTACACCAAGAATGTCAAAGTGTGACAAAATCAGGTACCAATGTCGATGTAGAATGACTGATGAAATGCCCATTAGGATATGATAGAGATATGCATGGAGACTCCTGCAAGCACCATGGGTACTCAACTAATAGGTTGGTATACGTGAATTTGTGTCGTGCATCCATTGATGATTGGTTGGAGCATAACATTCAAGAACCAAGTCCCATGATATTCCTAATCTACTAACATAGGGATTACATCAAATGTGTCATCAATGACAAGGTACAAAAAAATGTGGCACTTTATGATAGTGCATGTACAACATTGCTCATGCAAGAGCATACAACATCAAATTCAATGCAAAGCTGGAAACATGTAAAAGATCAAGCCACCAAAGATGCCCTGTCAAATGCTGCAGAATAGGTGTCCTCCTGTTGGCCTTGTGCTAGGAAGTCTTTGGGACAAAATTGGCCTCCCCCCCTGCTGCCGGTTGGATGATGCTGCAAAACAGGTATACAAGTGGCAAAGAAAAAATTGTGTTCCCAATTTCGCTTATTTATTAATATTTTATTTTTCAAAAACCCAATAGATTTAAGAAAAACATTTATTTAAAAGACCCAAAAAAACTTTATTAAAAAATAAAGAAAAAAACATAATTTTTTTTTTAATTTTTAAGATTTTAAAAAACTTTATTAAAAATATTTAATAAAGAAAAATATTAAAAATAAAGTTTTTATTAAAAAAACTTATTAAAAAAAATCATATTAAATAACATATTAAATAACAAAGTTTTTATTTATCAAAAAAACATATTAAAAAACTTTAAAACAACATATTAAAAGTTTATTAAAAAACTTTTTAAAAAACACAAAAAAAAATTTATTAATTTAAAAAATTACGAGTCTGCACTACAGTGTGAGTACCGCACGCAATGCAGACTACACTGACAGTGTAGGTACCCATGTAAGAATTTTGATATCATTTTGATACCAAAAGAATTTGCCTAAGGCAAAGAATGAATGCCCAGATCTAGAAGCTCAAGAGATAGCACAAGAGAGACAAAATAAGATATGATCAAATGATCAAATAGATAGATTGAATTGAATTGATCACATACAATGTAGACTCTTATGGCTCTGATACCATGTAAGAATTTGCCTAAGGCAATGAATAGATGCCAAGATCTAGAAGCTCAAGAGATAGCACAAGAGAGACAAAATATGATATGATCAAATGATCAAATAATGAATAATAGATTCAATGAATTGAATATACAATGTAGGAGTGCCTAAATATATAGGCAATGCAATGATATCTAGAAGATATGCAAGTGATAAGATCACAACTAGACATGGTGGAATCACATGTCCACCAAAGGTGGATCATCCTCCATTGTACATGAAAGTATGTGCAACATGTGCAACAATGAGAGGATGATAATGTGATAAGATCACTAAAGGTGGATCTCACACATAAAGAGGTATGAGATGACAACTATGACCACCTGAAGTGGAGATTCTCCTAACAATGTACTAAAAAGAAATGCAAACTCCTAGGTGTCTCAAAGACAACTAATTATGCAAATGCATTATCCTAAGTAAACTTAAGTAAAGTTTAATTAGTAAATACTTAATTACACCAACAATAAGAATTCATGTTCATGAAATGGTGTTGAGAATGAAAGTAGATACTCATATAAGAGGATAGTTTACTATCCAAGTTTGTATGCAACAGTGCCATAGAGGTTTACAGGTCAACGATATGGTTCATGAAAGCACAATGTAAGATTAGTATGTTAGTTTTATGAAGGGAAATAGTTATGTTATGAGAAAGGTATCAATGCAAGGCATGGTTAAAGCTTCATGAGACACTATACAAAGTGATAAACATTATTGAGTCCATCCATATAGAGCCATAAAGTAATTCTATTCTATTCAAGGGGATTACAATTTTATGTATCAAAGATTACAAAATAATAGAGTGGCCTAGACATTTTGAGAATATATAAAGTTAGGAGGACAGCATTGAGTAGTGGAGGAACATTCAACCTTACTTGTGTCTTTATACAAGTGAGTTAAAAGTTAGTCTTTAAAGTTACTTCCATGGTAGAGACAATTGGAAGATGCAAGAACATAAGGCACAAGGAGGACATCACAGAGAGTTTAAAATATTTAGTGGTAATTAGCAGAGGTTTACATGTATGGTAATGGATAACTATGAAATAAAGAAGCTTGTAACAGTAAGAGAAATGAATGTCAAGAGCCCAAAGGAAAGATAGAATGTCCCAAGCAAGAACAATTGATAAAAATAGAGGAATTGTGCAATATCAAATCAGAAAATCAAAGATTGATTGAATTCAGAGTATGATTACAATCTGTAGATGCCTTCTAATCTTGGTGATAGGTCTCCTAACGATGAGCATCTATGTTGTTAGTTACAAATACCTACATGAATTATGAAAAATCAATGTACAACACCACCCAAATGTGCAAAGATGTCTCTGATATCGATTCAGTCTATGCAAATGAATAGATGTCAATTAGATGGTGTTGCCTCTATTCATAGTGTAGACAAGAATCACTATTGCAATCCTCCCAAATGTATATATCATTGTGTTTGATCGATTGAAAATGTATGTTGTAGATATATGTGAGTATTGTGCAAGGATTTGGCTTGTCGTCCATCTTCACATATGAAAGTTGTCACTGTTATACAATCTCTGAGTCTGCATGCTTGTATTATTACATTATCACAGATTGATCTCCAAATGAATGTAAATTTTGAATTTTCAAGCTAGAAATGATATATATATATGATCTCTTAGTATATGAAGCAAATTTAAGACTAAGACAGAATGAGGAATGGCTCAGTAACCATACATGTCATCTTAACTGATGCCAATGATTATTGATATCACAGTGAATGCTTTCATCGTACTAAGTGTGATAATGAATATCGCCATCACTGTGGATGCTTAGTTCGGAAATTAAATGCAAAGATTGCAGTGGTGGGATCTCCAACAGGTGTGGTGTTGAATGATGTTGCTTGATATGGCAATACAACCAATCTAAGATGTCAAGTTCGCTTGCCTTCAATCCAAATTCTACAATGATGTTCACTGCCACTTGAGTTGTTAGAATGGTATTCTCAATTTCACTATAACTTTGATTGCTCCAAGATAGATCATTGATCTACAAGTAGAAATGTATTGTTGGTATTAGTTCAATTAGGTCACAAAGTGAATTCACCTAATTTGACAAATAGAAAACTAAGGAGGATCTCTCACATCTATGAATGCTCTCAAATTTAAATTCCCAAATAGGAATCACAAACATAAGAACATGTAATGCTGAATGATTATTATGATCTCCAATCAATTACAATTAAATATGAATCTATAGCACCTATAGAGAAAGAGCTCAGCCAACCCAAATGGGCACCACAAATATAAAATTTGAATTAGGTCCTAGTTAAGCCAAGGTAGCGCACAAGTGTGCCCCATTGAATGGACACTGTTGAAAGACTAACTAGCTCTCAGGGGACCAAAAGAGCTAATAGCAAGGTCCAGCTAAAGAGGGGACATAACAATATCCACTTCCTAGAATTTCTTGCCCACAAGCAATTTTATGTTAGGATGCTCCAAAATTTGCTCACTCTCCTACATAGTATCCTCAATCGGTAAATCCTTCCACTTGACAAGATCCTCCTTGATTGTACACATCCTAAGCCTCGTCTCATTAAAATCAATGACCTCAACATGTTAGAATGTGAATTAGCCCTCCTCATCAAGAAGGGAAGCTCCTCAAAAACTATGACATGTTGCCCAAGTTTATTGTTGAGGTAAGAGATATGAAATATGTTGTGAATCTGACTACCCCCTAAAAGCTCCAACCCATATGCAACTTTTCCTATCCTCTAAATCACTCTATAAGGCCCATACAAGTGAGGCTTAAGCTTCTTGGATCCACTCCTATTCAAAGAAGACTGTCTATAGGGTTACAAATGAAAATACACCAAATCTCTAACCTCAAAACTGTGCTCAACCTGACCTTGTACATCTTTTGTTGATTCTAGGCCTGTTATAGATTATCCTTGAGGAATAAAAAAATATCTAGACTCTCCTGCAACCAATCCTTTTCCTTTGGCGCTTTACTATCTCCCAATGCCAAATCTACAAATGAGGTGGCCCCATAACTGTAGAGTGTCTTGATATTTTTGGTTCCCTAAGTCTTAAATAACTTGGATTCAAGGATTTTTAAATATTGTAGATCAATCCTATATTCCCACTCTTCAAGATCTACTTAATCTGCCTAGAGACCTAATTGTGAATCTAGTAGCCCTGCAGCAAACTTAAAACTCTAATAACCTGACTTTTTTCCAAAACACATGACAAGGTGAAGGAATTTATGAACACCCTTTTCCAAGTTGATGAAGGGTGCTCCCCTTAATACCACAAACACATAACACAAACAGGGAAACAACAACAATATGCAAGAACAGAAAATTGGCTTCTTATTATCTCCACAAATGTGGAACTGCAAAACTTTCAGAATTACAATATGCAAAGCCACATTGGCATTCCCTTACAATATTCTATAGGAAAAAGCCTTGAATTATTACCTAGAACTGCCTAAGACAACACTATGGGCCTTCTTTATATAGGAAATTTCCACCGCCCGAGAAGGTTCCAAAAATTTAGCCCAAAGGGCTGACCAAACTTAGAATTATTTTATTTTACAATTTATTACATCAAATTCGGCTCAAAATAACTTTTGAAACCTGAACAGAAATTTTGAAGGAAAATTATTTTTCACCATTCTAGGAGACTCAACTTCTGAAGACCATAAGTCATCGCCAGTTGCTCCGATTGACTATTACAACCCCAATTCAGAAAAGCCACGAAGCGCTCTACAGGCTTGACTCATGCAAGTGCCCATCACTCAAATTTTTGACCTCATCTGGGGCCTCTAAAGCCTTCAAAACTAAGTTCAAAGTTTCTGTACCCTGTTGCCAATATCAAAAATCTTCAATATCTACAAAGCTAGACTTGATCTATCAATGAAACTTTACTGGCAGGCTGATACGACTGAGATGAACCTCCACATGTGAAATTAGAACATTTCAAGATCGTATGACCAACTTACTAAAAATAGAAAGTTTCCATAAATAGCTACTCTACACAAGATAGCCCTTATTGAATAAATAAAAAAATATTTTTAGGTGATGCAAGATTATTCTTACACCCAGGATGCTCCTGCATCAGACACCCGGGGTAATTTGAGAAGTGACCCTGTCATGACTCAAGTGTGTAGAGGAAAACTAAGATGGTTAACCTCCTCCCTTGTCAACCATGATGAATCTTCAATAGGTTGTCCTTTCCATTTGACCAGATATTCTTCACATGTCATGTTCCTTGTGCTTCTGCCAACATGACTATCTAGTATGTCTTCAATCTCCTTGGTATCTAAACTAGTTGCTGGAATACTCCACTATACTACTGTGATGTCATCTTCAACACCTCTTTCATGATACTCTATCAAATCTGAAATGTTAAACACTGGTGAAATATTCAGCTTAGTAGGCAATTCTACCTCATACGCATTTCCTGAATCATGCTTCTTCAGTATCTTACATAGCCCAAACTTCTTCATTTTCAGCTTGTTATATGTACCAACTAGAAACCGTTCCTTCCAAAAATAAACCATGACTTCATCCCCAACCTGAAATTCTTTATGCCTCCTTTTCTCATCTGCCTTAGCCTTATACTATTCATTCATTTTGGTAATGTGCTTCCTCACTTCCTCATTGATGTTCTTTAAGTGTTATGCAAAATCCTTAGCTTCAGCACTACTAATTTCTCCTTTATCTATCTTTCTTAATTCAAATGCATTTCTTGGACTACTTCCATATACAATTTGGAATGGTGATTTACTAGTGCTCTTGTTGATAGAATTATTGTATGCAAATTCTGCCTGTGGTAAAATCAAATCCCATCCTATTGGCTTATCTCCAACCAAACATCTCAACAAATTTCCAAAACTCTTGTTTACCACCTCTGTCTGTCCATCAATCTGTGGATGATGTGATGAACTAAACTTCAAATCTATCTTCAACTTTTTCCAAAATGTGTGCTAGAAATATCCAATAAACTTAGTGTCCCAATCTGAAACTATGGTCTTTGGCAAACCATGTAGTCTCACTACTTCTCTGAAAAATAATTCTGCTACATGAATAGCATAATTAGTCTTCTTGCAAGGAATGAAATGTGCCATCTTTGAAAATTTGTCAACCACCACAAAAATTGAACCATGTCCCCACTGAGTCCTTGATAAACCAAGAACAAAGTCTATGCTGATATCCTCCCAAGGCTTTTTTGGTATAGGCAATGGCTGATACAACCCTATATTCTGCTTCACTCATTTTTCCATCTGAAATACTCTACAACTCTGTACAAACTTCTTCACATCTTACTGCAACTGTGGCCAATAATAATTCTCACAAACCAAAGCAAGGGTTTTATCACAACCAAAATGTCTAGCCAATCCTCCACTATGTTTCTCCTTGATGAGATTCTCCCTCATAGAGCTTCATGGAATGCACAACTGACTCCCTCTGAATAGTATATCATCTTGGATGATGAAATCCAGCCATTTCATCCTATCTAGAGTAACAAGTTCTATACAAGCTTTCCAAGCTTCACCAAAATCAGGATCCTCTGGATATAAGTTCTTGAGTTCCTTGAACCCAACCACTTCAATCTGCATTTTTGTCAACAATAGTTTCCTTCTTCTAAGAGCATCTACAACCCTATTAGACTTTCCACTCCTGTGTTTCAAAATAAATGTATAACTCTACAAAAACTCAACCCATTTCAAATGCCTCTGATTCAACTTTCCTTGACTATTCAAATATTGCAAAGCTTGATGATTAGTATACAAAACAAACTCCTTAGGAAGGAGATAATGTCTCCACTTATTCAATGCCTAAACTATAGCATAAAATTCATGATCATAAATAGAATACTTTTTCTTGGCATCATTTAACTTCTCACTGAAATAAGCAACAGGTTTACCTTGTTGGCTCATAACAGCTCCTATTGTAGTACCACTAGCATCACAGTCTACTTGAAACACTTTATTAAAATTTGGAAGTGCTAAAACAAGTTGCTCTGTAACTTTTTGTTTCAACAATTGAAAACTCTTTTCTACCGCATTAGTCCACTTAAACTCTTTTCTATCCCCTCTCATTGTTTTTGTCAAGGGTCCACAAATACTGCTAAAATTTTAGATAGACTTTCTGTAAAAGCTAGCTAGACCATGAAAAGATCTTACCTTAGTAGCACTCCTTAGAGTAGGCCATTCAAGGATAGCCTGTACCTTCTCTGGGTCCATTTTTAGACCTTCTACTGAAACTACAAAGCCCAAATACACTAACTCTTTCTTCACAAAACTGCACTTCTTCAAATTAAGCAACAATTTCTCTTCTCTCAACTTCTCAAATACCACACGAATATGCATCATATGCTCCTCCAATATCTTACTAAAGATCAAAATATCATCTAGGTAAACAATGACAAACTTACCTAGAAATTATTCCAGAACCTCATTCATGAGCCACATGAAAGTGCTCGGTGCATTGGTTAGCCCAAAAGGCATGACTAACCACTCATATAGTGCTTCCTTTGTCTTGAAGGTAGTCTTCCATTCATCTCCTTCTCTTATATGAATCTGATGATATCCACTCTTTAGATCTATCTTTGAGAAATACACAGCTCCACTCAAACAGTCCATAATATCATCCATTCGTGGAAATGGAAACCTGTACTTGATTGTGATCTTGTTTATTGCTCTAGAATCTATACACATCCTCCACTCTCCATTCTTATTTGGTGCTAATACCACTAGTATAGCAAAAGGACTCAAACTCTCATGGATCAATCCTTTCTGTAACAACTCATGTACTTTTTTGTTCAACTCCTCACTTTCTGCAGGTGTCATTCTATGTGCTTCCTTATTCATAAAACTCACTCCTGGGATCAAGTCCATTTGATGACTGATCTTCCTGACTAGTGGTAATCCATCAAGTACATTATCAGATACAATATCCTAAAACTCATTCAAAAAATTGGCAACTTTTACAGGAACATCTTCTACTTCCTCTTTACCATCTTTTGGAATTAAAGAAAAACATACATGCTCATGCCTCATACCATCTAGGAACTTTCTTCCATCAACAAAATTTATCCTTGGACTACCACATACCTTTTCTTCTATGTCATTCAATGGCTTTAGCTTATGTCGCACTCCATCCTTTGTCAGGGAATAGGTATTCGCACAACCATCATGTACAACACATATGTCAAACTGCCATGGCCTACCCAATAACATATGACATACATCTATAGATATGATATCACACAGTACCTCATCTTGGTACCCACCAATCTTGAACTTCACTAGGAATTGTTCATTGACCATGACCTTGTGGTCATCCTTTACCCAGGAAATCCGATATGGATGTGGGTGCTTCTACCTCTTGAGCTTCAACTTTGTCACCATCTCTTCTGACACCAAATTGTTAGTGCTTCCACTATCAATAATCACATCACAACACTTACCCTCACACTTGTATCTGGTGTGAAATAGGCTCCTCCTTTGTTCAGGTTCATTCTCACCACTCAATAGGACTCTTTTGTTAATCAATGTTTCTCCTCTTTTAGCATCTTCAGAATGTGATGATCTGGCATCTTCATCTACATGTGCAACTCTAGCCTGGCCTTCATTTCTCCTATCTATTCTACCTTGGCACTAAGGACATTCAAATGCCCTATGACCTTCTTCTCCACAGTGAAAACATGTTCCAAAAAAGCCTCCTCTTCCAGATCCTTGTCCTCTTCCTCTTCCTCTCTGATCTCTATTATTCTAATCTTGGAAATGATTCAAATTGTTTCCTTGATGATTCTGACTAATACTAGCCTCATCCTTCTTTTTTGGATCTTCATTTTGGCCACCATATGACCATCCACTAGATCTTCCACCATGACCTCTTCCATTTTGTCTGCTCTCAAATTTCTTGTTTAGCTTTTCCTCTACTTTTAAGGCAAACTAGTATGCCTCCTCAATACTATTCATTCAAACCAGATTCAACTCCTCCTAAATGCTTGGCCTTAACCCATTAAGGTATTGGGAAACTTTCTCCTTATCAACTTTTGCATGGCTTGTTCATATGAGGAGTCGATAGAACTCCTCTGTATACTCCTGAATAGATCTTCCTACTTGCTTCAAACTTTGCATTTTCTTTAGTAGGTCAAGCTCATAATCAACAGGAATGAACTGTCACTTCAATTTATCTACCATCCAATCCCATCTTGTAATTTTATCTTTCCCTCTTCTATTTCACTCCAATTGAATCTCTTGCCACCAGATCTTTGCATGACCTTTCAATCTGGCCTTCGCAAATTTGACCCTATTAGGATCCTCAACATTTTCATACTCAAAATATTCCTCACATTCATTGATCTAGTCGATCAATTCTTCTGGGTTAAGATTTTTAAAAAATGTTGAAACCTCAATCTTAGGTCTTTTCTCAATCTTGGAAATAGCCCAAAAAAGTCTTTCTTCCTCCTGGTTCACAATTTTGACTTCTCCTTCTTGATCTTCTTCTTTGGCTTCATCCTCACTTTCATCTCTGACATTAAGATTCATTCCTCTATGAATCTCTTCTTGTAATGCTCACACTTGTCTCTGGACTGCTCTAATCTCAGGTGTTACAACACTAGCTCTTCCACCACATTCCCTTCATGGAGGCATTTTTTTGATGTGTGTTGAAACCCTAACCAGAGTCCTAGTGCAAACTGCCTCATAGTCAACAATCTATTTACACACTCAAGAACTCCTGCTCAGATACCACATGATGAAGGGTGCTCCCCTTACTACCACAAACACATAATAGAAACAAAGAAACAACAACAATATGCAAGAATAGAAAATTGGCATCTTATTATCTCCACAAATGTGCAATTACAAAATTTTAGAATTACAATATGCAAAGCCACATGGGCATTCCCTTACAATATTCTATAGGAAAAAGCCTTGAATTATTACCTAGAACTGCCTAAGACAACACTACAGGCCTTCTTTATATAGGCAATTTCCACTGCCCGAGAAGGTTCCAAAAATTTAGCCCAAAGGGCTGACCAAACTTAGAATTATTTTATTTTACAATTTATTACATCAAAGTCAGCTCAAAATAACTTTTGAAACCCGAATAGAAATTTTGAAGGAAAATTATTTTCCGCCATTCCAGGAGACTCAACTTCCGAAGACCATAAGTCATCGCCAGTTGCTCCGATTGACTATTACAACCCCAATTTGGAAAGGCCATGAAGCACTCTACAGGCTTGACTCACGCAAGCACCCGTCACTCAAATTTTTGACCTCATTCAGAGCCTCTGAAGCCTTCAAAATTGAGTTTAAAGTTTCTGTACCCTACTCCCAATATCAAAAATATTCAATATCTCCAAAGCTAGACTTGATCTATCAATGAAACTTTACTAGCAGGTTGATACGAATGAGATGAACCTCCACATGTGAAATCAAAATGTTCTAAGATCGTATATCAACTTATTAAAAATAGAAAGTTTCCATAAATAGCAGCTCTACACAAGATAACCCTTATTGAATACAAAAATAAAAAAATATTTTTGGGTGATGCAAGATTGCTCTTACACCTAGGATGCTCCTGCATCATAAGTACTAAAACATACCAGAAACTTACTAAGGACTTCTTTGGACCAGGTTTGACTGTTCCCACACAGTGACCCTCAAACTAGCATAAAAACCATCAATTTCCAAAGCATCAGCACTCTCGTTTTATCCTTATCACTCCAAACTTTCAGTATTGGTATATAATGACAAAAAATGATCAAATACAAATGTAATTAGTCTCAAGGGCTCTGCAACATCAGAACCCCCGAATTAGATATGCCAAACCCTTAAATCTAGGGCTTTGTCAATCTCTATCTTCCAAACACTATTGCATCAAATTGGTGATTGAAACACCATCCCTCCAATGTCCCAAGATGTTCCAAACCACAAAAGTGCCTCCTTGTTTGGACCAAAATGCTACTTCTATACTATACCCAATATCTTCATTAAGGGTTCCTCACTGTTTTGTGACAGACAACTTATTTCTAGCATTGTTCCTACATTAAAAGTGTTAAAATGATATTGTGCATGTTAGATAGATGCCCCCCATGAAATCTGGGCCCTTTGAGTTTGTGTGATGGCCATTTCTTTGAAGAAACTCAAGACTGTTTACTAGAGAACTACAAAACTAGACTATAGGGTCACACCAAGCGTGTACCCTTCAACAGAGTATGGACTGTGTAAATAGAAATTGCAAAATAAATTCAATAATAGTCAACCAACACATTCCTAATTCCACTACAATGAATTCATATGAAATCAGTGCAAGATCAATACCAAAAAATTGCAGAAAACTATGTTCTTTGGTTATATCTCTATTCAGTCCATACACTAGGCTATATCTGCCCATACAGTGGATGCATTTGTCTCTTTATAAACTTCCCCTACCTATCACAACCAACTTTTATTGATTGGAGGCTTAGTTTAAGCCTAAAACATCCTAAATATTAATTCCCTCCAAAATACATTCATAACAGTTTGTATTTAAATATTTGAATTTTTAAACAATAAAATGGCTTTATTTGGATATTTAACCTTTTTCTTATTGTTTCCTAATGCCTAGACCTATCCCATGGCCATCCTAGACTTCTTGAAACATTAGTGAGACTTGGACAACATTAGTCCACTACAAACAAACTATTAGTCCTTTGAGGACATTACAAATATGAAATTAAGTCCTTTGAGGACATTACAAATGTATTAAAATATTGCATTACTTTAGGATCATTATAGGTTCTAGGATCCTCCAATTGATATTTTGACCCTGATTGTGTATTCCATTCCTCTGATTTGCTTGGAGTGTCTTTAAGGTCTTCATAGTCTTCATCTCTGGATTGGTTGTGTGTGATGCTCCTGCACCAAATATAATCTAAAATACCTTGAAATAGAGAATAACAGTTGATTGAAGATCTGCTCTAGCACTTTACAGGTAATGGCAGCCATCATCAATCTTCAAAATCATTCATTTCATCAATAATTAATTGCATCCCAGCTATAGTGATAGGTTGAATAAGAACTTAGCTCTACTAAAATACTGTCAAAGGAGCAATGAACTGGTAGCTACAAGTCTGCAACCTTTTAATAGTCATGCCCAGCTCATTAAACACTCCTTTTAATAGTCTACTATATATTTTTGAGCATCCACATTTAGTTAACTGTAAATCTAAGTTTCCAATGTCGTGGAGAGGGTTAAGAAGTTTTGCAGTAATGTCCAAGGTGGGAACGTCAATTACACATAGTTAACACAGGGGTGGGAGTGCCTTACATTTTATGGGATCTCAACCTTTAACTACTAACTGTGCTTACAATGCCAGTCACTGTCTACACCACTAGTCTATTTCTTGACTGTAATAATAACAAAAATAATGAAATGAATGCAGAAACGTATAAATAATATGTAAGGTAATATTACTATGTTACTATAACATGCTCAATATTTTATTGTATATCAGCATAGGCCCATAGATTATGATTAAGATATAGTTTTTACAATGATTTTCCACTCTTGTTACTTTGATTCAAAAGTTGTTAATACATGCTTATCATAGTTGTTAACATTTTTTATTCTCATGGACAGGTATTGAAGCACTTGCATGGGTGATAAAGCTTGTTTAGATAGGACTTGGAGCGCAATTGTAGCAATAATTATGATGAAAAGGTTTACAAAACTAAAGTGTTCTTGCTTTAGATCATTTTAAACTCATTGAAAAGCATCAATCCTTAAGTTTCAAACAAACACAGGCTAAGTTATTAGGTCTTAAGTCACGGTGATAGCGAGCTAAAGGTGGTCATTAATATTCTTTTGTAAATTGCTTCAATTAAAGTGTAACAAAGCCAAAGGGTTGAAAACTCAATAGATTGAGTGCAATTGGTGAGGATGATGTTATGTGATAACAAAGCCATCAACCAAGGTGCAAACCCCTGTAGGCACAATCAGGTCAGGATTGACATTTGGTTGACGTTGATAGACAAGATCCCTCCTGTTGTGCATGACTGCTTAACCTAAGGATGACTTTTGGTTTTGATGTATGCTTACTCATTGCTTTAGTTCACTATGTAAATGTTGAGATGCCAACATCTAAGTCTTCCAACATTTATTATATTATTACATAACCCATTACTTATTGTTGTATAAACAACATGATTAGGGGGCAATCTACATAGGCACCTTCTAGCATGGAATCAGTTGCCAATCCTTTGGCATAATTTTTAATAATTCTATACATTTTTTATAATGCTTAAAGTTGAACTGATGCCATACACATTTTTTAATGTTTTTAAGCTGAACACAGACCATAAGTTTTGCAAATTACCAACTTCTTTTTGTAGAGACCTTTCTTCTTGTGAGTCAAATTATTTTTTTAGCTTTAGCTATTGCTACCTGGAACACTAAATTAGCTCTTTAACCAGCTGATATGTTGTTGCAATGGGCACAAATCAGCTACTTTAGTACTTTCCTACATTGATATAATCTATTACTTCTACTTTTATATCTCTAACTATTCGAGACCTCCTACGCACTTAGTAATATGAAATTTGAGACATCAACAATTTGTAAAATGGGATTGTTGTCTGAAAACTTAAACATTAATAGCATATCATCCTAGTGGATGTTAGTTTCCTGGTTGGCCTATTGAATTCCTCCAATACAGATTATGAGTCTCTCATTTACTGGTTCTCATTTGATACCATGCTTGTCAAAATCTAAAATCCGTGGGAACATGCAAATAGTTTTTTGTATGTTGTAATGGTTTTGTTGATAGGTTTGATTTCTAAGAGTCCAATGAACAATATAACAAGAAGTAAACTAGAGTTCATTCATTGAATAATCATAAATTACTCTTGGGATTGTTTGGTTTTTTTTTAAAGAGAGTCACATTATGAGCTTTTTGTGGCCATGATTTTTTACAGCAAGCTTGGTGGTTTTTGGTTCATGGGACTATCCTTATGGACATTGTTTCAAGTTATCTACAATCCTACTTCCTTTTTTATTTGAACCCGTGATACCTACTTTAGAGTACCCAAGAGATGTGCAATGGAGTTACCAACTGAAATACCTTGAATCCTAAGATTGACAAGTGATGAACATACAAAATTCCCTTTTCTGTTATAAATTGTTGTTATTGATTTTCATGGGTTTTTTCATCTGATTTCACATATCTTGGTATTTAATGAACCAAAAGGATAACAATAAGAACTTGAAATAGATAATTTATATTCTATCATTAATCTAAGAATTCCATCAAACATGCACCTTACTACTCATCAGCTCCTTGACAAATTTACACTCAAATGTAAAGTGATTACCCTTGAATCCACTATCATATCAGTCAAAGGAAGACCTGTGTCAAGAAGGAAGAGATAACAAAAATGTTTCAAGCATGCAAGATAGGTCCTTGAGAAAGAAAGACGGATGTAGGGTTTCATAAGTTTTGTTGCTTACCATTGTGCATGTTATTCTATTACCCTGTGTATTAGGAAAAGATAGCCAAAAGAGATGGATGTATCAGAGACCTAGAGGAAATGCAAAAATGTTTCTTAGAAGTGACAGTTCAAGAATGCAAAACTTTCATAAAGATAGTTTTTGGTTACTCATAAGTAACAAAGGATAGGGCATATTATGGATTTGCAAGAATTTTACCATCCTACATATAGACCAAGAATATAATCCTGTGGGATATAATTTAGAGGCCGACAGTCAAGAGAAAGACAGTCATCAAAAGGAAGCCATTGTTCCTTTAGGACAGTCATACAATCCGAAAGGCCTTCATAAGCATGGAGGCTGCTCAAGGAAGACTAATAGGTTCAAAGAAGAAGTGTACTTAGTGTTGTTTTATGATATCTAAAGAGCTAGTGACAAAGAAGATCATGTCTCCAACTAAGTTATGCATGTAGGCAGTTGATGCATAAGGATAGTCCAGTATATGAAAACATATATCAAGAAAGGGTAAAGAATGAGGAGGTACAATTTTGAGAAAGAAAACACTAAACAGAGATGGAAAAAAGAGTTTCACAAAAGATAAGAGAAAAGATAGGGCAGAAGCATAATAGTGTCTTGCCAAGACAGGGTCGTGGATGATAATCATGGACATCATTATAGGGCTATGTTATAAGCATCAGGTCAGAGTCATATTGAGGTTTCCATAGTCATGTTGAGAGAAAAAAATAACCATATGATATAAAGAAGCCAATGACAGGCCATATTCATTGTTAGAAGGTTGAAGTATATCACAAAGGTAATCATAATCATGTTGAGAGAAAATAATAACCCTGTGAGATAAAGAAGTCAATGACATGCCATATTTATTTTCAGAAGGTTTGTAGATCTCTATAATTTTGTTGACTATTAGTGTCTTATACTTAGTCATATATCAAGGCAAGGATGGTCGGTCATCACTACGATCGAGTCATTTTGTAAAGGCCAAGTTTTGTATTGTATACTTACCGAGCAGTAGTAATACCGAGTAAAGTCACAATCACAATATGTTTGTAATATGTCAAGTATATTTATTGCCAAGTTACATATATCAATGATTACTGAGTGATAAAGAATTTCAATGGATGCCAAGTACAATTGATGTCAAGTGTCAGGATTAACTTTTTCCAAGTTAGTCAGAATTGACATACAAGTCTGGACTGGCACAATGATCGAGGTAAACCAAGGAGATAATTATGTTTTGTATGTTGTCTATTGAGGTAATTACGGAGATGATTATGCATCCATATTTCTATCATTGATCCTATGTATAACCTTTAGCCAATTAGAAAATTGTATAGTATAGGTGGCAATAGGAATATATCTAGACCGTAGATCTTGTAATGGGAAAATGTTTTTGTTACTATATAAAGGGAAGATCTAGAACAGAGATGTGTGTGTGAATTAGAGAGAACAAGAGACATTGAGATAAGATGAATACTGTGAGTATGTGAGTATGAGGAAATGATAAGGAGAAGTATTCAGACTGAGCTCAGTGAGCGAGCAGAGTAGTGAAAGGACAGAATCAAGAAAGATCAGATAGAAGAGATCAAAATCATACAGTATAGAGAAGATCTATAATCAAAATATCAATGCAAACCAAAGGATCATATACTAAGACATTTTAACCAGTGTATCAGGGTAAATCTCTTAACCGAGTAGTCCTAGTAGACTTTTTTGTAAATCTCTTTACCAAGTGCTTACTTTATTGTAAGTTTGTAAATCCTTTAACAAGGTAGACTGAATAAGTCTTTTAGCTTTTAATAGAGAAAACCTCTCACAGGGTAGATCATGATATGAACAAATTTTGTAAGCCCTAACAGGAAAACTTTATTATCTACAGTAGTGAAGATTTGTGGGTGTCATCCCCACCCCAATTTTACCTTTCAAGGGTTTCTGGGTTACCAAAATCTATTGTGTTATGTGTGATTTCATGTTGCTGCTTGACATGTTATGTTTCTTAGATTGATCAAGTTTTGTTTCAAATGATGCATAAAGCTCTAACAGTTTGAAAGATTATAAGTTAGTAAATTTTGATTCACCCCCCCACCCCCTCTCAGTATTACTTTCCCATTTATATTTCCAACAATTGGTATCAGAGCTTCAAGGTTTCTCACAAGGAATTCTAACCACTTGAGGAAAATATCTTAAGATGGAAGCTTGCAAACTGGTAAAATTCATAGAGAATCAAAATATTGAAGTACAACTAGCACTACAACAGTTGGAAGCAGCCAGAGGGGAATTGAAGAAATCCTTGAACAAAAGAAGAGAAATTGCTATTCAACAAAGTGAGCCACTATACAAGGAAGAAGACACCACTAGACTATTTGATATTGGTAATTCTACAGAAAATGACAAAGCCATGAAGGAACTGCTGGAGAAAAATATTGTATTGAATGATGAAATCAGGACTCTAAAGAGAGAACGGGAAATTCAATCTGTCAAACTCTATGAAGTAGTAGAGTAGAAAAAGAAAGCTGAAGATGATAAGGCAATGGTTGAAGAAGATAAAAGACAAATTGCAACAAGGCTAGATGAAAGAACAAGTGACATACAAAGGTTGACCGATAATCAACTAGATATGGTAAATCAACTACTGCTGGTCAACCAAGAGTTGGATAGGAAAGACTTGGAGAACAATCAATTGAAATAAGAAAATGATCAGCTGAAACATGAGTTGAGAACTGAGAAAGAAATCAATGAAAGGATGAACAAACCTAATGAATCTATAAAGTATTTTGAAGAACTGTTAAGGTCACCTAGGAGATCTACTAATAGATCTAGACTTGGACTGAATGAGCATTCATCTACTGAAGAAGGAGAATCATCAAAGAGTGGAGAACAAAAGATTGACAAACCAAAGAACAAGAAGCCCACATATCATTGCTATGAGAAGCTAGGACATACAGCCAACATATGCAGAAGTAAACATGGTAAGACTGATTCTAAACCTAAGTTTAATGGACATTGTTTTAACTGCAAGAAGCATGGACATCAAGAACATGAATGTAGATCTAGAGGTAACAGTTCATCCACCTCACCCAAGTTTCAAGGAAGTTGTTTCAATTGTCAGAAGTATGGGCACAAAGCCTAGGAATGCCAGTCTAGACCAAGGTGGTCATCTAATGAGAAAACAAAGCTAGTCACCAAGCGCAATAGTTACAATTGGGATTACAACAGTTGGTACAATTTCCATTATTGTGGTAAGTATGGACACATTGGAGAAAATTGCATGAAGACTCATTTAGAGGCAAATCTAAAAGCTGGATGAATGGAAGCATGGTTTGTTATAAATGTAATAAGGTTGATCACTTAAAAAGAGATTGCAAATCACCCATGTCGAGTAATGATAACAACCAGAATGAGGATATCTGTGAAAAATTGAAGAACCAGATGGAAAAGACATGGAGGAAGAAGGAAGAAGGAACTACAAGTGAAGCTAGCACATCTACGGTCACCCAATCTAATGGATCAGGTGATCACACTTCTTCTAACTAAGCATGAAAGGTATGTCTGGAACTGATACTTGTGAAGCTTTACTTTACATCAATTCCTAACATAGAAATGAGAAAAAGTCCATATCTGCATGAATTAGGATGCATTAGGACATATCTAAGAAAAACTAGAAAATTTCATTTTGATGTCAAGCATCAGTGTCATGACCAAGCTAACAATGTTTTCCGAGCACCTATTATTGTCGAGATGCTATGCCAAGCTGTATCATAATGGTTACATGACCGAGCTTGTGTTTAACCAAGTTAACATGAGTTTGTCAAGACAACTGTATTTCACCTACAACCTGTATGGAGCATTTATGAGGCCCTAATTTTATTTTTTAGATTCTATAAAGCAGAAGGTTTTTGTTAATTTCATTTCACCAGGCTATTCAAGATTTTAGAGTGATTTAGAATTTGTGCAACCCAAATCAAGCAAAGCAATTCCAAATCTTTATACTGTGCTGTCAAAAAAATTCATCTACAGGGTTAATTATCAAAAAGGTATTTTACCGAGAAATTATTTTCTTTTCAAAAATTACAGTTTGAAATGGCATCATCTTCATCTACACTAGTTAGGAAATAGAGAATGGAAGTTTTTAATGTACAACTTGTAAGGAATTAAGTTTGTAAACCGAGGGTATTCAAGGCAATATCTAAAAGTGCGATTAAAGTAGACTTGAACAGAGCCCTATCTGCAGTTCTAGAAAACGTGTTAATGATGAACGATGTTAGGTCTTGCTATATGTGAAAAATTGGAGAAGTCAGTGATTACAAGATTAGGGAAGCATATGATAAATTGTGTATCAACAGAGTGCTGAAGCTGGAGCACAAAGTCTTTGTTGACCAAGGGTTAGTTCATGCCCTAAATTTCCTAGAAAATTTCAAAGTTGAATGGATAAAGATCATGTTGGGTCTAGTGCATGACATGCAATTATGGCTAGAAGATGGACCAATGAAAATAACGAAGGAAATGATACGTGATGTTACTAGTTACCCTACCATTCATGGAAAGAGAACAATGAAATGTGAAGGAAAAGAAGAAATTCAAGATAATACCCAAGGATTATGGAACAAATGTGGAATGAAAATTTCCACCATCACTGATCCAAAAATTGACTTCGCTATAAGGGTCATCTCGCATAATTTTTACCAATCCAGTCAGTTGGATAGCGTCCCCTGTATGGTAGTGGACCAAGCTTGGAAGATAATAAAGAAAGGGCATACATATGATCTTGTCGAGCTTCAGCTGACTCAACTTGTTGAGAACTTCAACTCCATTCAGACGGTGAAGAACTCGATGTGTAAGTTTAGTTCCCTACTGATCTGTATATTCTTTTACGTCAAGAAGTGTTTTCCTACACATGGTGATGTGACATGGGATAAGAAGAAGCCCATTACTATTCAAATTAATGACTTTATAAATGAGATTGGTGATGATTTTGAAGAATTATGGACAATTATTTCATTGAGTTTAAGAAGAAGATGAGGAATATGACTAGAGTCCCTGTGTCTCTGATTGAGAAATATAGTAAAGACATATGTTTTCTGGTAGACACAGACTTTACCTATGCACAGGTAGTCCTACCTAGGGTTTCATGGTTGATGCCACTACCCTATAAACTAAACATTGATGAAGCTACTGCTGCAATCATAGCCCTCCTAGCTGAGGAAGTTGATAACAAGGCACTTTACTTTGGTACATTTGAAGAAGGCAAATCCAAGATCTCTTTGGGATTATTGGCTACTACCACTGAAAGAAGAAGAAAGAAAATAGTGAAGAATCTAGAAGAATATGTTAAAGAAAATGGTAAGGATGCACCACTAGAATTAACCCAAGGGTTAGGAGAAGATGAGAAGAGTGCATCTAGTGGGAGTGAGATAGAAGAAGAAGAAGAGAAGAAACCAATAATTGTTGAGTCCCCACCTAAAAGAAGAGTGTTGAAACAAAAAGTGTCAGAGACACCATCACTTAGACCTCGGCCTAGAAGAACTACTATCGAGACTCCTAAGATGCCTCCTGCATCTGCAAAGCACAAACCTGCTCAAATCAAGATAGTGCCAACCAAGGTTAGGAAGATGCCAAGAACGAAACTAGTTCTAACACAAGATGATGATGAAGAAATCAAAAGTGATGAAGAAATAAAGGGGAAGGCAGCACAACAAGGTTCACATCAACTCACTGTTGATGAATTATGTCATAAAATTACTAGCACAGCTACAGTTGATGAAGTGAAAAGATTAAAGTTTGGAGCGATGAGTATTGGAGATAAAGAAAAAGTTGAGGATGTTGTTCTTGAAATGTTATGCACTTTCAAGATGCTACCAATTGAAATAGAAAATAGGATTCTGAGGGAATTGTGTAACAGGGTCACATAGAAATGGGAGTTTACATTGCAAACAAAGAAGGAAATAAGAGAGAGTACATTAGTACAAGTCGAACCGACTCTCACTCCTACAAATATCAAAAAGATAGTTAATCAATACAGAGGCAAGTTTGATCCTAAACTTAGAGCCTATCTTATCCTTCAACGCAAGGTTGAAGATGTTGTTCAAGAAAGTTTGAAAATTTGGAAAGTATTATATGGTTTGATACCCACCCTGGTAGAAGAGAAGGATGAAGGAAAGAATGAAAGAAATGTTGCTTCTACTTCAATAGTTGTTGAACCTATCCACAAGAAAATTAAATTGGAGACTGATACTCCTAAGGAAGTGAAATCATAGGATACTTTTGAGGTTCATATCATTGATATACCAGAGGAGAGACTCATTCAGAACTCATTTTTAACTGAGGAAGATCCAAAGAACACAACAGCAACTGGAACACCTCTATCAGGTAGTAACATAGTACTATTGCAAGTCAAGGATTATCCCACCATCACGAGCACACAATCTACCATTGATAATCCTACTATACCTAGAGTTTCTACTGTTGATAAGTTAGTCAGTACAAGTATTACCAAGGACCCTATCAAGTTGGTACCACTAACTCTATCTGCCAAGGAAGAAGTTAAAGCAGAAAGCCAAATTCAAAGTCCTCCTAAGGAAGAACATAGCATAGAAGGACATGAAATAAAGTTAGATGAACAAGCTGTTAGACCTCATGCCAAGGACAAGGTGAAAGGAGAAGAAAATAGTCAAGGAAAATTCATTGAAGAACAAGTGTCGAAGGAACAAGAGGCAATCAAAGCTCTTGTATAGCTTCTAAGTGGAAGCACCCCACCGAGAGCACCAAAGGAGAAAGAAGAGGTAAGTATTGATGAAGAAATTGTTATTCCTAAATGGGATACAAATAACCTTTCTTTCGAGTAGCTACAGATAATGAAAGATTTGCTGACACAGAAAAGTAGACAAGTAGAACTCTGAAGGGAGCATCAACAAAAATAGGTTCTTCATGAAATTAGGGACATATTTAATGAAGTTTATGATTTATCTGATGTAAATAGTTCAGCTCCTATATTGGAACAACTTGTACATATTGTTCAGAAAGTCAACAATGAAGTTAGTTGTGCAAGTGACAAGTTATTTGAATGGTTAGAATGCAAATTTGAGACCAAAATGTTGGATAAGATATCTGTCGAGATAGAAGTAAAATGGTTGAACTATCAAACTTGGTAATAGAGACTGAGCAATTAGTTGTGGACGGACAGTCTCTACTGGCAAAGTTGTGCAATGTTGAATTATTCATAGATGAGAACCAACACTTGCTTGAGACTCTCAAGCAAGAGATCAAAGCTACAAGTTAGTCCCTGACTTTGGATGCCAACACCAATGCTAGACATTATGTTAAGGTAATGCAGACACAGGGTAAGTTAGTCGAGCTAATGGAAAATGATGGCAAGATTCATTCTCACCTACTATCTATTCAAACAATTTTGACACCACATCTGGAGGCTATCCAAAGAAAATTAGCTAAGGCTAAAATATTGATCCAGAGTGATTCACATTTGTCTACAACTAAAGGTCTCATCAGTCTAGCTACTGACTTAGAAGTACAAACTGAAGTGTTAAATCTTGCTTCAGCTGCATGGACAAATGCTTTATACATGATCATGGTGCTTCATAGACCTTTTCTGGAGAAGATTTGTAACTTACCAATTGATGAAGAAATAAGTCATGACAAAAACAAGGGGGAAACATCATGACATGAGTGTGAACTAAGGTAACACAATTTTGATATGTATATATATCTCAGGGGGAGCTTAGGCTAGTACAAACATATTTTTGTAATTGTATATACAAATGTCATGACAAAGTGTTTTTGCCACTAATGTCAAAGGGGGAGATTATAGATCTCTATAATTTTGTTGACTATTAGTGTCTTATACTTAGTCATATATCAAGGCAAGGATGGTCTATCATCACTGTGACCGAGTCATTTTGTAAAGGTTGAGTTTTGTATTGTATACTTACCGAGCAATAGTACTGCCGAGTAAAGTCACGGTCACAATATGTTTGTAATATGCCAAGTATAGTTATTTTTGAGTTACATATATCAATGATTATTGAGTGAAAGAGAAGTTCAACAGATGCTGAGTATAGTTGATGCTGAGTGCCAGGATTAACTTTTGTCGAGTTAGCCAGAATTGACATACAAGTCTGGAATGGCACAATGATTGAGGCAAACTATTTTTGGAGATAATTATGTTTTGTATGTTGTCTATTGAGGTAACTACGGAGATGATTATGCATCCATATTACTATCATTGATCCCTATGTATAACCTTTAGCCAATCAAAAAATTGTATAGTATAGGCGGCAATAGGAATATATCTGGACCGTAGATCTTATAATGGTAAAATGTTTTTGTTACTATATAAAGGGAAGATCTAGAATAGAGATGTGTGTGTGAATCAAAGAGAACAAGAGACATTGAGATCGAATGAATACTGTGAGTATGTGAGTATGAGGAAATGATAAGGAGAATTATTCAGACCAATTTCAGTGACCGAGCAGAGCAGTGAAAGGATAGAATCAAGAAAGATCAGATAGAAGAGATCAAAATCATACAATATAGAGAAGATCTGTAATCAAAATATCAGTGCAAACCGAAGGATCATATACTGAGACATTTTAACCAGTGTATTAGGGTAAATATCTTAACCGAGTAGTCCTAGCAGACTTTTTTGTAAATCTCTTTACCGAGTGCTTACTTTATTGTAAGTTTGTAAATCCTTTAACAAGGTAGACCAAATACGTCTTTCAACTTTTAACAGAGCATACCTCTCACAGGGTAGATCATGATATGATCAAATTT
Organism: Chamaecyparis obtusa; assembly: GCA_027943335.1. Taxonomy (NCBI): domain Eukaryota; kingdom Viridiplantae; phylum Streptophyta; class Pinopsida; order Cupressales; family Cupressaceae; genus Chamaecyparis; species Chamaecyparis obtusa. The sequence continues at coordinate 396,993 of BSBK01002799.1, read as the reverse complement.
TGTAAGCCCTAACAGGAAAACTTTAGTATCTGTAGTAGTGAAGATTTGTGGGTGTCATCCCCACCCCAGTTTTACCTTTCAAGGGTTTCTGGGTTACCAAAATCTATTGTGTTATGTGTGATTTCATGTTGCTTCTTGACATGTTATGTTGCTTAGATTGATCAAGTTTTGTTTCAAATGATGCATAAAGCTCTAACAGTTTGAAAGATTATAAGTTAGTAAATTCTGATTCACCTCCCCCTCTCATTATTACTTTCCCATTTATATTTCCAACAAGGTTGAATTACATTACAAAGGTAATCATTAGTCCACAGCATTCAAGAACACAGTAGGTAATATACCTTTTCTATTAGGGAATTCAACTTGTATAAAGATAAAATGCTCACTGTTAACTACTGCTACAACCATGCAAGGAGGATGATTGCTAAAGAAAAATGTATTGACCAAGTTGACCTACACTAATGTTTGCAATGTTTGGTTCTCCAAATTTTAATCCAATATTGGAAAAACTTTTAGAGTCACTGTAGTTCAGTTTGTCTTTGATGTGAAAGAATGAGAATGCATACAAACATGTATTAACTAAAAATACCAAATTTTTGTGCATTGAACACCATGGCACTATTTCTCAGCTCAGTGATAAGTATGAGAAAATAACATTAGTCTCAACACACTAAAGAGGTTTACTCTTCCACAAAGTAAAGGCATGATATACTTGTCCTATTTCTTGCATTTCGATGAGAAATTCCTCTGCTTCCTTTAGCCTTCCTTATTTTCTGATATACCACACATTGCTAATTATATACATCACTGATATACCACACATTGTTGATTATATACATCGCACTTATTTTCCAAGTCTACTTGCATCATGAGCTCACACTAAATCTGCTCATTGATCTCCATGGCTAATGTGGATCAATTACTTGGCCATCCTCACCAACACAACCGAGCAGTCCCAAATCTGCATTGGTAATTGTTGACATTAGGAGTATATTATGTTTACTTTAATTAAGCTCCAACTAGCATTTTACCAATGTCTTCATTTAATGTTCACACTTGTTTAATGAATGAAATGGAATGTTCTTGCATCCAAGATCTGAACCTCATTTTTGTCAACAACTATAAAGATAAAAAAAAAAATGTAATGTCAATCATTATTTCTTGTACTTGCATGGATAAAGACAATAGTTGTATTTTCTTTCCTATTTTATGCAGAGTGTCAACAAATCCTTTCCTACTTGAGAATTTTGTGAATTATATTTGTATACTAGTGACTAAATTTCTCATCACTATAGTTTTAGAGCATAACTAGATGTTTTATGTTTGGAATTAAGGACACTAACCAAATTAATTTAACCATTAGAATGACTATGTATTTATTATTTATTTCATTGTTTATATCTGCTAGTCAAAATTTCTACTTCTCTTCAAGTTTCAGATATAAAGAACATTCTTTCTATTTATTATGCAATAAGAAATTAGAGCATCTCTTATTTGGATAATCTATACTATTTTAGTATTTAGATGAACTATAAATGCTTCTTTGTTTTTTGCAATTCTAAAGTTGTGTCACCTTTAGTCCTGAACATAAAAAAAGAGAAGTGCAATAGGAATGAACAATAATTTTGGTCTTTCTTATTTAGAGTCTTATGATTATATTATATTTGTGGCCTTTCATTACCTATGTAATATAATGTGTTATTTTTTTTCTTTTTGCAGAAATGTGTTGATAAACTCAAAGAAGGGGATAAAGTTAAGGTGTTGGATCCATATGATGGTGATGTTGTGGGCATTGGGCGGATTCACTCCCTATCTATTGTACATGGAATCAACTTGAAAGGAACAGGAGATGCAAATGTAAACATTTTAAAGGTCACAAGTAACATGCCTCTTGCTTATGAAGACAAAATAGATGGAGTTGTTCGTCTAAAAGAGAAAGAGGGAACCTTCACACAGTGGCCACTAAAATATTTGCAAAAAATGACATAGTTGATTAACATGTTTATCATGTACTAGTTGTTAGACATCTTGGCTCAATGTTTAATATTTGAGACAACTTTGATATTTTTCATTATATTTACATATATACTCTTTAGATAACTTTGACATCTTACGTATATATTTTGGCACTCTACATACTTTGAATATGATGTTTTTTCGGCATTATAAAATTTAATATGATATTTTTTTGGCATTATAAAATTTAATATGGTGTTTTTTTGGCATTAGTTCAAGTTTAATATGACATTTTTTTGGCATTATAAAATTTATGGTATTTAAAATACTTTTCATTTTATGACTAAATAAATGACTAAATTTATGACTAAATTTATGACTACATCAATGACTAAATATATGACTAAATTAATGACTAAATATATGACTAAATATATGACTAAATATATGACTAAATATACGACTAAATAAATGACTAAATAAACAACTAAATATATGACTAAATTAATGACTAAATATATGACCAAATATACAACCAAATATATGACTAAATAAATGACTAGATTAACCAAATATATGACCAAATATACAACTAAATAAACTACTAAATTAACCAAATATATGACTAAATTAATGAGTAAATGTATGACCTAATATATGACTAAATAACTAAATAAATGACTAAATTAATGACTAAATTAATGACCAGATGAATGACTAAATTAATCACCAAATCAATGACCAAATTAATGACTAAATTAATGATCAAATAAATGACTAAATGACCAAATAAACAAACAAATAAATGACTAAATATATGACCAAATCCATGACCAAATAAATGACTAAAATAGTTTAGTCATAAATTTGGTCGCGAGATAAATGACCGGCAATAAACTACTACTAGTCACGTGACCAAATTTGGTCATTTATCTACAATTTTTGGTAGTTTATTTGGTCATATATTGTTGTTTTTGTACTAGTCAAGTATCAAAAAATTCTCTTCACAACTACATATGGGACTCCTTTGGATTAGGAAGAAATATTGAAACAATATCAACTGTATGTGCTATATTAGGTCTATTATGAACAACATAATGCAACTTACCAATCATGGATATGTAAAAAGCTACACTCACCTCTTTATAATCATCTTCTTTGGATAGCTTACAATCGATCACTATTGGTGTTTCTATCAGTTAAGAATCTTCTAATCCAAAAGTCTTTAATACTTTCCTGACATAATTTTCTTGGATGATGTAGATTCCATCATTGAGATGAGATACTTGCAATCCAGCACATAATTTGATCTCACCAAACATCGACATCTCAAATTATTTTCTCATTTCTTCTGCAAATGCAATGCTCATCTCATCATTTCCACAAAAAATGATGTCATCCACTGAGACTTCAGTAATCAACAATATATCATCTTTCTCAGTCTTTAGGTAAACATTTCTATCCTCACTTATTCTAATAAAACTAATCTTGATCAAGTATGATTGGAGTCTCTCATACCATGCCCTTGGTGTCTACTTCAATCCATAAAGCTCCTTCTACAACTTGCACACTAAATCCTCACCTTTTGATAGTGAAAAACCATCGAGCTATTCTATGTACACTTCCTCTTCCAAAATAAAATTCAAGAAAGCATATTTAATGTCCATTTGAAAAACTTTCAAACCTTTACAAGAAGCATATGCTAGAAAAATCCTTACTCCTTCAATTCTAGCCATTGGTGCAAAAGTTTCTCCATAGTCCAAGCCTTCTTCTTGTGCATATCCTCTAACCACAAGTCTTGTCTTATTCTCGACTACTTCACCATCTTCATTGAGTTTATTCTTGAAAAAAAACTTGGTTCCTATCACCTTCTTTTCAACAGGTCTGGCAACTAGTATTCAAATATTATTCTTCTTTATCTATTCTAACTCTTCTTCCATGGTTTTAACACATTTATCATTCTTCAATGCCTCTCCTACGAACTTAGGTTCATGTTGAGAAATTAGATAGGTACTTTCTATGATCTTTCTTCTAGTCTAAAAACCAACTTTCTTATCTCCAATAATCTGATCGACTAAATCATTTAACTTGACATACCTAGGTATTATCAGTTCAGGTCTAGGAGCCTCTTCTACTTGTTGAACTAGTTCATCCTCATTGTTCTGATTTTCATCTTCTTGATCCACCAGTTGAACATGTAAACTCCCTTGATAATCTCCTAATTCATTCTTGTTGGAACAATCATTCTACTCTGAGAATAAATTAATCCTCACATCTGCACTTTTTATCATCTTCTTGGTTCTCTTGTTTAGACACTTGTAAGCTTTGCTTCTTGTAGAATATCCAAGGAAGATTCATTCATCACTCTTGGGATCAAATTTCCCTGTATTGTCATCTCTCTTTATATAACATCTTCTCCCAAAAAATTTAAAGTATTTCACACTAGGTGTGTGACCAAGCCATAAATCATATGAAGTCTTATAGGTACCCTTCTTCACATGTACCCAATTTAATGTATTAAACAATAGTTCTGACAGGTTATCTCCAAAACATTTGATACACATCTTTTAGTATTATCATTGTTCTTTCAACATCAATAATAGATCTATTCCTTCTCTCTACAATCCCATTTAGATGAGGGGTTCTACGTGTGATATTTTACTCTTAATTCTATGTTATTCACAAACTTTAGTGAATTCCAAAGATGTGAACTCACCACCTCTGTCATATCTCAAGCACTTTATACTCTTACCTGTTTCTTTTTCAACTCAAGCTTTGAACACCTTAAACAAATAGAATGCATTTGATTCATCTTTCAAAAAATTAACCACATCATCCTATAGTAATCATTAAAAAAAGCATAAAATATCTATCTCAATAGTAGCTTCTTGTTCTCATAGGACTACACAAATTATTATGAACTAAATCTAAAATACCTTCATATGAAAATGACTTACTGATAAAAATAGAACTAGTTAGTTTTCCCAACTAAAATTCCTTGCACATGACATTGTTTGGTTTCAATAGTTGTGGAAAACCGTTAACAATATTCATCTTAATCACTTTGACCAAACTATCAAAGTTAACATGGCAAAATCTCCTATGCCACAACCAACTATCATCAAATTTTGTAATCAAACAACTCTTTACTATAGTATTTAGTTGGAATAAGTTACCTTTAGTTTACATACTAGTAGCATCAGATCACCAGATCTCCCAAGTATCCTGAAAACACCTCCTTTGAACTCTAAAAGATAACCTTTATTATTCAATTGTACTACACTCAACAAATTATATCGTAGACCTTCTATCTGGTAAACATCATGTCACAATTTATTTTTCTATTTAGTGAAATAGATCCAAATCATTTTACCAAGAAAGGAGAGTTATCACCAAACCTTAATGATCCACCATCACATTCTTCCAACTTAGTGAACTTTCTCTAGTCATTGGTCATATGATGTGTACATCCACTGTGTATTACCCAATCTTCACCATGATCCATGCTATAAATTAAAGCTTTTTCATTACCTATAGGAGGATTTTCCTTAACAACAACAAATGTAAATACATATTATTCATTATCCTCATATTCCTCATCGATAACTCCCTCATAAACAACAAAACATCAAGTCTACTTATTATGTTCCTTGAATCTCTTAGGCTTATCCTTCTTATCACCATTAGGACACTTGGTAGTAATGTGTCCAATCTTGTTACATGGGAAACATTGAAAGGTAGCTTACCCTTGTACTTATTGGTTCCTCTAGGTAGCCTCCTAGAAAACAATGTTTCCAACTCTTCCTCTCTATTTTATTTAGTCAAGATGGAATCATGATCATTAGAGTAATATAACATAGAAGAAGATTCATGAGTAACTTCCTTTTCTTTCCTTATAGGTGTAAGAGAAATAGATGCCTTGAATGTAACTTCAACCCTCAGAATAATGTTATCAATACTTTACTTACCACATCATCTTCTTCAATAGTTCCACCAACACTTTTGATAGCATCAACAACTTCTTTGATCCTTTTACTATACTTCTCAATGTTTTCACCTTGAATCATCCTCATGTCATCAAGTTTTCTTTTAGGTTGTCAACCTTATATTTATGCACATGTTTGTCTCCACCATACATGAGTTTTAATTTCTCCCATACATCATAGGCGGTATCAAGATCTTAGATATCAAAAAACTTTGTATCAGATTGCAATGGCTTCCATAGTTGTAGTATTCTCTTGCTATTCCCTTAGTTGATCTTCATTGAGAGGACCAGTTGGAATAACATAATGGTTAAAAACATAATTCCAATTTTGGTTACCCATACCTTTTAGATAAAGTTTCATCCCATGACTCTACACTGAGTAGTTCTCCCTTGTGGACTTAGGACCTTCCTTTGTCATCATTCTCAAATTTTGACCTCAAGATGATAAGCTTCTCCACAAAGAGGATCAAAGCTCTAATACCAATTGTTAGTCCTAAGGTTACAAGATTACTAGGGGGTGGGGAGTGAATAAGTAATCAAGATATCTGATACTTTTCAACTTCTTTAACTTTAAAGATAACATTCACTAGTTTATCGATTGATAAGCAAATGAGACTTAAACCAAATAAACATCAACCACCATAAAACATGCAACACATAACACAAAGATTTTTTCCGTGGAAACCAAAATGGGTGAAAACCATGTGTGATATGAGACTCATAAATTTTTTACTCTTCTAAAGTATACCCTATTAGGAGATTAACCATGTTAGGAATTTCATTAAGACACTATTAGGTGCAACCCAGTTTTGGGATTTTCTAGCCCTGTTAGGAGATTTACCCTATTAGGAGTAGCCTTTCTAGAGGAATTCAAACACTAGCTAAAGTGTCACCCTATTAAAGGATTTACATAAAAGATCTGGTATGATCTATCTAATTAATGGATTTAGCCTGCTGTAACTGTTAGGATACAATAACAAGATCGATTTGGTAAATCAAAACATCTTTTCTTGATTCGATCCTTTTCAATGCATACATTCTATCCTTTGATAAAAATGGAATAAATTGTCTTGATCTCACATCCACAAACACAATCTACACATACAAGTATTTGATTTCATGATATAAATATCACTTCTCAAGCCCTAAATGTTCCACCAACTTAACACCTCATCCAACACATTAAAATAACTTTTCCATTATTTTTGCTTAGAGAGATCACGCCAAAAACATATCCCAATGTAAAAACCATCTTTACCTAACATGTTGGCCACAATATAGATCCAAACAATTAATTTTATCAAGAGTAGTCAAACATGTTTTGACCAACTCAACCTTCATCTTGATAAAATGATCTACCTCAATTAGTGTAATGAAGAATCATCACCATAAATGAGATTAGACAAATCATTATGAAAAATAGAATAAAAATCATTCATCACAACATGATCACCAATCTCCAATATAAGATCTACCATCGATAACACAAAAACACTATCACAGATCACTAAAACAACTTCTATATCCTCAAAACATGCTTACCAATCAACCAAATTAGTTGCAATCATAACCATGAAATCAATATAGAATTAGAAACATAATTCTATGATCACACCACCTAACTCACCATAGATTTGATAAAACTATCAAATCACTCATTGCTAGTCACAAACTATTCTAGTAGTTTTCCTATCACAGTTCAATTATTCATAACTTACACAAATAATAAATTCAATAGTTGTAGTTATCCACGAATCACATTATTACTCAAAGGTGAAATTGAAAAATTATTGGATTCTGGATTTATCTATTCTATTGACTATTCAGATTGGATTTCAAACATTGTGCCTGTGTCAAAAGGAGAAAATAAGATAAGAATATTATGTACTAATTTTAGAGATTTAAATAAGGCATCCTTGAAAGATGATTTCCCGTTACCTAATATTGATATGATTGTGCATTCAACAGCGGGCCATGCCTTGTTATCTTTTATGGATGGTTTTTTAGGATATAATCAAATCTTTATTCCTTCTAAAGATCAATTTAAAACTGCATTTATAACACCTTGGGGAACCTTTTGTTGGGTCATGATTCCCTTTGGATTATAAAATGCGGGAGCAAATTATCAACGAGCGATGACTCTAATTTTCCATGATTACATTCATAAGATTCTTGAAGATTATGTGGATGATATCTTGGCAAAATCTATACAAAGAGAAGATCACGTTACTATTTTACGACAGATATTTGAAAGGATTAAAGTTATAATATGATATTGAATCCTAAGAAATGTGTCTTTGGAGTTGATTCTGGTAAATTATTAGGATTTATAATCTCTAAGCGAGGCATCAAAGTAGATACCAAAAAGATCGAAGCTATTGTTAATATGCCTCCTTCTAAGAATATTTCTCAATTATGAAGTTTACAAGGAAAAATACAAGCTATTCATCAATTTATTTCTAATTTAGCAAACCAAACTATCCCTTTTACTTCCTTTCTTAGAAAGGATACTACTTTCTCTTGGAATGATGAGTGTAAACAAACTTTTGAGCAATTTAAGGAGTATCTTGTGAATCCTCCTATCTTGCACCCTACTAATTTTGATAAGTTGTTTCATTTATACACTTCAGCAACTCCTCGGGCCATGAGTACGTTGTTAGCTCAAATTGATGATAATGGTAAAGAAAGACCTGTGTATTACATTAGTTAGACTTTACTTTATTATGAAACAAGATATACAGATTTAGAAAGACAATGTCTAGCTATAGTTTATGCATGTTAGAAACTCAAGCATTATCTTATAAATGTTGAAGTTGATGTGATTGTCAAAATTGATCCTTTGTAACATCTTTTCTCACAAACTGATCTCTCTGGTTGGTTATCAAAATGGGTGATGTTTCTTATCGACTTTGATCTTAATTTTATTTCTTAGAAGTCTATTAAAGGACAAGAATTAATGGATTATCTAGCTGAAGCTCCTTGTCCTCACTTAGATAAATGTTCTACTTCAATATAATTTCTTGATGATAATATCCTAGCAATTCAACAAGATGATATTTTGGAATTATATTTTGATGGGTCTAAGTGTAAGACAAGTTCTAGTGTGGGTATCATTTTGATTTTGCCTATGAAAAAACCCATCCCTTTTCATATAAATTAACCTCTCCTTGTACTAATAACATTGCGGAGTATGAAGCCCTTATAGCTAGACTATGAGCAACTTCATCCCTCAATATCAAACATTTACAAATATATTGAGATTCACAACTAATTGTTGAACAAATTAAAGGAGGATATCAAAATAAGAATGCTAAAATGAGACAATATAGAGATTTATCTCTTGATGTGCTTTCACAATTCTCCTCTTATACGATTCAAACTTTACCTAGGAAGGATAATCGACATGCAGAGGCCATGGCAAGCACATCTTCCTTGGTTTGTCATGAGAACAATGCTTAAAACTTTCAATTTACTATACAAACTCTTAAATGCCCTGCAATTTCTAACAAGATTACCTCTGACTGTTTCCATTTGCATTCCGATGAATGGTATTCACATATTTTTCATTTTTTGAAGGATGGTACTTTTCCTAAATCAGAAACAAGGAACATGCGTAATCATATTAGGAAACTTGCAGCACGATCCATCATTTTAGGAGATACACTTTACAAACGCTCTTATGAAGGATTATTATTAAGATGTCTCAATAGAACTGAAATTCCTATAGCTCTAGCAGAAGCTCATTCTGGTTCTTGTGGGGGACATTTTGGTGGAAAATCCCTAGTTAATAAATTGCTTCGAATAGGATATTATTGGAAAACAATGGAATGGGATTCTTTTATGTTTGTTAAGAAATGTCCTCAATGTTAACAACATAGTAATTTGATTCATGCTCCTGCTCGCGAGCTTCATAATCAAGTTTCTCCATGGCCTTTTAGTGTTTGGGGTTTTGACATTATTGGAAAAATCTCACAGGCTTCTTCTCAAGGACATACTTACATTCTCACTACTACAGATTATTTCACGAAGTGGGTTGAAGCTGTCCCTCTTCGTTCAACAATGGTGGATGTTATTTGTGATTTCATCCTTAATAATATCATAACAAGATTTGTTATTCCTTCGACAATAATTTTGGATAATGGAACCTCTTTTAAAAACAAATAAGTAATGAAATTGTTGGAGAAATATAGAATCCAATATAGATTTTCAATTCCTTACTATCCTCAATCTAATGTACAAGTTGAAGCATCAAATAAAATTATTGAACAAATCTTGAGAAAAATAGTTAGTAAGCATGTGAAAGATTGGCATACTCAACTGACTTATGCTTTATGGGCCTATAGGACTAGTATTTTTAGTACCATGGGTACTTCTCCTTATAACCTTGTCTATGGTACTGATGCTATTATGACTTTGGAATTGGAAATACCTTCTTTACATGTTTCATTTCATGGGATAATTGATTAAGATACTTTTCATGAACAACACTTACAAGAATTAGAAATGTTGGATGAACAATGAATACATGCATTAGAACATATAAAAGCTTATCATAAATCTCTTCAGAAATAATACAATCATAAGGTAATTGAACAAACATTTGCGGTTGGTGATTTAGTCCTTTATGAGAATCAATGAAATGTGAATGCTTTACCGAGTGAAAAAAAGAAAATTTAGCCCTAATTGGCTTGGACCTTTTGTTATTATTGAAGACTTTAGTTCAGGTGCTTATAAACTTGCTGATATGGATGGTGTTTCTTTTAAGGAACCCATTAATATTATAAATCTTAAATATTATTATCCTTAATTTCAATATGTAGTTTTAGAAAAATTACATATTGAATATATTTATGCACTTTCTTTCTTTCTTTATTTCTTTCTATTAAATTTTATATTGATGAAAGAATAGTAATCAAACATAGAACTAATCAGTAGAGAAAGTTTTTCATTCATCAAAAAGGATTTTTTCAAGTTTTGATACATATGTGGCCAATGGCCCTATCTATCACTACGTCGCTCTGATGGCCGATGGCTCCTAGATCTCTCTACTTTGTGCTTGGAAGATGAAGATTTGTGTGTCCATTTATGGCCCCTAGATATGCTCATACCATGTGAACATCCTCAGAGACTCTATACCTCTGCCATCATCTTCTCCTCTCTTTCTCTACATAATCTTAGCTCTCGCTAGATACATGCAAAGATGTCAGCATGCCTATCAGGATCTCTGTGACCGATGGAAGACTCTCACTCTTCGACTGGTAGTTAGTAGGATATAATTGTATCCTTGAGAATCTCAAATACAAAGCTCCTCCACTCCGCTAGGCTAGCTATAGAAAGAAAACTTTTATCAGTCTAGTGTCCTATTTATCTCATATCAAATCACATATTCAATCAAATTTTATGTTTCATACCTGGGTCTCCCTCCTAGACATCATTAAAGTGTCTAGATGGTGGGGGCATGGATTGACTACTCTCTCCACACTCGCTATATCTAGGTCTTAATGGTGGTGTCTCTATGTGGGATCATGGGGGCCGTCAAGATCTCAATGGTGATGCGTGAGTGATAGGTATATCTACACCAGTATCACCAGCTGGGGGCATGTCCTCAGCTCTCTCCTCCACTCTATCCTTTGCTCTATCTTCTCTCCTCCTCCTCCATGGGATCTCCCTTGAAGATGTGATCCTCCTCATCTCTAATATCCTCATCCTCCTTTGTGGCTCCACTATCCCGATGTGTCCCATCTATAAAGCCTAGATCACCTATGGGATAATCCTCAGGAAAGATAGAATGGATCCCCTGCAAACTCCAATACCTAATGTAATCCTGACTCATGCCTAAATAGGTCACATCTGATGGTACCTCTATGTCCTCTATCTCCTTTTCATCATTATCCTCTATGTCTGCTATCAATGGTCAGCATATTGCACTGGGTGTCTGATAGTATCTCGTCAGATGTACATAGAAAGGTATTTCTTTAGGGACTCCCTGTAATAGGCCAAATTGCCTCATCACCTGATCATAATAGTAGGGCATCACTATATGACTCTCATGACCCTCTAGTAGCTTACATTGCTATGAATGTCTCATCTAGAATCATGTATCAGGCAACTCTGTCATCTAGCAGTAGGGTCTCCATATCACATCAGTACTCAAAACGTAGTCTAGATGTACTCTCCAGTAGAGCATATCTCCAAACTACCAAATATCTCTCAAGGGATACATGAAGGCTCTTGTTGTACTCGCTTCTACCATCACTGGAACTCCCTGTGGATGTGTACATGCAAAATGCTCAAACATCCAAACTTTAGGAGCATGCATGTCAATAGACTCTCTTGCTGATACATCACTAGTTGACCTAGCTCATGGTATAGCTAAGCTAGCATGTTGTGATCCCATGAGAACATGGTCCTATCTCTCTCCATCTTCTATATGAGATATGTAAGAGGTGAACAAAATATAGTACCCTTTGAGTTGGGTAACACAACCAAGGCTACTATGCAAAGCATCACCTTTCATACTAAAGGTGTAGGGCCTGACAATATGGATGATAATAGGACATGATCTGACCGGGTCTACATCTGTGGAAACCATCCTATACAATACTTTGTGTCTGTATAGATCTCCTCACAAGCACATTGTGCTCTAGGTCTAACGGTCTCACCTTAGACTGGAAGCCACATGATCCTGTAGACATCCTCTAATGTCACTATGATCTCACTAGAGGAAAGATGGAAGGAGCATGTATCCTCATCCCACCTCTCTATCAGAGCCGATAGCATTGTTTGGTGTAGTCTGATCTATGGAAGGACTGATACCTAGTATAGTCCCACATCCTTCAGTAACTGCATCTCCTCATAAACAAGCTTAGACAGTCTCTCTCTAACCATGACTAGAAACTCTCTAAAGGGATGCTCTCAAAAATAGACCAAGTCTTGTAAGCACAAAAAAAATCATATCAATCATCTACATCATCAAAAGTACAAAAGAAGACAACAAAAAACTCACCTTAGGTAGTGACCATTTGGACAAAGCAAGGCTGTATCTCAGAATCTCCAGGCATGTCGCTCGAAGTTGCTCTCTTCTCAGAATCTTACTTCCTCATTTTGAATATGTAAATGGTAAGAATGAGTAAGTATTTCTCTCTTTTCTTTATTTATAAGTTCAAATTAGGGTTCTTTTGAGGTTTCCTTAGGGTAAACTCAGATTTCCCTTCTTATGCATTTAGACAAACATTCACTCTTTTCATCATAACTTGAGTTCAGTAACTCCATATTCAGTGTTGACAGTGGTGTTGGAATTCTGATTTAGATACCCAACTCCTTGAACTAGTTTAGGAAGGTTAGGAATCCTTATAAATTGTTTAGGAAAGGACTTTTCAAAACTCTACATATCTAGTATATAGAATTTTTCTTATCACCCTCTTCCACCCTTCCAAAGTAGAAAGCTAAAACAGGGTGGGCATAAGGGGCTCTATATACTTCTCAAATTGTCATATAGTAAGCCTTAGGTGATTTATGTATTTTTATTAACCTTGTGTGTTGCAGGTTCTAATAGTTTTCTGTAGGATCTTTACATCGAGGACTTGGCTATATCCTTTTTATTTAATATGATGTTTTCTTACTTTAGCTTGCATATTCACGTAGTGTCATATCTAAGCTAAAGTGGGGGCTAAATGTATCATCTTAAAATGGAAGTACTTCCATTTTCATAGGTTTGGCACCCTCTTTTAGTAAATTTATCATGCTAGACTTGCATTTAGGATGCATTCTGCACTTGACTTCTTCATTCTAGGTGAAATTAGGGTTAGGATCCCAAGGATTCTCCTTAATTTCCCTCTTCCATGGCTCTATTTTCTAGGTAGGACTTAGAAATAGGTCCTCCTAGCCTTCATCACAATCATCATAGGATTTTATGCCTATCACTAGCATTCTATCCCATTCTAGCATCATTTCTAGGTCTTCGGACATCCCCAAGACCTCATGTCCTAATTCTGGCTGGATTTGGGCCCATAAGGTCAAAGTCAAGGTTGACCCTAACCTAGGTCAGAGTCAAGATTGACCCTGACCTAGGTTAGATTCAAGCTCATCCCTGACCTAGGTCAGAGATGAGGTCATCTTTGACCTCCTTTAGAATTTATGCCCCTTTTTCAAATTTGGTCCAGACGGGCCCTGAAATCAATGTTAGGCCCTCGGATCTAAGTGCAAAAAGGTTTTAATTTGAATTTCATTTAATTTTTTTCCCTGCTTAGTTTTTTATTGTGATTGGACCTTAATTCGAGGCAAAATTTGAATTATGGGTCCTCACATTGCTCTAGGAGCTTCACCTTGAAACCTCTATATAAAGACTCTCATTTGGATTCATTTTCACCAAGCAATTTCATGATCAAGTGCTCTCAAGGAGACAATTTCATGAACAAGAAGATTTCAAGCAAGCAAGAAATGGTGAAGATGTAAGATTGCAAGAGGATGATATAGAAGATCAAGCCATTGTTGACATCAAGCATCTTTGTGAACACATACTTAGAGCAAGAGAGATCTATTCTTCCTTGATCCACCATTACAAACTTTCAAGAATTCAAAGATACAATCATGGAGTAGTAATTACAGATTGTGAGTTTGGTAGAAGTACTTTAGCCTTGGGGGCTTGGTATGCTTTTCTATCTTATTTAAATCTATGCATTGTTGTTTCATACATATTCATGCTAGGGTTTTGATCTAGAGGATTAGATCTTTGCATTACACTTTCAATACATACACACACACATTCTATTTCAATCGGCTATTCGTGGAGGTGGAGATCACCAAAATAGGGGTTTGACTAAGGCAAAACCCTATATAGCCACCCCAAAAAACTCTCTTTTTTAGATATCTACAATCGTTGTTTCAAGAATTAGAGGACAGATCTAAGTACCCTTTTCGCCGAACTTCTAAGATCTGCAAACAAAGTCAGACTCAACCTTCAAAATAAAAATGTAGCCTTTAACCTTTTATGAGGGTCAAAGACTACCTACTGCCAGAAAGATGAAAGTTTTCTGGGTTTTCTTTGTCTCAACTTCCTAATCCCAGATCTAGTTGCAGAATTTTCTGAAACTCCGTGCAGACTTCAGAAAATAGGTATTTCTAAATTAATTTCATGATGCATTAATAGAGACATATTTAGTATTGATTTGTATTGTATTCAAAATTGTAAAATCCCATTATTGGGCAGGCCTTAATAGGTCTTATTTTGCAAAAAAAATCAATAGGGTACATCTCTTAGATTAGAGATTGTAAAATCCTTTAACAAGGTGGAATGTATAATTCTTTTTTACCCCTAACAGGGTAAGCTATCAGAAGTAGCTAAACATTGTAGCTCTAACTCAATAACCTTTTTATTGCAGTAGTGAAGGATTGTGGGTGGCATCCTTGCTGTACTTTTTCCCTCTCACCAAGGGTTTCTGCATAACCAAAAATTATTGTGTTATGAGTTATGATTTCATGTTTGATTTTTATGTTTTATGATGTTAGATGCAAATTTTTCAATTTGGTAAATGATCAAAATATATGACAGTAATACAAATCAAGTTAAGAAAAGGTTAATAAAAGTTTTTAGAGTACCTATTCACCCCTCCCCTCTCAGTACTAAACTTTCCATTATTAATCTAATAATTGGTATCAGAGCTTGAACTCTTAAGATAACGGTTTAACCACCTGTGAGTGAAAATATCATAGCAATAGAAAGTTAAAAGAAAGCTAATAAGATTGGCAATCCTAAGTTTAAATTGGAAAATGCACATGAGTTGATTGATTATTTGAAAAGGAAATTAGAAAATTCATTGAGGGAAAGAAAGTATTTATCTGATGAGTTAAAATCTACACAAGAACATGTTGAGATACTTGAGACATCATCTTAAGGGATTTTTAATGATGAATCTAAAAAAACCATTGCAGAACTGATGGAAAAGAATAAAGCACTCACCTAGAAGTTGAACCTGATAAAGAAAGATAAAGAGACACAAGGTATTAGAATGGGTGAAATAATTTAATCAAAGAGATTAGTTGAAGATGCAAAAATAATGGTAGAAGAAGAAAAGAGGTAAGCTGAGGCAAGAATAATTGAAAAGCATAATGAGATCATGAGAATGACACAAACACATTATGCTATGACTAACCAACTACTGAATGCAAATAATGAGATAGCCAGGAAGGAATATGAGACTCAAGCATTAAGGTCTAACGTTGAAATATTGACAAGAGAATTGAAATTAGAAAAGGAAGAAAATGAAGTACTAAAATAGAATGAAGAAACATTAAGGATGTTGGATAAACAACTTAGAGGTCAGAGACAACTGAGATATACAACTGGACTTGGATTCACTAAAAATAGCACTACTAAGAAGAGAGAGTACTCAAACGAAGCTACCAACTAAGACACTGCTACCCCACTGAAAAAAAAAATCAAATTTGTTATTATTGTGGAAAACCTGGTCATACAACTAATGTCTGCATGAGCAAAAGAGGTAACCCATCGAGAATTCCTAAATTTGATAGTTATTTTTATAATTGTAATAAGTATGAACATCAAGCATTTGAGTGTAGATCAAGGATTTATAACAATACAAGAAAGCCAAAATTTAATGGTTACTACAATACTTGCAATATATATGGTCATAAGTCTGAAGATTGTAGGTCACAAAGAAAGAATGTCAAATGGGTACCTAACTGACGCAATACTCTAAACAATTGATAAGGATGATAAATACCATGGGCCTAAAGTACAAGAATTTCATGTGAAACATGTGGGAGATATGGATACATTACAAAAAATTGCATATTGATGCATGGTAGAAATAATAAAACATCATGGAGAAATCCTAGAATGCCATAAGGTAGGTCACCTATCCAAAGATTGCAGGTACTGAGGTGAAGCTCCAATCGAGAAAAAGAAAAATGACACAACACAAGTGAATATTGAAGAAATAAGAAACCACATGAATAAAATATGGAGAAGGTAGTATCTAGATGATGGAACATCATTTGGAATAGTTGATGACACCTCATCCTTTGGATCAGGTGCACCTATCTTCACCTAATCAGTTAAAGGTATGAGTAGGAACTATGAGTTAAATTCTAATCATAAATTGGTTCCTAACATTTGTGCAAAGATCCATGCAAGCATAATTAGATGCATTTGGGCATATATTGTGAATTTAATATTTCATGTTTGATCAGTGAAATTCAATGGTATTTTATTTCATTTGGTAAAAGAAAGTATAATTTGAAATGACAAGTCAGTGACAACATTTATTTCTACTTTACTAGCCGCTGGAAACCGTAATCGAGGAAAAAGTATAAATAGAATCTTTTGTTATTCATTTTCACCTAACATTTTCAAAGAGAATTTGAGTGCATTATAGAGTTAAGTCATCTGAGGAGTGTTTGAGTGATTTTTGAGGTAATTCTAAATAGATCTAAGCACTATTAAGCATATTTGAGTGATTTTTGGTGTGTTCCCTAGTTGTGGAAGTGCGACTGAGTTATTTCACATGAAACCCTACTTCAATAAAGTGGTGATACATCAAAAATATTGCACCTAAGGTACATAATCATGTTATTGTTGAGAAGGTTGATCCTATCAACCCTAAATACAAGCTTCCTCCCATGAATGCTACCAAACCAAACAAAATGGGAGAACTGCAATCTATTCCAGCAAGAGTTATTTTGATCAAAGACATCCATGCTTTTATCCACTGCAAAATCTAGGACATCAATACATATTTCTAGAATTTGTGCAAAAATGGAAAATTGAAGGATGAACATATCCACCTAAAGACTAAGGGTTTAATACATGCCGTGCATATTTTGAGAGTTTTCAAGATATAATGCATCAGAATCATGTTAAGCCAACTACACAGTTAGTTTATTTGGCTAGATGAACCATTAAAAATAACTAAGGATGTTCTACACATTGTCACTAGATACCCAATTGGTGACAAACCAAAGGAAAATAAGAAGATCAAAAATAACAAGTTATGTGAATTGAAAAATGCCAAATGGGATGGAAGAGGTCTTAAGTTATCTATTGTAGAAGACCCTAAACTCAAATTCGCATGCAATAGATCATAGCATACCTAATCTTCCAATCTTCCCGAGTAGACAATGTACCATGTGGAGTTGTGGACATAGCTTACATATTTGTCAAGAAGGATATGAAGATTGATTTGTGTGAAATCTTGTTGAAGCAATTTGATGATAACATGAACACAATTCAAAAATCTAAGACCAAGACATTGATGTTCTGTTCTCTGTTTGTATGTATATTCTTCTATTTCCAAAACTTCTTTCTATCTATTGATAATGTGATGTGGAATGTGATGAAACTAGTTATCTATCAGATTAATGAGTATGTCAAAAGTTTAGGAGATAACTTTGATATTGTGATGAATGATTATTTTACCAAATTTCAAGAAAGGATGCATAAGAAATTCATAATTCTAGGTTAGCTAGTGGAAGATCACTGAGATACTATATTTTTTGAGGTTGACATCGACACATGTATGGTGAAAGTTGTTGATCCAAGGATGATCTAGCTACAACCAATGAGATATAAGATTGATATTGATACTGCATTACAAAAAATTGAATCCTTTATAGCTAAACCTATGGATGGCAGAGAAAATTGGTATGGAACATATGAGGAAGTCAAGGAGAAGATAAAACTAGGTATCTTGATACCTAAGGCTCAAAGGAAAACAACCATAATGATTAATGATCTATCAAAAAATCTTGGAGTTAGTATTGAGGAAGACGAGGCAGAACTGTCTGAAAATAAGGGCAAGAAACCAAAAGTGGAAAATAAATCATAGAGCCCCAAGGGAAAAAGACAACTAACAAGGTCTACAACTACACTGAGGAAACCTAAGCCTGAGCAACCAAAACCCAAAACATATGTAAGGGAAAAGAAAACATCTACCAAACCAAGAAGAAAATTGAAATTGCAAGAAGATAGTGAAACTGAGTCTGAAGATTTGAGTAAATTTAAAGTTGTACAGAACTAGCCCTTAAAAATGAAAAGTTTAGATAAATTTCTAGATAATCTTAAGAATTATGGAGGGTTTGGAGGAATTAAATATGCTAAATATGATATGAGGAGTGATGAAGACAAGGTAAATATAGAGGATGCAATTGTTTTCACATTTCACAAATTTAGGACAATACCTGTTGAAATTACCAACTGACTATCTGATGATCTATATAATAAAATTGATATAAGATGGAAGTATGCATTGATATCTAATAAATAGATGATGGAAAGATCCCTAGCAATAACTGTACCCAATTTATCTTTACCCAAGATCAAGGAAGCACTAAAAAAGTACTCTAGTAGATTTCTTGTCAAAGAAAGATCTTTAAGGATGATGGTCAGAGAATTGGAAGAAGTACAAAAAGAAACTAATGAAACAAGGAGAAAAATTTTCTTTCCAGACCAATCCACCAAGAATAAGGTACAACAAGGTAAGATTGATCCTATTAATTTAACACAAGAAAGAGATGAGGTGATAATTGAAGACATCATAGATAAAGATCCAACATAAGAAATTCAACAAGATGAAAATGTCATGGATACTGAGAACAAGCACACAAAGTACATGGATATTGATGATACTGCTACTGCTAAGTTGATGGATGAAAATCTAGTTTTACAACAAGTTCATGATTATTCTAAGGTTCATGAAGTTATCTCTAAAGTTGCTAAAGAAATACCTATAAATATCAAGGATAAGACTACCAAACAGGGGAAGGAGACAAAATAGAAATAAATCGAGGAAAATAAGGAAACCAAGAGAAAAACATAACAAAATATTGAAAAAATTACCTCCATTGAGACTACATGCCAATAATAGTAAGAGGAAAAACAAGAAAGAAATGAAAGAGGAAAAACAAGAAGAAAGAAACGAGGAGAAACAAAAAAAAGATAAGGAAGAGAAGAAAGAATACAAGCAAGAAGAGAAAAGAGAAGAAAGAATAGAAGATACTACAACTAAGACTACATATGATGCAATGAAGGCATCATGTTCCCCAAAATTTTCTAGTAGTGAAAGCATTTAGGTTGAAAAGTAGAAGACAAGATAAAGAAAACATGAAAAAACTAAAGTTGACTTGAGCCAACTGATTATAATACCCAAGGTAGACATCTCTTCACTTAGTCCAAAGGAATTATCTAAATTTAGAGATCTACTAAAGATGAAAGAAGCCCAAGATAAAATGTTGGCTAAGAAACAAAAGACTGATGTACTAGAAAGTTTCAAGGATATACTGTAGGAAATTTTTCCTGATGCACATGTCAATGAGAAGGGTGGTCTACTCAATCAACCACAATCCCCAAGTTGAATCATTGCATAAAGATTTATAAAAGGTGCCCCGATATTAGTGCAATGGATAGCAGGATTGGATTACCATAAGATATTACTAAACATTTTTTTATACTAAAAACATTGCAGGAATCATGGGAGATATCACTAGATAATGCAAAGAAGAGGTATAAACATATTTTTGATAAGATCCATCTACTTGATCAAAGTAAATAATTTTTTTTGGGGTATTTGTCAAAAAAGGGAGACATATATATGTATAGTATTATACAATATATAGGAAGTATTATCACATGGGGAGTTATAGAGTTATTGGTCATGAGTTTATATAAAGTTTAGAGTTTATACATGGTCACAATTCTGAACAAATTTTGAATAAGGACAAATTTTTTATGACTTTGAGTTTTTACCAAAGATGCCAAACTAATGCCAAAGGGGGAGATTGATACTCCTAAAGAATTATTTTGTTTTCATTAGTTTTTTCAAAGTCATATTAGAGAGTTAAAGTTAGTTGATGGAAGAAGGAGTCATAGGACTCAATTGATAAAGAAAGCAAAGAAGTCGGTAAAGGAAGAGGCAATTTCGGTAAAGGAAAATGAGAGACATGCACCGAGAAGAGCAAGACAAGCACTGAGTAGTACATGGTAGTTACTAAGCTAAGATCACATGTTACTAAGAAATAGCACAACATGTTACCAATTAACACAGGACAACATAATAGATTATGGTAGATACATTAAATCTAGACACCGAGCAAAAATATTTTACTGATTCCAAGGAGAGATCATTTGGTAAAACATTGGGTGGAAACAACATTTTTCTATGCATTATTAGAGACATATTTAGTATTGATTTGTGTTGTATTGAAAATTGTAAAATCCCATTATGGGTAGGCCCTAATAGGTCTTATTTTGTTACTCCTTTAACAAAGTACATCTCTTAGATTAGAGTTTGTAAAATCCTTTAGCAAGGTAGAATGTATAAGTCTTTTTTTACTCATAACAGGGTAATATCAGAAGTAGATAAACATTGTATCTCTAACCCAACAGCCTTTTTACCGTAGTAGTGAAGGATTTTGGGTAGCATCCCTTCCGTATTTTTTCCCTCTAACCAAGGGTTTTTGCGAGACCAAAAATCATTGTGTTATGAGTTATTATTTCATGTTTTGATTTCTATGTTTTATGATGTTACATACAAAGTTTTCATTTTGGTAAATGATCAAAATATATGACAGTAATACAAATCAAGTGAAGAAAAGGTTGATAAAAAATTTTAGAGTACTGATTCACCCCTCCCCTCTCAATACTCAACTTTCCATTATTAATACAAAAAATGTACCATCACATTATTAGTTATGCCAACACATGTAATTTTGGGTGAGTGGAGAAGAGACAAAGCTTCCATGGGAGAAGCTGCAATCTACTTTTCATAAGCTTTCACATCGGCCTAAGCTAGAGAAACCAAATAAAGAAACAAAAAAGATGTAGGGGGATATTGATAAGGTTGTATCTATTTATCCCTCCCAAAAAATGAAGAATAAACAAAAAGAAGATGATCTAACCCTCTTATTTGAAGAGCTTCCCTCTTTTGTGGATGAAGAAGAGAATAGGAATGTTCATATCCTTGAGGAACAAATACTAGATTTTGAGCCTTTTAAAATATCAAAGGACCTGCTACAAGGAAGAAAAGAAGATAAAAGTTAGTTGTTGTAGCTTGAGAAAGAACACATTGATACGCATAGGGTTTCTTCTTAGCCCATGCATATTATTGTAGCATAACAAAAAGAGTCTCATGAATCTTGAGTTGCAACAAAATGTGTAGATTCACTACATACCAGTAGCTTTCAAGGAAGTGGTTCACAAACATCATGAAGAGGTGGAGATTATATCTTCATAATAAAAAGAGGAGTTATTTTCAAATCAATTTGATACCATCATTGCAAAGCATCACAAAACGTTCAAAGTTGATTGCTTAGATCCAATGCTATCAAGTGGGTTCCCTATAAGGAATCTATCTCTACAATAATTTTTTAGGTTGCCCCCACTAATGTTTACTCCAAAACATGAGGATGAGTGTCAAGAAGAGGAGAAGGTTAGCATTTGCTAAAGGTAAGAAAGTGCTAATGAATGATAGATTCAATATTCTCAACATTGGGATGGTTTTCCAACAAGTTGTCATATGCTTTCCATTATTACTTCACTGCCTGATTATTCAAGTGCATTCAAGGAACAAAAAAATTGTGAGGAAAGGTACTTATTTCAACAAGCTAGTAAATGGATTTGTTTGATATTTTCATTTTTAGATTTTTTACATAGTAGAGTAAGAATTTTTTTATCTTTCTAAGAAGTGCATGAGCATGATTATTTCTTAGTGAAATGGTAGATTTTGATTAGTTGTAGGAAGGTTCAAATCCTTTTTTTCTCATATATGACTTTATGCCCAATGGATATTAGGACACTAATCATAGCACATAGAAGACAAGTGTTAGAATGATTTTAGAATAACTGAGAGGGGGGTGAATTGATTATCCTCAAGTCTAGATGTACCAATTCAACTTTCTAGTTTTTCAACAAACTCAGATCTAATTATTTTTCAACTCAGTCTCTATAGCATGTATCAATAACATAAAACATGCAGTCAACTATCCAAAATTAATTAACTTGCAGAATATAAAACTTTCAACAACATTCACATCAAATAACATTCACACAAGTATAACACCAAGATTTATAGTGGAAACCCAATTTGGGAAAAACTGCTTGTAACATGCTACTAATTTTCACTCTTCTGAAGTGAGCTTTGTGAGAAGCCAACTCGGTTAAAGGTTTACAATACACACTACTAGATGTAACCAAGTTAAAGGATTTAATCAACCTATTAAGAGTGGCCTTGTTAGAGGGCTTAAGAAAATTCCATCAAAATGTCACCTTGATTAAAGGGTTTACGCAATGACTGTTAGGTCAATCTTGCTTAAAGGATTTAGACTGATACAATGGTTAGAAAGTAACAATAGGTTCTAATCTAAAAATATACAAATCACTTTGAAAATATAGATCCAATTCACTCACATGATGATTTACTGACTAACCTTGTTTTCCATCTCCATCCCTAATCTGCTCAAAATTCTCTTCAAGAAATCACCACAACTTTGTTCAGCTCTTCAAATATTCACCTTAGCCTTATGCTTAGACTCATCAGTCAATAACATCAACCTCTTCCACACATTTTGTAACCTTACAATTAGGTCATCCTTATACCTCCTTGACCAGGTAGATTAATCTTTTTTCTAATTAATCTTTTTTGTAGATCTTACGTTTAGGTCAGATTCATCAAATCCTTCCATCATTATGTTCTCATTATTTTTCCTTCTAGATACATCTCCAAAATTCTCTTTGAATCCATAAGAAAATGATTTACCATGCATTTAATGTTAGAAATATTAGTTGTCATTAGTGTATATAACCAACACCATTCACTGATAAAGGTTCACCAGTCACTCACATTACTTACAAGACACTGGTAGACTAGGAAGATTGTGTATACACTAGTAGACACTGGTAAATTAGGTAAAGGAAATACACTGGTTGACCATCGGTTAACTAAATATAAGTTTATACCGGTCTACTATCATAAGATTACATCAGTCTCAATAGCATAGAAATTTGAACTAGATTCTACAGAGCAGTTTGAGTTAAAACCATACTATACGGGACATCCACCGCTCAGGAGTGGAGTTATCTTTTTTATAGGAGTTAGCTTTAGTTCTATAGATGAGCTCAAGGTAAACTCCAGATCAGATTGCATAGATTTTATGTGTTGCTTGATTTATGGTTGATTTTACACCCTGGTGATTCTATGAGTCAGAATAAATATAGGACATAGGGTGCAAGATGAGTTTTTGATTATTGGTGATTGCATAGAGGAGAGGAGAAATATCTTTTGAGAAAGGTGCTACAGTTGCTTAAGTGAAAAAGAATAGAGATCAACAGCAAGACAAATATGAGAAGGATCAATAGGTAGGATCTAATCAGACAATCTGTGTCATTATAGATCATTGATTTTATAGAGAGTGGAAGAAAATTAAAATCCCTTTATCAGGGTGGACCTAATTGATTCATTGTATAAATCCCCTAACATGGTAACATCTTTGTTGATGTTCAAATTCCTATAACTAGGCAACTCCTAATAGGGTTCTGATCTTAACAGATCTCTTGTAAAATCCCTTAACCGGGTAGCACCTTGACCAGTGCTTTGTAAGATCCTAACAGGGCACCTTCATTCTACAGTAGTGAAGTTGTGAGCTCTACCTCACCATGGTTTTTTCCTTCTAACCAAGGGCTTCCATGTACAAATTTGGTGTTGATCTGTGCATGTAACTTTATATTTATGTATCAATTGTTTACCTTCAAAGTATATTATCTGCTAAAGTTTTAAAGGTACAATATGAAATAGAATTTACTAATTCACCCCCCTCTCAATAATCGGTTAGGAATAACAATTTGTATTAGAGCCTAGGATCTCATATATAAAGCTTAACTACTTGAGAGAAAGATCATGGAGGGTTACCAGTATTAGAAACAACTGGAAGAAGCCAACAACATCATTGCCTCTCTAGAGAATAGACAGAGGAGATCCCTTGCGAAAAGAAAGGAGCTAGCTATATAGCTCAGTGAGAGCAATGAAACTATTGATGATCTCTCTGGTCTAAGAGGATCTAATGAAGTTGAAGAAGCAGTCTCTAAAATTATGGAAAAGAACAAGATCCAAATAGATCAGATTGCTAATTTCAAAAGGGAGCAAGAAGAGAACACCCTGAGGATGACTGAATTGATCAAAAAGAAAAAGAAAACTAAAGATGAAAAAAACATAGCAGTCAAGTCTTTAACAACCTCTGAAAAAGAAAGAAATCAGGCAGAGGAAGTTGTAAGGGAAAATGAACTCATCATTTTGTAACTCCAAGAAGATGTGTTAATTATCACCCAAGAAAATGCCAATATGCACAAGGCATGGCAGGATAGGGATGATGCATGCAAGAGACTGATGATTGAGGTGTATCAACTCAGAGAACAAAAGAAAGTTCTTGAAGAAAGGAATGAAACCCTAAGAAGATACAATGAAATCTCAGTCAAACTTGATGAGAAACTCCAAGCACAAAGATCACATTGGTCTTGGATTCACCGGTAATGACACCAGAGAGACTAGTGAGACTTCTGGAGAAAAAAAAATCAAGCAAAACAAGAAGAATTTATTGGCACAAAAAGATAAGAAGACCTCTAACACCTCTTACAATCATTGTAGGAAACCGGGTCAAAGAACAAATAACTGCAGTAATGCAATGGAAAAGTAAAACAACAGCTACTACAAGAACTATTGCAAATATGGGCACAAGACCAATAAATACTGGTCCAATCCCACATCAGTGACCAAAGGAAGCAAGGGAAGCTTCAAGGGCTACTATTATGCATGCAACAAGTTTGGACACAAGGCTGAAGAATGCAGATCCACGACAATGGTATTCAGATCCCCGAGACCAGTATTCACTAAGAAAAATGAGATACTAAACACAACCAATTATGCAAACTATGGGATACATAGTAACATTTTCTCATGGAAGATAACTGATATAGTTTTCTATCACTACAACAAAGTTGGACACACAGCCAAGAATTGCAGGAACCGGTCATCTCTCAAAAGAAAAGAATGAGTCAAACCAATGGAGAAGATCTCATCCTCAAAAGAAAAGATCAATAAGGAATAAAAGACTCAAAAAATAGTCAGAAAAATTTGGTTCAAAAAGGAATCAAAAAGCTCTACTGAGGAAAAGATAAAGGAAAAATCATCATCTGCGGAAGGTGATATCTCCTCAACAAACTAAGTCGAAAGGGCTTAGGGGGAACTGGTAGTGCAACTACCATTCCTGGTAGGACTAGTGAGTTTCTATCTCACTTAGTCTATAGGTTAGACTAAAAAGGTATGAGGTGATCAACTGGGGCATGCCTAATCAAAAAAAGTCAGAGTACCAGTTAGCAAAAGCAGAAACAAAGGTTAGGTAAGATATTTAATGTTGTAGTCATTTAACAATAGTTACCATTTGGTAATTAATGATATGACCTAATCTTATAAAAGGCAAAGAAGTATTACTCATTTACTTTTACCATTCGATTTTGTGTCTATCTATTTTCTACTTGAGTAATATTCTTGCGATTGATCATCAAGAGAGATTATCTGAGAAAATGATCAATCATCTCTCTACTAACCGATTGAGAGCAATGGCATCTTCATCTTACATCACAAAGCTGACTCCAACAAAACAATTTGATCATCCTCCGTATGATATTGTGCCAAATTAGAATAGGGAGAACAACATGGTTGGTGCGCTCTCCTCGGTGCCTAATGGATTACTCTTGACAAAAGATGTAACGACATTCATACATGCAAAATAAGAAGAATTGGGTGAGACGTACATACAAAGCAAGTATCGCTCGATATGCAAAGAGGGAAATTATCCTAATGGTTACGGAAAGCTATTATCATCCAGGATTATCAATGGAATCTCTTATCCAACCATCTTTAGACAAGAATGGATTCGAATGGTGGTTAGTCGAGTGCACAAACCAAGATTCTAGCTCACGAAAGGAGTTTGCACTCCAATCACAAAAGATGATCTTCATAGGGTAACCTAGTTCATTAATCAAGGGGAAGCCCTAACCCTGAGAACCATATCAAATGCAGTGATGGCCAAACTAACTAAATCAAAATCTGACAAACGGTTGATGACCGTAATTGATATTGAAGATCCAATAGTTTAGATTGCATCTACTATAATAGGTTACAAAATATATCAATCCAGTAACTTAAACATCATATCGGGAGGAGGCATACATGTGGCTCACCGAATAATACATGATAATACATAGTATGATATGTGTGGAATGCTAAGAGGACATATTTTTGAGACTATGAAGAAGCCAGGCATCGTCAAAAAGAAATCACTAAAATTTGGCACACTTTTGATATGTCTCTGTTTCTACTATTCTAATTTCTTCCCTAGAATAGGAAAAGTGACATGGCCAATAGATCGACTGGTCATGATACAAATTAGTGATATGGCTAATCAACTATTGTCGACCTGTACAAAAAAGAGGTATGATTTTTGGTATCAACTGATTTTTGCATTATTCAACTAGTAAAACCAAGAAATGAGTATGTATCAAAGCTTGGTTATGAGATCACCGCATACACTGCAAAGGCATATGTAGAGGCCCTATAGAAATCACACCTAGATCTCTCTGCTCAATGGTTTGGAACATATGAGGAAATAGAGAAAAATCTAAATGGGGAACCAATCAAGAATGTTTAAGAGAAAAGAACCCCTACACCGAAGAAGAAACCGATGACTGCACCAGCTAGAGCACAAAAGAAGAAAGCTCAACCAATGGCAATCACACAAGAAGAAGAAGCTAAAGAAATTGAGTGTGAGGACACAATTCCTTTAATCAAAAGAAAGAAGGGTCTAAGTAAACCGGTGAAGGAACTTGAAGTAAGACCGAAAAGGAAAAATATTAATGAATTTTTAGAAGGAATAAAGAATATAGGAGGGCTAGGACAAGTAGCAAGAAGATATAAATTAAGAAATGATGAAGATAGAAGATAGATTGAAGAAATCTTAGCTCACTGCATGTACAAGTTTAATCTTTCTCCTTCTGAGATTCAGAAGACTGTATCAAAAGACCTATATGAGATACTTGAAGCCAGGTGGGAAGCCTTAATGGATAAGGAAAAAGATCTTTGAATACGCGCTCCATTGGAAGTGTAGAATCACCTCACTTTGGAGGAAGCTACTCAGCAAGCCGATCTTCATGAACAAAATTTTTTAACAAAAAGGAGGATCGGAAAAGTGCTTATTGGAGAGGTAGATAAGGTTCATCAAGAAAGTGTGTCTACCTAGACCAAACTTCTCCAGACTCAATAACAAGTAGAGGAATCACACCAAAGATCTACAGTTCCACCAATTCCTAACACTGGGAAAGGAAAAGGTGTACTCAGAGTGGAGAAACCAGTCATTGTTGACATTAGTGATGAACCAGCCAATCCAACACTTTTAGTTTCTCTAGAAAAAGGGAAAGCTCGCACAATGACTGTCAATGATATTGTAGCTAAAGTTACAAATTTTGGAGAAATAGATAATGCAGCCAAATGGTATAGTTTCTTAGCTAAGGAGGACAAATGGGAAATTGAAAAGGATCTTGTTGAAAGTCTACTAGATTTCATAAAAACTTCTAGGGATTATAGGGGCAAGTTTCCTCTTGAGTTAAATAATAAGCTTCAAATTAAATGGAGAACCAATCTAGAAATAAACTCAAAGATTAATAGAGAAGCACTGGAAAAAGCTAGACCTAGTCTAAGTGACAAGAGAGTAAAGCTTCTATTAGAAGCAGCATCTATGAATCTGGATACAAATTACAGAGTTGCCAAGATTCTCAATGGATATGAGAATAAAGTCTTCAAAGAGACTTTAGATTTTTGGGAGCAGTATGACTTCAATACTCTTGAAGAAACATGTCCTCAGAATCAAACAACTTTAAATGAACCACCTATTCAGTTCACTATTACTCAAGATCCATTAATTTGTGAACAGGAAGTTCCCATAGAAATGTTCACCTTTGGTAAACCTGTCAATCTAAAGAACTCTTTTGATATTCCAACTGACATTTCACTTGAAGGTGATGAAGGAATTTCTATGGGTGATCTTCATATGACTGAAGTACAACAACAAACACAAGTCCCACTAGAAGAGCATGTTAGAGTAATCATACTTTATGCTTATTAATTAAATCACTTTGGTTTAATTAATTAAGTCATTTATTACTCTATTTACTTAAGCTATCTTTTAGGTACATTATAATTAATATATTTATTAATTATAATGTGCAACCTAGCTTTTTTTTTTTGCTTTATAGCTATAGGATTTTATTGTTCACCTATATGGTTGAACCCTTTGTACATTCTTTTCAGACAATCTTGGAATACAATTGCTCTTTACATGTCCATAAGATGTCTCTGGCTTTTTGGCATCCATAGATTTTTCTTGCTTCTGTTCTTTTCTTCTTCCATGTGACAGGGTTATGCATGCAGGTGTTCTTGGGAGATTAGTCTTTCACCTAATCTAACATGGTATCAGAGCCATCTTGTTGCTCGATGTTTATGTTTTGTTGAAGTGCTTCAGAAGCAGGAGGTTTTCTATATTTTTCAAAAGCTTTTTATGTGGATTTAGGGGGGACCTTTGTTTCTAGTCATTTTGGGCTCAAACGGACATCACAGTTGCGCTCAGAGCACCCAAAAACCCTAGAATCCATATAAAATTTGTCCATTTTGGACTACTTTGCAATTTGAGGTAAAAAAATTTGGGCCCATAGCCGTACGGATCTGGCACGCATCCTGAGGTGGTATTTTTTATTTTTGGCATGCATCCCGAGGCAAAAAAATTGGTCTATTTCTCGATACTGTAATTTTTTGAACGCATCCCGAGGCAACTTTTTCCTAGCGCGCATCCCGAGACAAAAAAAAATTTGGCATGATTCCTGATGCGTCATTTTTAAGTTTTTCAGCACATTTACCAAGGAAAAAAATTTTGGCATGCATCCCAAGGTACTTTGCATGTGTTTTTTGGCTTTTTTTGTTCTTTGGACCGGCTTGTGGTTTTTTGCTCATATCTTGAGTATATGGTATTAGATTTTCAACTTCTTTATATCGTCGAAAAGCTCTTTCCGAGCCCGATCCAATGGTAGAGGTTTGATTTTCTAATTTTTCCATTTTGGTGGCATTTTTTTCTGTCAAAGTCTGATGTCTATTTTTGCCTTTCGAGAGCCATATCTTGCTCATCTGGACTTTTCTTTTGGCAAATGAGATATTGTTGGAAAGCTGGTTCTATGAGTTATTCAGTTACAGGGGTCTTTTATCCAGATTTTTCTCCAAGTTCTTTCTCCTCCAGGTTTTTCTCTTTCACACTCTAGCGGATTACTTGGGTTCTACAGGTCCTGGGATCTCTTCTTCTATTCTTCTGGCTCACTCTTCTTTCTGACTTCTGAGCATTGTATGCTTCTCTTCTGTTGCATTCTTTTTTCTATAAATGCATTGAGATAAAGTGCCTACTTCTGCATATCTGGGATTTTGAGCACCTTGTGTTTGATTGTACTCGCACTCAGTTATAAAGTGCCATGGGGGGTTATGATGTTTTTCCTTTTGTGCTCATCCACCTTTGTCAAGTGAGTGTACCTTCCATGACATTAGCCCATGCTATGTGTCTATGACACTGCCCTTTATCCTGTGCTTGTACTTCTATTGCACTGTTGGTGTTCCTGATTCTTCTTCTTGCAGATGTTTCTGGCATTGCATTTCAGTGTTCCTGTCACCCCTCTCCTTATTCAACATTATGGGGGGGCTTCACCTATTGGTTCTATTACTTCCTTGGTTTGGTTGAGTGATCTACGTATTCAGTTCTTGTTCCTATGTACTAGGCGGATGCAATAGCTAGGCACCTATGCATTTCGGTGAGATGGTTCATCTACTATATAGACACTCATTCATTCCTATTTTGGAGGTCACCTCTTCAATTGATCAGCTCTTCAGACTTTGTCTTCTCTACCTGATCATGCACTATTTCAGTGGGGGTTCCAGCAGTTACTTCTGATAGTGTTTGCAGCTTTATGCTTCAGAGATGCTTCATGCTCTTTCTTGTTCCTTTCTCTGGGACATTCCCTAGATTGGAGGCATTGTTTCCTTCATCTAGTTTATTTCTTGTTCTGGGTACCTGATCAGGCCTTGTTGTCGGGACCCATTTTTTGCTTTCATAGCTGTGCTAGGTTAGCTTCCCTCTTGAGCTACGCTTAAGGGGGGGTGTTAGAGTAATCATACTTTATGCTTATTAATTAAATCACTTTGGTTTAATTAATTAAGTCATTTATTACTCTATTTACTTAAGCTATCTTTTAGGTACATTATAATTAATATATTTATTAATTATAATGTGCAACCTAGCTTTGTTTTTTTTCTTTATAGCTTTAGGGTTTTATTGTTCACCTATATGGTTGAACCCTTTGTACATTCTTTTCAGATAATCTTGGAATACAATTGCTCTTTACATGTCCATAAGATGTCTCTGGCTTTTTGGCCTCCATAGATTTTTCTTGCTTCTATTCTTTGCTTCTTCCATGTGACAGGGTTATGCATGCAGGTATTCTTGGGAGATTAGTCTTTCACCTAATCTAACAGAGCACTCACATCAAAAGGATGCTATGGCTAAGGTTGAGGTGCATCAAGAAGGGGAAGTTCCACAACAACAACCGAGACACGAAGAAGTTACCTCACAAAGAGATGAAGAAATTAAGGAGCAAGAACAAGGAATTCAAGTACCAACCAAGAAAACTCAACTGGAACAAGAACAAAAGCAAAAGGAGACATCAGATGTTCCAAGCTCCTCCTCATCTAAGAGAAAGTTATCATCTACCAAGGATAAGGAAGACAAAAAAAGTAAGTTCATTTAAATAGTGGTAGACATCAACAAGATGTCAACAAGGTAGATGAAGGAGCTCACTAAGAGAAAAACAAGATATGGTTCTGACCAAAGTAAAGGACATCCAATACAAATTTGTACCAGATGCTGACATTGATGAAGAAGAACCGGTCATTGATCAACTAGAAATATTGGCAACAGTAATTGGTGATGATCTGACCAATCCAAAAATTGTAGCAATTGATCATTATGAGAAGAGAATTGAAAATCTCAATAAACTGATTACAGAGTCAAAAGTAATAGTATCAACCATTTTAAATATTCTTCATCAATAGTTACAAGTTGGCAATAATTTGATGCTCACTACTTCAAACTTTCATACATTAATGCAAGATCTAACAGAAAGGTCACCAAAACCTACAGAAGACATAAAGACTATGTCTTCTTAGTATGACATCAAGAAGAAGTCTGCAACAAGCTTTAGCAAAAAAATGACAAGTCTTACTCTCATTCTAAGAAAGACTTCTGAGGAGCAGACTAAGTGAATCCAAGATATTGTTGGATTTTAGTTACATCTAGCTCCTACACTAGACTTAATGCAAAAATCTGTCAAAAATGTTGAGAACCTAATCAATGAGCTGGAGCATAAGACTATTGAAGACATGGAGAATATCATTGTCTCTCTACAAGTAGCTCAAACAAATTTAGAACATGTAATCGGTCAATGACACACTTTTCTTCCATCTGCAAAAGTCATCTACAAAGACATTTTTCCAAGATGCCAATTTGAACCCTTTGTCCTCTGGAGGCAAAAAGGGGAAGATGATGATAATGACAGTGATGAGAGTGATAGTACAAAATAGGGGAAGCAGAAAATAGAGTAAGATAAAGAAGGAAGTAGAACAGGAAACGGGCTCAGGAAAGAACAGAAGAGACATTCAGACAGGGGAAGAGTCCTACAGGGAGTAGTCTACATAATTAAAATAATAATGATACAAGTGAGTTTGGTTATGTATGGTTTTTCCACTAATGATAAAGGGGAAGATTTTTAGAAATATTAGTTCTCATTAGTGTATATAACCAACACCATTCACCAGTAAAGGTTCACGAGTCACTCACATTACTTAGAAGACACTGGTAGACTAGGAAGAGTATGTATACACCAGTAGACATTGGTAGATCAGGTAAAGGCAATACATTGGTCAACCATCGATTGACTAAAGAGAAGTGTATACTGGTCTACTATCATAAGATTACATCGGTCTCAACTGCATAGAAATCTACACTAGATTCTGCAAAGCAGTTTGAGTTAAAACTAGACTATATAGGACATCCACCACTTAGGAATGGAGTTATCTTTTTGAGAAGAGTTAGCTTTAGTTCTATGGATGATCTCAAGGTAAAGTCTAGATCAGATCACATAGCTTTTATGTGTTTCTTGATTTATGGTTGAGTTTACACCCTAGCGGTTCTATGAGTCAGAATAAATATAGGACATAGGGCGCAAGATGAGTTGTTGTTGATTATTGGTGATTGCATAGAGAAGAGGAGAAATATCTTCTAAGAAAGGTGCTACAATCACTAAGGTGAAAAATAACAAAGATCAACAGCCAGGCAAATCTGGGAAGGATCAACAGGTAGGATCTAAACACACAATCTGTGTCATTATAGATCATTACTTTTATAGAGAGTGAAAGAAAATTGAAATCCCTTTATCAGCGTGGACCTAATCGGTTCATTGTATAAATCCCCTAATAAGGTGACATATTTTTTGATGTTCAAATTCATGTAACCAAGCAACTCCTAACAGGGTTCAGATCTTAACAGATCTCTTATAAAATCCCTTAACTAGGTAGCACCTTAACTAGTGCTTTGTAAGCTCCTAACAGGGCACCTTCATTCTATAGTAGTGAAGTTGTGAGCTCTGCCTCAACATGGTTTTTTCTTTCTAATCAAGGATTTCCACATACAAATTTGGTGTTGATCTGTGCATCTAACTTTATATTTATGTATCAATTACTTACCTTCAAAGTATATTATCTGCTAAATTTTTAAAGATACATTATGAAATAGAATTTACTAATTCACCCCCCCTCTCAATAACCTATTAGGAATAACATTAAATGCTTCATACCATTCATTAATAATGTCAACACATTTTACATATCCCAAGAATTCAACTATGTTGGCTAGGATTCTCAATTCCTTCTCAAAATGTAAATTACTGACACTTGGTCAATACTGCGTTCATCTCCTTGGTCATTATTGGATATCTTGGTCATCACTAACACTTTCCTTCTCAGCAAACACTATCTTTTCTTAGTAATTATCTATCCCTTGACAATTATTGATGTTCAGTCGACACTATATTTTCTCGGCATATACTAGCACTCGGTCGACACTAACATCACTCGACTTAAACTAGATTTCTTCACTTTTGGTCGGTTAATCCTAGGTTTCCAATCTTTCTTCTTCACTTGGTGTTAAAGATAAACAACACATTATCTTATCAATGTGCCAACTAATCAAGTACCTATTGAAGTATCACATAACTCAACCTTTCCTTAGGTCTTCTTGTTATCTCCTCTTTTCATCAATCAAAAGATATGGTACTCTCCTAGATAGCAATTGTCTTACCAGTTCAGGTTTAACATGAATGACAATCTAAAAATTATTTCAATTGTAGTTTCCAACAATCTCCCTCTTTGGCATTGATGGAAACACCACATGAACATCACATGATTCACAATACAATCCAAAATCTCTATGCAACAAATCTTTATTAATATCCTTAGCTTCATTCTGATTCATATCCAACACATCCAAATACTAGTTCCCTCTTGGATAAATTTGGATTTTCCTATTCACTGAATCTCTCCCTCTTTGCTTAGGGTCGTTTACTTTTATGTATTTCTTCCTCTGGTTCATTTAATTTGTCCCTTTACTAAATCTCTCCCTCTTTGACAATAATTCCAAAGAAACTTGTATCTATTACTTGCATCTTTACCATGTAGATATCTTCATTTCAGTTATGTATGTTGTATACTCCCTCTTTCATCTTTCTTATGATTGATTAATATCTTTTCTTTACTTCTCACAACTCTAGGCAACTCCTAAAGTGTGACCTCTTCTACACCAATTTTTTAGATATTCTGATTAGCACATTTTGATGCAGTGCTCCTATATGTTTCTAGGTAGCCTCAACTAGGGGAATCACCCCTAATTTACCTCTAAGGTATTCACGAGCATCTTTAGGTAATGCTTTTGTGAATATATCTGCTAATTGTTCCTTTGTATTCACATATTCCAATATCACTTCTTTGTCTTGAACTAACTCTCTCAAGTAATGATATTTGATAACAATATGCTTAGTTAGTGTGCATAACAAGATTTTTTGATGTGTTAATTAAACTTGTGTTATCACAGAAAATAACAACTGACTCAGTGATTTCCTCCTTCATACCTTTCAACAATTGCTTGATCCACACTAAATTTGAAAAATTCACTATTGCTGCTACATATTCACCTTTTGTTGTAGATTGGGAAATGTATTTCTATTTCTTACTTGTCCAAGAGACCTATCTCTTTCCTAGAAAGAATTCTCCACCACTTGTACCCTTTATGTCATCAAAATTTCCAACCCAATCTGCATCAGTGTAGACTTTCAGTTGAAACTTATCATTCTTCTTGTAATACAATCCATAGTCCTCAGTTCCTTTTAGATATCTCAATATCCTTTTCACTTCCATCATGTGACTCTCTTTAGGATTTGCAAAAAATCTTGCAACAATCCCAAATTCTAGGGTAATATCTAGTCTACTATGGACAATATATTGTAGCTTTCCAATCATGGATCTATACAGGGTTTGATTCACTTAAGTTGTATCATCAATTTTAGATGACTTTTTTCTAGTAGGCATAGGTATAGTTACTGGTTTGGAATCTTCCATACCAAAAGTTTTCAGTATCTCCTTAACATAATTAGATTGATTAATATAGATACCTTTCTTCATTTGATAAACTTGCAAACCAACAAAGAATTTGATCTCACCAAACATAGATATTTCAAATTCAGTTTGCATCTCATTTGAAAAGGTTTGACATAGGGAATCTTGTCCTCCAAATATGATATCATCAACAAATATTTCAGCCAACAAAACCCCTTTACCTTTTTTGGTCTATTGGTTCCTAGATAGGATTTTACACTCCATGAGATACCAATATGCTTATGATGGATGTTAAGGATTGGTTAGTTCCAAATGTGTGCAATCTATAAGCAATTGTACCAACTATAGGGATAAGACTACCCTCTTCTGCTTCTAGTTCTGCAAAACCAAGGTGGGTGCACCTGATCCAATAGTATTAACTCTGATAGTTCTAACTTTGCCCCTTATTTGAATATTGGATCTTTCAATAGATATTAGTGAGAAAGTACTAAACAAAAACCTATTGTTCATTGACTCTCCATCACTGGGTAGGACAATACATAAATGTAAATAAAAGTAAAGACTGGTATTGATTTTAATGTTTTGGGATTACAAAGTTTGAATCACTCTTCTCAACACAAAGATAGGAAAATATAGGCCAGTGCCTTATCTATTGGGAAAAATATCAGAGAATAGGATGAATACAATGGTGTCTGAAATTGGTCTCTAGACATAAACACAAAATGACTCAACTCTTTCCTACTTGTGAGAATCCTTCATATAAATTCCATGAACACATATTCCACTTTGAGCAATATTTAATCTAACTCTAGGTTGGAACTCAAAGCACCAATACATACATATAAACATTATGCAAAGATTTAAAGATTCAAAGAATAGAGCAAAGGAGAGACAAAGATCTAAGATTTGTATTAAGTATAACCTTTCACCATGTGCATATAGTATACCCTGAATAGTAAGCTTGAAAAATAAGAACAACCTGTACTTCTTCTCTATTGTTTGATAAAATCATATCAAAAATTACAATCCTTGACTGAAAGCTAGGGTTTTAGAATTTCTATCTTTTTAACACCAAAACTCCCAATGCCTTAGAATGATCATGAAAAATCCTTTTATACAAGGAGATGCAACAAGCAACCGATCATTCTAGGGTTACAAAATTTAACCTAAAAGACTTATAACAAACCTAAAGGGTTTACAATTAATAGACCACTGAAATAGATGAGATATTTCATAGATGATCCACCTGCACTTTAAGTCTTCAATGTTGTCCTTAGCTCCTTTTCAACATATTTGATTTTATACCTCGTTGTCATCCTGCAATGAATGCCCTTCTACAATTTGTTCAACCCTAAAAATCAACTGGCACGGCATCATTAGGAACAAAATCTGATTCTTTTTACAACTCATGTCTTCTATACTCTTCCCCAACTACAATTGTCCTGAAATAATTAATTCCCAACCACCACTTCATTTTATACAGGTTTCTGCACTCAAAAAAACCCTAGCAAAACCCTGCACAAGACTTGAATTCAAACGAAAACGGTCACCGACTGAAGTTTAAAACTGGAGCGTTGGTCTAATTTATTCCCTGCAGATCAGGTGGTTCATAATTTATTTTATAATAGTTAACAAAACCTTTTAAAATCCTTCGCCACCTCATTAATCCCTTGACCAATCAGAATTGAGCATGTCGGCAATGAAAGGGCACCCTTGGACCCACTTTTTATAAGCTTTAGATCGGACAGTGGTCTCATATTCTTATAGCTCTGACAGACCCTATGAGATCTTATGCCATCCGTTAGATCTTCCATATTGGCATCTCCCAAAATCCTTCGGGCCCACTGACATAATCCTTATCATCCTCCAGCTCAGCAAATCAAAACATGACACATTAGCAATGAATCATCATGCAGTCCCATTGTTCTCAGCAAACCTATAACCCTTTGTGACTTGGAAAATACGCCACTACAAATGTTCTCCAAGTCACTTAATGCTTTTCTTAACTACAATCAAATCAAATGAGTCAGTAAACAAAGCTTTTCAATAAATCGCTGATTTATGTCTCAACCCCGGGTTATATTTTGCGAATGCACAATATCCTTCATTCGCTAAGTCGCAAGATGTTTTTCTTAACCCTTCTCAGGAAATTAGTTTATAATTGTCGAATCAACAACAAAGGCATTCCGCATGTTCGCTTAATCTTTTGTCTAACCGTGAAATGATTTTGAGAACTCGTGACTAAAAGGATTTTCTAAATTGCCAAATAATTTAGGGCTCCACCAATTTATTTTGAGACTCTGTGAATACACACATTCGCACATTCGCCAAATAACTTAGAACCCTACCAAATCCTTTCCGCGACTCAACGAACATAGAAAACTTTATCGGCACCGCTAAACTTCTTGATAACCCTAAAAACCTACCACTTGTCAACACACCATTCTTCCTTCACTGCTTGGTCACCTCTGACACATAGCTGTGGACCCGCTTTATTGAAATGGCATGCTAAAAGGTAAAATCAATGGTCATCTTAAGATCACATGCCTCTGACAAAGTCTATAAGAACATGTGACTGTTGGATTGAGATGGTGTCAGAGCCGGGCCCAGGAAAGGATAAAGGCTGAAAACATTAGAAAATATTAAGGGCTGGGACTTAGGAAATATTAACCCCATCAGACTTAGGAAAAAATGATAGGAAAGACTTTCACGGGGTGATAAAAATTATAAAGCACATGCTTTATAAGTCTTTTAAGTGGCCCAAAAAGTAATGCCAAAATAGATTTAAAATAGGGCACACAAGGGTTTTCTTTCCCAATGGCTAGAATTTGAATTTTTTGCCTAGGGTTTAGCCAGAAATAAGGAAAAAATACTATAGAGGCTAAGGAACATGATGTAGCCATGGAATTTTTCACTTGTGCTAACATGGTCTTCATATACAGATTGTTGTTATCATTTGTCCTTACAATTCCAATATTTATCAGATAGTTATGCAGTCTCTCATACCATGCTCTAGAGGATTGCTTTAATCCATACAATGCCTTATGTAGCTTGAAAACCATATTCTTCTTGCTTGGGTCAAAAAATCCTTCTGGTTGTTCAATGTATGCTTCTTCTTCCAATATCCCATTCAGGAATGCATATTTAACGTCCATTTGATACACTTTGAATCCTTTAAAAGTTGTATATGCAAGTAGATTCCTCACTCCTTCCAATATTGCAACTGGGAAAAATGGCTCCCCGTAGTTAATGCCTTCTTTTGTGCATATCCTTTGCATACCAATCTGGCTTTATTTCTAGTGACTTCTCCATGATCATTTTATCTTGTTCTTGAATACCCATTTTGTTCCAATAACATTCTTGTCTTCTAGTCTCGGCACTAGTTTCCAAGTTTTGTTCTTTTCTATCTGCTCTATTTCTTCATTCATGGCTTGTATCCAATCTTCATTCTCTAAAGCATATTTCACTTTTTTAGGCTCAAATTCATATATTAAGCATGTATGATGTTTCAACTTACTTCTTGTCATAACTCTAGATTATTTATCTCCAATGATTTGTTCTAGCTTATGATGTCTTCTCACATATTGTGTCAATGTAGGTTTAGATTTCCTTTCTCCTTGGTCTTGATCTTCAGGTCCATCTTGTAGATTCTTTGCCTCTTCTTTTGATTGCTTAACAACATCCTCCTAATGCTCAATGAGATCCTCCTGATGCTCGATAATATCTTTTTATGGATCGGTAGGCTCATGCAATTCCTCGACATCTGGTTTTGGTGCATTACTATCCTCTCCTTCTTCAATGTATACAAAAGATCTATAATCTTCAAGCTCTTGCTTGCTCTCAACTTCATTCTTTTCTACATATTCATCAACTCTAACATTTGCACTTTCCACAATTTTGTTAGTGTTAGAATTCAAACACTTGTAAGCTTTTCTCTTAGTGGAGTATCCTAGGAATATGCCTTCATCACTTTTAGCATCAAGTTTTCCAATCCTATTGTCTTTCAGTATATAACATCTACTCCCAAAGACTTTAAAATATTTCATATTAGGTGCATATCCATACCATAACTCAAAAGGTGTAGCATTTGTACCTTTCTCAATTTGAACTTAGTTCAAGGTATAAACAACTATACTTACAACTTCTCTCCAGTACTTTTGTGTAACATTTTTCTCAATCATCAGTGTTTTGGTACAATCCATAGTTGATCTGTTTCTTCTTTCTACTATACTATTCTATGGAGGTGTCCTAGGTGAAGATATTTGTCTCTTTATTCCTCTATCATTGTAGAATAGATTGAACTCATTTGATATAAACTCTCATCCTCTGTTAGATCTTAAACATTTCAAGCTTTTACCAGTTTTATTTTCAACTTTTTCCAAATACCACTTAAACAACTAAAATGCATCAGATTTCTCTTTTAAAAATATTACAGTCATCATTCTAGAATAGTCATCAACAAATAGAATGAAATACTTATCACCACAATAACTTTGTACACCCATAGGTCAACAAAGGTCAGTATGAACCAATTCTAAAATATTATTAGAAGTACATGTCTTTCTCTTAAAACTAGACTTTGTCATTTTTCCCAATTGACAATGTTTACACATCACATTATCAAGTTTCTTCAATCTTGGAAAACCTCTAACTTTCTTCAACTTATTGATATTTACTAATACCAATTGTTAAAGTTCACATGACAACCTCTTATGCCATAACCATACATCATCAAATTGTGAAAATGAGCATGTTTCTTCATATAGATCTAGATAGAACAAGTTACCTCTCGTATGTTCTCTACTTCAATTAGTTCACCAGTGGCATCAAATATTTTATCTTTCCTATGATGAAATTCAACTTGGTAACTAGTACTGTTCAGTTGTGCCACACTCAACAAATTATAGTTAAGACCTTAAACCCAATAAGCATTATCACATTTGATCTTATCAGTCAATCTTATTGATCCTTTTCCTTTCACAACACATGGTGCATCATTACCAATCTTAACAATTCTACCTTTGTAATGATTAAGGGTTTCAAACTTACTTTTATCACCAATCATGTGATGTGAACAACCACTATCAATAATCCATTTATCACCTTTACTCACATATGAAATAAGTGCAATTTTCTCATCTACATTGAATCATCTTTCATAGAAACATAAACAACTTCTATATCACATTCATCAAATTCACTAGCTTCACTATCAGTTTCCTTTTCAGTAATATAACCAAATTTCTTACCTTTTTCTTTGTAGTATTTGTACCTTCTATGATCTCTGTCATTTCTTTTGTCTTTGTACTTTATTTCCCTACTTTCATCTTTGCCAGTCCTTTCAGGGCATCTTGTTGCAATATGGCCAACTTTGTTACATGAAAAATAGGTAATAGGAGTTTACCTTTGTATTTCCCTTTTCCTCTTCATAGCCTTCTAGCCATAAGTGTGTCAAGATCATCAAGATCATTATCAGAAGTGTCACTATTACTGTCGTTGTTGCTATCACTGCTCACACATCTTTCTTTTCCCTTCTTAGGCTTATGAAGAACCATTTGATATTTAAATGCAGATTCAATATTATGAACAATTAAATTATCATAGTTAGACATCTCAAAAGCAGTAAGCTTGCCAATAAGACTTTCCAAATTTAGGACATTACCAGGGTTAAATCTTGATTCTTGTATGACAAAAACTCTAATAGCATAGATACAAAGAAAAGTTCTCAATACTTTACTAATAATAGTATCATCATCAATGTTTCCATTAGCTCCTCTAATAGCATTTACTACCTCCTTAATTCTACCACAATACTGAGCAATATTTTCACCTTCTTGCATTTTCATTTCATCAAACCTACCTCTCAAGCTTTTAGATTTGGCTCTTAGTACATTTTAGTCCCCACCATAGATAGCTACAAGAGTGTCCCACATTTTATTTGTATTAGTATAGTCTTTGATGTCCTCAAATTCAGGATAGCTTAGGGAAAATCCAATCTCCAACATTGCTTGATTGTGTTCTTTCTTTTCTTTCATCTCCTTGGCAGTCAAAGGTGTAACAGGTATTACATAATCATTTTCCACATAGTATTTTTTTGAATCACCAATACCAACTAGATGCAATTTAATCAAAATTTTCCATGTAGGAAAGTTCTCCTTGTTCAACTTCGGTATCTCCTTTTTGTACATCTTGATCATTAGCTTCAAGTACCTTTAAACTTTTTCTCTACAAGAACCAACAACTCTAATACCAATTGTCAGAATGATTTTAGAATAAATGAGGGGGGGGTGAATTAGTTATCCTCAGGTCCAGATGTAGCAATTCAAGTTTCTATCTTTTCAACAAACTCAGATCTAATCATTTTTCAACTCAGTCTCTATAACATGTATCAATAACATAAAACTTGTAGTCCACCATCCAAAAGTAATTAACCTATAGAATATAAGACTTTCAACAACATTCACATCAAATAACATTCACACAAGTATAACACCAAGATTTATAGTATAAACCCAATTTTGGAAAAACCACTTGTAACATGCTACTGATTTTCACTATTATCAAGTGAGCTCTGCAAGAAGCTAGCTCGGTTAAAG
Organism: Chamaecyparis obtusa; assembly: GCA_027943335.1. NCBI lineage: Eukaryota > Viridiplantae > Streptophyta > Pinopsida > Cupressales > Cupressaceae > Chamaecyparis > Chamaecyparis obtusa. Next base: position 354,646 of record BSBK01002799.1, on the reverse strand, counting down.
GGTACAATATAAACTGTTAGGTGTGACCTGGTTAAAGGATTTAATCACCCTATTAAGAGTGTCCTTGTTAGAGGGATTAAGAACATTCCATCAGAATCACCTTGATTAAAGGGTTTACGCAATGATTGTTAGGTCAACCTTGATTAAAGGATTTAGACTGATACAATCGTTAGAAAGTAACAATAGGTTCAGATCTGAAAATATATAACTCACTTTGCAAATATAGATCTAATTCGCTCATATGTTGATTTACTGACTGAGCTTCTTTTCCATCTCCGTCTCTGTGTTAGAATAATTGAAAGGAGGGTAAATCATTTAGATCATTTATCCTACATTCCCAAATACAAATATGTAACTTATCAAATAATTCCAACAAATTATGCAGCTCGATAACATAAAATATCAATATGTCTGTTCACTTTATTGATTACCAATAAATAGATAACTGTGATTACTGACCAACTCAATTATGCAGTATGTAAAGTATGATAGCAAAATAATCATCACAAATAACACATAATACAATGATTTAATGTGAAAACCTTGTTAAGGGAAAAACCACCTGAGATCGGTAACCCAATATTATTCACTCTTTTGAAGTGAGCTTGGTGAAGAGTCAATCCTGTTAAAGCTTACAAACACACTATTAAGTGTGACCTGGTTTGAGGATTTATCACTAACAGTTAACTTTTGACTAGCATTCACTATGGGATCAACAAGGTAACAAAGTACATTCTTGGAATGACATAGGGAAGAATATAAGACTGTTAATCCACTTGGTTAAGAGATTTTTTGAATCAATGGTTAAACTGATATAGTAATGATCTGATTCAAACATAACTCAATTGTAGATATTCAAATCTATGCTAAGCCCATACAAATCCTCTGATCAATAATCAAATTCACTTCATCAATATTCTTCAACTTACATTCTCTTGATAAATGGTTCTCTGATGCTCGGTTAACTTTGCAATCTCGATTCTTTAATAACTAGTCTGATCAGGCATGCATGAATAATTTTCACGTGAATTCTCTACAGTCTTCTTCTTCTGACATGTTTCAATAAAGAAACTCATATCTCTTATATAGACAAGTAAACCATTTTCTTATCAGCCATTAGATTTTTTCGCTTAATCTACTTCGTCCATTTTGCCTCTTAAACCTTCCTCAATAGATGTGTCATTAACACGTTTCAATCTCATCCTTTAGATCTTTTCCAAATTTTGTCAATCATGGATTTCATAACAAACTTCATCCTTAATCTCAAAATCATAACAATTTTTATCAAATTTTGTCAACTGTTCTTTGCATTTAATGTTTTCATCCATACTCGGTTGATATAGTAATGTGTCGGTGATCACTAGCAGAAGTAGCTTGATTAATACTGTCACTTGGTATGTGTGTGTGTGAAAATTGTACCTGATCTGTAAACACAACACTCAGTAAAACATTAGAGGTTAGCTATAATTGAAATCGTGCAAAATTGAAAGCTATCTAACCAAGCGATTTACTGCCTTCTAGTAGGTGCGAGATTAATGTTCTCAGATTGTAATCGAGATCAATGACCTAGACGACACCTAAATGAAGGATTTGAATGCAATTGATCTAGATATGAGATTGAATGCAATTATTCTATTTTTTGGATTTTTCTATGCAATAAGAATGATAAAAACTTGATATGAATATATGCTATTGAAAACTGATATGCTATGCTAATCTAGAAATGATATGCAATATGAATCTAAATGAATGCAAAAAAAAATAAGATTGATCTCACAAAGATGTCGATTCGCAAGAGCTTTGATTCTTCAATTCTAATTCTCCAGCGTGATTGTGCAAAATATGAGATCATTTGTGAAGAGCTAAAGCCTTAATTTATAGAAATCTAGGGCTTTGGAGGTGCATGGGAAAAGCCATAAATCACTCAAATTAACTCATCTTGATTTTTGAGTTATCTGATCATGAAAGATAGTTAATTTTCAAAATCATGCAAAAACATGCAAAAATAGCTTTTTAACTCAAATTAGAGTTTAGATCAGCTTTTTGAACTCCAAAAGGATGTTGAGTTCCAAAAAGTCAATAACTTGCATTGATTTTCTGATTTGGAGTTTAACTGTTTCTTTTGAATATGCATAATAATTAAGAATTAAATAAATAAATAAAGTGATTTATCCTCAACTCAACTGATTTTTGAAATAAAATAATTAATTTATGGGTTAATTAACTATTTTACCAAACTTTTATTAAAAATTATATTATTAAATAATGACAACATGCTTTAATTAATTAAATAAGAATTTAATCAATTAAAGATAGGAATTTTGATTTATTGTCAAAATTAAATAATACAATTAATAATAGATAGAATTAAATTTAATTACACAATTAAGTGGCAAATATTAAATCTAATTAATTAAATATGAAAATATTCAATTAATCAAACTTAGGATAAATGTGATTTATCACCAAATAATCATTAAATTAAAGATAATTAAGATAATTAGGAATATTACTAGGAATATTCCCCGATGTAGAATTTAAGATAATCAATTATGATTCGATGATGTTTAGATGTGCCTTAGGTTAGGACTTTGATGTCGATTTCGTTCGAATTGAAGATGTAGGAGATTAATGAACTTATAGCCCATTTTTGGGGTATTACATTTTGCCCCTCTTTGAATTACTGTGTGAAGCACAGTGGTTCAAAGATAGTCTGTGTTTGATAAAGATATGAAACTAATTCAAAAGATAAACTGATCTCAAGATAGAAACCGATTGAAAGATATTGAGATAGGAGTTGATTGATATTGAATTGATATGGAGATAATAGGTCCTGAATGACCAAAGATAATGTTCACTGTAGCAGCAAATGAACCTATGATTGTGAAAAAGTGTCAAAATGCCTGATTTCAAACCTTAGGATTGATAAGAAGTGAGTGACCCATTCTAGACTCGAATGTCTTAGCAGAACTAGCAAGTATCACATCTGAATCCTTCAGTTGCCAAAGAACCAAGGAAAGAACACTATGATCTTATGGTTGCAAAAACTGATACAGTTTACAAGATTAGGAGAATACCAGATTGATATGGATCTTGATGAATCTGATATGCCCCAAGTGATGATAGATTTGCCCCGAGTGATGAGGTCTTTTTTTTTTTTGATGAATCAGTAACTAGACGTGATTGTTGTCTTGATCACTGATGAAAGATATTGATAAATTTGATCGAAAGACTTTGAATGATGTGCAATACCATGCCCCCTTCATGATTAAAATTGAAATCTGACAAGAAAAGTCAGCGTTGATAGTTTAGAAGCATGTTAATTGATTTGAGAAGTGGTTAAACACGTCTGAGAATGCATTCTGCATCATTGGAAGGTCCCAAAAGACCAAGTTTGACTAGGTTAAACCATGAGTTGACCATAGTTGACCAAGTTGAAATTTTGATAGTTTGATGTAAGATAATTAGTTAAGTTGAATACTAGATTTCTGTGATGATGGAAGGTCCATTATGCAAGTAGTTAATCATATGAATGATCTCAGATTTGAATTTTGATCCCGAAAAAGGATTCTACTTGCTATTTCATTGGAGGAACCTTCGTGTGAGATTCAGCTCTTGTTAGACTTGAAGATGCAATTAGAAGAATCATTTAAGCATTGAAGTTCATTTAATCATTGTGAGATCATGCAAACATGCAAAATGCAATGAGACATGCAAAATGAAATGCAACCTAAGACCTAGGACCTAGTCACTGATCATATGTCGATTTGTTATCATCATTGAACTTTTAGGTAACCGGATAAATCAATACAATGCCCACTAGCCATGAAACCATAGACATATGAATATCGATTTGTATGCACAAGAATCAATACAACACCCACTGGTCAACAACCATGGATATATGAATATTGATTTTGTTTTCGAAATGTCGAATTAGATATAAGCACCAAGGCACAAGCGCCAGGATGACCTGAATATCATGTCCATTTTGATATAGCAATTTGTACAAGCATCAAAACATAAACGTTGTGATGACCTGAGTACGCCTTGCATTACAAACACATCAAACAGTCAAGAGATCATTCTAAATCCAATGTGAATTACCCGTAGTGACCCTTTATCATTCACATCCTTAGGAAAGATTGCATTCCACAGTAGGAGAAAGAACTTACTCAAAAAGATAATAGTTAGATCAAAGTTCTTTGAATTGTCTGGGTATCAATGGTCGAGGTACGCATGGCCATCCAATTCAAGATAGAGGCTCCTACAGTCAGACACCATTTCAATCCAGAAGTTCCAAAGATGTTAGATTTTCACATACAAGCAAAAGACAAAGAAAAGATTATGCCCCCAGTCATCACTCTCTAAATCCTATAAAGGACATCATCGAAGAGCTCGAAGGGACACAATATGCAAAAATCTCAATGTGAATCAATAAGCCTACAAGGAGATAAAAGCATGAAAAGCACAAATTGTTTTCAGTTGAGTTTTGATGTTTGATTGTTGTAGATGCAAAATCCTTTCTGGAGATGAGACTGACTGACTGACTCAACAGGAAGCTTCAAAGGACTCTGACTGGATAGGAAATGTCTAAGATACATGGGAGACCATAGGATATGACATTGATTGCCCCCAAATTTGAACATTGATAGGATACAGATGCTTGAGCTGATTGGTGTACAGACTGACTTATTGAAACTAGGATATGCAGAAATAAACTGAGAGATATGTACAAACTAAAGCAAGACTGAAAGCTGGGAAAGACCAAGATTGTGCTGATAGATGGAGCATTTTGGAACAAGTGGCGCCTGTTTGCCAGGTTTTCACCATCTTGGTAGAGATTCTATTTTTGCTACCAAGGCGCCTATTTCCAGGTTTTCACCAAGGCACTTTTTCTTTCTTTTTTCATTTTTTTGTATTTTTCATTTTTTCAATTTTTTTGTACTTTTCATTTTTTTCAATTTTTTTGTACTTTTGATATTTTTTGATTTTTTTTGTGAATCATCAAGGCGCCTATTGCTAGGTTTTCACCAAGATGTTCATTTTTTCAGGACTTTTTCTGATTTTTTTTTAAAGATTTTTTTCAGGACATTTACCAAGCACTGAATGCCTTAATCGTAGAATTTCTTCAGATGGAGAACGTTGATTGGTTCTCGGAGCTGTTCTCCTTCAGTTGTTGAGAGTTGATAGGCACCAGAGCCAAAAGTAGCAGTGATTACAAAGGGACCCAGCCAGTTGGGTTCAAACTTCCCCTTGCGTTCTCGATGTGATTGATTTTTAGGATTTTCTCTCAACACTAGATCGCCAACCTGAAATTCTCTATGTCTGACTTTCTTGTTGTAGCCTCTAGACATTCTTTTCTGATACACTCTGAGATGATCATACGCTGCTTTCCTACGTTCATCTAGTAATTCAAGTTCTTGTAACCTAGACACTCTATAGTCTTCATCAGTGACAAGTCCATGCATTTTGATTATGAGTGATGGGATTTCAACCTCAATAGGCAGTACCGCTTCAGACCCATAAACTAAAGCGAAAGGTGTAGCCCCTGTAGGCATTTTGATACTAGTTCTGTATGCCCAGAGAGCTAGATTGATCATCAGATGCCAGTCTCTTCCTGTTTTATTCACTGTTCTGTGCAAGATCTTCAGGAGATTTTTGTTTGAAGCCTCAGCTTGTCCGTTCCCTTGAGGATAGTAGATAGATGACCAATGTTGAGTAATTTTGAACTTGGCACATAAGTCATCTAGGTCCTTTTTTTTGAATTGTCCCCCATTATCTGTGATTATAGAGTGAGGGATCCCATATCTGCAAATGATGTAGTTCAGGATGAACATAGAGATCTATTTCCCCGTTGCTTGTGTTAGAGGAACTGCTTCTACCCATTTTGTAAAATAATCTGTAGCTGTGATTATATGGGTATGTCCATTAGAAGAGTGTGGATGGATAGCACCTATGAGATCAAATGCCCATTGTTGAAAAGGCCATTGTGTAGTAAAGGGAATTAGATCTCTCCCTGGAGCATGAATCAAGTTGCCATGTACTTGACAATGTTGATAGTTTTTAGCAAATTTAATAGCCTCTTTTTCCATTTCAGGCCAATAGTACCCAGCCCTAATAAGTTTTCAAGCTAACGTTAAACCATTTGAGTGTGACCCACATATACCCTCGTGGACTTCCTCTAATGCACGTTGAGACTCTTCCCATTCTAAACATCTAAGCAGTGTACCATCTAGACCTCATTTGTATAGATCATTACCAATGATGACATATCGGGATGCGGATCGGATAAGGTTACGTTTCTCAAAATGGTTAAAGGACTCAGGGATGATTTGGTCGTGGAGATAGGAGAATAGATTTTTATAGCGGGATGAATCATAACCTACAACGGTGCAGATCATGCGGGTTTCAGGGGAGTCATATGCAGGATAGGATAGGGCTTCCATCAGGAACTCGTAGTGTAGTTCATGTTCGGGCTGCTGTAAAAGAGTAGATAATGTCACCATTGCATCAACAGCCTTATTCTCCGTTCTAGGTATTTTCTCAAATGTGATAGAGATGAAGTATTTCTTTAAATCATCTACCATTCTCTTGTAAGGAATGAGCTTTTCATCTTTGGTTTGGTATACATCATTGACTTGGTGGATAATCAGTTGTGAGTCCCCATGGATGTGCATCTCTGTAACTCTCCACTGTATTGCCATTTTCATACCATTGAGAAGTGCCTCATATTCAGCAATATTGTTTGTGCAAGGAAACTTTAATCTGAATGCTTTGGGTATCGAGTATCCTTGAGGAGTGATGAACAATATGCCTGCTCCAGATCCATTCTGTGTGTAGGAGCCATCAAAGAATAATCGCCATGCTCTAGAAGAGAGGTGCATGATAGAAGAATCGGGAAATTCCATTTGCATGGGTGTATCATCAAACAATGGTGCTTCAGCTAATTGATCAGCAATGACCTGTCCTTTGATAGCTTTTCTTTCAACATATGCAATGTCAAATTCGCTCAAGAGCATGACCCATTTAGCTAGTCTACCTGTGAGGGCAGCCTTGCTTAGGAGATATTTCAGTGGATCAATTTTAGCTACCAAATGAGTGGTATGAGCTAACATGTAGTGTCTCAATTTCTGTGATGCAAAGATCACAGCGAGACATGCCTTCTCTATCATTGAGTAGTTCTTCTCATAGGCCACTAAAGTTCGGCTGATATAGTAGATGGCTCTTTCTTTCTTGTTCTCATCATGCTGTGCTAGCAATGCCCCCAGTGATGTATCTGTTGCGGAGACATATAATATTAATGGCTTCCCATGAATAGGAGGCATCAATATAGGTGGATTTGATAGATACTTCTTGATATGTTTAAAGTTGTTCTCGCATTCTTCATTCCATGCAAAGGTCACACCTTTATGTAATGTTTTTGTAAAAGGCTGTGAGATGTCCGCTAGCTGTGATATGAATCTTCTGATAGATTGAACTCTGCCTTGCAACGTCCTCATTTGACTGATATTTGTGGGAGGTTGCATCTCTATTATAGCCTTGACCTTAGCTGGATCAACTTCAATGCCTTTGTTGGAGACGATGTATCCTAGGAGCTTTCCAGAAGTGACTCCAAAAGCACACTTTTTAGGATTTAGTCGAAGACTAAATTTTTCCATTCTATCGAGGATCATGCTCAAGTCTGTTAGATGTTCAGTTCTAATCATGGATTTTGCCAAGGTATCATCTATGTAATCCTCCATTGTTCTATGCATCATATCATGAAAAATAGATGTCATTGCTCTTTGATATGTAGCTCCAGCATTTTTTAGTCTGAATGGCATAACATTCCAACAGAAAGTTCCCCACGCACATGTGAAAGTTGTTTTCTCTTGATCTTCTGGAGCAATTTTGATTTGGTTGTACCCAGAAAAGCCATCCATTAAGGAATACATTTCATAGCCCGCAGTCATGTCCACTATCATATCAATGTTAGGCAGTGGAAAATCATCCTTAGGGCATGCTCTGTTCACATCCCTAAAGTCCGTGCACACTCTGATGGAACCATCTGGTTTGGAAATAGGTACAATGTTGGAAATCCACTCAGCGTAGTCTATGACACGGATGAATCCAGCTTTTAGGAGTTTTTCTAGTTCTACTTTGACTAAGAGTGCAACATGAGGATGCATCTTTCTTAATTTTTGTTTGATTGGTTTTACTCCGGGAGCAATGGATAGATGGTGCATAATGAGATTGGGATCCAATCCTAGCATATCTGAATATTTCCATGCAAAGTTGATCTTTTTTTTCTGATAAGAATGTAGTGAATTTCTGTTTCTCTTCTTCGGATAGAGATTGTGCTACATGTACCAATTGTGGTTCCTCTGTTGTACCCAAATTGATGGATTGAGTTGGCTCAATTAGAACTGGAGATCTATCCTATAAATTACTTGGAAGGACATCAAATATCTCATCCTTAGGTGCCTCAGAGAGGTTTTCACCTTCAGATACGTCTTTTCTTTTTACTTTTGTCAATTCTGAGACTGCCACAAAGTGGTTTTCACCCTCAGAACTCTTTTTCTTTTTCTTTTTACTCTTGTTTTTCTAACTAAGATATTTGATGTCCGACTCGGTCATGCTGATGCTCGGTTCACTGATGGAAGTACTCATAGGCTCAACTGGATTGAGGTAACAGGCAAGGGCATAGTCATTCGGGAAGGTATACATACCATGGTTTGGGTTTGTGGAAGTTTGGTCGATAAGATCAGGGCGTTGGATAGTCAAAGCGGGAAAGGCTTGGGATATGGTGTTCACGGATGTGGATATGTCATCATTGGCCCTAACTTGACACTCAAGTTCAAAGGTGATATTACAGCTCAAAATGTTCAGTTCACGAATAGGCTCAATATCATTATGGGAGTCCTCTTCAGCCATAGGTGGATCAGACACGTTAAGTTCATTGTTTCGCTCTAGACCTACGTCAGGTTGAGATACATATTGGTGAATAACATCTATATATTTCTCTGTTATAAGCTCATCTTCTTCTGGAATGGCACCCCATTCATAGTCATTTGACTCAGCTTCTGATTCAGGATCTCTAGGAAATCTTAAAAAATGTGTGAAATCAGGATGAATACCCCAAGAAGGATTACCCTCAGTCTCTGACTTGAATTCATATTCATGGGAATCAGTGTCAAAATAACTACCCCCTTCTTCTTGATCAATTTGATCGCCTTCGAGATTAGTTGGTTCTTGTGGTGCAACCATCTCTTGTGCTACAGTAGGTTCTTGTGTTTCTACTACATTAATTCTTTTGATAGGATCATCTATATCATCAAGAAGATCTTTGATCTCTTTAGGCCATTTTTCATAGGGGATAAGCTCAGAGCTATCTGAATCATCATCAGAGGGTTCTATTTCTTCTTTCTTAAGAAGGGGTTCTCCTGGTGCAATTTGTTCTATGACATGAGAACAACCACCTCTGAGATGATAGGGTTTCTTCTTAAACCCTATGCCACCAGTATCTTTTTTGTCTCTACCAATATGTGAAATGGGTGTCACAAGACCCTTTCCCCTAATTCCTAGAGGTCCTTGACCGGAATATCCCATCTTGGCTATCAATTTGTTTCCTAGACCATATGAACTAGCAGGGATTGTAGGTGCTATAGATTCACTAGGTTGAGCAATTTTAGATTCAGAATCCTCTTTATATAGCCATGCCAGCACAGCTTCATCCTCTTCAAAGTCTTGTTTGGATACTTGCTCCACCACAAAATGTCTTTTGTATGCTTCCATAGGTTCCTTAGGTTCTGATTTAGATTGCTTCAAGGATTGTCCATACGACTTAGGTGAGATTGGGAGAGATGTCAGAGACAAGACTGGCTCTATAGTGTATTCTCCCATCCCATTTTCTTTGATATTGATATCTTTAGCAATGTCATCCATATTAGATGTGGAAGCGACATTTTGTTGCTTGATGAAAGATTCTCTATTGTTGGGAACAAGCTTATCGGCACTTTCCTTCAATGTATTGCAAGTTGTATTCAGATTTGCTGGGATAGTAACTTCCACTCCTTCATAGGGAAATTTCAAGCATTGATGATACGTAGAAGGAATGGCTTGCATTTCATGGATCCAGGGTCTCCCTAGAAGGATATTATAAGCCAATGGTAGATCGAGCACCTGACATGTGGTATCTTTGATGACTGGACCCACTCGAATGGGTAAGACAATGGTGCCCTTAGAAGATCTTTCCTGTTCATCATAGGCCTTTATAGTGATCTTCTTTCGAGGATCAATAGCCACCTCTGAGAATCCCAACTGTGTGATTAAGTTGTAAGAACAAATGTTGAGGCCTGCGCCCCCATCTATCAACACACGTTTGACTCGACGGTTCTAGATCAAGACTTCTATGTGTAAGGGCTGATTGTGTGGGTGACTCAAAGAGTTGTCATCTTCCTCTGAAAAGGAGATATATTGCGGAGACGTTAGATGACCAACCATAGTCTGGAAACTGTCTAGATCTAGATCATCAGGAACATTAGAGCTGAGCAAAGCTTTGTCTAGGATATCTCTGTGAGCTGGAGATATTCGAAGTAACTCAAGCATGGAGATTTTGGCATTGGTGTGCTGGAGTTGTTGGACGATGCTGTAAGATGTAGGTCTGGTATCCTTTGGATTGGAAGATTTCGAGGCAACCTTCTGTTTAGAAGCAGATGTGAGATTGAAAGGTATCTTAGGGACATTAGATGAACTTGGTGTTTGTCCTTTCAGATGAGTCTGAGCTTGTGATCTGGTAACTACATTAGCTAAGGAATGATTTCTATCTCTTCGTACAATTGTGATGACATTGCAGCTTTTAGAGAGACATGGTTCAACCATATTGATGACAGCATCATTTCCAGGGTAGGCATAGTTGACTTTTGCCCCCATGTTAGGCTGGGAAGTGGAAACTCCTTTGCCATTTTGTGGAAACGGTTCTATAAATGCTGTGTGATCATTATTGCTGGTAGGATTATCGATCATGATATCCCCTTGATCTATCAAGTCTTGAATGGTATGCTTCAAGTGAAAGCATCCATTAGTTTTGTGACCTTTAGTCCGATGGAAAGCACAGAATTCATTATCTTTCCACCAATATGGTTTTGGATCCGGATCAAGTTTTCGGATTGGTGGTAAAGAGATCATGTTATTAGCTATCAGGGTCCTCAGAGCAGATTCCAAAGATTCTCCCAGGGGAGTAAACTTTCATTTATTATCCCATCGTTTGAATGACTTCTTTGGAGATGGTTCAGCAGATTTGTGCTCTGAAGCTTCAATGGCTTTGGTGGCAAGGGTGAGATTGTAGGCCGGTGCCTTTGATGGGGTGTGGATAGTGTCAACAACACCGTCAGAGATGATACCTTTGTTTCTATTCCAGCTCTTGTTTTTATCTTTTGAGCTAGATCCAGATTCAGACTTGTCCTTTTGAAGTGTGATTTCTCCTTTCTTGACAAGTACTTTCTCAATCTTGATTGCATTATCCACCATTTTATCAAAAGATACATGATCTTGCATTTGTAATGGATAGTTGAGCTCTGGAACAAGGTTATTCATAAAGATTTCAAGTTTCTCCATTTCGGGAATTGGTCTAGCATATAGAGAAAACTTCTTTCGCCACCTCTTGAGGAAAGTTAGGAATGATTCCCCTGGATATTGCTTGAGGTTACAGATATCGATCATGGTAATCGGATGTTGAATATTGTAGGAATATTGTTGATAAAATAATTTAATCAATTTCTCAAAAGTTTTGATCGTAGAAGGTAATCTTGAAAACCACTGAATGGATGCTCCTCCCAAGGATCTAGGAAAAAGATGCATTAGATAAGTCGGTTCATGCATGAATTCCATGGATTGCATACAAAACTCTCTGACATGATCTTGTGGATCAGAGTGTCCATCATATTTGTCATACTTTGGTATCTCCACTCTTTTTGGGAATGGTGGCATATACAAGTTTTTGTCGAACGGAAAAGGACATAGGGCCTCCATGGAGAACTCCTTGGGTTCCTTCTCCTTCTTAAGATTGTTAAATTCAACTTGTATAGCGTGCATCTATTTTGTCATAGCTGTGAGTGGAGTTTCTTCCTCATGTGTGATTATATCATCAATGTTAAAGTTAGGAGGAAGCTTAGCCCCTTCCTGGGCTAATTGTAAAAAGTATGCCTCTCTATCAACTTTCAAGAAATGGCTCATCATTCTCTTGAATTCATCGTCATTCCGACATCGATGGATTTTAGAGGGGGTAGGTTCTTGGTCAGCATTATGTTGAGAATGGTGTCCCTGGGATCCTCCTCCTAGAGAATCATGGTTTGTCCCTGCTTGAGACATTGTAGGAGTCTTTGGGATCCCTGGAACAGATTGAGGAGTTTGTTGATTACCTCTGTGAGTTGATAAAGGAGGTATGTAACCAGTTTTCAGTCGAAAGTTACCGAGACCGTCGTCTTCATAGATACCTAACTTGATGAGTTGTTCCAGAGTTGGACCCGGGGTATTGGTCAAAAGTAAGTTCTGAGACATTTCTTCTGATTTCTTGTGTGAAGAAGCTCTGGTCTCCACCATTAACTTTGAATGAAACAAAAAAAAAGGATGAAGACAACTGAAGAACAATTTGATTCAAAAAAATCGGATGACGTAACCTTGTCAAGATTATGATAGTTTTGAAGATCTAATGAGATGTGGGTGAAGGAAACTGTGCCCTGGATGTATGGGATAGATTGCACAAAAGATAGCGGACACGAGTTCTCAACACTTAGTCTGTTTTTGAAGATTGATTGAAGATTGATAGTTATGACAAGGTTTTGACACGAGATAAAAAGGACTCAAATTGATCAAACAGAAGACAAGATCGGATTCAAAAGATCAAACTCAAAAAATGGTAGAATGCTCAATAGCTACTGCTCTGTTCCTGACACAATGATATTTTTGACAGATTCTAGAACTAGGCTAAAAACATTGGATATCTTGCAATTTGACAATTTTTGACAACTTTCTCAAATTTTTCCAAACGACACTCTGCAGACTCGTATGACAGTTGGGTATAAATGAAACGATAGTTGTGAAACTCGTACAACAGTTGGGTAGAGATGAAACGATAGTTGACAAAACTTGTACGATAGTTGCTAACAATTTTTGGCTTCTTGAATTTTGCTGGTTTGAAAACTCATACGACACTGGGTTCTCAATCATATGACATATGGGCTTTACTGAAATGACATTTGACAAAAAGTCATACGACTTTTGACTTCTTGAAATGACTTTTGACTCCAGAAAGAACTTTACATCAATTTTTGCAAAATTTAAAGTTTTCAGTTCTGGATTGTTTGCAAATTGTACTATCCAAATTTTGAAGGTTATACCAGATTTGATCATTTTTAATAGCCAAGTAGATAAACAAGCACGCAGAACAGCAAGCAAGTGATTCCAAGCACGTTTGAAAATAATGAACAAGAGCAAAAGCAACCTTGCGCATGAACAATCAAGTGACCAAATTGTGCTAATCCCTGAGAGTACTAATTGTGTATGTTTTGAAAAGTTTTGCAATAACGCACATATACCTGAAAGTGAAAAATTGGCCTCTCTAGGGTTTTTAGTAATGGTTTGACTCTGCAACTTTTATGATTCAAAGGGGTGAACTCCAATCCCGGTGCACCAAGGTTTTGACACAGTCCGAGAACTTAATCTTCAAGAGCTGCTAGGGAGATCTGACAACCCAACAATGAACCATACCCATGGAGATTTCTTCCACAAGGACATTTATATAGCGGTTGTCACTACCACGGCGAAAATGGCTATGACCACTTGAGGTTCTGTCAACGCAGTTTGCCCTGTGAAGGGATTGTCCGCTACGGTTAACCCTCTCTAAAGATGACTCACAATAGTATACCACAAGGGGACTTGGCTCCAGATTCAAGGTTTTGACACCTCTTCACTTTTAACCCAAACAAAGCAAGCAGATTAATTCGACACGCTAAGACAAAGTTTTGTTTCACCAAGGTCTGTGATATCAACTCCACGTGATCTATCAACCTCTCCAGGGAGAGAATGTATCAATCAATAAGAGAAGACGCACTAACCAATTTTAGTTCACCAAAGCTCATGATATCAACCCCACGTGATCTATCAACCTCTCCGGAGAGAGAATGTGTCGATCAATAAGAGAAGACGCACTAACCAAGCTGAATGTGAAACACACTAAGTATCCTCCCTACCTACAAGGATTTCATCGTCAAGGAAGGATTTTGCTAGGATTCCAATCTCTCAAGAATCACGAATAGTGTTCATAGGGCCTAATTACTATGTGAGCATAGATGTATGTTCTGAAAGTAAATCTACCAAAAGCATTCAAAAAGTAGAAAGAGGAACTCTTAACGCTTAAAGCAAATATGAGATGAGTCCACAAGGTGGAACACTTAACACCTCACACAAGCTAAAAATAAGTCCCCAACTTAGAAAACAAGTGAGTTTCTAAAAGCACAAAAGGGTTGCCAAGTGGAACACTTAATGCTTCTGTCCTGTTGACCCCTCCCCTTTATGGCGCTGAGATTGCAACCACGGGGCGGAAATGAGGGGCCGGTGGATTAGCGAGTCCAATAACCCAAGATAGCAATCAAGATCAATCACAAGTATTCTAAGACTACTTAATGAATCCTAAGGGTTCACAACCTAGTATCAATTATGCAAGTGTGTAGAAATAGATCAAAAGCATGAAAAGATGCACACAAGCTTGACACATAAGAGATTTATTTTAAATCTCAAATCAAAATATTATTAGATGAAGGAGAATACCTGGGATCCTCACAACGCGCTTAGTATATTTTACTTGATTTTTAGCAATTTTTGTTGAGCTTTTCCATGCAAGCAAGTGACGAACTCTCCAACAAGCAAACAAGCAAACAAGATATGCAAAATATATTCAACTTATGAAAACCATAGGGTTAGCTCTAAAAATCAATTATTATCAGTAATAATAACCAGAAATTAACCCAAATGACAACTCATATCATTCATTGAACCATGTAAAAAAATAAGTGCATACCCATCACAAAACTTTATTTTTTTTGCTGCATTTGACCTAGTCAACAAGATCTAATTTTTTTGATATGATTTTGGTCACAAAAATAGAAATTTAGAATAGATACCCCTACTAAAAAATAGAGAGCTTTCCAAAAATGCAAAAATTTTACAAAAATCTCTTCATTTGTGCTCTAGAGACCCGTTTTATCAAAATAGACCAATTTTTGTAAATTGACTATTTGAGATATGATATCATGTCCAAATTTAAAACACAAAGAATGGACCCCCTATAAAATTTAAAGAGCTTTCTGAAAATATAAAAATTTCTTAAAAATATGCTGATTTGCGTCAGATATTAATTTTTTCCAGAATTTCAAGAAAAAATTATTAAAAATTCAAAACATCTCAAAAAATTTTAAGTTTTTTTACTGTAGCTTCCCTTACATGTCACCAACCTACAAAAAAAATTCAAGACCAAAATTCTAAGCCGTTTGGGAGATAAAATTAAATCTTTGAAACTTTAGGGTTTTAGCTCCCAAAAAAAATCAAAACCAGCATGCAAAGGTGGGTTGCCCCACGGTGGGCGCCAGAAATGTGTGTGTGAAAATTGTACCTGATCTGTAGACACAACACTCAGTAAAATATTAGAGGTTATCTATAATCAAAATCGTGCAAAATTGAAAGCTATCTAACCAAGCGATTTACTGCCTTCTAGTAGGTGCGAGATTAATGTTCTCAGATTGTAATCGAGATCAATGACCTAGACGACACCTAAATGAAGGATTTGAATGCAATTGATCTAGATATGAGATTGAATGCAATTATTCTATTTTTTGGATTTTTCTATGCAATAAGAATGATAAAAACTTGATATGAATATATGCTATTGAAAACTGATATTCTATGCTAATCTAGAAATGATATGCAATATAAATCTAAATGAATGCAAAAAAAAATAAGATTGATCTCACAAAGATGTCGATTCGCAAGAGCTTTGATTCTTCAATTCCAATTCTCCAGCGTGATTGTGCAAAATATGAGATCATTTGTGAAGAGCTAAAGCCTTAATTTATAGAAATCTAGGGCTTTGGAGGTGCATGGGAAAAGCCATAAATCACTCAAATTAACTCATCTTGATTTTTGAGTTATCTGATCATGAAAGATAGTTAATTCTCAAAATCATGCAAAAATAGCTTTTTAACTCAAATTAGAGTTTAGATCAGCTTTTTGAACTCCAAAAGGATGTTGAGTTCCAAAAAGTCAATAACTTGCATTGATTTTCTGATTTGGAGTTTAACTATTTCTTTTGAATATGCATAATAATTAATAATTAAATAAATAAATAAAGTGATTTATCCTCAACTCAACTGATTTTTGAAATAAAATAATTAATTTATGGGTTAATTAACTATTTTACCAAACTTTTATTAAAAATTATATTATTAAATAATGACAACATGCTTTAATTAATTAAATAAGAATTTAATCAATTAAAGATAGGAATTTTGATTTATTGTCAAAATTAAATAATACAATTAATAATAGATAGGATTAAATTTAATTACACAATTAAGTGGCAAATATTAAATCTAATTAATTAAATATGAAAATATTCAATTAATCAAACTTAGGATAAATGTGATTTATCACCAAATAATCATTAAATTAAAGATAATTAAGATAATTAGGAATATTACTAGGAATATTCCCTGATGCAGAATTTAAGATAATCAATTATGATTCGATGATGTTTAGATGTGCCTTAGGTTAGGACGTTGATGTCGATTTCGTTTGAATTGAAGATGTAGGAGATTAATGAACTTATAGCCCATTTTTGGGGTATTACAGTATGCACTACACTGGCTCGGTGTATACAGAAATCTTTAATTACTGACCATATTGACATGTTCAATTTCAATTCTCTTCTTCATAATAGATTAATGTAACATGCTCAAGTCAACAATATAAAACTATAGACTCGTCAATAAGTTACCCAATGTTTTCCCTACCCTTATTTGTCATGTCCATCTTTTTCTTCATGTAGATATCTCAGTTCATCATCTTTTCTTCTTTCAACAGATGTTCAGATGTTTGTAACTAACATGATAAGTATTGTCAAGACTAGTTGACATCAATGATAATATATTGACTGATTTAATCATCTTACATATCATTTCAGTACTCGGTGATCTCTAATCACTGTTTCTTTAGTTCATTCAGCTATTCAATCAGTTGTAGTTCATCAATATCTCCCTTTGGCATTGATGGAAACACAAGTGCAGACTATCCTTGTGGATTTGATTTTTTTCAGTTCTCGGCAAAAAAAGTGTCTCCCCCTTTCTTTGTGTTCACACTAACTGATTTTCCATATTCATTCTCTCTCCCTTTGACAACAATGCCAAAGAAAACATACAAATAGCTCTGCATCAGTCAAGTAAGTCCTTTGGTGTTCGATTCATATCATGTACCTTCAGTGTATAGATAAACAAATTTCTATTCCAACTTCTACAATATTTCACAACCTTAGACAAAATCCAAAGTTTGAGCTATGTGCATCAACATGAATGATCTTTCGATAAGTTTAGGTTGATGCAACCTCCAGATCACCTCAGTGACCGGTAGACAGGGGCCAGACCCCAAGTCGAGTTCTCAAATATTCAAATGTGTCCTTCAATAATGGTTTAGTAAAGATGTTAGCAAGTTGTTCCTTAGATGTTACAAATTCCAATTGTACTTGCTTCTCTTGAACTTATTCTCTCATGTAGTGATACTTAGTAAATATATGCTTTGTCTTCGAATGCATCATAGGATTCTTAGAAATATTTGTAGCACTGGTATTGTCACAATATATAATCACCGGGTCAGTGACTACCTCATTCATTCCTTCCAAAACTTGTCTGATCTCTATATTTGAACAATTTGTAGTAGCAGCAACATACTCTGCTTCAATAGTAGATTGAGAAATGCATGCTTGTTTCTTGCTAATCCAAGTCATGAGCCTTTCTCCTAAAAAGAATGCTCCACTGATTGTGCTCTTCCAGTCATCTATGTTTCCAGCCCAATCTGCATCAATGTAAACTTTAAGTTCAAATTTTCCTTCCAATGTGTACCATAATCCATAATCCTCTATTTTCTTCAAGTATGTCAAGATTCTCTTTACAACAACCATATGTGAATCTTTAGGATTGGCAAAAAATCTGGCAATAATCCCCACTACATATGCAATATCAAGCCTACTATGTACAACATACATTAGTTTACCAATCATATATTGGTATGGAGTCTGATTTACCTCGGTAGATTCATCATCCTTTGTTAATTTATAGCCAGTTACCATCGATGTTCCCACAGGATTAGCATCTTCCATGCCAAAAGTTTTTAATACTTCTTTAATGTATTTTGATTGAGTGATGAAAATCCCATGTTTCTATTGTACTATAATCTACAAACCTAGAAAGAATTTAATCTCTCCAAACATAGACATCTCAAATTCATTTCTCATTTCATCAGCAAAAGATTTGCAAATATGATCTTGTCCACCAAAGATTATATCATCAACAAATATTGCAACAATCAAAATGTTATCATCAGATTCTCTTTTCATGTACATATTACTATTTTCACTAGTTCTTACAAAACCAATACTTATAAGGTAAGCATGTAATCTTTCACACCATGCCCTTGGTGCCTGCTTCAGTCCATATAGAGCTTTGTGTAGTCTACATACTATGTCTTTTTGATTTAGATCAACAAACCCTTTAGGTTGTTCTATGTAGACCTCCTCCTCAAGTATTCCATTCAGAAATGTTGATATCACAACCATTTGATATACCTTAAATCCCTTATGTGCAGCATAGGCAAGCAATATTTGAACTCCTTCCAGTCTAGCAATAGGTGAAAAGGTTTCACCATAATCAATACCTTCTTGTTGTGCATATCCTTTGCAAACAAGTCTTGTCTTATTCCTTGTAACTTCTCCATGCTCATTCAGCTTATTCCTAAAAATCTACTTAGTACCAATAACATTTTTATCTTTCGGTCTAGGCACTAAAGTCCATGTCTTATTCTTTTCAATTTGTTCAATCTCCTCATTCATAGCATTTATCCATTCCTCATTTTCAAGTGCATCCCTAACATTCTTTAGTTCAAACTCATAAACTAACCATGTGTTATGTCTTAACTTACTTCGAATCAGCATGCCATCTTGCTTATCTCCAATGATTTGGTTCTCAGGATGGTGTCTTCTAACAAATCTTGCTAGCACTTGATCTCTCCTCTGCTGATCATTCTGTTCAGGTATAGTTTCCTGCTCAGTAGCTTCTTCCTAATTCTCAGTTTCCATTTGTTGATTCTTGATAGCATTTCCCTAATGCTTGGTAGACTCATCCTGCAACTTTGGTAGATACTCTGGATCTTCAACATAAGTGAACCTACCATAGTCTTCTAGTTCATGCTTTCTTCTTCATTCTTTTCAGTAAACTCATCAACGTTAATATTAGTACTCTCTATCATCTTATTAGTAACCTTATTCAGACATTTGTAAGCTTTAATCTTAGTAGAATAGCCTAAGAATAAACGTTCATCACCTTTAGAGTCAAATTTTCCATTCCTATCATCTTTCAGAATATAACACTTGCTACCAAAGATTCTTAAATAACTTACAGTCAGTGTGTATCCAAACCATACCTCATAAGGTGTCTTATTTGTATCCTTCTTCAATTGAACTTACTTCAGGACATATACTACAGTGATCAATGCCTCTCTCCAGTGCATCTGTGCAACATTATTTTCAATCATCAATGTTCTAGCACAATCAACAATGGATTTGTTTCTCCTTTCAGCAATTTCATTCTATTGTGGTGTTCTAGGTATAGAAACATGCCTTTTTATACCATGCTCATTATAGAAGTTAGTGAATTCATCAAAAATAAACTCACCTCCTCTATCAGACCTTAAGCATTTCAATTCCTTTCCAGTTTATTTTTCTACTTTAGCCTTATACCATTTAAACAATTTGAATGCCTCATATTTCTTTTTCAAGAACATAACTGTCATCAATCTAGTATAGTCATCAACAAACAAAATAAAGTATCTATCTCCATAGTGGCTCTGAGTTCTCATGGGACCACATAAGTTGGTGTGAACCAACTCCAAAATTCCTTTAGATGAGTAGTCCTTACTTTTAAAATTAGATTTTTTCATCTTTCCTTTCTAACATTGATGACACATAACATGATCAGGTTTGGTTAGACTAGGCATTCCTCTAACTTTTCTCTTTCTACTGATCTTAATCATGTTATCAAAATTTACATGACATAACCTCTTATGCCATAACCATGCATCTTCATTTTTCTCTAGTAAACAAGAAGTCTCAGCATTGTCAAGATAAAATAAGTTACCTTTTGATTGTCTACCTATTCCGACAAGCTTTCCATTTTCATCATAGATCTTTACCTTCTTGCTTTCAAATGCCTCTTGGTGACCTGCATTATTACGTTGTGTCAGACTCAACAAATTGTAATTTAGTCCTTTTGCCCAGTATGCATTATCACATCTAATTCTATCATTCAATAAAATAGATCCTTTTCCTTTAACCATGCAAGATGTGTCATTTCCCATTTTCACTGAACCTCCATTATAATGCTCAAGATGATCAATATTATCTTCATCACTAGTCATGTGATGTGTACAACCACTATCAATGATCCAAGTATCATTCTTACTAACTTTAGAAATAAGTGTTGTTTATACATACCTTTCATCCTCTTCTAAATCACCTTTAATTGCAACAAAAACCACCTCAATATTATCATCAATGTCTGTGTCAGAGTCATCTTCTTCTACAAGGTATGATGAAGGGTTCTCCCCTTAATACCACAAACACATAATAGAAACAGAGAAACAACAACAATTTGTAAGAACAGAAAATGGGCTTCTTTTTATCTCCATAAATGTGGAATTACAAATTTTAGAATTACAATATGCAAAGCCACATGGGCATTCCCTTTACAATATTCTATAGGACAAAGCCTTGAATCATTACCCAAAACTGCCCTAGACAACACTACGGGTCTTTTTTATATAGGCAATTTCCACCACCCGAGAAGGTTCTAGAAATTTAGCCCTTAACAGCGACCAAACATAGAATTATTTTATTTTTCATTTTATTACATCATAGTCAGCTCAAAATAACTATTGAAACCCAAACAGAAATTTTGAAGGAAATTTATTTTCTGCCATTTTAGGTGGCCAAACTTCTGAAGACCATAAGTCATCACCTGTTGACCTGATTGACTATTATGACCCCATTTCGTAAAGGGTGTGAGGTGCTCTACATTTCCTAACTCGCACAAGCTCCAATTAGCCAAAGTTTCGACCTCATCTGGGGCCTCTAAAGCCTTCAAAACTGCGTTCAAAGTTTCTATACCCTATTTCCAATACCAAAAATTTGCAAATTTTCAAAACTAGACTTGATTTAGTAATGAAACTTTACTGGTAGGCTGATATGACTAAGATGAACCTCCAACTATGAAATCAAAATATTCTGAGATTGTATGACCAACTTACTAAAAATAGTAAGTTTCCATAAATAGCAGCTCTGCACAAGATAGCCCTTATTGAAAAATAAACAGAAATATTTTTGGGTGATGCAAGATTTCTCTTACACCCAGGATGCTCCTGCATCAGACACCCGAGGTAATTTGAGAAGTGACCCTGTCACAACTCAAGTATGCAGAAGAAAACCAAGATGGTTAACCTCCTCCTTTTTCAGCCAGGATGAATCTTCAATAGGTCATCCTTTCCATTTGACCAAATATTCTTCATATGTCATGTTCCTTGTGCTTCTACCAACACGACTATCCAGTATGTCCTCAATCTTCTTGATAGCTAAACTAGTTGCTAGAATACTCTACTGTGCTGCTATAACCTCATCTTCAACACCTCCCTCATGATAATCTATCAGATTTGAAATGTTAAATACTGGTGAAATATTCATCTCAGTAGGCAACTCGACCTCATATGCATTTCTTAAATCATGCTTCTTCAATATCTTACATGGTCCAAACTTCTTTATTTTCAGCTTGTTATATGTACCAACTGGAAATCACTCCTACAAATGAACCATGACTTCATCTACAACCTGAAATTCTTTGTCTTCTTTTCTCATCTGCCTTAGCCTTATACTGTGCATTCATCTTGGTAATATGCTTCCTCACCTCCTCATGGATGTTCTTCAAATATTCTGCAAAATCCTCAGCTTCAACACTACTTATTTCTTCTTTATCTATCTTTCTCAACTCAAATGCATTTCTTGGACTACTCCCATATACAATCTGGAATGGTGATTTACTAGTGCTCCTGTTGATAGAATTATTGTATAAAAATTCCACCTGTGGTAAAATCAAATCTCATCCAGTTGGGTTATCTCCAACCAAACATCTCAGCAAATTCCCCAAACTCCTATTTACCACCTCTGTCTGCCCATCAATCTGTGGATGATGTGATTGTTGGTGTAATTAAATATTCATAATTACACTTTACTTAATCTTACTTAAGTTAATGCATTGCATAGTAGTTTGTGATTGAGACACCTAGGAGTGTGCACATCCATTAAGCACATGGTGTAGGAGGAATTCCACTTTTGGTGCTAGATCCACCTTTAGTGCTCTTATCACATTATCATCATAATCCATTGCACATACTTCATTGCATAATGGAGGATGATCCACATTTGGTGGACATGTGATTACACCTAGCATAGGTGATAGCTTATCATCTCCTTATCATTCTCTCATATCACCTTTCCTATATAAGGAGGCCTATTATGTAATAATAAATCAAGGTGAATTCATTGGATCAATTCAATATCATCATTGCATTCATATCATCTCTTGTGCTTTTCTTTAACCTCTAGAGCCTTGGTTCAATCTATCTTTAATTTCTTCCACAATGTGTGCCAGAAATATCCAACGAACTTAGTGTCCTGATTTGAAACTATACTCTTTGGAAAACCATGTAGTCTCACTACTCTAAAAAATAATTCTGCTACATAAACAGCATCATTAGTCTTCTTGCAGGGAATGAAATGTGTCATCTTTAAAAATCTGTCAACCACCACAAAAATTGAATTATGTCCCTGTTGAGTCCTTGGTAAACCAAGAATAAAATCCATACTAATATCCTCCCAAAGCTTCTCTGATATAGGTAATGGTTGATACAACCCTATATTTTCTTCACTCCTTCTGCCATTTGACATACTCTGCAGCTCTGTACAAACTTCTTGACATCTTTCTGCAACTGTGGCAAATAATAATTCTCACTAACCAAAGCAAGGATTTTATCACGACCAAAATGTCTAGTCAATCCTCCGCTATGTTTCTCCTTGATGAGATTCTCCCTCATAGAACTTTGTGGAATGCACAATTGAATCCCTCTGAATAGCATATCATCCTGAATGATGAAATCCATCAACTTTGTTTTGTCTAGAGTAACAGGTTCTTTACAAGCTTTTCAAGCTTCACCAAAATCAGGATCCTCTGGATACAAATTCTTGAGTTCCTTGAACCCAACCACCTCAATCTGCATCTCTATCAACAATAGTTGCCTTTTGCTAAGCGCATCTACAACCCTATTAGACATTCCACTCCTGTGTTTCAAAATAAATGTATAACTCTACAAAAACTCAACCCATTTCAAATGTCTTTGATTCAACTTTCCTTGACTATTCAACTATTGCAAAGCTTGATGATCAATATACAAAACAAACTCCTTAGGAAGTAGATAATGTCTCCACTTCTTTAATGCCTGAACTATAGCATAAAATTTCTGATCATAAACAGAATATTTCCTCTTGGCATCATTCAACTTCTCACTGAAATAAGCAACAAGTTTACCTTCTTGGCTCATAACAGCTCCTATTGTAGTACCACTAGCATCACAGTCTAATTGAAAGACCTTATTAAAATCTGGAAGTACTAAAATAGGTTGTTCCGTAATTTTCTATTTCAACAGTTTAAAACTTTGTCATTGTTTCAGTCAAGGGTCCACAAATACTGCTAAAATTTTTGATAAAATTTATGTAAAAGCTAGCCAAACCATGAAAAGATCTTACCTCAGTAGCACTCCTTGGAGTAGGCCATTCAAGGATAGCCTGCACTTTCTCTGGGTCCATTTTTAGACCTTCTGTTGAAACTACAAATCCTAGGTACACTAATTCCCTCTTCACGAAACTGCACTTCTTCAAATTAATCAACAGTTTATCTTCCCTTAACTTCTCAAACACCATACGAATATGCATCGTATGCTCCTCCAATGTTTTACTAAAGATCAAAATATCATATAGGTAAACAATGACAAACATACCCATAAATTATTTTAGAATCTCCTTCATGAGTTGCATGAAAGTGCTTGGTGCATTGGTTAGCCCAAAAGGCATGACTAACCACTCATATAGTCCTTCCTTTGTCTTGAAGGCAGTCTTCCATTCATCTCCTTCTCTGATCCGAATCTGGTGATATCCACTCTTCAGATCTATCTTTGAAAATACATAGCTCCACTCAAACAACCCATAATATCATCCATTCGTGGCAATGGAAACCTATACTTGATTGTGATCTTGTTTATCGCTCTAGAATATGTACACATCCTCCATTCTCCATTCTTCTTTGGTGCTAATACTGCTAGTATAGCACATGGACTCGGGCTCTCCCGAATCAATCCCTTTTGTAACAATTCATGTACTTGTCGATTCAACTCTTCACTTTCTGCTGGTGTCATTCTGTGTGTTGCCTTGTTTGGAAAACTGGCTCCTAGAATCAAATCCATCTGATGACTGATCTTCCTTACCGGTGGTAATCCATAAGGTACATTATCAGATACAATATCTTGAAACTCATTCAACAAATATGCAACCTCTACAGGTACATCCTCTACTTCCTCTTTACCAACTTTTAGAATTAAAGAAAAACACACATGCTCATGCCTCATACCATCTAGGAATTTTCTTCCATCAACAAAAGTTATTCTTGCATTACCACATACCTTTTTTTCAATCTCCTTCAATGGCTTTAGCTTATGTCACACTCTATCCTTTGTCAGAGAATAGGTATTCGCACGACCATCATGTACAGCACATTTGTCAAACTACCAAGGTCTACCCAAAAACATATGACATGCATCCATAGGTATGATATCACATAGTACCTCATCATAGTACCCACCAATCTTGAACTTTACTAGGCACTATTCACTAACCATGACCTTGTGGTCATCCTACACCCAGGCAATCCGGTATGGATGTGGGTGTTTTTGTCTCTTGAGCTTCAATTTGTCACCATCTCTTCTGACACCAAATTGTTAGTGCTTCCACTATCAATAATCACATCACAGCATTTACCCTCACACTTGTATCTAGTGCAAAACAAGCTCCTTTGCTCAGGTTCATTCTCACCACTTAGCAGGACTCTTTTGTTAATCAACGTTTCTCCTCTTTCGGCATCTTCAAAATTTGATGATCTGGCATCTTCATCTACATGTGCAACTTTGGCCTAGCCTTCATTCCTCCTATTTGTCCTTCCTTGGCATTGAGGACATTCAAATGCCCTATGACCTTCTCCACAGTGAAAACATGTTCCACGAAAGCCTCCTCTTCCAGATCCTTATCCTCTTCCTCTTCCTCTCTGATCTCTATTATTCTGATCATGGAAATGATTGGAATTGTTTCCTCTCTGATTTTGACTGCTACCGGCCTCATCTTTCTTTTTTGGATCTTCATTTCGGCCTCCATATGACCATCCACCAGATCATCCACCGCAACCTCTTCCGTTTTGTCTGCTCTCGAACTTCTTGTTCATCTTTTCCTTTACTTTTAGGGCAAATTGGTATGCCTCTTCAATACTGTTCATTCAAACCAAATTTAATTCTTCCTGAATGCTCGACCTCAACCCATTAAGGTAACGAGCAACTTTCTCCTTATCAGCTTCTGCATGGTCTATTCTGATGAGGATTCGATAGAACTCCTTTGTATACTCCTTAGCAGATTTTCCCGCTTGCTTCAAACTTTGCATTTTCTTCAGTAGGTCAAGCTCATAATCAACAAGGATGAACTGTTGCTTCAATTTATCCACCATCTGATCCCATCTTGTGATTTTATCTTTTTGTCTTCTATTTCACTCCAATTGAATCTCTTGCCACCAGATCTTCACATGACCCTTCAGTATGGCCTTTGCAAACTTGACCCGATCAGGATCCTCGATATCTTCATACTCAAAATATTCTTCACACTCATTGATCTAGTCGATCAATTCTTCTAGGTTAAGATTTCTTGAAAATGTAGGAACCTCAATTTTAGGTCTTTTCCCAATCTTGGAAATGGCCCGGAAAAGTCTTTCTTCCTTTTGATTCAAAATTTTGACTTCTCCTTCCTGATCTGAATTTCCTTCTCCCTCGACTTCATCCTTGCTTTCATCTCTAAGATTAAGATTCATTCCTCTATGAATCTCCTCTTGCAAATGCTCGCACTTGTCTCTACAGTGCCCTAACCTCAGGTGTTACAACACTAGCTCTTTCGCCACATTCCCTTCATGGAGGCATTTTCGCGTTGCTCGCTGAAACCTTAACCATGGTCCTGGTGCAAACTGCCTCACAATCGATGATCTGTTTACACACTCAGGAACTCCCGCTCTGATACCACTTGATGAAGGGTGCTCTCTTTAATACCACAAACACAACAAAAATAGAGAAACAACAACAATTTGCAAGAACAGAAAATGGGCTTCTTATTATCTCCACAAATGTGGAATTACAAATTTCTGAATTACAATATGAAAATCCACATGGGCATTCCCTTTACAATATCTTTAGGACAAAGCCTCGAATCATTACCCAGATCTACTACCCAGAACTGCCCTAGACAACACTATGGGCCTTCTTTATATAGGCAATTTCCACCGCCCGAGAAGGTTCCAGAAATTTAGCCTTTAAGGCCGACCACTTACAATTATTTTATTTTTCATTTTATTACATCATAGTCAGCTCAAAATAACTTTTGAAACCCAAACAGAAATTTTGAAGGAAATTTATTTTCTGTCATTTCAGGTGGCCCAACTTCTGAAGACCATAAGTCATCACTTGTTGACCTGATTGACTATTATGACCCCATTTCAGAAAGGTCGCGAGGTGCTCTACAATTCCTAACTCATGCAAGCTCCAATCAACCAAAGTTTCGACCTCATCTGAGGCCTCTAAAGCCTTCAAACCGAGTTCAAAGTTTCTCTACCCTATTTCCAATACCGAAAATTTTCAATATCTTCAAAACTAGACTTGATCCGGCAATGAAACTTTACTAGTAGGCTGATATGACTAAGATGAACCTCCAACTGTGAAATCAGAACATTCCGAGATCATATGACCAACTTACTAAAAATAGTAAGTTTCCATAAATAGTAGCTCTGCACAAGATAGTCCTTATTGAAAAACAAACAGAAATATTTTTGGGTGATGCAAGATTGCTCTTACACCTAGGATGCTCCTGCATCAAGGTAACATGCCTTTTTTCCCTTATCTTTGTAAGCTCAGTTGTCTTTGTTCCTTGTATTTTACTTACCATTGTGTCCTCAAAAATGATACCACCAGCTCGTCAGATAACATTAACTACTTCTTTTATTCGGTTTGTATACTGTGTAATATTCTCTCCTTCCTTCATCTTCATGTCATCAAATCTGTCTCACAGGCTTTTGGCTCTGGCTCTCATCACATTTACATCACCACCATAAACTAGAGCAAGTTTATCCCACATTTCCTTCACAGTAGTGCAATCCTTGACATCCTCAAATTCCACATCAGATAGAGCAACAAAAATCTCTATCATAGTAATATTGTGTTCATGTCGATCTCTCAACTGATCAAGAATCAAAGATGCAATTGTTGGTTGAATGTAGCCATTGTCCAGTAAGTGTATAGAAGATTCTCCAATTCCAGATATGTGAAGTCTCATCTGGCTTTGCCGTGTAGTAAAGTTGTCCTTGTTCACCTTCAACACTTCCCTCTTATACATCTTGTAATCTTTCTACTCAAGTCCTTAAAACTTTGTCCCAAGCAACCAATAAGCTTTGATACCAATTGTTAGAATAAGTGGGGGGAGGGGGGGGGCAGGGGGGACGGGAGGTGAATCAGTTAGATCAGTTATCCTACAGTCCCAAATACAAAAATGTACCTTATCAAATAATTCCAATGAATTATGCAGCTCGGTAACATAAAATATCAATGTTTGTTCACTTTACTGATTATTTGTAAAGTGATGTTGCAATCAATCCATATCAGCCACACACCTGCGTATCATCTCAATCATTCAATTCAATCAACAAGTAGCATTGGAAAGATATGGAAACACCACACGAAACACAATGGAACATCGTAAGACATTCAACAATATTTTTGCGCATTCCATTTACACTATCGTGTCCAATTAGGTTGGCACAAACATACTTAAACTAAAAATTCTACTATTGTATGTAACCAGTCAAACAATGTTTAAGTATAGCAATTAGAATCATACATTTTATATAGGAGGGGCGTCTAAAACTTGAAGGGAAGAAAGATACAAATAATATTAACAAATTCCCTAAACCGTAAGAGCTGATAGTAAATTAAGGAGAAATGTGGAACATTCTATCTTCTCTTATCAAAATCTCACCTTGACTAGAAATAGTCTAACACGCAGTTATCTCTATCTTTCTTTATAGAATGAAATGTGACATGAAACTTTTGTTATGTCATATTTTAAGCTCTGTGAACTTAAATTCCAAACAACATAAACACATATTCCAAAATGGAGAAATGCATTACAAATCCTAGAGACAAAAACATCAACACTTTCACAACATACTTGAGTTGTTCCATTACAACAATCTTTTAATTAGGACAATTTGACAAAACATCGCATATTTAAATCAATAAAAAATTAACATCCAACCATGAACTTAGATCAAAAACCATTTTGACATCCAACCATGAACATTGGACCAACAAATATTTGATATGAACATTCGATCAACAATATTTTTAACATCCAACCATTAACTTAGACATCAATCATTTTGACATCCAACCATGAATGTCCAACCAATTATGAATGTTGAAACATCTAGGCATAGGTTCATATCATCTACAACAATCCTCCCTTTAACAAGATCATTAAAGGTTGTCATTAATGACAACACATGTTGCTCCTTAACTGTCATTATCTTGCATATCATGAGTTGACACCAATATCATAATGCAACAACTCACTTCCATAACTTGCTAAACTATGTCTTCAACAATCGTATTTGTATCATAGGTTAATATAAAGGATATCAAGATGACACAACACCTTCGTTTGCATCCTTGTTCTATGTCATACAAGTATAATATCAAAGGTTGATATACTACAAAAATCCCCCATTTATCAAACACAAATATATCAGAATCATTCCATCCATTTTTCATACAAGTATAACAAAGGTTGACATACTACAACAATCTCTCATCTTATCAAACACAAATATATCAAAATCAATCCATCTATTTGTCATACAAGTATGTCATAGGTTGACATCAATGACAACATTCTCCAACATGATCAAAATTTTAATGATTCTCAAAATCTTTGGCAAAGAGATATGTTGTTGACTTAATGTCAAAGAAGTTCACTAGACTATTAAATTGTGTACCTTAGTAATAGAAATATGAGAGATTTATGAAAAGTTCATACTGGGTATCAATACCTAGATTGGTGGGGAAGTATATGTTCATGGTCCAACTACAATGGATCAAGTATTTCAGAAAGCTATTAAATGGGAATAGAAGTTGAAGTCAATGTCAACATGATGAGATAAGACTAAGAAGAAATTTGGTTGGATCAAATATTTAGTTTCATTCAAAAACAAAGGTCGGAGCCAAGACTATAAGCCCGAAGAAAATGAAAAGGAATCCAAGAGTAATAGAAATAATTCTTAAAATTGAAAGAAAGGTAGAGCTTTCAAGAAGGTAGAATTTTGATAATGGCCGCCTTAAAAAGAAGAATAGATTTCCTGAAGAGTGCTTTAATTGTGGAAAAGATCACTACACAAACTAGTGCCTAAAAAAGAGCCAAGAAAAATCCATATCAAAGCAAACCCCTACCTTCCTAGCAATCAAATTTCTAACAATGAATTCAAGTAGCCATAGATAATCATCCAGTAGAGCATTAGGTGGCTCATATTGAAGTTGCAAGTATACTGTTTGGTAATACTCATTATAGTTTTGATAGATATAGGTGCAAGAAATTATTGTATCACACATTCCCATAAGTTGGTTGTATGGCCATGTCTTGGACTGTAGACTATCCAAACTAGATGAGCTCAAGTAGAGGAATTCCTATTTGAAAACAAATTAAACTTGCCCAGTTTTGCAACATAGATCAATTTTTATGTGGCTGCTTTAGGATCGTATTATTGGAATCAAATGGCTATGGAAGCATAGGACCAAAGTAGAACTTTATGACAAAATAGTTGAATGTTTAGACAAATTTAAAAATCCAACCTTGTTTTAAGAGTTCTAGCATGAGGTCGAGACTACAAAAATCTCTACTATACAATTAAAATAGAATAGTTGCTAGAAAAAGCACCAAAGCACTTTCTATCCAAAAGTATGCCTATCGTTTGTTACTTAGGAAATGCCAAGAGAGCTTTTGATTTTTTAATCAACATAATACCTAGCTTGAAACTAATGTCCAACACACTTCATTGGATGACAAAACAAAGTTGATGGGACTGAAAGCTAGGTTGCAAGAATCATTAGCTAAGGGCTTCATTAGACCTGATGTATCACCTTGGGGCACACCAAAAATCTTTTTAAAGAAGAAATATGTCACATTACATCTACACATAGATCATTATATGCTCAATAAAGCAATGGTGAAGAAATATCTTATACTAAAGAAATTTTCAATCAAATTTATGGCATCATACTATTTTCATAGATCAATCCTAGATCAAGAAAACATTAGTTAAGTATAAAAGAAAAAGATTTCTATAAAATTGCTTTCAAGACAAACTAAAGAGACTGAATATATAGTTCTACCTTTTGGACTAATAAATTCCCACCAAAAAATTCTAAATTTAATGAACTATTTTTAGAGACTATCTCAACACATCTATTTTAGTATTATTAGATGACACTTCAAGAATGAAGAATGTATGTATCTTGCAACATTTAAGAGAACATAAATTGTATGCCAAGATGATAAAATGTACCTTCTCCAAAAAGAGGTACATAATTTGGGACAGCTAATCCTAGTAGAAGGAATCACTATTGATTCTTAAAATATTAAGGCTATCTTGGAAAGGATAGCACCTAATAATGTGCATGAAGTGCATAGCTTTATCGGATTGATTGGTTATTCTAGAAATTTTGTAGCAATCTTCTAAAGAATTACCAAAACCATTATTTTTCTAGTGAAAAGGGACATAATTTGAAAGGTTTTGAAGAAAGTGAAGATGCCTTTAAAACCCTTTAAGACAAGTTAACTATTGTACCTATTTTTAGAGTGTCAAGACCCAAAAGAACCATTTTCTACTCATCACAAATACATCAAATGAAGTTTTGGATATGAAGGTCAAGTAGCAACCTATAAGTCTAGGAAGTTGTGACCTTATGAGTAGAACTATGTCTCACATGATCTAAAGTTAGCAATGATCATGCATTCCTTCCACAATTAGAGGCAATAATTGTTATAAAATCAATTTGAACTTGGATCAAACAACCAATTACTTACATTTTCACTAAGCCAAATCTTAATGCTTGCAAGGTGATAGTTGATTATGTTTCTAAGATGATTATATAAAAAAGAACGAAAATCAGGTTGTCGATTTACTATCTCACATGAGACACATTATGAAAATGGTTTCAATTCATTCCAAACTTTGAGAAATATACACACCATTCCTACCATTCTTAATTCCTACAGACATATACACACCATATTCAAAGAAA
Source organism: Chamaecyparis obtusa (assembly GCA_027943335.1). Classification (NCBI taxonomy): domain Eukaryota; kingdom Viridiplantae; phylum Streptophyta; class Pinopsida; order Cupressales; family Cupressaceae; genus Chamaecyparis; species Chamaecyparis obtusa. The sequence goes on along the minus strand of BSBK01002799.1, from coordinate 322,597 downwards.
TTAAAATAAAGAATTAAAATTCCTTATGCATCTTCTTAGTCATCTTCCGGGTGAACCAAACGGATCAGACCATATTCTGGAAATCATTTTCAGGTTTTGTATCTTCCAGAATTGCAGCATCTTCCAGAATTGACTGGAATTGGCATTTGGTATTCCAGCACCCAAACGGGCCCTAAAAGCGTTATATAGCAACATCTAGAGAAAACAATAAAAGTATTTTAAAGGTTTTTCATCCTCACAAATATCAGATATTCGGACAGAACAATATAGATACAAACTTCACAATACAAGATATAATCGCTTGGATTTTCAGTAGCCATAACCTTCGCACGGTATAGAGACTGTTAGTGCGTCCTGCAATCGTATTTAAATAATCTCGATGTACTGTGTATCGAATGCTTTACACAATTTTTTATCATTTCATACACACTTTTATTCAATGGGACAGTTACTGTTAGGACTGTAGTTGAGGTAACATATGCACTGCGGAGTCTTGAATATATAAACTTTTGTTTATAAAGCATAAGTAATAGTAAAAATTTGAAATGTTCTTTCAATAATAATACAATGTTAGAACAATCGTTCTAATCCCTGCATTCTAGGTAGGTATTTTCCATTAGCATACCCGCCTCTTGGATATCATGTACAATAGGAGAAATTTCTCCATGAGTGAAACTTAAATCTAAGCTTAAATATGCAAAATTAGAATCAAATCACTATCTTTCCAATTCTGACTTTTTTTCATTTACTCGACAAGAAATTGAATAATCATGTCCTGAATTTGAATTGAGGTAATTTTAACATACCCATAATAAATCATTGATTTCTAAACTAGTGGATGTTACACTTGGATTCGATGTCCATGACTCCATGGCTTGAGTAAAATCAGTCTTTAGGAGGCTGAAGTCCATCCAATTAGCTTGCATAACTAGACTCCAATTAATGTCCCCAGCCTTTCGGAGTATCTGCATTAGAATAACTGCTCAAAATTCCTTCTAGCAAGTAAAGGTTCATGTAAAGAGGAGGGCATGTTCACTGTATCTAAATCCATGGTGAGAGTCACTATCATGCCTAAGAGAGCACATCCTCCAGGGACAACAGCTAGAGAGATTCTTGTCAATGAAAGGCATGCTCCCAAACCTGACGATATTAAACAGCTAGTTGCAGAGCCTGCGCAAACAAATCAATGCATCAGTTTTAATCGTAAAATTATGTTTCTTAGTGCAAATGCTAACCCATACTCATTCGAATATTTAGTTTTAATGTTGGGTGCAGAGAAGATCCCCAATGGGGGATGCTATAATGCCAGGTGCAGACCCGCCCTAATGAGCCATGGATTAGTCACACCAACCCGCTATAAATTCCTAATAATCTCCCATCTGAGTGCCAAGGACCCAGCTTAGCCTATACCGCAAAAAACATCTTTCTGAAGCTTAATGAAAAACCCAAAGAATTTAGAGATATATATTTATTGGTAGGAAATCTCAATCCAGTTGTCATATAAAACCTATAACAAATGATCAATTCAGCATACGTGGCATCAGCAAATACTTACTATGAAAATCTTCAATGATGTAAAGAACAAGACCACATGAAAGTTTCTCTAAGAAACTCAGTGAACGATAGACAAACGTACATCTACTGAGATCTTCACCAACTAAAATGCTTTCCATGCTGATTGCAGTCACCTGCCAAGATTTTGAGAAAAGGAACTTTTAAATGTCTCGAGTTTAATGTATAAAACATGGCCGGAACAGAGATTGATACAAATAACAATAACATTTAAAATTTTCACTTGCAATGCATACACAATCTAATATCTTTGACGAATATGATAAAGGAGGACATTGTTTTAGACTTCATTTACGTAGTGATGCTAAGCATATCTTAGTATCTCCACTTAAGCATTGCGATAATCTGATAAGCTTATATAGTGAAATTTATTACTAATGCCTTCAAATTCGAAATAGAAAGTCTTGTGCATATGTGCTTGAAGAGAAATCTTGTGCATATGTGCTTGAAGAGAAGTCTTGTGCATATGTGCTAGTTGCAGAGCCTGCGCAAACAAATCAATGCATCAGTTTTAATCGTAAAATTATGTTTCTTAGTGCAAATGCTAACCCATACTCATTCGAATAATCAGTTTTAATGTTGGGTGCAGAGAAGTTCCCCAATGGGGGATGCTATAATGCCAGGTGCAGACCCACCCCAATGAGCCATGGATTAGTCACACCAACCCGCCTAATGATAAATTCCCAATAATCTCCCATCTGAGTGCCCAGAAATTGGGCTTTCCCTACTCAATTTGACGTGATGTCCAAGGATCCAGCTTAACAATGATTATTATATTTGAGCTAAATTAATAGATTTAATTAGCCTATACCGCAAAAAATATCTTTCTGAAGCTTAATGAAAAACCCAAAGAATTTAAAGATATATATTTATTGGTAGGAAATCTCAATCCAGTTGTCATATAAAACCTATAGCAAATGATCAATTCAGCATACGTGGCATCAGCAAATACTTACTATGAAAATCTTCAATGACGTAAAGAACAATACCACATGAAAGTTTCTCTAAGAAACTCAGTGAACCATAGACAAACACACATCTACTGAGATCTTCGCCAACTAAAATGCTTTCCATGCTGATTGTAGTCACCTGCCAAGATTTTGAGAAAAGGAACTTTTAAATGTCTCGTGTTTAATGTATAAAACATGGCCAGAACAGAGATTGCTACAAATAACAATAACATTTAAAATTTTCACTTGCAATGCATACACGATCTAATATCTCTGACGAATATGATAAAGGAGGACATTGTTTCAGACTTCATCTACGTAGTGATGCTTAGCATATCTTAGTATCTCCACTTAAGCATTAAGATAATCTGATAAGCTTATATAGTGAAATTTATTACTAATGCCTTCAAATTCGAAATAGCAAATCTTGTGCATATGTCCTCTGCAAAATCAGGAGTCAGCAACTTGCAAGGAGAAAAATTCCATTTTACAATATCCCCATCACCTATCAAAAGGATGAATTCCACAGCACATCCTTTTCATTTGTATCCTAGGGCAATGCTTCAAAGTTGGAAGAATGAACGATGATGAATCACCAAATTAGGTCAGAGGGACTCAAAAGTATATCTAGTTAGAATAGCTAATCAAATGTGCTAAAAAGATTCCAGCAGTCGATCCTTAAAAACTATGTAGGTCTCAATCTAGATCTACTTCTAGAAATAACAAAATAAGAGGGGATTAAACTCAAACAAGCAAGCACTAACAAAGTAATGAAACATAATCAACTCTATAGAGATTATGTTAAAAGGGTGTAAAAATCTGGTGTGCTGGTCCCATAAAGTTTCCTACGAGTCATAGTACATTTGGATATATGTCTCATTGGTAGACTCTTGAGCATATTAGTCCCACACATTATTACGATCAGGTGCATAAATAGAGGGCTTCACCTACATCTATCCATTTTATCATATGCACTCTTCAAATTTATTAACTTGTCTTCCTGGATACTTTGGGGAACTTTACTAATATCCTTCTGATATATTTAAGTACAAGAGTTTCTCTTTTTTGTTGATCATAATTTATTTTCCTTTACAACCACATGATGCACTAGGGCATTGGTGGAATATAAGAGGTGCTGTAATCATTTTGCCATTTCATTTGAGTTGATTTCCTAAAGAGGAGAAGGATTTCCTTTTAAGCTAGAAATGCAAATCTTGTAAAGATTTGGAGGTGGGAAGAGCTCGCTTGAAAAGAAATGGTTTCATTTTGTCCTCTTAATGAAAAAAATTGTCCATATAAGAACAAAAGAGTTTTAACTAGAAATTTTAGCCAAGGTAAGTTTTTCTGAATTGGAACATTTTTAAGGGTATTTGTGAATTCTCACTGGGGTTCATTTTGGCTTTGAACTGCAAACCCGAGTTAAGTTGGAAATTCACAAATCTGATCACATTTTAAAATTCCTTGTGAAATCTTGTTGGGTATCCATTTTTTTGTTAATCCAACAATATACCCTTATTAAGCCTCTAAATTCCCTTTTAAGCCTTTCAATTTATGTGTGACTGGCTAGCAGGTCACACATAGTCTTCTATTAAGTGCCAATGGAAGATGAACAAATCCCCCAATAAACATTAGGAGGTGCAAGTACAGGTGTGGAGGAAATCAGATGACATTGGCTGACGCATTGCCTGATCAAAGAACAATTGAAGTAGGGGCGACTGGAATCCATGCCACCTACCCCCTACATGGATATTGACTCTTCCATAAGAATAGTTAATGACACATATAGGGATATAGGGTGCATCCTAGCCGCAATGGTTAGACCATTTAGCCCTAACCACAAAGGTCTTAAGTTTGAAGCCAAGCTTAATTCTTGTTTTTTGTGCTATTGGTAATTTAATCTTAGGTTTGAAGCCAAAGCTTAATTCTTGTTTTGACTCTTGCAGCTTCAGACTTCTCCTTCAATAGAGTCCACCAAACTAAGAAAACCCCCACTAAAGAATGTAATAAATAAATACAACACTTTTCTGGCAGACAATGTCATCATTCCGTATACCATTTTTTCTTTGGGAAATCCTATTATAATGTTTGGGGGGAAGCATTTACCCAACACCTAAAATACATTGTTTGCGTTGCTAATATCTCAGTACCACACAAGTCTTACAACATACTATACCAGAATGCCACAGTTGCTTAGAAATTCAGAAAGGAAAATCATTAAAGTTTCCAAACAAATATTCTTAAACTTTTTTAATAAGATACCATGAAAAATTAAAAATAAACAAAGTCAAAAACAAAAAAAAGCACCTTTACAAAAATAGATAGAATCTTTATTCTTCAAAGCCAAGTTACTCGATTTGAAAAATAAAACTGAACGCATCAAATAGCTCCATTATCTATACCTCTTAAATATTTTGATTTCAGTCAAATACATAAAGATCTCGAATCACCGTCTATTTATGGAAAAAGAAAAGTCACCAAGGATTAGACAATTAACTGGTTTGCCGTTGCAGTTAACTCCCCTGCAATATATAAAATAAATCATTATATGATGAGCAATGAAGTGAACCTTTTAATCGCAGGAACAAGTCTTGGAGATGCACACGCATATGGAAACAACTCTTGAATTTCAAACTTTTGCAAACCGTAAATTACGAAGAAGATGGTTTCAAACAAACAACCGAAAGGTTTGTTGCAAGCTGGCATGTAATCTACGTTAACAGGCGTCCTCAGTCATGGACTTTGCTTTTTTAACCCAGCTAAAAACAAATTGTTGCCCAAACTGCAGGACTTTCTCAAGGACGCCATAAAACGAGATTCCAATTTTCTGGCATACAGTGTCTTTCGTAATACCTTTTTACGCTGCAAATCAAATCAGATATCAAATAAACTTTTATAGATTTAGAATAAATAGATGGTGTATTTTTTGTTTTCTTCTGTAACTCAATACATCAAAGCAATTTTTAATAGCTGCCAGAGATTTTTTATTAAAAAAAGTCAATTTGGCATGGAGCTGAGCAAAGGCATCATATTCAAGGTTGCTTATGCCTTGTATTCTACCATGATGGCTTTTACGCAGAGGGTATGTGTATACCAGGTTAAGTGGCAAGTGTCAACCATGTGTTGATGTCAGTGTTGTACCACTACATAACATATAGCAATTGAATACTTGATATGGCATACCAAACACTCAACCCTCTCTTGAAAAGTATATACTCATGAAGAACACGAGAATACTCCAAGGTTCCTTACACCTGTGGATACTAACTCAGTTATATAAATGTGATTTGCTGGTAATCACTTCGGCGGGCTTACATTGTTCGTTCACTTGAGGATATCAAATTCTCACTATGATGAGATTTAGCTTTGCAATGTATATTCAAATGACTTTCTTCCAATTTACCACTTTCAACTTTACTTCTCAAACTCCTCACTACTAAACTACTTATTGCTTTGCTGCTACTCCTATAGAATGGAAAGATTGGCAAATGGACGGGGATCAACCTAATGAAAGCTTGCCAACGGCGTTACTTCCATTGGTGCAATGATTCAAAGAGAAAAAGACTAGATTACCACACAAGGCTTCTTAACAAGCCGCTAAGATGCTAGTGGCCTAGTATATAGATCTCTATCAAACATTTACCAATATCACCATACAACTAGCCATCTACTTCTATTCTTACTTTAACAACTTTGAAATGAAATCCTACTTTAATTTGAGAGATGAGAAGAAACATGCAATACACAAAAATGATCATGTATATCCACCATGCAAACCACAACAATGAATAGAGAACAATTTTGATAGTATTTTGGCAACAATTCTCCAACATAACTCCCCTTTTTACAAATGAGAACAAATGGCCTTATATAGAGGCTCAAAATTACAATGAGTGGTCAAGATTAAGGGGCAAAATCAAGGGCCAAGATTAAACCTTACAAACCCTAATTAGGGTTACCATCTTTCAACCAATTACATGAGGGCACCAACTTTATGGGCCAATGAGAAAATTACAATAATTTGTCAACCAATGAGAACATAGGACACTTGGCATGATTTGATTGCATGCACATGAAATTGCCACCTCATCTACCTTATCTTATAAATTTATTTAATCTTTGAGATGAGGTGAAGCCTTGGATGCTTGAGCTTGTCCTTAGAAACTTTCTCATCCCCACTTGAACTTGCTTGTACCTGATGTCCTAACCTTGAAAGGGTGAGGTCTCCATGTACTTGAGGTAATCTTGCCTTGGCCTCGGTGGCTTGCCTAAATGTGAACCTCTTTTGCAATTTGGGAGCCTTTCTCTTGGCCACCACCTTGAAATTGAACTTGACCTCATTAACCTATCTTCTCACTTTCTTCCTTCATTACCCTTGTCTTCCTTTAACCTTCATGGCCTTCTCCAACTTTCTTATTCGAATTCGATTTGCATGCCCCCCTCTGCTTCAATACCCTTGGGTTCTGGGGGCACCTGCCCTGGCCATATCTCCTTGATTGTTCCAAAATCTTCCCATTATTTGATTTGAAATAATCGTTAAGTTCATCAATTGCCTCCTAGCTAATACTTTCCTCCTTGGCTAACCCTTGAATGCCTTCAACTATTTGAACTGCCACAACCTTGCCCCTTAGCACAATCATCTGTCTCCACTATAGTGGTGCAGTGCATCTCCCCAAAATTGGATTTGGTTCGACTGGCAAAGCATCACCAACAATCTTGCAATCGAATAGAAGAGGTAGGACCCCATGTAGAATTGCTTCTGATTTTGCACTATCCTAAGTTACAACTCTAAATTCATGCTAATGATCCTAGCCCAATCAAACTTTCTTTACCATTATCAATTCCTTCAATAAAATAGTACAACCAAAGATTAAATTGTGTACCTTGAGCGGAGCCCGTGACTCGGTTGAGAAGCACAATGAGGTCGCCATACCCTGATCTGAAATCTAACCTGGTCAACCCTGATGTCTTGGTAACTGCCTTCTTGCCTTCGTGTAACCAACTCTGCTGGGTATACTGAACTCTTCCTTATATAATTCCACACTTACTGATCTTCTTTGCCATAGAGGATTGGCCTTCTTTCAACCTATCTCTCAATTGTATCATGTCAATGGTACCGATGTTAGTGTCTCAAACTCGCTTCAATTTCAAGACGAAGGTGGTCTTGGGCATCATATCTTCCTTGTCTCCTATTTTGACATTACTTCCCTTTAGTTGCTTGCTTGCACTAACATCTGCCATCCTAAACACTTACTTCTACCCCTTCTTTCTACAGTGAGGTAGAACTACACTTATATCTCATTTCCCTTCCTAGGGGTGATCAAACATATTTCTGCCTCGCCAATTCCTATCACACTACACTTATCTCTACCTCTTTGCCTAGTGAGATGGACTACCACTTATTTCTGCCTCTTCGTTACCTATGGATGGACTACACTTATATCTCCCTTCTCCTTCCTAGGGGTGATCAAACATATTTCTGCCTCTCCAATTCCTATACGGAAATTACACTTATATCTCCCAACTTCCAGCCCTAATGAGATGATGAGGTGATGGAATGGATGATGCAAGCAAGAACTTTGGGGGAAAGAAGCCAATCAAGACAATCGAGTAATCTACTTACGAGCCAACCTTCAAACTCTAGCTTGAAACTAATCTTTGACAACAAGTAATCGAATACCAATGAAAAGAAAACAATTAAAGAGGAAAGGCTAAAATAGACCACTCACCGTTTTGAAAGTACTTCGTTCTTGTGGCTTGACAAAGAAATCTGAATGTTTGTCTCCTTGCTTGATAATATCTTCCTTTAATTTTCCGAAATTGCACAATATGAAAAATCTGAACCTTATGCTTTGATAAATTTGCCTTCTATCCTCGAATTTGATGCCTATATCTTGATGAAAAAACTGAATCTGATCACAAAATCTGAACTTGATCACCTTGCCAAATGAAAATTCCGAGTGTGCTGTCTTGCAAATTGATAAATCTGAGCTTTGATGCCTTCAAATCTGAACTTTACTTCCCCAATTTCAAAAATTACAGCCTCTATATACTTGCAAATCGAAATCTTCCTTGCAAAATCAGAATCCTATGCTTTGATAAATTCTGGAAATGGATGCCTGAGAAAATGAATGCCAACCTCAAATTCTGAATATCTAAGCCCTCAAGATCTGAATCTTTCTTGCAAAATCAGAACTCTGTGCTTGTAGAAATTCTGGAAATGAATATCCAAAACCGAGATCTTGCCTCCAAATTGCAAAAATCTGAGAGAAAGGATGGACTGAAAATTGAAATCCACTCCTTGATTGTTCGAATCTGCCCCTGATTTTCGAAAATTGCTGCCTCTAATACCTCAAAAAAATCGAAATCCCCTCCTTTAGAATTTCACTAGCACATGAATTGAAGAACTTGCTGTATATACATCAAAATCGCTGCAAATTGCCAATGAAAAATCGCTGTATATTCCTTTGTATTTTCGTTGATTAAGGGCAGAGAGCAATTGGTGTTTGGAGTGTGGAATGAGGAGGGGAAACCTCCTCTTAAATACCTTGTCGCTGCCCCCCCAAACTAGGGCCGACCAGACCTAAAGGCCACAAAAAAAAAAAAAAAAAATTAGCTCCCCTTTTAGGGCCGACTTGGCACAAAAAAGAAATTTCGAAAATTTTGAAAAAAGCCTTCTTCAAAATCCGAAAATGAATATAGGGCTGGGTCCAATTTGATTTTACAAGGCACAAATTTGATTTCTTAAAACTTCTAAGCCTCAAAATTAAAATTAGATGGCCCCTACTTGAAATTCGAAAATTAAGGCATGGGGATTTTCGAAAAAAAAATTAAAATAAAAGCTCAGATTTTTAGTTTATTTCTTCATGACAGCCCTTCATAATTTCGAAAATACACCCAATTGATTTGCAAATTGTCCCAAAAAAAATTCATTTGTTAATTGCCAAAGGAAATTTGAAAATTTGACAAGGAAAACAAAGCAAATAATTTCAATAAATAGCCCAAATTCGAAATAATAACAAGGGCTTTTAATCAAGTTTAAAAATTCTTGCTCAAGATTTGATTTTATTTTTGAAAGATAAAATCAGATTTGAACATGTTTTCCCAATTTCGAAATTGCAAACCATAAGATCCATTTTCCACATTTCCAATTCCAATTTCAAGGCAACAAAATTGAAAATCCAAAAGCAATTGAACTCAAATTACAATGCTTAATTGATTTTAAAGTTAAATTATCATTTGCAATTAAAACTCAACCACATTGACAATTATAAACATTTCCATCCAATTAACGAAAATCCAAACCAAAACAAGCTTCGGATTGCATTTCACCAATCAACCACATCAACTCAACGGAACCTAAGGAATGTCTAAGGCATCAAGCTCTGATCAAAAAGGGAAGACAAGCCCACTCAAAGTCGAAAATAGGGGGTCCCCAAGATTTGGGGCGATGATGTGAAACCTCACAACACCATGCAGCTCTCCTTTTTCTGCGGATAAGACAAGTTCCAAAATTTACCAGTAACTATACAAGTAGGTATAGTGTTGAATATAACAACCAACAAATTGCACTACCTAGTTCTAAAATGGTGAGAAGGCGATATAATGGAGATTTTTTTTTAAAAAGTGAAAAGATTAAATTGCCGTTGTGAACTGAAAAAAAAAGACTAAATAGTAAATAAATAACAGCTGATACTAGCACTTGCAAGCTTATTTAGCTGCAACATTGAGCCGATAGGTAGAAGATATGGTTTGAATAGATGCACAAAAACATTAAATTACTTCATATATTTTGACATATTAGTCAAAAAGTGTTTCTCCTCATGTCAAATGCCTTCTATAAATATATACATTTTCCCATGTGATGCTCTCTGGGAACAAGCAGGTGTAAAATGAGAAATAAAAGCCATCTTCATGGCTATTCTTTTCATTGTGACTATCAGAGACCACCTTGCCAAAACTCCCTTCTTCGCAGTACAAAATAATTCTGCATGGGACTGTCTAGTGTTGTAAAACTGATCGCCCCAAACCAGCAACCTGCAAAGCAGCAACAAACAATTCAGTTCATAACCAGAAATCAAACATTTTCATAACTCTCAAATTAAAAAAATTCGAAACAGTTGAAATTCTGTAAAGCAACAAACCCCCTCTAATGAGGAACACGCCATGGCTCTACTTTTATTGATTGCCCCATATTCAGCATCAGTCAACACATTCTCATCTAGGCCGGTTTTATTAATTGTCCCATCTTCAGCATCAGTCACAACATTCTCATCTAGGCCGGTTTTATTAATTGCCCTATCTTCAGCATCAATCATAACATTCTCATCTAGGCTGGTTTTATTAATTGCCCCATCTTCAGCATCAATCATAACATTCTCATCTAGGCAGGTTTTATTAATTGCCCAATCTTCAGCATTAGTTGTAACTCTATGCCCACTCATTGAATTATTATTTCCATTTATAACAGTTGCCTTCGGTCTAGAGGTTCTGCTCTTCTTGCAAATCCACTTAACAGGAACTGGACTAAACAAAGAATTAGTACAACTATGATTTGCTGGTTTGACCTGTCTCTTAAGATTCTGGTGCATACTAATGCCTAGTGAGATGGCATTATCAAGAACAACTGATCCATTTGGTGGACCTCACAACAGGCTAAGCAAAGCCTGATGATATGTCTGCAATGCCATTGATGGTCTAGCCATCTGAAGATCACGACAAAGCATAACAGTCTTAATAACATGTTTACAAAGGTTGCCTGACATAGACCAAGCACACTCGCAAAGACTAAATTCTGAACCAGGATTCCAAACAATGTATGTCCTTGTCCAATCACTTTGGCCAAGAACCTTTGCAGTGTGATGTTTCTCATTAAAAATAACATCACCGTCGGCAATTAAGAGTGCCTTGCACCATGATGTGGAAGCATAATTTTCATCTCTGATATATCCACATAGATCATTTTCTACTGAAAATTGATCAACCCAAAAGTAAGAATGCACCTCATTAGTCAGTTTGTGTACCAACCAATCAGCTTGTTGATATGTGCTCACGTCTAGCGAAATTATCATCCTAGATTTTAGTAGAGAATGATATGCTTCAATAGTTGCACAAGTCTCCTGACTTGCAAAAGGTAGAATCCTCATTGCAGTCACCCACATCTCTACAAACAAAGAAAACAATATTAGCATAATCTGTGTGTGGAGATTGTACATACATTAAAAAACCACATTAGCATCGTTTAGGAGTTAAGAATATATTGACATACGTCAAAAATAAAAATAAATTGATGACACACCTATTCTTTGCATCCACCTTGCTTTGAAGTACTCCACGAAGGCACTATGGTCTACAAAATCTTCCATAAAATCTTCCATATCATTGATGACATTTGACCCACTCCATGTATTATACATGATGTGCCCAAGGCGCTTCAATATCTCTCGCTGCATCTCAGGATTGGCACACTTCTTTATAATATTTCTATGCCATGCATGACGTACACACCAAAGGCACAAGAGAATTGTGCACTAAAACACATCCCTGGACAGAGACATCATATGAGGTTAAACATTCTCACCATAGGCTACCAGAAATGACAGTTTACAAGTCACAAACCTGATTATAGAAATTTCTGTTGATGCATCATCAATAATGAAGCCATTCAATCTCCACGTAGAATCCTTTGCACGAACTCTATCATGAAGTGTCCCCATCCATTCGTAAACATCATGACTTTGTAAACTTCCAGCAATGAACCATGCTATGGGAATTGTGATTTGGTTTGAATCAAATGCAAGAAGTGTGTAAATTGGATACTGCACGTAGAATAAATGGTCATACTTTTTATGTGCCTTTAAGAACACTTTATTGAAAAAAAATAGGAAATACCAGAATAGGCAAACCTTAAATTTCTTAGTTCCACAACTGGAATCCACAGCTATAAGACTGTTTTTTCCAAAACGTAGCATTTGCTGCAATTGCCATTCTATTTGAACTCCCAGGACGAAAGCATCAGTATGAGAGGATTCCTGGTAGTAAAAAACCTGATTTTGATGACTTCCAACCCACAATTTAATGCTTAATGCATCATCTGAGTCCAATTCATGTGTAGATCGTCTAATGTTCCTCTCTACTGTGCGTACAAAATGGCGAGAGAGGAAAGCATCACGATTGCAGGGGCCACCTTGTCTCTCCACAATTTTTTTGTGATTTTGTATTATACTCTCCACAGAAATTCCAACATATAGCATTGATGTTATCTCTTGCCGAAGTTCTTCTGAGATGTAAGGAGCATATAGTGCGAGTGTTCCAATGGCCTTAGTATCAAGTGGCCCATGGCAAGGAGAACCAGACTTATCAACATGCTTCCGTTGGTTGTATATAATAAGAGCAACGGATGGTTGAGCATACAAACGTTTCACAATGAAATGACACATGCAACCTCTCTTTTTATGTGGTCGCCCAGCACTACTTTTCTTCTTTGATGGTTTAATACACTTTCTACTGGGCCTTGATGTTCCTCCTTCCTGATCCAATATCTAAACAAGATTCAAAGAAAAATTAGCAAAACTCAATATGTAAATTGAAACACAAATTAGCAAAACTCAAGTAAAATGAAACACCTATCTTTAACAACTTGTAAAAGATCTTGATAATAATGTGGTAATATAATATTGCATTCTCTATCCACTTACAGGATATATTCCAGATAACCATCTACCCTTGGCTTATATGAACTAGATTATGTTGTCTTCCTCCTTGCCTAAACATGAAACTTTGTGGGATATTCAACACTCGAGGATTCTCCCTTCACAAAGTCATCAACTCTAGAGAAAGGAAATCGGGCAACATTATCAACATTTTGACCCCAACCCTCCACCTTGGACTAGATAAGGTCCGCCGAGGAAAACACAATGGTCGGTGGCTCTTGCACTGGAAGCGTCAAAATATCATCCCATCTTGCCATCTGCAATGAAATGCAATATACAAAGTCTAAACATTTGAGATAGAACTTAGCTTTGTAGCAGATTTTACTGATACCATTGATGCCCTTATTTCCATGACAAAACCTGGCATTACTCTCTCACCAGGGTTAATGTTCAGTCCAAATCAAAGTTGTCTAGCCGAACTGATTCATAAAAATTATAGTCATCTAACACTACTATTCCTGCCCCAGCTGAGCTGCTGTAATCTGATATGCATCTTTATGTCAGTAAACTAATTACTCTTAAACAAGAATAAATAATACCTACAACAACATACAGCTGCAACTAGAACTTTAGCACACTTAAAAAGTGAAGTGTAAACTAATTGCTTCTAAGTATTAGCAGGTAAGCATGTTTGCAGCGAGTTAAAATGAGATTTAAACTAAAATATTATTGGACTTGAATATCAATCTTTTAAGAAGCTATGATAAATTTAGCCATTAAACCCAAAATCCAAAATGTTAAAAAGAGAAAGAAACACTTTTAACCTAAGTTGCTGGTTTGGGTACGGGCACGAGTACAACTACGAGAACCGGATACATGGGTACGGGCAAATTTCTTTTGCTTGTGCGTACGTGTGTTTGGGGGCGTATGTGTGTGTGTGAGCGTTATTTGACAAAATATACAGAATTGTAAAACTAAATACATTTAATAGTAGCATACTTCAACATTGATCAATGTCAAATGCCAAATCATGATAAATATAAATTATTAAATGTCAATTGATAGTTAAATATTTATTATTTATCTTTATCAATTGGCATTTTATAGTGATAATTTTGGTTTCATATCAGTTAATCGTTAAGGATTATGGCTCAACCACAACAATATGTTATAACATCATCTGCAGTAAAAGTTAAAGCACAGAAAAACACTCAATATGCATGCATTTCAAAGTCATCTGATTTTTCAACTAATCTGTAATAATCAATTATATGCAACATTTATGCACAACTTCATGCTTTTCAGGAGATTTTGTGGAGGTACTTACACTAGAGCTAAAAGTTACGCTTATTTTTTCAATGATGTCAACAAAAACTTCCTGTCGGTTTTTGCCTCCAGGCTCATTGGCCACAACTAATTTTGCAACAGCTGTTCCTGGCATTCGCTGTGATCCTTGCTATATAATCTCAAAGCTCAGTGGTGAAAGCTACATTCATTTAACTTCTTTGGAATAAATGAGACTGGAATTACAAACCTACAACTACAAAGTGTGACAACTAACCCCAAACTACTCTTGGGATCAGTTTATAACTAACTGTCCCTCTAAATTTGCAATTTAAAATGCAAGAAATGTTGTCAACTTGACAACAAGTTGTCAACTTTGACAACTAAACACCTAAAGACCCATTTATAATTATGGATGACCTCATAAACATTTATAACTATTAAAACTCCTAATCTACCCATCAATCCCACAATTAGCCCTTATAGGCTATTATTCGCCCACCTTGGCAATTACATCCATATTATCATTTTGACTTTTCAATAACATTCAAATGGCTTGAATAGCCATGTTACATCATTAAATGACCTTGTAGGTCTTCTCTATCTTCTTTCCTTCATAGCTTCCTCCTTAGGTCTTGATAGTGACCCAAGGCGCTCCTGCACCACACTAACACTAACAGGGTTGTGGATAGAGAAGATGAATTACAAGCTACAGAGATATTGACCAATGCTTCCACATATTTAATCTTAGTCGATATGATCTAAATGTAAGGTGATTATGAGTCTTTTCAATATATTCTAGAATTTAGTTCTGGGTTTAGTAAGGTGACCTATACACAAAAAATGCAAGAAATATATGGAATTAAATCATTTGACAGTATGATACTTCATCATTGATCAAGATAAATATTAAATACCAATTGACAGTTCACAAATATTCAAATAAGCCTTATCATATACGTCTATGTTCACAAGAATAGATATTTTTGGAAACGGGCCGAAAAGGGATCAATATAATTATTTCTAAAATGCATCTTAATGAGACTAATGAATCTCTCATTAGCTTGTAGATTCAGGTATTATTATTAATATTGTGTTGAGATTCATTCTAGAAAAAATGAACTACTCCAACTCTTAAGGAACACCTATATCTTTTTGGAGAGTTCTACTGTATTGTAAATCATTGTTCTTGATTAGCAACATTGAGATCTAGTTCATGAAGTGTCAAATGATTTCCTTGCCAGTTATCCATGCGACTGTCCTCTTGGCCCATTTTTTATTACAGACATTCTTCCAAGACATCTTTTAGCACATGTTTTAAGTTATTTTTTTAGGTTGAAGTCACTTTTTGGCATTTTTAAATGTTCTCCCCCCAGATGTGTCTGGATGCCCTATACTTTGTCATTTTAGTACCTCAGCAAGAAAGTGATAGTTTGTGTTTCCTTTTTATGGCCCTCCATGAGAGGCTTGTTTACCCTCTTATGTACATTTCATTGCCAAACTCAAAAGACCGAAATAGAGGTAATAGTAACTCAGTATCTCAAGGATTCCTGTGACAAACAACTTGAAGATAATGTATTTTTCCTAAAAGACCCACTACATTAACCATACCATTTATGGCACCTACATCCAACAGTTAAATCATGAGTGGATGTGAAAATCATCTCTAAATCCAGATTCCCTAGATAAGAGTTACAATTGGAAAATTTGCCCAAGGATTGAAGATGCTAATAGATAGATAAAATCCTATTCCTAACATGAAATACCATAACCGAGACATTTAACACATTCCTTCCAACTAAGGAAATTATAAAAATATATGCCAACTCCCACATTAATAATAGAGTTTATGTATGGCTAATAATGAATATATCTGAAAAACTCACATTTTTTCCAATAAGTTAGTCTTAAAGAGACAAGAAGCACAATATAAAGTGTTATACAACTATTTGATCTCTGACTTTAACAAAGGATGTATTCAACAAGCATGCTATTGTGGTGTCGATAACAATAGTTTTATGATACATTATTTTCAAAGTAGTTTTTTACTTTAATCCCTAGTGACTCTCCTGACCTTTTTTTGTTTTTTGTTTTCTTTTGGAAGTTGTAACCTAAGCCCTCTTGCTACTCGGGGATACATTTGACATACTTTTGTGATCTACATCAATATTTTCCTTTTGAATGCCTCTCAATTAAATTATTGAATCATTTTTAGCAACACTCAAATTATTTTCCATTTGAGTGCAATCTACAAAGATAAACACTCAAATTACTCGTACCTTTGTCTGGGTTAGTCTCTTCAACCACAATCATAGCCAACTCCTTCATCCTTAGGGATTCTTTCTTGTACCTTATGCTAGTCCGCAAGTACTCTCTGGTTCTTCTTGGACTCGAAGCAACTCCTCCACATAATATAGAAGCTCCAGCAATAGTGCATTGAATCTCTTGTAGCCGAGCCATGGCTTGATCCATGTGCAAGTCAAAGAAAGCATCCTCCAATGCATGATATGAACAATATCAACCTATCGATAAAGCCTTCAACATTTTCAAAGAAAATGATGATTTTTTGGTTCTTAAGAAACCAGATCAAACTAAAAGCTTCACAAATCAGCATTCATTCTTAATAACAAAAATTATACTCTGAAATTTCCATAAAGTAGAACACCAAGAAGTCTCAAAACATTGTCTATGAGAAACTCCACATAGATGTATGCAAGCAATGAGAAATTATTTAGCTATAGAAATCTAAAATCGTTGAGAGTATAAAAAAAGAACACACAATCAGACTAGAAATTTGGAATTGTTAAACAGATTGGGACAATGAGACAAAACAAATTTCCAATTGATTGCCTATTATAATATATAACTTAAGTTATTATAATGGAAAAGAGGGTAAGTTAACCCAAAAAGGAAAGTATTTCAGAGACATGGACAGAGGTTGAAAGTTTAGAAATGAAGTTTGCGGGAAAAGTCATTAACCTTTCATAAACTAGTTTTTGCGTTTTTGACTTTCATTTCTATCCAGTGTGTTTGAAAAGAAAACCATGAAAAACCCATTAAGGTTAACAATATTAACAATACTATTAACCCGTGACCAGTTTTTTGATACCAAGAGAACAACTATGCCTAAGAAGGTAAGAATTTCCCAGAACTTACCTATTAAAGCTCTAGCCTGAACCTCCTCTGTTTGCTCCCAAAGATCTTCCTCCGACAAAGTGATCTTGAAAATCCCTAAAGCTGTTTGATGTCCCCTGTTTGCAGGTAAGGATGGAGCTTCCAATGGTCTTAGGGTTGTGTTGAGCCGAGCGATATCTATTCCTCTTAGTTATTTTCTTTTGATTAACCCAAAAAGCCCTCTTAGTAGAGGGCTATCTCCTGGTCAAGAGATGTGCGACTCATTGAACCAAGCCCTTTGAAACCTTCTCTAAAAAAAAATTTTAATTTTTTAATGAAAGGATATGCACCATTTATGGAGCTTCCCTAATTTTTTTGTTCAAGACTATCACAAAGTTTACCTAAAATATATTAATTATTAATTATAACAGTTAAATATTTATATTTAATAATGTTATTATATAATATTTTCTATTATAATTTAATTAATGTATTTATGATAATAAGTATAATTATATTGTTAAATTATAGTTTATTTAATAATTTTTAATCATATAAATTATTTGATAGATATTAAAAACTTTATCTTGTACATATAACACAAATATTAAATAATAGAAATAATTTTGTTTGATTCTTTAATAATAATTTTTTCATTCTTGAATTAAAAAAAAACTTTAAAACCATAAATATTTTATTATAAGATAAATAAAAGTCAACAAAACACCTAATCTTATGGTATGTCTTACTCGTGGCCAAAATAAAAACATACATTTAACTTGTATATATGTAAACGTTAGTTTTTTATAAAATATGTGAAGGTCTTAAGACTCCAACAAAAATAAATGTCTTCCATGCAATAGGTATGTTTGTTCCACCAAGCCACTGAGGCAACCAAATGGCCCGCTTAGCTAGGGGTGATATGAAGAGGGCTTCAACTATATGGATTATGATCAAATTTGAAAGAAAAAAGAATAGAGCAATAATGGTCATTTATTTAGTCAATTTTATTTGTCTGGCCAATTATTTGTCTAGCCAATAGTGGCTGGAATAATGTTCGCACAATAAGTCTATTGGCGAACACACATTATTGGTGAAATGCAACTTCTAAGAATATAAGTATATGATATAATCAAATGTTAATGTTTAAAGGAGTATTAATCATTCATTTTGTCATTTTTATTAGGGTAACTAATTATTTAGTCATTTTAGTTGTGATTTTACCTGATGACCAAATTGGTCATTTATTTAGTCATTTATATTTGTAGAACATGATCAGTTTTAGTCACCATGACTAAAAAAATGGTAGAACCTGATCAGTTTTAGTCAAGTGACTGAAATTTTTTGTCACCTGGTCATTTATTGTCCAAATTCTACTAGTGACAAGGAAGTTATTTTGATATGCATCTGATCTATTTTTATTAATCACCCATACTCATTTAATGATTTGCAAGGCTCAAGGATGTTTTTACATACCATCAGATGATGACATGATCTGTTCTCTGGTAGAGGAAAAGACGTTAACTTCAAGCTTCTTCTTAGCACTTCTGCATCAGGATCCACTTGCTTGCAGAGATTGGATTTTATATGGTCTACTCTTTCTTTCGAACCTAATCCTAGTTAGATTTTTTAACTTCATTTTTAATCAAAGTTATGCCTAATCTATCAAAACAGTCTTGTACATAGTTTTTAGGGTATACTCCCTTAATTCTATTGGACAGTTCTTTTTTATTTATAGTTGTAATTCAACCTTTTCTCAATTTAATGAAATTGTGGTTTTAGCTATCTTAAGTGTAGATATTTTGTGTAAATCTCCATCTTTACCTAAATATTTACATGTGTATTGCATCATCTAATGTCTTCTATGTTTGTGTAAACTTAATTGATCAATTCTATTCAATGAATATTTTTATTCCATGTAGGATTGAATTCAATTTCTTGCCTTCATGTCAGATTGAGGATGATGAGTATTTGGGTAGTGTAGTTATATGATTTTTCTCAATTCAACTGCAGTCATAGGCAGGAAGAAGATCAAACATTTAATTTGGTGCATCGCCTCTTTAATTTCATGTCATCCTTCTACCCCTTTTTCCCTAAAAGTCATTAGTGTTTAGGTGCATCTTAATTATAAAGGAAGTTGACCTTGTCTAGAGATTCAAACTCATTAGTCAAGTCCTACACTTGGAGTTTTTTTTCATATTTCACAAGGTTGTTTAGGTCACTAACCATCACCTAAAAAAGGGTGCAAGATTTTGTGACAATATTTTTTGACACACCCAGTGGGATAAGCATTCAAAGATTCAAATCAGTTTTCAAGACACTTCTTGGTGAACCATACAAAGTTTCATTCATGAAAAATTTTGGTTCTATTCGCCATAATATAAGCCTTTGGATGCATTCCATCAAACACCATGGTGACTCTGAGTGCAAATATGTTGGTTTCAAGTAGTCCTAGTGTTGGTATGTATAAGATCACCTCTAATAATTTGCGATTTCTAATTTTTCTATGAATTTACAGCTTTATGAAGCTATAGCATGGATTCAGTTCATATAAATGTGTATTATGTCCCTCCATATCATGAATTTCATATCCCTTAGCTCTCATACTATCAATATAAACCGCAGTTACAACCTTCTTATGGCCCAAATTCATTTGCAACATCAAATGTCCAACATGTCCAATATGTTTAACACTCTCCTACCCATGCCCCTCCTTTTCCTACAAAGATCATTGATAGGATTGCATCCATAATGTTGGCCCTATAAAAGCAAATGAATGAATTAGATTTGACTCAACGGTTGCAAGATCTTGATGAATGGTGTGATAATCTTGCAAGGAAACAAGAGCTTCACATACAAGAGAAAGAGGAGGCATATCGAGCCTACCCTTATGAGCAAAAAATGGAAGCCTAATAGAGGCAATATAATGAAGAGATAAAGTCCCAATAGAGACATTGTGAGGAAGAACTTGCAAGACAAGTTGTTGTGGTATAAGAATAGAAAATGAAGCTCAAGTTAGCTCATTTCCAAAACCAAAAAGAAGAGGCATCACCTTCTAAAAAAATTGTCATTCTAAGCTTTAAAAGGCCCCCTCCCTCACAAGAGCATGTTGATACTTTTAAACTTATTTAACTTCAAAGATAACATTCACAAGTTTACCGATTGATAAGAAAATGAAACTTAAACCAAATAAAAATTAACCACTATAAAACATATAACACATAACACCAAGAGTTTTTCCGTGGAAACCCAAATGGGTGAAAACCACATGTGAGACGAGACTCACAAATCTTGTACTCTTTTGAAGTATGCCTTGTTAGGAGCTTAACCCTGCTAGGACTTTTACAAAGATGTTAGGTGTCACCCAATTATTAGGAGCTTTACCCTGTTAGGAGTATCATTGCTAGAGGACTTAAAACACTAGCTAAAGTGTCACCCTGTTAAAGGATTTACATAAAAGCTCTATTAAGATCTACATGATTAAGGGATTTAGTCTGTTGTAACTATTAGGATACAACAAGAAGATTGATCTAGTAAATAGAAACACCTTTTATTGATCAGATCATTTGAAATGCATATATTCTATCCCCGTATAACTTTGAAATACCCTGGTTTGATCACACCTCCACAATCACAACCTATACACACATGTCTTTGATTTCATGATATAAATATCACTGCTTAAGCCCTAAACGTTCCACTGACTTAAAACCTCATCCAACACATTGAAATTACTTTTCCAATCTTTGCACCTAGAGAGATCACACCAAAACACATACCGCAATGTAACAACCATCTTTACCTAACATGTCGGCCACATGATAGATCCAAACAATTAATTTTATCATGAATAGTCAAACACGTTTTAACCAACTCAACCTTCATCTTGATAAAATAATCTACCTTGATCAATGTAATGACAACTCATCACCATAAATGATATTAGTGTTGCCCATTTTTTTCCCGTTCCATGCAAATTTGGCTAAACTCTATCTAGAGGTCTCTGTTTTAACCCTACCAAGCACCTCAAAAAATTTAATGGCTTTATGTTCTTTCCTCTGGCCTCTGCAAATTCTTTAGACTCCTTGGTCTGCAGGTCTAAAAATTTGAAAATCTAGCCGTTATACCCCAAAAGCCCTAAAAACCCTAGGCCATGTTATAATTCTTCATTACCTTTATTGGCAACTTAAGGTTCCCTTTTTGACATGTGCACATTTTTAATTCCCAATCGCCAGTTCTCTTATTTCCCCGGTGGTTACCTTTCCTACTTAGCGATTCCGCAAATGCAGTGATTCTCATAATCGCTTAATTCCTAGTGATCATCTTTTCTTTTTCAACGACCCAGCGAATGATTAAGTTCTTTAGTCGCGTGTGGGGTCCCAGTTAAAATGAATCAACAGTTGGCATATCTTCTCGTGGAGACTTTCTGACACATGAGATCATACGCCGACCGTTGATCTTCATTCCAACATAGCGCTTCATTTGCTAAGTGGGTCCACTGCAACATTGTCTGATGTTTTTTCTTTTCATTGGCTGAAAGATCATGATGTGGAGATATGTCAATGGGGCCGATGTCAGAGAATCTGCATGGGGGGCCAATGTGTTATAAGATCGATGGTTGTCTTATGATATGAAAGAATCTTTCTGACACATGAGATCATACACCGACCGTCGATTCTACTTTATTACTGAGGCTTCTATCAGGTGGGACTGATGACATGTCATACCGATGTGTTTGATTCTTATTGTTGAAGTACGATGACTTGTCAGTGGGTCCAGTGCTACATACTACTAATGTGCTTAAATGTGATTGGTTGCCGAGTGATGACAGGGTAAGGAGTGGGTCTGTGTGTTAGTGGGGTCCCAGCTAAAGAAAGATCTATGGTGGGCGTATCATCTAAAGGAATATTTGGGGGCTCCTATTTCATACGCCCACTGTTAGATGCGAATCAAGTGTTGCAGTGGGTCCGTTGTCAGAAATTGACAAGGTGTTGCTGATAAGGCGGTCAGAACAAATGAAAAGGTGACAGGTGGCAGCTCTGGGCCCAGGGTTTATAAGGTACTCCGCGAATTAGTGACTGAGGCTTGTCTTTTATTCACTAGACTTAACCGGGGCTAGTTAGAACATTCAACGATTCTACGAACAAAGGGAAAAGTGAACCTGGGTAAGCTTAAGGTTAATTTTGTAGTCAATGCTGAGCAGTGCCGAGAAAAAGGGGAAGATCGAACGGCCATGTTTTAAAATGAGATTAAGATTCAAATATCAGTCGTTGATAGAAGAAAAGTATGGCGCCACCTGGTAACCATTATTATATTTAAATTCAAATATCTGGGATATCAGATTTTGAAAGTTATGGCAAGACCAAGTTGCAGGGAAGTAGATGGATCATGGCGGATGGATTTTTTGTAGGACAAACATGAAAGGAACACGCAAAGGTAGAAATCTGATTGACTGAGATATTTTTCATGGGCATTTATGGCCAGACATGATAGAATTAGGGTTTGATATCATTTTTATGTAATCAATGTAACCCTAATTAGGTTTTTCTCCTACCTGCGTGCATTTAGGAGTTGTATATATTAATTTTTGAGAGCTTTTAGAGCTCAGAGTTGACAATTGTAGAAAAGAAAGTTCTCTTTCTTGGAAAGTTATCTGTGGTATTCTTTCTACCCTTTGGCTTTCTATAGTTTTGTAATCTTTCATTGATGATTTAAACATTGCAGAGGCATTTTGTGACATCTTTTCTGTCCCTATGCTTCCTTGTCTGAATTATCTCTTTTTGAATTAAAGTATATGTATGTTTTTCAGTGATATCTTAGGGTTCCTGATCCCTCTTTCTTTCTACAATTTATGTGTATTCTTGTGGATGATTTGATTTGAATGCTCTTGTGGGTATACTTCAACCCCTTGACAATCTATCTCATTCATATACCCAATTACAGAGGTCAATGTTTGTTTGCAGGTCATAAATTGTGTATAATCCCTTTGGAATGCTATTGTTTGTGAAATTATTTCTTTCCCTAAATAGCCTCTTCCCATTTTAGACCCTTCTATGAAATATTGATGCAAGCCTATTCAGTGAGTTGTGATCTCCTAGACCTAAGTTTATGCATTGATTTCATCCTCCATACTATGATTCAAACCATCATTTCGGTGTATCACCTAGTAGGATAGTTTGCTTTTCAGTCATTTCCCTTTTATGCATTCTTTTTATCCCTTTTCCCCTCAAGAATTTTACTTTCATGTCAAGAAGCAAATTTGGGTGATTATCCTAGAGGAACTAGCATAGAATCTGGAGGTCTCATCTCAGTTAGCATAGGTCCCACACCTGGAGATGATTCCCATGTTATACTAGGTTATCAAGACCAAGAGAGCTTGAAACAAGGGTGCAAACTTAGTGTATAATAGTTTTGGCATGTCCGGTGGGACCAAGATCAGATCGAAGTTCAAAGGTGCTCCCATTGGTCCATCTGCAAAAAAGGACCAAGGTTCAATTCAAGAACCACGAAAGAAGTTCATCTCAAAATTTATGCTATCTCTGATATACTAATTGCATAATACAAACTTTTAGAAGTTTTCTATCAAGTATATCTGGTGACTCCATTGGTGAAAAGATTCAGGCTAGCCTTGCTTAAGGTTTATGAGAAAGATTGAGACTAGAAGTTCAAAGCCTATTGAATTTTTAGAGTTTCCCTCTAAAAGAAGCTACAAAGGAAGGTCAACTCAAAGAACATCCCCTACAAGGAGAGTTCAGTCTACACCACCTAATACTTCAGAAAGGAGACCTTTGCCTTTTCATCTTAGAAGAAGAGGAAGATCTTTAACCAGAGATCTAGAAGAAGATTCAGAGCCAACATCAAATACAACTCACACAGTTGCTACCCAACAAATTACAGCTCCTACAATGGCTAGATAGTTTGCTTTTGCACCTTTCAACCAGGGAAGTCCATAGACTTTCACTCAACAACATGATGTACCCTTGGTGGCATTAAAGAGTCTACCTAATTTCACTGGTGAAGGGCAAACAACTACTTTTGAGCACATAAGTGATGTGACCACCATCTGTAGCATACACAACATAACTCAAGAAGATGTGGCCACCAAATTATTAGTAGCCTCTCTCAAAGGTAAGGCTCTTGAATGGTTTAGAACTCTAGCAGTTGGTTCAATTAATTCATGGGATGCATTAGGAGATGCATTAAGTAAACATTTTGAGGATAAATCAGATAACTTGTCTCTGGTAGAATAGTTAACAACTATTAAAAGAGACCCTCAAGAACAAATGATGGATTACAATAATAGATTCCTCAAGACATGGAATAGAATTCCAGCCTCTGTGAGGCCATCAACAGATCATGCTTTCCTATACTTCTTGCAAAGCTTGAATAGCTAGATATATGTCATGATCCAGTTTATGGGTGGTACCTCTTTACCCCAAGCTTTTGACACTACTGTCAGGGCTGAAAATTGTTTAATCCAAGCAGGAGTGATAGCAAAAAGGCCCCCCATGCCTATTTTTCCTAGCCTTCAACCTATTGCACCTCCACAAGTGCCTCCTTTCACCCCTATCCCCACCATATTAGCACCTTAGGCTAGTACTAGTGGTCAAGAGCTGAAAACAAGTTTCTCTTAAGAGTTGCAAAAATAGCCAACAAAGTAGTCAGCAAGAAATGACAAACTTGCTGCAAACCTTAACCAAAGAGGTTACAAACCTAAAAAAACAAGGTCAAGGAATCAAACCACCCTTTCAGCCACAAGGCCAAGGGCCTAACCAACAATATCAGAATCAAGGTTAGCCTTATCAACAAAATAGGCCATCATACCAAGGAAGTTATCAGGGACAAAGGCAAAACTTTAATCAAAGGCCATTCCAACCATATAACCTTGCACCTCTTAATTCTACAAATCTGGTTAGGGATATAGTTCCTAGTCAAAATAATATGGTTTCTGAAAATGAATGGTGCTTTCCTCGTAATCAGCCTCACAATCAGGCCTCATGTTCAAATGGATAGATGAACCAAGCTCTAATGGTTCAAAATGCTTCAAATGCTCAATCAGAGGCCTCTTCTAGTGGGTCAGCCCCTCAGCAACAAGCACAAGACAATGAGACTGCTCTTTTCAATTGGTAGCAACAAGATTTCAATGGGATCAATGGTGAATTCACTATCGCAACCAATGGAAGATCAAAGAGAAGAGCTCAAGATATGGAGAGAGTAGACTCTGGGATTAAAGCCACTACATCTGCAAAACCACTGCAACAAGCTACTCCTATTATTTTCAAGAAGGCTCCTGCCATTGCAAGCAAAGAGGGCCAGACTCTCAAAGAGGTGGAGCCTATCATAGCAAAGGCACAACAAAAAGCACACACTATGACACCTTTCAACACTATGGACAACATGAAGAAGGTGAATGTCACTATGTCTATGTGGGATTCTTTGGCTATCCTAGGACAACCTGAAATTTTAAAGAAGGCCATGACTAAAGCAACAACTCCTCGACTTGCAAAAGAGATTGCAAAGCCAGTGTTGGTCAACATTGATCAAGAAAAGGAGGTTCCAAGCTGCAACTCCAAAACTAATACCATTCAAGGTAGGAACTTGAAACCACCTCCCTTTTATGTATATTAAATGATTGGAAAATCTTTAGTGCATAATTAAATGGTAGATAATGGAGCTACTAGCACTGTAATGCCCAAGAAAGTGGCTGACCAACTAGGACTTAAGTATGAACCCTTCCAAAAGAAGGTTACACAACTTGATGGATCCTCAGTCAATACTATAGGTGTGGGTAAGGATACTAGTCTAATCCTTCATGCAAGTCCTAATTTTTCCATCCTCCTAGACATATATATCATAGATCTCCCTGCATTATTTGCCATATGTTTATCAAGGGAATTTACAGCTAAGATAGGAGGATACCTTTCTGCTGACTAGTCTCACATGCTATTTCACACAAGATATGGGACCAAGGTCACCATTAAGTCAGAATCATTGGCAGCACACCATATAGAACCATATGTGTCCAATATGATCAATGCAAGTTGCCCTGCATTTGATGACAATGACTTTCAAACCATTAGAGAAGCAAACACTAAGATAGAGAGTATCCCTGATATTTTACTAGATGAAAGAGCTTTAGAGGCCCAAGAAAATCTTATTTTGGATTTTGGTTTGGGAAGTTATTTAATACAAGAAAGTGGATCCATAGAACCAAACCTTCTCAAAGAGGACACTAATTCAGAAGATCAGAATAATCAGGTTTGGGAACTATTTTTTGATGGTGCTAGAAGCAAACATGGCTCTGGTGGTGGTGTTATGCTAGTGTCTCCAAAGGGAGAAAAGTACTATACAACCTTCAGATTTAGTTTTTCTTGCACTAGTAACACTGCAGAATATGAAAGTCTAGTGAATGGACTGGAGTGGGCTAGAAAGAGAGGGCTTAAGGCTCTAAAAGTTTATGGTGACAGTGAGTTAGCTATCATCCAAGTGACAAGGATAAGTGCAACCAAAAATGACACTATGAAAGCATACAAACATAGAGTTTGGGATGCAATTGAAGACTTTTGTGCTTTCAACATTGTTGCCATCCCTAGGAAGCTAAATCAAAATGTGGATATACTAGCTGTTGTTGGATCTCAGTATGACATCCCAAAAAGCATTTCAAAAAAAATGGACCAACAACATATCAAAGTGATTGTTAGACCTTCTATTCCTGATAACAATATCAATTGGCAAGTGTTTGACAATGATGAGCAGATTCTACAATTCTTATTTGAAGATGTGTTTTCAGAACATAACCAAGATAGACTATTACAAAACTATGGTGATCAAGTGATACAACTCAAGTCCAACAAGATGCCTAGAGGTCTTTTCACTTTGGAGACAGTCTTCAACAAGGATGATCAAGTTAAAAAGAACAAAGTTGGCCTGGTAATTCAACAAGAACATTGTGTTGAATTAGAGTTGGAACCAGATAAGAGCTTACAGTTTGGAGAGGTAAACACTGATTCAGAGAAGCAAGTTTACACTCAATTATTCAAGGAATTCAGTGATGTGTTTGCATGCCAATATGAAGACCTCAAAGGTTTTAATCTAGCCCTTGCTCAACACACCATTGAATTAGAGCCTAATGCAAAACCAGTAAGGCAAAAACAAAGGCCTGTTAACCCCAAGCTTGAGCCACTCATGCATAAAGAGGTGCTCAAATTAATAGAAAGTGGTATCATCTACCCCATTAAGCATACTAGTTGGGTTTCCAACCTTGTCCCTGTCAGGAAGAAGAATGGGGAGTTGAGACTATGTGTTGACTTCAGGGATCTCAACAGAGCTTCTTTAAAAGATCGTCATCCATTACCCTCCATGGAGAAAATCTTACAATGTGTCTCTGGGTCCAAGAGATTTTCATTATTGGATGGCTATTCAGGATACAATCAAATCCTGGTAAATGAAGAGGATCAATATAAGACTGCATTTACGACCAAGTGGGGAACTGTGGCTTATCAAAAGATGCCCTTTGGTGTGTCAAATGTAGGTGCTACTTTTCAAAAGGCAATGGATACGGCCTTTAAAAGCCTCATGTACAAGTTTGTACTGGTCTACTTAGATGACATAACTGTCTATTCTAAACATGCAGTAGACCATATCAAACATCTGAGGAAGATCTTTGAAAGGTGTAGAGAATTTAGGATATCTCTTCATCCCAAGAAGTGTGTGTTTGCAGTTCATGAAGGGAAATTATTGGGATACATAGTATCCAAGGAAGGAATCATAGTAGACCCTAAAAGGATTGTAGCCATCCTAGAGCTACCATTTCCACATCATAAGAAAAGCCTTCAATCTTTCATAGGAAGGATTAATGTTGTTAGGAGGTTCTTGCCTAATATTGCAGATTTATTGAAGCCTTTGACAGCTATGTTAAAGAAGAGTTCAGTTTTCAACTCGACCAAAGAAGGGAAATCTAATTTCCAAGCTATCAAAGAGGCCTTAACAGAAGCTCCTACTCTCCTAAACCCAAATTTTAGTAAGGATTTTATCCTTTATGCTTATGGAGGTTCAGAAGCTATATCTGCAATGTCGACTCAAGAAAATTTTGAAGGATTGGAGCAGCCTATTGCTTTCTTTAGCAAAGGTTTAGAAGAGTGTGAACAAATATACTCTTTTGTGGAAAAACATGTACTTGTTGTGGTGAAAAGCCTTAAAAAGTTTAGATACCTATTGACCCATAGCAAGGTGCACTTAAAAGTTACTCATCCAAGTGTCAAAGAGTTTTTGCTTTCCAAGGACTTAAATGAGAAAAGAGTTGGTTAGATCACCAAGGTGATGGAATATGACATTGATATTCAGACCACCAAGCTAGTTAGAGGAAGAGGTCTTTGTGAGCATTTGGCAGAGGATGAAAGTTCAAAGAAATCAGAGCAAATAGATGCATCTCTAGTTGTGCATTCTATAGAAGAACATGCCAAGGCAGCAAGTTGGTTGCCTAACATGATTCAATTTTTGAAGACAGGACAATGTCCTGCAGACCTAAATTTAGCAAAAAGGAGGTATTATAGATTACAATCTATTCCTTTTGTGATGATAGATGAAGTTCTTTTTAGAAAGGATCAAATGGTGTCATGTTAAGATGCATAGATTCAGAAAAGATAGCAGATGTCCTATTTGAGTTTCATGATGGACCTTCTGGAGGTCATTTTTCTCCTAGGACTACTGCTTTTAAAATCATGAGGGCCGGATACTATTGGCCATATATCTTCAAGGATAGTCATGATTATGTGAGAAAATGCATCAAATGTGCCATGTTTGCATGAAAAGAAAGGCTTGCAGCTTTACCCCTTCAGTCAATCAGAACAGAGCAACCTTTCATGAAATGGGGTATAGATTTTATCAATATGATTAATCCTCCATCTAGTGCAGGCCACAAGTGGATAATTACTACAACAAATTATTTCACTAGATGGACAGAGGTAGTTGCCTTGAAAGAATCAAATGAGAGTGTTGTCTTAAATTTTTATGATGACATAGTCCATAGATTTGGCACTCCAGACTCCATAATTTTAGATAATGCATTGGCATTCACAAGCCTTAAAGTCTCAGAATAGGCAATCAGAAATGGCATTTATCTGAATAAAAGTTAAAATTATTATGCCCAGGGCAATGGCCTAGCAGAATCAACAAATAAGAACTTGATTAGGATAATCAAGAAGACCCTGCAGGATAACCAAAGAGATTGGCATACCAAATTAAAGTTCGCCTTATGGTTAGATAGGATTACCCCAAAGCATATCATTGGGAATTCTCCTTATGTATTAGTATATGGAAGAGAGGCTAAGTTGTCCATTTCAACTGAATTACTAGCTCTGGACTTGGCTACTCAATATGCCTTGTTTGAAGAAGGAGATCCCTTACAATTTAGGTATGCTCAGCTCATAGAGTTGGAAGAACTCAAGGATAAATCCATGAAGGATATGGAGTTTCACTAGATACAAACAAAGAGAAGTTTTGACAAATGAGCCAAGATCAGAAACTTCAAAGTTGGGGACATAGTTCTCAAGTGGGATGAATTCAGATCCAAGCCTGGCAGACTTACAAAATTTGATTCATTCTGGGGTGGACCATTTGTTATAATAGAATGCAAGGGATCTAATGCTTTTCAGCTATCAACTCTTGAAGGAGAAACCTTGCCTATATTAGTAAATGGATTCCACTTGAAGCTCTATTTTGAGGTTAATCCTTCTCTGTAGATTCTTGTAATTATGTTTCCCCTACTTTCTTCTAGTTTTCCTAGGTTAGTTTTTCCTGCTTTTCAAGAAGTGCTTGTGCACAAGTTTTGTTCCTCAGTTCTAGTTTTACCTCTTTGTTAGAAGTTTCATGCTCAGAAATTAACCCCATGCCCAATGGATTGCATCAAGGTCACTTGTTTCCATGTCTAGCAGGCTGACATCCAGCAGAAATCGCCAAAATGTTGCCCAATTTTTCTTGTTCCATGCAAATTTGGCTAAACTCTATCCAAAGGTCTCTTTTTTAACCCTACCAAGCACCTCAAAAAATTTCATGGCTTTATGTTCTTTCCTCTAGCCTCTACAAATTCTTTAGACTCCCTGGTCTGCAGGTCTAAAAATTTGAAAATATAGTCGTTATACCCCAAAAGCCCTAAAAACCTTAGGCCATGTTATAATTCTTCATTACCTTTATCAGAAACTTAAGGTTCCCTTTTCAGCATGTGTGCATTTTTAATTCCCAGTCACCAGTTCTCTTATTTCCCTAGAGGTTACCTTTCCTACTCGGCGATTTGGCGAATGCAGTGATTCTCATAATCGCTTAATTCCTAGTGGTCATCTTTTCTTTTTCAGGGACCTAGCAAATGATTAAGTTCTTCAGTCGCACATGGGGTCCCAGTTAAAATTAATCAACAACTAGCGTATCTTCTCATGGAGACTTTATGACACATGAGATCATACGCCGACCATTGATCTTCATTCCAACACAGCGCTTCATTTGCTCAGTGGGTCCACTACCACGTTGTCTGGCGTGTTTGCTTTTCATTGGCCAAAAGATCATGATGTGGAGATATGTTAGTGGGGCTGATGTTAGAGAATCTACATGGGGGGGCCAGTGTGTCATAAGATCGACGGTTGTCTTATGATCTGAAAGAATCTTTCTGACACATGAGATCATATGCCGACCATCGATTCTACTTTATTGTCGAGGCTTCTGTCAGGTGGGACCGATGACATGTCATGCTAACATGTTTAATTCTTATTGGTTGAAGTACAATGACTTGTTAGTGGGTCCAGTGATGTGTACTGCTGATGTGCTTAAATGTGATTGGTTGTCGAGTGATGACAGGGTAAGGAGTGGGTCCGTGTGTCAGTGGGGTCCTAGCTAAGAAAGATCTACAGTGGGCATATGATCTAAAGGAATATTCAAGGGCTATGAGTTCATATGCTTTCCATTAGATGCGAATCAAGTGTTGCAATGGGTCCGTTGTCAGAAATTGCCGAGGTGTTGCTGATAAGGTGGTTGGAACAAATGAAAAGGTGACAAGTGGCAGCTCTGGGCCCAGGGTTTATAAGGTACTCCATGAATTAGTAATTGAGGCTTCTCTTTCATTCACTAGACTTAACTAGGGTTAGTTAGAACATTCAATGATTCTACGAACAAAGGGAAAAGTGAATCTGGGTAAGCTTAAGGTTAATTTTGCAGTCAATGCCGAGCGGTGCTGAGAAAAAGGGGAAGATCGAATGACCATGTTTTAAAATGAGATTAAGATTCAAATATCGATCGTTGATAGAAGAAAAGTATGGTGCCACCTGGTAACCATTATTATATTTAAATTCAAATATCTGGGATATCAGATTTTGAAAGTTATGGCAAGACTGAGTTGCAGGGAAGTAGATGGATCATGGCGACTGGATTTTTTGTAGGTACAAACATGAAAGGAACACACAAAGGCAGAAATCTATCGACTGAGATATTTTTCATGGGCATTTATGGCCAGACATGATAGAATTAGGGTTTGATATCATTTTTATGCAATCGATGTAACCCTAATTAGGTTTTGCTCCTGCCTATGTGCATTTAGGAGATATATATATTAATTTTTGAGAGCTTTTAGAGCTTAGAGTTGACAATTGTAGAAAAGAAAGTTCTCTTTCTTGGAAAGTTATCTGTGGTATTCTTTCTGACCTCTGGCTTTCTATATTTTTATAATCTTTCATTGATGATTTAAACATTGCAGCATTTTGTGACATCTTTTCTATCCCTATGCTTCCTTGTCTAAATTATCTCTTATTGAATTGAAGTATACGTATGTTTTTTAGTGATATGTTAGGGTTCTTGATCCCTCTTTCTTTCTGCAATTTATGTGTATTTTTGTGGATGATTTGATTTGAATGCTCTTGTGGGTATACTTCAACCCCCTAACAATCTGTCTCATTCCTATACCCAATTACAGAGGTGAATGTTTGTTCGCAGGTCATAAATTGTGTCTAATCCCTTTGGAATGCTATTGTTTGTGAAATTATTTCTTCCCCTGATAGCCTCTTCCCATTGTAGACCCTTTTATGAAATATTGATGCAAGCCTATTTAGTGAGTTGTGATCTCCTAGACCTAATTTATGCATTGATTTCATCCTCCATACTATGATTCAAACCATCATTTCGGTGTATCACCTAGTAGGATAGTTTTCTTTTTAGTCATTTCCCTTTTATGCATTCCTTCTATCCCTTTTCCCCTCAAGAATTTTACTTTCATGTCAAGAAGCAAATTTGGGTGATTATCCAAGAGGAACCAGCCTAGAATCTAGAGGTCTCATCTCAGTTAGCATAGGTCCCACACCTAGAGATGATTCCCATGTTATACTAGGTTATCAAGACCAAGAGAGCTTGAAACAAGGGTGCAAACTTAGTGTATAACAATTAGACACATCAACATGAAAGATGGAATACAAATTATTCATCATAATTTGATCATTGATTACCAACAAAGATCTACCATCAGTAATAGAAAAACATTGTCACCGGTCACTAAAATAACTTTTGTATCCTTAAAAGATGCTTACAGATCAACCAAATCAGTTGCAATCATAACCATGAACTCAACATAGAAACAAAAACATAATTGTATGATCATTCTACCTAACTCACCATATATTTGATAAACTAATCAAATCACTCATTTCCAGTTACAGATTGTTCCAGCAGTTTCCTTGTCACACTTCAATTATTCGTAACTTACAAAAATAATACATTCATTAGTTGCAGTTATACAATTATCATCTAGAGACATTACCAAGTATCACTTAATAATCACAACCACTGGAACCACTTTCATAATATTGTTCATTCTTCTTGCATAATTGGGAACACACTAGAAACACTAAGTCAATACTTGACATCAATGAAAACATAATAAATGATCATATTGTATTATCTTAAAATGGAAGCACTTCCATGTTGATAGGTTTAGTACCCTCTTTTAGTACATTTATCATGATAGACTTGCATTTAGGATGCATTCTGCACTTAACTTCTTCATTCTAGGTGAAATTAGGGTTAGAATCCCAAGGATTCTCCTAAATTTCCCTCTTCCATTGCTCTATTTTCTAGGTAGGACTTAGAAATAAGTCCTCCTAGCCTTCATCACAATTATCGTAGGATTTTATGCCTCTCCCTGGCATTCTGTCCCATTCTGGCATCATTTCTAGGTCTCTAGGCACCCCTTGGACCTCCTGGCCTGATTCTAGCTGGATCTGGGCCCACTGGGTCAAAGTTGAGGTTGACCCTGACCTAGGTCAGAGTCGAGCTCATCCCGGACCTCCTCCAGAATCTATGCCTCTTTTTTAGAATTGGTCCCGATGGGCCCCGAAATCAATGTCGAGCCCTCGGATCCGAGTGCGAAAAGGTTTTACTTCGAAATTCATTTAATTATTTTCCCTCCTTAGTTGGTTATTGTGATTGGACCTTAATTCGAGGTGAAATTTGAATTATGGGTCCTCACATTGCTCTAGGAGCCTCACCTTGAAACCTTTATATAAAGACTCTCATTTGTATTCATTTTCACAACACATCAACACCAAGCAATTTCATGATCAAGTGCTCTCAAGGAGACAATTTCATGAACAAGAAGATTCAAGCAAGCAAGGAATGGTGAAGATGCAATATTGCAAGAGGATGATATACAAGATCAAGCCATTGTTGACATCAAGCATCTTTGTGAACACATACTTGGAGCAAGAGAGATCCTTTCTTCCTTGATCCGCCATTATCAACTTTCAAGCATTCAAAGATACAATCATGGAGTAGAAATTATGGATTGTGAGTTTGGTAGAAGGACTTTAGCCTTGTGGGCTTGGTATGCTTTTCTATCTTATTCAAATCTATGCATTGTTTTTTCATACATGTTCATGCTAGGGTTTTGATCTAGAGGATTAGATCTTGGCATTATAGTTTCAATACATACACACACATATTCTATTTCAATCGGCTATTCATGGAGGTGGAGATCACCAAAATGGGGGTTTGACTAAGGCAAAACCCTATATAGCCACCCCAAAAAATCCCTTTTTCAGATATCTATAGTCATTGTTTCAGGAATTAGAGGACAGATTTGAGTACCCTTTTCATCAAACTTCCAAGATCTACCAACAAAGTTAGAATTGACCTTCAGAATAAAAATGTAGCCTTTGACCTTTTATGAGGGTCAAAGACTACCTGCTACCGAAAAGTTGAATTTTTCTAGGTTTTCTTTGTCTCAGCTTCCTGATCCCAGATCTGGTTGCAAAATCTTCTAAAACTTCGCATAGACTTCAAAAAAAAAAAAATTCTAAATCAATTTCATGATGAGGTATGTATCTTGACCTAAATAATTTTCAAGTATTTCCAGATTTACTTATGCTATTCCAAAACAAAAACATATTACAAATGAATAGTGTTGAATGTTAGGTGTATTGTTGAGGCTCCAATTTTAACATATTCATTTTGGTGAACCCGTTTACGAAAACTCTTTATTTTATGGTGTTAGATTTAAATCTTGCATGCTTATAAGATTAGATTTCTTGCATTTATTTCTTGCAACAATATTTCAAAAATACAAAAAACAAATTGCAAAATTCCTTTAAAAATACTAAATATTTACATTTTCATGCTTTTAGTGCTTTCTTTAAATTCAATATGTATGATTCTTGTTTTGATTACTTTGATGAGGCTTTGTTTTACAAGAGGATAGATTCCCTAATGAGGTACATGGTAGTGAGG
The DNA here is from genome assembly GCA_027943335.1 of Chamaecyparis obtusa. Lineage (NCBI taxonomy): Eukaryota > Viridiplantae > Streptophyta > Pinopsida > Cupressales > Cupressaceae > Chamaecyparis > Chamaecyparis obtusa. The sequence continues at coordinate 287,274 of BSBK01002799.1, read as the reverse complement.
ATGAAAATGGTTCGAATAAGATCGCCATGGATCCTATTCCTATTTCACTCTCCTCCACAACCTCTCCAATTGACATTTACCATATGGTGTGTGCACGGTTACCTTCATGCCCCACTATTTGTAACATTGATAAACCTATGATGATATATCCTACACCTTTGATGAGGGTGAAAGGATGTCCTCGTATAACAATTAAGGGTAAACCTAGAGATCCTTTGGATTTCTTTGATAACACCAATTTTGTTTCACATGCTTATCGCACATGGACTAACCCTCAGCCTACTGTTCTGGTTTCTTTACCACCTTCTCAACCTATGCTTCCTCAAGCACCTAGGTATCCATCTACCTTTAAGGAGTATAACTTAGTTGACCAATTACGTGCTACTCCTGCTAAGATATCTTTATGGGAATTACTTCAAACCTCCCTGACATATCATGAGGCATTGCAAAAAGCTTTATCTACTCTTCCTACTTTGCCTCCTAATAAAGAGAACATTCATTCTATTTTGGATTGTATGCATACTATGCCTTTTGTACCTCCTATTGTGTTTTTTGATAATGATTTACCTTCCCTAGAGGTGCAAAATTAGTATGATGCTCTTATGGTGGTTGTCTCTATTAATTAGAGTATCATTCAAAGAACCTTAATTGATAATGGATCTAGACTTAATGTTTGTAGCATGGACATGCTCAAGATAATTAAGGCTGATCTTACTACTATTCAACCTGATAATGTTCCTATATGTGGATTTGACAATATTGCGAAAAGAATTTTGGGCATTATTACCTTATTTATTAAAGTTGGTCTAGTTATCTTAAATACTCCTATTCATGTTATGGTTGGACCTCTCAATTAGAACCTTCTTTTAGGAAGACCATGGTTACATACTATGCATGCAATTCCTTCAACTCTTCATCGCAAGGTTAGGTTCTTCTATAACAACTTAATGTAAACATTACATGTCAATGATGCCCTAAATCCTTACTTAAATGCAGAATATGCCAAAATCTCTGAACCTCTTCAACCTAGTAAAAAGATTGAAAAACAACTAGGGATACAACAATCTGAGATAAAACAACCTGAGAATTAACAACAGGAAGCTCCATCTTCTTCTTCTTTGACTGAGGATGATTAGGGGACATTGGATTTTAATCCTACGTTTATTGGAGAATACAAGGTCTCTGATTTGGAATTCATGAAGCAACAAAATGAATTTGAAAGAAAAACTTTTTCTTCTCTGTTGTCTGAGGAACTAAAAAGTAATTTTGTTGCTGCTTCGATTAATGAAACAATTGAAACTATAAAGCCTGATTGTTATGACATTGTGACATATGCCACTTCTTGGACTCCTTCTGACATGACTGATCGATATGGTCTTGGTTATCATTTACTTAAGAAATCATGATTTAATGGGAAAGGATGTGGTAAATATGAGCAAGGTATACAAGTGCCTTTGGATAATGAAGTTTATGATCATACATATGGATTAGGATTCAATCCTTATAGACAACCATCAGCTTTTCCTCTTAATGTTAATCATATTTGTAGTGGACAGTTGAAGTTGGTTAACACATTGCTTATTGACCTTAATCAACAATCCTCATTGGATATTTTTCCTAAAGATGAAGCCTTAATTCAATTTTTAGGGGTTTATGAGGATTTACCTAAGTTTCATCACAAACGAGGAAAGCCTTATTGTTTAAAAACCGATGCTTATTTTGGAGAACATGAAGAACATGATACTCTTCCTTTATCGATAGATTCTCCGATAAGAAGTAATTTGTTAATCACTGAAACTATTGATATTCAAGTAGATGAAAACAACTTTGAAAGGATGATAAAAATTGAGAAATGCTTAAATCAAGATGAATGTGATCAGTTGATTTCTCTTTTGATTGAATTTAAGGATATCTTTGCTTGGACATATTCAGATATGCCAGGTGTAGATTCTAATATTGTTACTCATAACATTGTTTTAAAGCCGAATATGAAACTTGTAAAACAAAAAATTTGAAAGATGAATCCATGAATTGCTTTATTAGTCAAAGGTGAAATTGAAAAATTATTGGATTCTGGATTTATCCATTCTATTGACTACTCAGATTGGATTTCAAACATTATGCCTATGTCAAAAGGAGAAAATAAGATAAGAATGTGTACTGATTTTAGAGATTTAAATAAGGCATCCTTGAAAGATGATTTCACGTTACCTAATATTGATATGATTATGGATTCAACAGTGGGTCATGCTTTGTTATCTTTTATGGATGGTTTTTTGGGATATAATAAAATCTTTATCCCTCCTGAAGATCAATTTAAAACTGCATTTATAACACCTTGGGGAACCTTTTGTTGGGTCATGATGCCTTTTGGATTAAAAAATGCAGGAGCAACTTATTAGCGGGCTATGACTCTGATTTTTCATGATTACATTCATAAGATTCTTGAAGATTATGTGGATGATATCTTGGCAAAATCTATACAAAGAGAAGATCATGTTACTATTTTACGATAGACATTTGAAAGGATTAGAAGTTATAATATCAGATTGAATCCTAAGAAATGTGTCTTTGGAGTTGATTCTGGTAAATTATTAGGATTTATAATCTCTAAGCGAGGCATTGAAGTAGATACTAAAAAGATTGAAGCTATTGTTAATATGCCACCTCCTAAGAATATTTCTCAGTTACGAAGTTTACAAGGAAAAATACAAGCTATTCATCATTTTATTTCTAATTTAGCAGACCGAACTATCCCTTTTACTTCCTTGCTTAGAAATGATACTACTTTCTCTTGGAATGATGAGTGTAAGCAAACTTTTGAGCAATTTAAGGAGTATCTTGCAAATCCTCCTATCTTGCAGCCTGCTAATTTTGGTAAGCCATTTCATTTGTACACTTCAGTGACTCCGCAAGCTGTGAGTGCGTTGTTAGCTCAAATTAATAATGATGGTAAAGAAAGACCTATGTATTACATTAGTCAGAATTTACTTGATTATGAAACAAGATATACAGATTTAGAAACACAATGTCTAGCTGTAGTCTATGTATGTCAAAAACTCAGGCATTATCTTATAAACACTGAAGTTAATGTGGTTGTCAAATTTGATCGTTTGAAACATCTTTTCTCACAAACTGATCTCTCTGGTCAGTTAGCAAAATGGGTAATGTTGCTTACCAAGTTTGATCTTAATTTTATTTCTCAGAAGTCTATTAAGGGACAAGCATTGACGGATTATCTAGCTGAAGCTCCTTGTCCTCACTCAAATAAATGTTCTACTTCAATAGAATTTCCTGATGATAATATCCTAGCTATTCAATAGGATGATATTTGGGAATTATATTTTGATGGGTCTAAGTGTAAGACAGGTTGTGGTGTGGGTATCATCTTGATTCTGCCTACAAAAAAACCCATCCCTTTATCATATAAGTTAACCTTTCCTTGTACTAATAACATTGCAGAGTATGAAGCTCTTATAGCTAGACTACAAGCAACTTCATCCCTCAATATCAAACATTTAAAAATATATGGAGGTTTGAAACTGATTGTTGAACAGATTAACGGAGGATATCAGACTAAGAATGCTAAAATCACACAATATAGAGATTTAGCTCTTGATGTGCTTTCACAATTCTCCTCATATACGATTCAGACTTTACCTAGGAAGGATAATCGACATGCAGACACCATGGCAAGTGCAACTTCCTTGGTTTGTCTCAAGAACAATGCTGAAAACTTTCAATTTACTATACAAACTCTTAAAAATCCTGTAATTTCTGACAAGATTACCTCTGACTATTTCAATTTGCATTTAGATGAATGGTATTCACATATTTTTCATTTTTTGAAGGATGATACTTTTCCTGAATCAACAACAAGGAACACACGTAATTGTATTAGGAAACTTGTAGCACGATCCATCATTTTAGGGGTTATTCTTTACAAATGCTCTTATGAAGGATTATTATTACGATGTCTCAATAGAACTGAAATTCCTATAGCTTTAGCAGAGGCTCATTCTGGTTGTTGTGGGGGACATTTTGGTGGAAAATCTCTGGTTAATAAATTGCTTCAAATGGAATATTATTGGAAAACAATGGAACAAGATTCTTTTATGCTTGTTAAGAAATGTCCTTAATGTCAACATCATAGTAATTTGATTCATGCTCCTGCTCGTGAGCTTTGTAATTAGGTTTCTCCATGGCCTTTTAGTGTTTGGGGTTTTGATCTTATTGGAAAAGTCTCACCGACTTGTTCTCAAGGACATACTTACATTCTCACTACTACAGATTATTTCACAAAGTGGTTTGAAGTTTTCCCTCTTCGTTCAACAATGGTGGATGTTATTTATCATTTTATCCTTAATAATATCATAACAAGATTTGGTATTCCTTCGACAATAATTTCGGATAATGGAACCTCTTTTAAAAACAAAGAAGTCATGAAATTCTTGGAGAAATATAGGATTCAACATATATTTTCAACTCCTTACTATCCTCATTCTAATGGACAAGCTAGAGCATCGAATAAATTATTGAACAAATCTTGAGAAAAATAGTTAGTAAGCATGCGAAAGATTGGCATACTCAACTGACTGATGCTTTATGGGCCTATAGGACTAGTGTTCGTACTGCCACAGGCACTTCTCATTACAACCTTGTCTATGGTACTGATACTATTATTCCTTTGGAATTGGAAATACCTTCTTTACGTATTTCATTTCATGGGATAATTGATAAAGATACTTTTCATGAACAATGCTTACAAGAACTAGAAATGTTGGATGAACAACGAATACATGCATTAGAACATATAAAATCTTATCATGAATCTCTTTAGAAAAAATAAAATCATAAGGTAATTGAATGAACATTTTCGGTTGGTGATTTATTCCTTTATGAGAATCAACAAAATGTGAATGCTTTACCAAGTGAAAAAGGAAAATTTAGCCCTAATTGGCTTGGACCTTTTGTTGTTATTGAAGACTTTGGTTCAGGTGCTTATAAACTTTCTGATATGGATGGTGTTTCTTTTAAGGAACCCATTAATATTATAAATCTTAAATGTTATTATCCTTAATTTCATTTGTTCCATGTGCATTTATGTATTCCTTATAAAGATTTATTTTTATAGGTTATGTAGTTTTAGCAAAATTACATATTGAATATATTTATGCACTCTCTTTCTTTCTTTCTTTCTATTAAGTTTTATATTGATGAAAGCATAGTAATCAAACATAGAACTAATCAGTAGAGAAAGTTTTTCATTCATTAAAAAGAGTTTTTCAAGTTTTGATACATATGTGGCCAATGGCCCTATCTATCACTACGTCTATCACTATGTCTCTCTAATGGTCGATGGCTCCCAGATCTCTGGACCTTGTGTTGGGAAGATGATGATTTGTGTGTCTATGTATGGCTCCTGGATATGCTCATACCATGTGAACATCCTCAGAGACTCTGTACCTCTACCATCAGCTTCTCTCTTTCCCTACACAATCTTAGCTCTCGCTGGATACATGCAAAGATGTCGGCATACCTGTCGGGATCTCTATGACCAATGGAAGACTCTCACTCGTTGACTGGTAGTCAGTAGGATGTAATTGTATCCTTGAGGATCTCAGATATAAAGCTCCTCTACTCCACTACAATAGCTGTAGAAAGAAAACTTTTATCAGTCTAGTGTCCTATTCATCTAAAATCAAATCACATATTCAATCAAATTTCATGTTTCATACCTGGGTCTCCCTCCTAGATGTCACTAAAGTGTCTAGATGGTGGGGGCATGGAGTGACTACTCTCTCCACGCTCGCTATATCTAGGTCTCAATGGTGGTGTCTCTGTGTGGGGTCATGGGGGCTGTCTTGATCTCAGTGGTGATGCACAAGTGATAGGTATATTTGCACTAGTATCACCAACTAGGGGCATGTCCTCGGCTCTCTCCTCCACTCTATCCTATACTCTATCTTATCTCTCCTCCTCCTCCATGGGATATCCCTCAGAGATGTGCTCCTCCTCATCTCTGATATCCTCATCCTCCTCTATGGCTCCACTATCCCAGTGTGTCCCCTCTATAAATCCTGGATCACCTATGGGATAATCCTCGGGAAATATAAGATGGATCCCCTACAAACTCTAGTACCTGATGTAATCTCAGCTCATGCCTGAATAGGTCACATCTGATGGTACCTCTATGTCCTCTATCTCCTCTACATTTCTATCCTCTATGTCTTTTATCGATGGTCAACGTATGGAACCAGGTCTCTAATAGTATCTCTTCATATGTACAAGTGAGGTATTGCTTTAGGGACTCCCTTTAACAGGCTAAACTGCCTCATCACCCAATCATAATAGTAGGGTATCACTATATGACTCTGATGACCCTCTAGCAGCTTACGCTACTATGAATGTCTCATCTGGAATCGTGTATTAGGCCACTCTATCATCCGGCAGTAGGGTCTCTATATCACATCAATGCTCAAAATGTTTTCTAGATGTACTCTCTATTAGAGCATATCTCCAAATTGCTAAACATCTCTCAAAGGATATGTGAAGACTCTCACTATGCTCACATCTACCATCACTGGAACTCCCTATGGATGTGTACATATGAAATGCTCAAACATCCAAATATGTAGGAGTGTGCATATCATCATACTCTCTCCTACTGATACCTCACTAGCTAACCTAGCTCATGGTATAGCTGAGCTAGCATGTTGCAACCCCATGAGAACATGGTCCTATCTCTCTCCAACCTCTGTATGAGATGTGTCAAAGGTGAACAAAATATAGTACCCTTTGAGTTGGGTAACACAACAAGCCTACTATGCAAAGCATCACCTTTCATACTAAAGGTGTAGGGCCTGACAATATGGATGATAATAGGACATGATCTGACTAGGTCTGCATCTGTGGAAGCCATCATGTACAATACTCTGTGTCTGCATAGATCTCCTCACAAGCACACTGTGCTCTAAGTCTGACAGTCTCACCTCGAACTAGAAGCCGCATGATCCTATAGACATCCTCTAATGTCACTATGATCTCACCAGAGGGAAGATGGAAGGAGCATGTATCCTCATCCCACCTCTCTATCAGAGCTGATAACATGGCTTGGTGTAGTCTAATCTATGGAAGGACTGATACCCAATATAGTCCCATGTCCTTCAGTAACTATATCTCCTCATCATCAAGCTCGGATAGTCTCTCTCTGACCATGACTAGCAAACTCACCTCAGGTAGTGACCGTCCGATAGCCAGGTTGTGTCTCAGAATCTCCAGGCGTGTCCCTCAAAGTTCCTCTCTTCTCAGCATCTTTCTTCCTTGTTTCAAATCTGCAAATGATAAGAATGAGTAAGTATTTCTCTCTTTTCCTTATTTATAAGTTCAAATTAGGGTTTCTTTTGAGGTTTCCTTAGGGTAAACTTAGATTTTCCTTCTTATGCATTTAGATAGACATCCACTCTTTTCATCATAACTTGAGTCGGTAACTCTATTTCCAGTGTCATTAGTGGTGTTGGAATCATGATTTAGATACCTAACTTCTTAAACTAGTTTAGGAAGGTTAGGAATCCTTCTAATTAGTTTAGGAAAGGAATTTCTCAACACACTACATATCCAATATATAGATTTTTTTTTAATCACCCTGTTTCACCCTTCCGAAGTAGAAAGCCTAAATAGGGGGGCATAAGGAGCTCTATATACTTATCAAATTATCATATAGTAAGCCTTAGGTGATTTATGGATTTTCACTAACCTTGTGTGTTGTAGGCTCTAATAGTTTTCTACAGGATCTTTACATCGAGGACTTGGCTATATCCTTTTCATTTAATATGATGTTTTCTTACTTTAGCTTGCATATTCATGTAGTGTCATATCTAAGCTAAAGTGGGGGCTAAATGTATCATCTTAAAATGGAAGCACTTCCATGTTGATAGGTTTAGCACCCTCTTTTAGTACATTTATCATGATAGACTTGCATTTAGGATGCATTTTGCACTTAACTTCTTCATCTAGGTGAAATTAGGGTTAGGATCCCAAGGATTCTCCTTAATTTCCCTATTCCATGGCTCTATTTTCTAGGTAGGACTTAGAAATAGGTCCTCCTAGCCTTCATCACAATCATCATAGGATTTTATGCCTCTCCCTAGCATTCTATCCCATTTTGGCATCATTGCTAGGTCTTTGGGCACCCCCGGGACCTCCTGTCCTGATTCTGGCTGGGTCTGGGCCCACTAGGTCAAAGTCAAGGTCAACCCTAACCTAGGTTAGATTAAAGGTTGACCTTGACCTAGGTTAGAGTCGAGCTCATCCCTGACCTAGGTTAGATATGAGGTCATCTTTGACCTCCTCTAGAATTTGTGCCCATTTTTCAGATTTGGTCCTGACAGGCCCCAAAATTAATGTTGAGCCCTTAGATACGAGTGCAAAAAGGTTTTAATTCAAAATTCATCTAATTTTTTTCCCTCCTTAGTTGGTTACTATGATTGGACCTTAATTCGAGGTGAAATTTGAACTATGGGTCCTCACATTGCTCTAGGAGCCTCACCTTGAAACCTCTATATAAAGACTCTCATTTGCATTCATTTTCATAACACATCAACACCAAGCAATTTCATGATCAAGTGCTCTCAAGGAGACAATTTTATGAACAAGAAGATTCAAGCAAGCAAGGAATGGTGAAGATGCAAGATTTCAAGAGGATGATATAGAATATCAAGCCATTGTTGACATTATTAATCTTTGTGAACACATAATTGGAGCAAGATATTTTCTTCCTTGATCCACCATTATCAACTTTCAAGCATTCAAAGATACAATCATGGAGTAGCAATTACAGATTGTGAGTTTGGTAGAAGTACTTTAGCCTTGGGGGCTTGGTATGCTTTTTCTATCTTATTCAAATCTATGCATTGTTGTTTCATACATGTTCATGCTAGGGTTTTGATCTAGAGGATTAGATCTTCACATTACACTTTCAATACACACACACACACATTCTATTTCAATCAGCTATTTGTGGAGGTGGAGATCACCAAAATGGGGGTTTGACTAAGGCAAAACCCTATATAGCCACCCCAAAAACTCCCTTTTTCAGATATCTACAGCCGTTTCAAGAATTAGAGGACAGATCTGAGTACCCTTTTCGCCGAACTTCTGAGATTTGCGAACAAAGTCAGAATCGACCTTCAGAATAAAAATGTAGCCTTTGACCTTTTATGAGGGTCAAAGACTACCTGCTACTGAAAAGATGAATTTTTTTTTGGTTTTCTCTGTTTTGGCTTCTTGATCCCAAATCTAGTTACAGAATCTTCCGAAACTTTGCACAGACTTCAGAAAATAGGCATTTCTAAATCAATTCCCTGATGAGGTATGTATCTTGACCTAATTAATTTTCAAGTATTTCCAAATTTACTTACGCTATTCCAAAACAAAAACATATTACAAATGAAGTGTTGAATGTTAGGTGTATTGTTGAGGCTCCAATTTTAACCTATTCACATATTAATACCAAATATGTATTATCATTTTACCACTATACCATGACATCATCAAGTCCCCCTTTGGCATTGATCGCAACTCAAATAATCAAAATAGCTCCGACCTTCTTAGCTTGTGTTCTTACACTCTTCATCTTTTAATTGACTATCATCTATCACATTTGTTTGTCCACTTCTATGTCATCTACTTGACCACTTCCTTGTACATCTCTCTATTAGAATAACTGAGAGGGGGGTGAATCAGTTACATAAGTTATCCTATAGTCCCAAATATAAATATGCACCTTACAAAATAATTGCAACAAATTATGCAGCTCGGTAACACAAAATATCAATCTGTCTGTCCAGTTTCCTGATTACCTATAATTATCCAACTATGATTATTGACTAAATCAACTATGCAGTATGTAAAGTATGATAGAAAAACAATCATAACAAGTAACACATAACACAATGATATAATGTGGAAACCCTACTATAGGAAAAACCACCTGGGACCGATAACCCAAAATAATTCTCTCTTATGAAGTGAGCTCGGTGAAGAGCCAACCCTGTTAAAGGTTACGATTCACACTGTTAGGTGTGACTTGGTTAGAGGATTTATCACTGAAAGTTAACTTTTGACCAACATTCACTATGGGGTCAACAAGATAACACTTTACATTCAACAAATGTCATAGGGTAGTACATAAGACTGTTAAGTCCACTCGGTTAAGATATTTTCTAAATCAATGATTAAATTGATACAGTACTGATCTGATTAAAATACAACTCAATTACAAATATCTAGATCTATGCTAAGCCCATACAAATCCTTAGATTATTAATCAAATTCACTTCCTCAATATTTCTTAACTTACTTTCACTCGGTAAATAGTTCTCTGACGCTCGGTAATGTCTGTAGCTCAGTTCTTTCAATAACCAGTTTGATATGGCATGCATGAATAAAGTCTCCATGTAAAATCCTTGCAATCTCCTTCTTTCCAACATGTTTCAATAATGAAACTCATCAGATATTCAATCAGTTGTAGTTCATCACTCTCCCCCTTTGACAACAATACCAAAGATATAATACCATAGAATACTACATCTCCTTACGTATCTACATCATCCACTACACCTTCTTAGGAGTAGCTCCTTATTACATCAATCCAATAATGATTTTCAATACAAAACATTGGACTGATGCAACAACATCACTTTAGTTATGCTCAAGTAGGGAAATGACCTCCAAATTGCCTCTTAGATAGTCAAACATATCCTTTGGTAGTGGCTTAGTAAAAATGTCTACAACCTGCTCCTTAGTTGGTACATACTCCTGTATGCACCCTAAAATGGTCGCCTAGACTTTGGGCCCCATTTATTTGATATATCAATCCTGAATCAGTTTTATCAATAATCAATATTTTTAACATTATCAATTTCTTGATCAAGTCTTAATTTCGATCATATATTGGATTTTTATCCTATGGGCTAACCATTTTATCCTAAGTTTTTATTTTATTAAAATGAATATTTCCTCCCCTTTTAATAAATAAAAAGCTCCCACTTTTCCTCTTATCCTAAGTTGCACAAATAAAGCACTATTCTTATTTTTATAAAAAGGGAAAAAGCACTTTTTTCTCATATGGACACAAAATTCAACTCCTATTTTCCCATTGGAGGATACTTGTGCACATGGATTGCTCCTCTTTCAACCTCCATCATTGATTAAGTCTTTTGCCTCTTAATCTCCATGGTCCATTTCACCTCACTTCCTATAAAAGGAGAGCTCTCTCCTTCATTTGCATATCCATCTTTTATGCTAATGTTATGCTGCAGGTTTTCTAGGTCATTTGGAGCTCTTTGAAGACATTCTTGCATTTAAGCTTTGGAGACCATTGTTGCATCACATTTGCATGCTTTCATAGTTTCATTTCTTGCATTTTCATAGCATTCATAGCTTCATTCTTAGTTTAGTTTCTTTTATGCAATAGAATAAGCTCACATAGTCTAAATAGGAAGGATTTGTAATACTTGTTCTTTCCTTTCATAGCATAGCTTGCATTTCCATTCCATAGATTAGCTTGCATTGCATTGCATATTTGGATTCTTGGAGATATTGGCATTCTTGCCCTTGTCTTCACTTGAATCTCTAATTGTGTGGTTGACTAGCAAGGTCACAAGTTTGTAGCTCTAGCTGAGAGCAAATGCATCATAGTCCCTTGCAACTCCATGCATAGAGAGCTATGAGCCGCTTTGTGAGGCCTCATTCTTCAGTAACCTTGCATGTAATGGTTCATAGAAGTGTGGTCACTTTTACACCATACATTTCTGGCACCCACCATGGGGCAAAGTAGATAGCTTTGTCCTTTAGTTTCTTGCATTTTATCATTTTTCGGATTATTTTTTTAGAAATTTTGCAGGTTTTGGTATTCTATCTCAGAGTATCACGTGATACTTCTTAGGTATATCGCGTGATATACCTTACTATATGCGCGTGACACTTCGTGCCTGAGAAGACTCGCATGGCAGTAGTGAGGTATATCACCTGGTGTCGCGTGAAGTATCGCCCGCCTATAGTGCGAAGTATCACCCAGACCGAGGCATATCGCCCGACTTTAGGAAACTGTATCGCGTGATACTAGTGAAGTCTGAAGTATATCACCTAATTTGACAGAGACCTACATTTCGAGTTTTATCATCTGAATTTGATCATATTTAGCTTGCTGGTTTACTTTACTACATTTAGATAGATCTAACCTGCATCTCTTAGCCTAGATAAATCAGTTTCTTGTGTTATTTCATTTAGATTTTGATTTAGCTAACCTTGTTGGTCTAACAAGTTGTGGTTGTAGGTGCTTCTTGCTTGAATATTTTTCTAAAATTGCATGTCAAAGAGGGCTACTAATGGTTTTTGCAGGGTTGCCCTAAGCATAAAAAAACAAATCAAGTGCTTGTTTAGATTACTTTTTATTGAGTTCGGCATATACTAGTTGTTTCATTTCATAGGCACTTAATACTTTGTGAAAGGGATCTTGGGGTGGTAGGAGAAGTATGCTCTTCACCTTTAGGTGAACCAGAAAATCTTGACCCATCTTAAGGTTTTGGAAGCAAAGGGGTAATTGAGTTTTTGCTTAGTGTGTTTGGGAGAAGTTTTTGAGATAGGGGAGTATGTTCTTCACCCTTGTGGTGAACCAAAAACCTTGAACCTCAAAAATTATCCATTTTGTGTAGCTTAGGAATCCTTTAGCGGGCCTGCTCTTGAGCAATCAAGAGGAACGACTCAAGTGGGGACAACCTTGTCATCATTTTCCTTGGTGGCAAGTGATTCCAACTCACTATAATCTCAAGGCTATCAAGGACACCAAAAACCTTGGTAGACGTAACACTTGTCTTCATTTGATGTGAATAGCTCATGGGATTGTGACCATGGGGAAAACATTGAACAAGAATGCTTAAGGTACTCTTGAGGCCGCGAGGTCCAAGTCCTCTATGAGGAGCAAGAGGGGTGTTATGAAAGGAAATCCCTATTAAGAACCATAGTTAAAAGCTACCTTTATTTAGCCACTTATCTTCTTAGTGCAAGGGTTGATCCAAGTGGAACAACCCGGATCACCTTAAGATACTCACCATATGTGTCCCTTTGGTTGTGTTGTTCGACACTTCCATGACAAAGCCAATATCTGTTGTGGGCAACCACTTGGTGTGAGGCAAGGGGGCATCAAGTTGTGGGCTAAGTTGGTAAGTATTGAGCCTTGACATTTTTAGGATAGATTTGCTTGGAGTGTTTTCAATTGTGAAATACCAGTGTGAACGTTCTCAACATACAAACAATTGGTAGCATTCATAGGGTGCTTTTTCATTTTTGATATCACAATTGATTGTCTTGGTGAGGTTGCTTTTGCCCTTGTTTCAAGTGCTTGAAGACATGTTTGATCCCATACTATTTGCAAACCTGTCATTTTACTGCTGTCATTGTGATTACATTCGAGAAATCAACCCTTAGACCAAAAATCTTGATCAAATAGACCCAAAAATGCAAATTTTACACAATTTTGGTTGAGAGTTTAACAATTCTACAACAGTATCGCGCCCTGTCAAGCGAAATATCATGCGATACTTCGCGCTTGCTAAAAATATCGCCTGCTTTGAGAAGAAATATCATGCGATAGTTCGCCCTTGCTGGACTATCACCCAACCTGCCTGGAGTATATCTCCCAGCTATTGTAAGGTCTATCGCCTGGTGTAGGGCTAAGTATCACCTAGTTATAGGTATATCACCCTGGTAGCCTGGAGTATATCGCCTGGTTAGTTTCTGTTGTGCTTGAAGTTTGGTCAGATTCAGTTGCTATTAGTAAGATTAGGACCTTGAGTAGGCTTCTTGCTCTGTCATTAGCGACCTATCTTGGCTCTAAATCTCTGGTTTTTCCTTTCTAGGGATAGCGTTAATTGATTTACAAGGTCACTTTGAAAATAGTTGTCAAGTTAGCAAGACATTCTTGGTGAAAAAGTTTACTTCTAGGATTGTTAGCTACATTCTTGGAAAATTTTAGTACTCTTATTGTCCAAATCACTTTCATTTAATCAATTTCAATTATATTTTGGCCTAGTCCAACCTCCTGGTTCAAAAGTGCAAGGGTAGTCACCCTTTGATTTAAGGCACCTCTTTGATAGTGTTGGTAAAGCCCCTTTTTCTATATTTTCATTTCTCTTTGGACAATAGAGGACTTTGATTATCCTAGTTTGGTGTTGACATTTCGAAAGGTCATCTTGTCATTAAGAGTTTCTTTCTTTCATGTCAGTTACAACAAGATACCAAGTCAATCAAGGAAAGTGACCCCCTGTTGTGTTTAACCAGTTACCACCAGTTAAGACTCGTCAACAGCATAAGGGAAAGGGACCCCTTTTTTATCAATCCCCTAAGAGTGAATCTGAGGTTTGTTTTAAACCAAAGGGTAATCCTAGTGAAGTTAGTACCTCTTTTATACCACTCTCATCAAGTATGGATATGACTTACACTTTCACCCGACAACAAAGGGAAGCCATGAATCAAACTCTTGAGGATATTTTCCAACGACATAGGAGTACCAGAGAATATGGTGGTTCTTCTCATGCTAGTCCACCTGGGTCACCCCCCAACCACACAAGATATTTTGATGCTCACCAACGAGCTGTGAGACACTACCAACAAGCTCACTTAGATTCAGGGTCACAACACGAAGACCAAAATAATGAGTCTAGTGATCACCACATCAATGCAGCCAACACAATAGGGCATTCAAGGCAACCTTCTCCTCTTAACGATACCTCTAGATATGCGAGTACAAGGTTGAAAAACATTGAAAGGGAGAAACAAGCTTATTTAGACAAACAAGCTGCAAAAAAGGAGAAATTTAGACAATTCGAGGAGGAGGAACGTGCATTATTGGATATGAGAAAAAGAGCTGCCCAAGAAGAAAAAGATAGGCTCTATGCACAACAACTTCACAATCAATTCAATGGGAGGGGCACCAATAGTGGGACCAACTCACCCCCATCTACTCCCTCACCCAGTCCTAGAAGAAGATCAAGGATGCCCTCACGATCCCCAAGTCCTAAGGGAAGAAGGATTTCAAGATATGATCGTCATAGGAGACAATCACCTCATGGACATTCAAAGCAACCCTCCCAATGATCACATCATGGCTCACAACATGGAGGAAGTTATGCCAAATTTGATCATATAGATTTTATGACTATGTAGCAAGAACCATCCTTTCAAGCATATGTAGAAAGGTATGTGGAATAGAATAAGGATCAATTCCTAGAAAGTCTCATCAACAAGGGTGCTAAGGTCCCATATAATTTTGATGTAGACTGAAAGGTAAAGAAACAAGATCCATCAACTAATGAGGTGATCAAACAACTTCAAAAGGACATGGAAAGAATGAGGGCTCCTAAGAGCACATTTAATTTGGACTCCATATGTCCCAACCTAATTGATAAGAGTGTGGTATTGGTTGAGTTCCCTAAGAAAGTTGAGTTTCCAACCTATGACAAATATGATGGCATTGGTGACCCTCACGACCATGTCAGACAGTTCTATATAATGAGCTTTTCTTTTCACCATGAACACTCTTACTTGATGAGATTATTCCCAAGAAGTCTCAAGGGTCAAGCCATGGAGTGGTTTACTAACCTTACTCCCCCAGTTAAGACATTTAGAGAGCTTGTGGAAAGATTTGTTCAACAATTTGCTTACAACTTATCAAGGTTAGTCACCATGCTTGATTTGTGCAAACTCAAGCAGAATCAAGGGGAACCCTTTGTTACCTTCCTACAAAGATGGAGACGTTTATGCTCAAAATATTCAAGGACAATTCCTGAGGAAGAAAGAATAGACATTATTGTGAGCAACTTGGTACCAAAATTAAGGTATGAAGTGAGGAAGATCCCATTTAATTCTTTTGATACCATGATAGAAGTGGCATGTCGCATAGAGGATGTCCTAAAAGAACAAGGAATTTTGGCTAAATCAACTAATAACAACAGCGGCCAAAACAACAACAATAATGGTCATAAGGACAAAAAGAACTCTTATTGGAACAAGAATAAACAGGTGGTCAATGATGGAGTTGTTGACTCATCCCAACCAAAGAATGAAGGAGTTCTCAATCTCTCCAATGCAGTTCAAGCCATGAAACTTCAAGCGTCCTCGGGACAACAAGAAAATAAGGCCAAGTATCAAGGGAGACCTAAAAGGGAAAAGAGGCAATTTACCAAACTTGGGGACTCATATGCAGACATTTTCAAGACGTTGATTGCCCACAATTTGGCACAACCTCAGGATCCTGCCAAGCACCACATACTAGATCCTAAACCTCATTGGTGGGATGAAAAGGCTTTTTGTGTCTTTCACAATGGAATTGGGCATGATATCAAAAATTGTTTTAGACTTAAACATCTTGTCCAAGACCTCATTGAAAGTGGATGATTACAAGTTGATGGGTTAACCACTAATGCGGATCAAAAAGCTTTTAAGGAACCCTTGCCCAAGTATGAGAAAGGAGAGAGTTCCAACAACAAGAGTGGTAGGGCTACTATTAATTACACTTACACCAATGCTGAAAATGTCATTAACATGCTTGAAGTTGCTGATGATAATATCAACATGGTGAAGGAGGACCCTTATGGATATGATGTGGAGTCAACTCCTATGCTTGATGAAGGACCCGTTGTGGTACTAAGAAGTCCTCACTCACAAAGGATGTCCCAACCCCTCAATGTTGTCACTAGGAGTCAGCCTCAAGCTCCCATTGTTATTAGAGGTCCTAGCTCTAGTAAGTCTAAGCAGCCAGTATCAAAAGGTGTTCTTCCTAAATCTGTTGTTGGTCCTAGTTCAAATTATAACCTTATTGACCAATTACAATGCACACCAGCGCAGATATCCATTTTTGAACTTTTAGAATTGTCCCCTAAACATAAGTGCATCCTTGAGGACGCTTTGTGAGCGGCTAATGTCCCTAATGACTTAGATATTGATCAATTCCAGAATATGGTCAACCATTTGGCTAGCCCTCATTACCTCACTTTCTCAGAAGAAGATGACAAATCCATCAGTCACCCACATAACTTGGCCTTACACATAGAAGTCATGATCCACAAAACCTATGTCAGGCACGTATTGATAGATGGGTGCAGGGCTAAATATCTGCACTATGAGTTTGTTGTTGGCCTTGGGTTATTCAGAGAATGTCATTGACACAAGGAAAAAAATCACAATCAAGGCATATGATGAAGCAGAAAGAAGTTCTAAGGGATTGGTTGTTTTGCCTATTGGCATTGGTCCAGTAGAAAATGATATCTTATTCCAAATTGTCGATGTTGGACCTTTAGCATACAACATTTTTCTAGGTAGGCCTTGGATTCATGAGATGCAAGCAGTCCCATCAACATATCACCAATGTGTTAAGTTTCCTCATAATGGTGTAGAAATCTGCATACCTGGGGATAGTGCTTTGTTAGTTAATAACATTTCTGCAGGGTCCCATGTACCATTGAATAGGGAAGCTGACAGTTCCAGTACTTCACTTGAACAATGCAAGGAGAAGTTTAAGACCATAGATCTTGGGATGGGAGATTATAAGATTGATTCTTTTACAAAAATGCCAATCTCTCCTAGGTCTTATGGGAAACCTTCATCATCGGCAATGGCATTATTTGGGAAATTTGTTGAGTCTTCGGTTCCTATTCAGGAAGAGAAAGAGGAAGTTGCTGTAAGAGACTGGATCTATCATGAGGAAAAGTATCAACATAATGAGAATTTTGCACCTTCCCCTAAAGCCTATGGGAGGGGCTACACATTAGTCAAAAACATGGGATATCTGGGACATGGTCCCCTTAGTCACAGATTGGATGCTAGGGCCGAACCCTTGAATCATGCACTTTTTGCATGATAGGATAAGTCAACAAAGGGTTTAGGCTTTGGAAGTAATAAACCAAAAGATATCGCTGTCCTAGTCACAACAGATAGTGAGTCAGATTCTGAATACACACCAGACCTCTCTAATCAGCAAGACATGATAGATGATTGGGTCCCTTCAACAAATCTCCTTTGGGGAGATTCCATAGATTTTGCAATTGATAGTCCTCCTATCCCAGCTGCGACAGATAGTGACTATATGAATGTTAGACTGAGAATGGAAAGTGTTGCTATCCTAGCTACGACGGGTAGTAACAATGCTAGTGTTAGAGAAGGGGAAACTTTTCCCAACCTTGAGGCTTCTACATCATGAGGTCCAAATGATGATTCAGAAGCAGACTCGCATGAGTTTGAATGGGACTCACTTTCAGATGCAACAGTTGATTTGGACATGGATGTTGTCCATGCTTATAGTACTCAATCCAACGTGACCGACGAGCCTAGTGTAGGGCTAGAGGATTGGACTCCTCGAATTGCCTTAGTAGATGACTCTTCGCTTGCTAGGATAAATCCTGATTCGGGTATCTTAGGGGAAGACTTGATGAATCCCAATTGTATGGTCACCAGAGATAACACCTTTCACATAAATCACGTTGAATCAGCCATTGACCTACCCCTTGTTCACTATGACCTAATTGATTGGTCTCAGCGCCATCAAGAGCCTAGATTCCTCACTTTTCAGAATGATTATGAAATTGCCTACTATCTGAATGCTCTTGAACCCGTGGCTTCTTTCACTAGTGAACCAACAACGAGTATGATGGAGCCTGATATTAAGTACCTTAGTCTAAAAATAAAAGAAAAAGAGAAAAAGAAAAATAGGTCTGATGGCGAAAACCACTTTGTGGCGGTGTCAGAACCAAAAATAGTAAAAAGAAATGACATATCTGAGGGTGAAAACCTCTTCGAGGTGCCCAAAGATGAGGTACTTAATAACTTTCTGAGTTATTTTCAGAATAGATCATCAGTATTGATTGAGCCAACAACACCAGTTAATTTGAACACAGAAGAAGCTCCTCAGATAGTTCATCTTGCTCAGTCTCTATCAGAAGAAGAAACCAAGGCGTATGTACAATTCTTACAAAAGAAGAAAATCAATTTTGCATGGACATATTCAGACATGCTAGGGCTTGACACAAATCTTATAATGCATTAGTTATCCATAGCTCCAGGAGTCAAACCAGTAAAACAGAGACTTAGAAAAATGCATCCACATGTAGCTCTCCTTGTCAAAGCAGAATTAGAAAAACTTTTGAGAGCTGGATTTATCAGAGCCATCGATTATGCAAAATGGATCTCAAACATAGTACCAGTTTCCAAACATGATGGGTCCATTCGTGTATGCACAGATTTTTGAGATTTAAACAAAGCATGCCCAAAGGATGATTTTCCACTTCCAAATATTGACATGATAGTGGACATGACCGTGGGTTATGAAATATACTCTCTAATGGATGGCTTCTCAGGATACAATCAAATTAAAATAGCTCCCGAAGACCAAGAGAAAATAGCATTCACATGTGCATGGGGAACCTATTGTTGGAACGTCATGCCATTTGGGTTAAAGAATGCAGGGGCTACATACCAAAGAGCTATGACCACTATTTTTCATGATATGATGCACAAGAACATGGAAGATTATGTGGATGATACCCTGGCAAAATCAAGAGAAAGGGATACACACATTACCGATTTGGAAGTAATTCTAGATCGCATGGAATAGTTTCAACTCAGATTGAATCCAAAGAAGTGCGCATTTGGTGCCACCTCAGGCAAACTTTTAGGATTCATAATATCAGCAAAAGGTATAGAGGTTGATCCCGAAAAGGTCCAAGCAATTTTAGATATGCCACCTCCAAGAAACATTAGTCAGATGAGAAGTCTTCAGGGACGTCTTCAATCAATTAGGAGGTTTATTTCTCAACTTGTAGATAGAGCACAACCTTTTAATAAGACATTGCATAAGGGTGCCTCTTGTGTTTGGAACGAGGATTGTCAAAAGAGCCTTGATCAAATTAAACAATACTTGGCTAATCCTCTAGTTTTGATGCCTCCTATTTCAAGGAAGCCTTTGATTCTATACATTTCAGCTACCGACACTTCCTTGGGGGAATTATTGGCTCAATTAGATGACACTGGGAAAGAAAGGGCTATTTACTACATCAGTCGTACTCTAGTATCATATGAGATCAATTATAATAGCATTGAAAAGTCTTGTCTTGCAGTAGTGTTTGCTTCCCAAAAGTTGCGACACTATATGCTTGCTCATACTACACATTTGGTTGCAAAAATTGATCCTCTTAAATACTTACTTAGTAAGGCTACTCTCACGAGTAGACTTGCTAAGTGGATGATGGTTTTGACTGAATTTGACATAGAGTATGTTGAGAGAAAGACCATCAAGGGGTAGGCTATTGCTGAATAGTTAGCTAATTTTCCAGTTCAGGATAGTATGCCTATTCAGGTAGAGTTCCCAGATGAACACATATTGTATATGACTACTCACACTTGGAAAATGTTTTTTGATGGTTCCCACATGCAAAATGGATCAGGTGCTGGAGTCTTATTTGTCTCTCCACATGGGTACAATATTCCAAAGTCTTACAAACTTTTATTCCCATGTACAAATAATATTGCAGAGTATGAAGCTTTAACCAATGGATTGAAAATGGCTATAGAATGGAACATAATAGAGTTACATGTCTTTGGGGATTCCCAGTTAATTATCAACCAAGTCAATGAGGAGTATCAAACCAAGGATGATAAATTGATCCCTTACAAAAGGATGGTTGAATCATTAAGACGTTACTTTACATTTGTAATATTTCAATAGATCCCTAGGATAGAGAACAAAGCTGCAGATGCTATGGCCACATTAGCTTCACTTCTTCAGTTGGAACAACACGAATCAAGATTTGAATTCCTGGTGGAAGAGCTACAACACCCCATATTTGACTCATCTGAAAGCTATGTTATTTGTTCCCTTGTCACTCATGAGTCTTCCCGCTATGGTGCTATCTATTCATACCTCCGTGATGGCATCATTCCTGACACATTCAACCATTCTGAACGTCAAAACCTTGTCTGCAATGCCTCTCGCCACACCCTTATCTCTGGTGATTTATATAGGAGGGGTTTAGATGGGATGCTTCTTAGGTGCTTGGAAAAGGAGGAATCCAGCCAAGCATTAGCTGACATCCATGAGGGCATTTGTGGTGGACATTCCAACGGTCTTTCCATGGCCCAAAGGTTGCTTAGGGCAGGGTATTATTGGCCCATGATGCAAATGGACGTAGTAGCCTTCACTAAGTCTTGTGAAAAATGTCAAAAACATGGAAACCTGATTCATGCTCCAGGTAGGGAGCTGATTCCTTATGTTTCTCATTGGCCATTTCAGCACTGGGCCTTTGACCTAGTTGGGAAAATTCATCCCAACTCATTAGGTGGACATAAGTTCATCATTACTGCTACTGACTATTTCACAAAGTGGGTGGAAGCTGAGCCACTTTCTGTTGCCTCAGGAAAGACTATCTCTTTGTTCATCTTGAATCATATTATTTGTCACTTTGGAGTACCTTCTGAGATCATCACTGATAATGGAGGTCAATTCAAGAATAAGGATCTAAAGCATTTATGCAAAAAGTTTAAAATCAAGCAACATTGGTCCTCCATCTACTTTCCACAGGGAAATGGACAGGCAGAAGCCTCTAATAAAACCATTCTTAAGATTCTTCATAGGACAGTGCACAAGAATGGTCGAGACTGGCATTTACAGATCAATCCAGCACTATGGGCTTATAGGACTAGCATTTGTACACCTATAGGAGCCACTCCTTTTGCTCTTACCTATGGCACTGAAGCGGTATTGCCTTTAGAAGTTGAGATATCGTCACTTAGAGTTTCTCTCAAAGGTTTGATTACAGATGAGGATTACCGCGCCATGAGGTTACAGGAACTAGAACTTCTAGATGAGAAGCATAAGGCTTCCTTTGATCACATGAGAGTATATTAGAATCATATGTCCAAAGCATTCAACAAGAAGGTTCGCCCTAGAGAATTTCAGATAGGTGATCTTGTTTTGCGAGAGAATCCTAAGAATCAGCAGAACAGAGAACAAAAGGGCAAGTTCAAACCCAATTGGCTTGGACCATATGTTATTACAGCTACTTTTGGTACAGGTGCCTATTTACTGTCAGATTCAGATGGAGAACAGCTCCCTGATCCCATCAACATTTTGCACCTAAAGAAGTTCTATCCTTGATGCTCGTTTCTACCTGGGGGCATCCTTTGTACATATTTATTGATCTTGAAAAAATCACACAAAAAAATTTATATGATGCTGAAAAAAATCCTAAAAAGCATAAAAAGTCTTGAAAAAAGAGCATCCTAGTGAAAACCTAGCAATAGGCGCTTTGATGTCTCATCAAAAAAAATCAAAAAATTCAAAAAAATATTAAAAAAATAGAAAAAGTGCCTTGGTGAAAACCTGGAAACAGGCACCTTGGTAGCAAA
This sequence comes from Chamaecyparis obtusa, assembly GCA_027943335.1. NCBI lineage: Eukaryota > Viridiplantae > Streptophyta > Pinopsida > Cupressales > Cupressaceae > Chamaecyparis > Chamaecyparis obtusa. The sequence goes on along the minus strand of BSBK01002799.1, from coordinate 264,819 downwards.
AATACAAAAAAGAAAAAAATGAAAAAATGAAAAAAGATTCCAAGTGGTGAAAACCTGGAAGCAGGCGCTACTTGTGACCTTTGCACCCCTATTTGTTAGCATGCGTCCTCGACACTTAGCCACTTTCCATCATGCCTTGACCTTATTTGACTTGGTCTGGAATTGGTCTTTGTCTTTGTCTCAGGGGCATAACTGTTAGCATAGGTCCTTTAGGTGCGTTTGTCTCCTGGGGCATTTCACAATAGGTGTTTTTCAACACCACCCCAAACTGTGTTTTTCAACACCACCCCAAACTGTGTTTTTCAACACTATCCTTGCGTCGAGTGTTTCTTAACACTTATCAGATGTCTTACCTATAGTCTAAGTATGATGCGTTATTGCTCATTTGTAGATGTGATACTCAGAGTTTGACTTTATGACCAACACACACGCACTTAAAAAATCAACTCTCTTGAGATATGTTGACTTTATATTTCTTTGTGTGTTGTCTATGAGAATTTCTTTGATGAGTGGTCTCTCCCTGAGAAGTTTTCGATGATGCGTAGCTAGAAGACTAAGGGAATGAGAACACGTTTTATTTCTTTATCTGCTTGTGGGTATATTTTGTTGATCCTAACTGTCATGAGCATTTATACTGGTCCTACTTGACACTATGGATTGACAAGGTATTATCCTTGACTGTTTTGCGAATGCATGCTTCTAGCTATCCTGACTTTCATGTGTCTTGATACAAGCATAATCTCACCATAACAAACTTAGGTGATCTCACTGCATTAGTCATCTTGACCTACATGTCTTTGATGCCTAGGTGAGATTTCCACATTTCTATCTGATAAAGATCATATTCATATCCACATAGTTATACTAGTGTGCATTGTATGATCTTACGGCACTACCTAACACTCGATGATGATAATTAGATGTCTATAAGCATTGTGACCTTGCAAGACAACCACTTTCATAGTAGCTTGCATCTTTAGGTTGCATTTTGCATCCAGAGAGAGCTCTCCCTTTCATCTTACGTGGACCTGTCAGTCGACTGCGCTCACCTTTCCTTCTTTTTCAATCATGTCTTTCACTCATTGTCTTTTTCATCTCGAACCTGTTCCTGTTCATCACAAGGGGTTAATCATATCATCATATCTATATCTTAAGAGATGTCATTTTTAGAAACATGAGTCTATATCATACACATGAGAATCAAACATACATCTATGAGAGAGAACATACATAAGCATATACATAAACATTTTTGAGAAAAATGACAAGACAATATACGTAAACTGATACATCCATCACAAGTGAGACAGAAACACATGATATATCAAAAATCCAGTAATCTCATATATAAATCAATGTCATGATACAATACAATATGGGATTCCAAAATCTGGATCAATGTCTCAAGATATGTCTAAACAACTAAACCCTAAGCCTAAGACTCGCTACCATCCTCGTGAGGAGCCCATGGTGGTGGAGGGGGCATGGCTCTCCTGTCCAGTACCATATCTGATGCCCCTACCTTCTGAGAGTAGGATGGTGCTCTCTGCTCCTCTGGCACTGCCTGGAGATAGAGTCCATGATAATAAGCTGCTCTAGCTATCTCTCACCGGATCTCTAGTGCATCTGCCTGCGCCAACACCTCACGACGTGCTATCTCTGCCCTGAGATTAGCTATCTGTTGATCTCTCTCTACCCTCAGATCTGCTAGCTGCTGATCCCTCACAGTTATCATCATCCTCAGCTGCTACATCTCTGTCTCCAAAGTTTGTATGCGTGCTCTCAGATCCTCCCCTCCTGTAGGTTGATCCTGCTGTGCCTCTGCCTGTCGGTGAGCTAGTCTCACCTCATCCTCTAAAGTCGCTGATCTCTGTCCCTGTGACCATTTTTGGCCACCTGATCTGGATCCCTCCCCTCTCTCCATCCCCCTCCCTCTCCCTCTCCCTCCATCTCCTTCATCCCCTCTATCTCCTCTGCCTCCTTCATCTCCTCCTCTGTCTCCCCCATCCCCTCCATCTCCACCCTCATCTCCACCCGGTGTTGGTACATGTGCATCAGGGATAGTGAATCTAGGAAATGGTGCCCTGCGTCTCTCTGCCCTATAGGCTGCATTAGCCCCTACATCTGCCACATCTGGAAAATACTCCCAGGGCTCGCTCCTAATACTTGCTATCTCTGCGACAGCCTACTGGTAGTCTAGCATGGGCAACCACCCATGTCCCTCCTCATCCCTAGCCCTGGCATATGTGGTCATCTCTGTCGAGACCCGCTGCTGCCTCCTAAACTGCCTCCAAACTCAAGTGATGCAGAATCTCTCAACAATATCAGCATATCGGCCTACCAGTGGCCGAGTGCACATCATGTAGCTCAGCTCGTCTGTTGCATCTCCCCATACCTCCACATCCCTGTATGGCCTCCATGTGAAGGCGGCTATCTCATCTAGGATCCTCCTGTAGTATGTCACATCTCCAGTATGGGCATGTGATATGAATCCTAGGTACCTATATATGAAAGGGTACCTCCTCTCCCTAGGCTGAACTCTGGGGTGCACTACAATGATGTGCTCCCAAGCCCACACTTGTGCCAGGATGGCACCGCAAGCCCAAGTCCAACCGTCCCTGTAAATGATCTCATGTAGCTCGTGATACATCTCTGCCAATATAGCAGGACCCCATGCCATTCGACGAGGTCTGCCTACCAAATCAACCTGTAACTGAGCGCATCCGAGCGGGAATCCCTTCTGACTGTGATCAGTCATTAGGATCTGTGAGATAATGGAGGCCACAATACATGGCACTGGGTAGTCCCTGCCAAAATCATCTATCAGCCTCTCCCAGCTGACATGCCTGACCAGAATAGTGACATCCTAGAACATCTCCTGCATCACCCATCGCCCCTCAGTGGCATCTTGATCATAGTACACCTGTGCCAATAAACAAATCATGTCAGTTTTCATCATATGGAAATATTACATTTATATATCTTACAACATGATTATACTCACAGGCTCACCATGACATGGCACTCGCAGGATCCTGTAGACATCCTCTACAGTAATCGATGCCTCTCTAGTAGGTAGATGGAAGGTGTTGTGCTCACTATGCCATCTCTCAACAAGAGCAGTCAACAACCCATGGTCAGCTATGATGTAAGGATATCTCAATAAGTACCGGAATCCCATGGCCCTGATATCAGCATTGCCCGGATCATCTAGATCTCAGACACATCTCAAACTAGTCAGCTTCAGTGCCCTGATGATCAGCACCGAAAAGACCTCCTACAAGCCAATAAACCAAGCCTTTTGTTAGTACATATCATGATGGATGTCTAAAAATCAGTATAAAACATCTCCAAAACATAAAATTGTCTAGACCCATGCCATTTTTTGCTCAAAACTGCTTAGAATATCAAATTTCTAACTTGGGCGATACTATTTTTTGGAGAAGTATCGCGCGATACTTCTTCCTATAGCAAGGTGATACACCTTGGTCCGCGTGATACTTCACCCGGTATCGCACGATATTTCACCTAGTATCATGCGATACTAGTGCCTATAGCCACGCGATACTTTGGGGACCCGCGAAGTATCACACGACACTTCTCCCCAAAGGGCGCGATACTTCTAAAGTATCATGCGATATTTTGCCTAGATTAAAAATTTAAAATTTTAAAATTTTGAAAAATGTGCTAAAAAGGTATTAAATACGGAAAATGACTCAAAAAGCTCAAGTTTTTCGAAAACATACTGGGGCAGGATAGTGTGGTGGCCAGTTGTGCAACCGGGCGCGCTCGAATCGATGCCTGTAGATGGGAACTCCTGCTTGCTGGGCCATTTTCTCTCTCTAAAGCTCTCAAGATTCTCAAATCACTAAAAGTCAAATGATTTTGAAAATGACATTTTGACCCCTTTTATAGTATTTTGACTTTTTGACCTAATTTTCAAAACACCTCAGAATTGCGCAAAAATTGCACCCCTAGCTAATTTCAACGTCCTGGATCCATTTTTGGACTTGAAATCAAAATCCGAGGTCATATTGATAGTCAAAATCATGTTTCAAAATCTTCCCTTCTTCTGCGCAGTTGATTGACCTTTTGAGGCATAATTTGATTTCCAGTGAAATTTCTTCCTTCCATGTCTTTCAACTTTCTAGTCTTTCATTCACCCTATTTCTAGTCTTCTATTTCTATTCTTCTATTTCCTCACTGGGGCATGTTGCATTGCCTAATTGGTTAACTTATTTGACCTTTACCTTCGATTATGATTCATTATGATTCGATCAAATCTTTTTATCAATTCACTGTCTCTCCTCTATCTGATTTCGATTTCGATTCTGAGGGGGCAGTATTTATGGGATTCTCATCCCTGATTCCCTTGATTTTCTTGATTCAGACATCTTTTGTGAGCTTTTGCTCAAATTTGAGATTCTTATCTCTTACTTTGAATGTGATCCCGAATCAACCTCATGTTCAAAGGTCTTTTGTTTATGCTTTGTCCGGGTGTGATCCCGAATCGACCTCACATCTGAGTTGTTTTGTGATCCCAGATTGATCTCACATTTCAATTCTTCTTTGACTGCATGTGTTCCCAGATCGATCACACATTAGTCAAAGAGGGGAAAATGTATGCACCCTAAAATGGTCGCCTAGACTTTGGGTCCCATTTATTTGATTTATCAATCCTGAATCAGTTTTATCAATAATCAATATTTTTAACATTATCAATTTCTTGATCAAGTCTTAATTTCGATCATATATTGGATTTTTATCCTATGGGCTAACCATTTTATCCTAAGTCTTTATTTTATTAAAAGGAATATTTCCTCCCCTTTTAATAAATAAAAAGCCCCCACTTTTCCTCTTATCCTAAGTTGCACAAATAAATCACTATTCTTATTTTTATAAAAAGGAAAAAAGCACTTTTTGTCTCATATGGACACAAAAGTCAACTCCTATTTTCCCATTGGAGGATACTTGTGCACATGGATTGCTCCTCTTTCAACCTCCATCGTTGATTAAGTCTTTTGCCTCTTAATCTCCATGGTCCATTTCACCTCACTTCCTATAAAAGGAGAGCTCTCTCCTTCATTTGCATATCCATCTTTTATGCTAATGTTATGCTGCAGGTTTTCTAAGTCATTTGGAGCTCTTTGAAGACATTCTTGCATTCAAGCTTTGGAGACCATTGTTGCATCACATTTGCATGCTTTCATAGTTTCATTTCTTGCATTTTCATAGCATTCATAGCTTCATTCTTAGTTTAGTTTCTTTTATGCAATAGAATAAGCTCACATAGTCTAAATAGGAAGGATTTGTAATACTTGTTCTTTCCTTTCATAGCATAGCTTGTATTTCCATTCCATAGATTAGTTTGCATTGCATTGCATATTTGGATTCTTGAAGATATTGGCATTCTTGCCCTTGTCTTCACTTGAATCTCTCATTGTGTGGTTGACTAGCAAGGTCACAAGTTTGTAGCTCTAGCTGAGAGCAAATACATCATAGTCCCTTGCAACTCCATGCATGGAGAGCTATGAGCCGCTTTGTGAGGCCTCATTCTTGAGTAACCTTGCATGTAATGGTTCATAGAAGTGTGGTCACTTTTACACCATACAACTCCAACTATACTTCTTTCTCCTGAGCTTTCTCTCTAAGAAAATGGCACTTAATTGCAATATGATTGGTATTAGAGAGCATCACAGGGTTCTTGGATATGTTGCTAACACTAGTGTTATTAGAATAGCTAATCACCAACTCAGTTACCTTTTCCTTAATTCCTTTCAATAATTGCTTCATCCAAGAAGCTTAAGTACAATTAATAGTGGCAACAACATATTCTACCTTTGCAATAGACTGGGAAATACAATTCTTCTTCTTTCTTGTCCATGACACAAGTCTCTTTCCAAGAAACAAATCTCCCCCACTTATTCTCTTCCTATCATCCACATTACCTACCTAGTCTACATCAGTGAGCACACTCAAATAAAAATATCCTTAGTGATTATACCAAAGACCATATTCTTTAGTCCCTTTTAAGTATCTAAAAATTCTCTTCACAACTACATATGGGATTCCTTTGCATTAGGAAGAAATATTGAAAGAATACCAACTGCATGTGCTATATTAGGTCTACTATGAACAACATAATGCAACTTACCAATCATGGATATGTACAAAGTTGCACTCACCTCTTTATAATCATCTTCTTTGGATAGCTTACAATCGATCACCATTGGTGTTTCTATCAGTTAAGAATCTTCTAATCCAAAAGTCTTCAATACTTCCCTAACATAATTTTCCTACATAATGTAGAGTCCATCACTAAGATGAGATACTTGCAATCCAACATTGAATTTGATCTCACCAAACATCAACATCCCAAATTATTTTCTCATTTCTTCTACAAATGCAATGCTCATCTCATCATTTCCACCAAAAATGATGTCATCCATAGAGACTTTAGCAATCAACAACCTATCATCTTTCTCAGTCTTTAGGTAAACATTTTTATCCTCACTTGTTCTAATAAAACTAATCTTGATCAAGTATGAGTGGAGTCTCTCATACCATGCCCTTGGTGTCTGCTTCAATCCATAAAGCTCCTTCTACAACTTGCACACTAAATCCTCACCTTTTGATAGTGAAAAACCATTGGGCTATTCTATGTGCACTTCCTCTTCCAAAATAACATTCAAGAAAGCATATTTAGCGTCCATTTGAAAAACTTTAAAACCTTTATAAGAAGCATATTATAGAAAAATCCTTACTCCTTCAATTCTAGCCACTGGTGCAAAAGTTTTGTTAGTGCTCAAAAATGCTGGACCGTTTTGAAGCCAACTGATAGGCACAAAATAAGTGCCTTTGCAATTCTGGCTTAATTTAGCCAAGGCTGGTAGGCCTGAATCAAATATGTTTTCTAACTCCACAAATACATGCACAACAAAAGTAAATCTTTCCAAAGGGGATTAACAATCCTTTGGAGGAAAATAAACCTAATATCCTAATTGTCAGATAGCTTGAAATCTAAATTAAGGCTAGAAATTAATGCTAAACCTAATTGAATGCTTTGTTAAGAAAATAACAGATAGGATATGTAAACCACATAAAGAATAAAATGACAATTTCAAATGAATAAATAGACCAGTGCCTGATGCCAAATTGGGAATAGAGTCAGATACATTCAATCCTATGTATAAACGGAGACGGTTTTAAGATAACTTGCTTCTGTAAAGCGAGACCATCACCCTACAAGCTTCTATTGAAACAAAATTTAAAATAACTTATACAATAGGTCCTATGGTTTTTCACCCAACTTAAGAGCTTGAAAGGAAACAGTAACAGGTTCTCAAACCATGCTACCATTATTCAAATTGTACAAATTAATCATAAATGAATGCATCAAATAGAAAAACACAGTAGGATACCCTAGTTCAAAAAGTAATCTAAGAAACTAATTGAACATAAAAAACTATATTAACATTAAGGTACAAACACTTATCTGATATTCGTACATGAGATTTTGAGCATTAAATTCAAATCCGTGAGTTTGGGAGACTTTCCAATTTTTATTGTCATTCATTGTAATGTCTTCAGTTTACAATATGAACTAATATAAATATATTTTCAATGGTTCCCTGTGAAAGGACATGCCCTTTCACAGGACCTAATTATACAACTACCCCCAAAGTACACAAAATAAACCATAATAATAGTTTTTTAGGAAAATGTTTCCCGTAAATTTAACTTAATTTTGGTGTCCCGTGCATAATAGTCCGCCTTTTATTTTCCTGCACAAAAACACTTAATATTAGCTTATCTTAAACCTAAAAATAAAAATCATTACATATGTAATATATTAATCTTATATAAAAACTATTTATTATTCATTTATTAATTAATAATTAATTGAAAAATAAATAGGTTTCATACTTTATCATAGAGTGAAAAATGAAACTTAAAAAAAATTAATAATATATCATCCACATTAATTGTCAAAATATAGGCAAGCATATTAATTATTAAAAGATTTCAATAATGAGATAATTGATAAAATGACATTAGGTTGTAGCATTTTATTTTTACTTTCAAAATAAAATAAATTCATTCACAAACATAGTATAATAATGCTTCATAGAAATATTAAAAAGCATTTATGGAAAAAGGATTTTACATTTATCCCTAATGAAAGGAAAAATGCATTTACTTAAAATAAACAAGTTTGCAAAGCAACTAAGTTCCTACCAAAATTTTGGTGTAGTTGAAAGATGTAGAAATATGTAATGTTAGTATTTATCACAAATATAATTATTTGTCTTCAATTAAATTAGTTGAATATTTTATTCATTGTTATTTTTACATTGTAAATCAACTATGCATAATAGAATTGACATTGTCATATTTGTATAAATTTTTATAAATATGATTTTTAATTTAATATATATAATTAATATTATTTTACTATACATAATTCACAGTTAATAATAAATAATTTTATATAAAATAATAATAAATTAATAAGTATAAATAATATTCATATATTACAAATAACTTGATATTAATTATTATTATTTTATTCTATTTAATTTTTTTTAAAGTTTAGAAAGATAAAAATATATTAAAAAATTAGAATAATAAATTTCCATTTAGACAAAGTGCACAAATTTTACATTATTTTTTTATCTCATAAAATATGTATATTTTTTTATAAATATATAAAATAAAAAATATAGTATAAATATATAATTAATACAATATAAAAATAATAGTTTATATAAAAAATATATGTAATGTAATGTATAGTATTATAATATATATTATAAAACTTTTATCATAAATATTGTAAATTACATAAAACAAAAAATTATAGTACAAAAATTTATGAAATATAATAGGTAAAATGTAACAATTAACTTTTTAAAAAAAATTGTATTTAAATTTTGATAAAGTTAAATTATTATAAATCTTAGGACAAAAATAAATAATTTGACATGGGAAGCTAATGTTTGTGACATAAATTTCTGAAAAAAGGGCTCTTATCGCTCAATTTCTTTAAACCAATGAAATGAAAGATAAATAATTTTATAAATTGAAAAAGTTAAATATTGTGCATTTTACTTTATCAAATATTAGAATTTGACATAACAAAAAGAAATAATAAAATTTGATTGGCTAGAATTTACTAGTTTAATCACTAGTTAAAAACAGGCCGAACTAAAAATAATCCTAATGCAAAAATAATATTACAACTACATATAGTTTTGGAAACCTAAAACAATTTCATTATCTAAAAAATATATATTAATAAATTGATTAATTCATAAATGAAAAACTAAAATCAAATTAATAGTAGGGTAAAACTATTAATACCCACATTTACCCTAAAATTAGATTAAAGGAAAAAGGTGAACAGTTAGAATAAACAACAAACCCTAAATAGATGTGAAAAAGCAATTTAACAATAATGAAATAATATTAAAGCCTTTTCACCCTAAAATATTAATGTTAAAAAATATAACCAAGGTGAATATATCACATTAAAAGTAGGGATATGAAAAATCATCAAAATAGATCAAAACCCTAAACAAATTAATATTCATCAAATTTTACCTTTATTTCATCATATATTTTTACTTTTAGGGTTTTGGGGGTAAATCACAAATTAAGAATAAAATAATTATTAGTGACTATAACATACGAAATTCCCATCTCATAAACAATATTCATTTTAACATTTTATTTCAAAGGAGATAAGATTTTCTTTAATTTATACATTTATTTACAACTACACTCCCAAGGAATAATATGGAGCAATTGGTAGGGGTAGGGTCGGGTAGTTAGGTAGGAAAAGGGATGGGTCAAGAGGTCGAGTGTTCAACTACCTCTCCCCATTCTTTTTCCTAAAATCAGAAAAATAACTAAACACATAGAGGAATTCTTATTTAATTCAAAAGTTTAATTAGGGAAGAAATTACTCCATGTGTAAGAGGTTGCACCTTATTTCTCACCTGCACATAAAAACAAAGATAAATAAGTATTTTGTCCTAACCCTCTCGAAGAAAACAAATAGACTAACTGGTTAGAGGGTAGGAGGGTAGATAGGTAGGAAAAAGGTTGGCTTGAGAGGTTGAGTGTTCAACTCCCACTCACCACTTTTTTTCATTAATTTATTTTATTTTTTATTTTAGAATAATTTCATTTCAAAATGAATATACATTAAATAATTTGAAATAAAATAATTAACAACCTAACGTATAAAAATAGAAAATGACAAACATATATGCTCTTTATCATTTTAATTTTTAAACACAAGGAAATTTTATAAAATTGAAATTGAACATCATACTTCCCTGACGATTTTGTATATATTTTGGCCTGAATTTTTAGGTGCCAACAGTGGCTCCAATTGGGGACGTGTCTCCATACTTGGACACAATGAGAATCCAGACTTCTCTGGAAGAAGCAGGCCACTTTGAAATATAATGTTAATGTCCTTTGTAAAGATATTTCATAATAATATGTTTTCCCATTAAAATGTAAATAATAAAAGTATAGAAAAATAATAATATTTTAAATACCAAAATAATGAAAAAAAATACTTACCTCAAATGTATTTACCTTTTGTTCTGTAGATGATTTTAAGGTTAGGGTTGCTGCTCTTTTTAGAAGTTTACAAATCGCTTGTACATACTATTAATAGAACTAAAACATAACCAAGCTGGGACTTGGATGTCCTCTTCCTCTAATAGCTCAATGCAAGCCTGGGCTTCGAGTTTATTTGGGATAGTCTCAAAAGCCAGTAAATCTGGTCCTGCCTCAACAAGAACCTTCATTCAAACCTGTGAAAATCCTTCAATTTATCCAAGCTAATATCTGACCCATAGTCACCACTGTATTCAGAATCATTTGGAAAATATGCTCCATAACTCCCAATAGATGCAGCAACCAATGCCCTATTGTACCTATCATTCCTCATAGATGCCTTGTGCAGAGTTTCCCAAAATGAATCACAAACTTCACATGCCAATCTCACACTCTTCCATAACAAGGATTCACCTTCTTCCATTGAAAGTCCATTTGATGTAAAACCTGGAAGTGTGGCCTGATAAGATGAAGTAACCAAAAGTGGAGCTCCTGCTTCTAAATACCCTAAATGAACTTGTTTATTTGGACAAATTGAATTCCTTCGACCACTGTTGCGTGTAGCAATCCTTGACCTGGGCAAAACTTTGGAGAAATCGTGACTTGGAGAAAACTTTGTAGATGGAATTAGCGAATTATGGTCCATTTTTGTTTCCTCTTTCTTAAAGCGTCTACACTACAAAATTAGTTCGCTGCTAGATCTACCAGGAATATTGTTTTTTTTCAACATATACACTACACCCAATCTTGGGAAAGTATATTCCACTAAATGAGAAGCCTTCATTAAAAGAATCCGACCAACATGTCATTAAGACCAAAATGGCGGATGGAGCCCGTGAGATACCATTCTGTCATGACTATTGGGGATGTTGTTCACCATATGAAGCCATTAAAAAAAAACTTAACCACGATGCAGTCAGCACTATTTGGGTTCAGTTGTTCCTAATAAACCCCCATCTGGTTCTCAAATTGACTTGGTCTTTGCAGTTTTGCAGCATTGCCTCAATAAGCTATGGGGTTAGCATTTGCTTGTACCTTCCAGTGCTATGAGAGTTAACATTATTTTTTATTGAATCTGAGCAAATATATCATTTACTGAAATGGCATTTCCAATGAAAGTAGTTGCCATGCAAAATTGGAGTAATATTGTTGCAGCAATCAAGCAACTCTCTATCGTTCCTTTCTCTTTTTCAATTCTAAGTATAGTAGAATGAATGCGAATTGTTCGAAGCCATATCGAGTACAATAGCATTTATCACAATTTTGAAATAAGTGAAGACAAAGAATAATTCGTAGATTCATAAAAGATGATTTATAAAATTGATGGGACCTGCTCTTCTTTTTCTTTTCTTTGTTGTCGTTGAGTGATCGAGTAGGTATCTATTTGATAGTCCTCTCATGCAACCATGATCAAAATATTTCTGTCATTTGCTGTGACAAACCAACAATCGTCATTATATTTTCAGCCTTTATTTTATTAGCAATGATTTTGATATTGAAGCTCTTTATGCTTTGTGCCATAGTAAAATAGTCTGCTGGCCATCATTTATAAATCTGGGCAATTTCGGGGCTCATATACGCTCCAAAATCATCTGGAACAATGTAAAATTGACCTCCAAGTTGAGGTATATGGTCAAACTAGTCATTTTCAAACCAAAATCATTATTTACAGCACACATACAACCCCAAGAAAAGGCTCCAAATATTTGCGCGGGAATACAAATTCTGCTGGCTGTTGCAAACTTCGAAACTATTGTTGATAGTTTATCATTTACAATTACAGTCCACATAATTTTCGAGTGTAATTATTTTCAAATGCTCCAAGCATATATATTTCAACTGCTTTTGTTCTGCCAATTAATCCAGCTGCATGCGTGTAAATTCTTGACTACTATAGAAATACAAATTTGAATGCTCCTTGTTGCAAACATTCAAATAAGTCAGGATAATGGATATAGAAAGCAAGGTTAGTTACCCAAAATAGTCAATGCAATATGAGGTAGAATACGACTTGCAATACTTGTAATACACATTAGAAGCATATAGTGAAAGAATTAACTACTATTTGGGTACTACCGCCAAAGCTAAGTAACTATTTGATAAAAACATACAATGCGTGCATGAAAACTAAGACTAGTGAAAATGTAAAATACATTAGATGATCATTACGTTTGGATGCCACTTGCAAAACACCTTAAAGATTATCAGGGTAAAAGGAAATAACAAAGAAATGTCACACGACCCAAGATTGTCAATGCTACTTGTGACTATTTTCCACATTGTTATCACTATTCAAATTTTCTTTTAGCTCCTCTCAAATATTTCTGGGAAGTATTCAAGTGTCAACCTATTTGAAGTCTTTCATGAGAAATTCTTATGTTTGTGAAACCCTAGTTTCAAAACCGAAAGTCCTGTTATAATTTTTCGTTACTTTTTGGACTTACTAAACCGCTCAAATAAGCATGTGCTTTTATTTGACCCCTTTGCCTTTCACTTTATATGTCAAGCGGTTAGGTTCCTTTTTCGGCTTTACCACTTTTATACATTAACCTTTTCTTCAAAGCCTAGGTTTCGGGTTAATATTCCAAAGATTAAAACTTTTCAAATGAGTGGTTGTCGTTGCACCGTAAAAATCCTAGTTGTCAGATTCTCTGACATGCGAAATAGCAACACAACGCCACCTGTCCTAGGCGGGCCCGATTGGAGGAAGAGTATGCAGATCTTAAAAGATAGAAAAGATCTATGGTGGTCGTTATACCGTTGGCCCAAGATGCATGCCTATTAACTCTGCGGTATAGCGACAACCGTCAGATCTCCTTTATTTGAGATAGTGCCCGGTGGGTCCTGACAGTGCCAGGTCATTGCAAGTTGTTTGTTTCTCATTGGTTCTCACATGATGATTGGGTGGCTGACAAGGTATTCTTTTAAAAAAAATATAAGGCAGTAAAGAATAGTCAGAGGGGCCCGCTTTTATATACACGTGGTGTAATTTGATTTGATGAAAAGTGCATAATGTGTTGTAGTGGGGCTTGAGTTATTTTCAAAGGCTAAAATGTGGAAAGATCTTACGGTCATCGTTAAACCGGTAACCAAAGATGTATATCTTTTAACATTGCGGTATAGCGATGACCGTCGATCTTGCGTTAAGGATGTAAATTGTTCAGTCGGTCCTCGGTTGTCAGAGTTTCAGTCAATGTGTTTCTTCTTGATTGGCCCGTGATGTTGATGACGAGATGTGACTGCCAGGTGTTCCTGACACTGCATATGACATAGGTTTTTTTGACTTGCTACCCTTCATCCAAGGTGTCTAGTCTTGATTGGTTGAAGGATTTTTAATTGAATAATCGGGCCTTATTTTTAGAAATGATTAACATGCTGCAAGATCTCACGGCTATCGTAATACCACTAGGATAAGGTGAGCATCTTTTATCTTTGCGATATAGCGACAGCCGTTGATTTAGATAAAGAGACAAAGACTGTTCGATGGGACCGAAAATTTGCCTAAGGAAAGTAATCGTCCGATCAAGATACATTGACGATTGTTGTTATATCTTGAAATGGTTTTTCTGACAGTTTTGGGCTAGCGCTTTGGCGACATGGTGACACTTGGCTTGTTCAGATGACGGTCAGGTTAAGTTATTTCTTTTCTCCATATGCCAAAATTTGAAATGTTCTCATTGGTCGAGAACTATCCTAGGGAAAAGTATTGAAGGGTTCTACTATCAAGTTTCTCAGTCATCCGATGCACCAAAATAAAAATGATATCAACGGCTAGAATTTGAATTTTGTTCTAAGATGTTTTTCACATCCTGCGAACGCCAAGGCTGCCAACCTTCAATAATGGTGAAGTTAATTTGCTACGTGCGGATGAATTGCAGGTAGTTGGTGAAAGTTATGTATTGAATTCTAATCATTGTTTCCCTTCACTGCTCTCACAAGTTTCTTTGGGGATAAATTTTCTGCTAGAAGCATTTTTTAAGCGAAAGATTTCTCAGGTGCCTGGTAGGTCTTTTCCGATTTTGAACTTGTTTAAATCCTTGTAACAGTGCTGTAAGAAAGACTTTCTGTCATAATTTGATAAGGTTTAGGGTTTTCTTCGTATTTCATATTTGTAGTAAGAAAACCTAGTTTCAGAATGCCGCCAAAGAGGAATTTATCTGGACAAACAAAGTATAGTAAAAGGGGAATTTTTGAGGATTTGATGCAATTGCTCCCACATTCTGATAATGGGGCACAAAGGGTAAAAGAGCTCACTCTGAGACACCCTAGAGATTCAGTCGCAGAGGGTCTCTATGACAGAGGGAATTGGATGAGAGATGCTAAGGTGGGTGACAAGCACAACGGCCTCATTCTTTTTAGATTGGCATATTCACAAAGGAATGCTTGTGCACCCCTGAGTAATGTGTGGCAGTTTGATATTGGGAGCTTGGTATGCCCCAAGGTTTTCATGGATGATGAATTGTTAATACAAATTTCCAAGTGCTATGATCCTGTGACAAGATGTGTCAAGGATATAAATGGAAGGGACCTGATCAGCATTACCGAGGATGAGATTAGGCAAATTTTCTCACTCAATGAACCATCTGTGGGGTTGGAGAAGATAGATTTCACAGAGTTTACTGAGATTTATGAAGCACAGAAGGATTATCTAAGGGGAGGGCCTCTAAGGCAATATTTTGATCAGATAGGATCAATGTGTGCTGTCAGTCCAAGCACACCGGAGCCCATCAGATTAGATCTATTCATTAAAAAGGCACAAGAAGTTTATAAATCTCTGTCTTTGATCCTAGGGCATGATGAGAAGACTCATATGCCAGTACCTTATATGTTCATGATGGTGCAGTCACTGCACCCCCAACTAGCCCTTATTTTTTACTTTGCTTCTCATTTGGCTGAAATAATTCATGAAGGATTAATAGGGATCAAGAATATGAAGGTCTCTAGACCATTTGGGTGGTACTCGATGCTTATGCACATGTTTTTGTATAAGGGTGAGAAGTTTTTCAGCACAACGGTGAACATTAAGAAGGAAAGATATGGAGAGACTCTCCCAATACAGTTGTGGACTACAGCCTTGTCATGGGACAAAACTGATGCTAGCTATATTGCTTTTGATAGGGATTTTGCATCAAGGCTTAGGTCTCTTCTATTTTTTGATAACCCAAGGGTCCCAAGAGAGTTATTAAGATTGATTAGGCCGATGGACTACTGCCAGGACATTACCATTGTCCACAATTTTGGAGATATAATTTTGTATCCAGTCTCCACAGTATTCAAAGTGTATGGTAGCAAAGTGGCACCTCATATTTTACCATATCAGGTCCCTTTGAAACTAGGATATGTGGAGATCCTAAGATAGATTGGAAATTTACAGGAAACCACAGTCACTGGCAAGGGTAGAGGAACTTTCTTTCCTGATGTAACTCTGGCACATCAGTATGTAATTACAAAGGGAGGATGGGTGCACTTGCATAAGGTTTTGCAACCTTACAGAATGTCAAAGGCAGTGGTGAGGTGTGCGGATACAGAGGGTTTCCTCTCAGGCATGTTCAGAGATAAGGTGAGATGTGCTCTTATTGAGCATGAATTTAATTTTCCAGAGGATATAATAAGAAATGAGTTTGACCTTCAAGCTCAGGAGATTAGGAAAGAGAAGTGGGTGATCTATACTAAATCTATAGATTTTATTCAAAATTTTGATAAAACTTATGACCCATTGATTAGTTTTGAACCATGGGCTAGAAAAGTTAATGCCCTTATGGAAAATTTTGAAGGACTCATGAGTGCTGTAAATGAGAAAAGGGCATCTGTGAGTAAGACAGATCTAGAGAAGGCTAGGCAAATTCTGAACCAGCCAAAATACATGAAGTTGACCCCTAGGGGAGTTTACACAATGCAGAAAAGGAGTGGATATACTATTTTTCTATCTTCACAGCAAAGGAGTGATGATGTCCCTTCCACTTCAAGAGGGAAGAGGTCAATTGATGACCCAGTAGTGCAGGCACCTTCCCCAAAAAGACAAAAACAAGAAGAAAAACCAGCAGAGGAGATCTACTCTCCTTCTCAATCCCCTATCCAGTTAGATGAGCATGGGGTGGCGGAGCGGCTTGTACAGTTAAGGAATGAGGGAAGCCTTTTTGTTTCTAATGAGGATTTGCAGGAGGGAATGCCGGAGGCACCTAAAGAGGTTGCCATGGATCTCACAGTAGAAGAGTTTGAGGGTAAACAAATAGACCCAATTCTAAAATAGGTAAGTGACTCTTTCCTTGTCGATGATGATTTTGTTAAGACTAGGGCCTTCTCATAGTTCTTGTGGAGAATGAAAATCAATCAGTTTAAAGAGATTTGTGAGAAGAAGAAGGAAGAATCTCCTGATAAAGATGTGAAAGAGATAGAGGAGGAGACCAAAGCACAAATGGCTAGACAATTCGAGAAAATTACTTCAGAAGAAGGGAGGGCCATGATTCATACAGCAAGGATTCTAATCCTACCAGAATGGGACATTGCTGATGCAATTGTTTTTGACCAGGTAAGGAAGAGCAAGGTGAAGACCCTAGCTATAGTAGAACAGGCCAAGCAGGCAGCTAGGGGAATTGCTTTTTCTGAAGATCATGCTGCTCTGGTCATGTGGTCTCTAGATAAAGATAAAAATAAAGGGAAGAAGAGTGATTTCTCTACAGGATATACAGGGAGCCTAATGATTCAGAGAGTAGGAGAAACATCTGGTGTAGAGGCATCAAACTTAATTCTTGAGACTGGCAAGTTCAATGTTAGTGTGGCAGAGAAGGATGCCAGAGAAAAGGAAGAGCTTAGGCTCAAATTTGAAATGGTCCTCAAATCTTATAATGAGCTCAAAGTTGAGCTAATTCAAAAGGACAAATTGATTGTCTAGTTATCAGGGCCACAGGATCAAAGATCTCCTCAGTTAGCAATTTCTAATAAGCCTGTAGTGGCTTCATCTTCAAGCCCAATAATTGAATTTCCACCCTCACTGCTCCCAGAAATAGATATGGATGCAAGGGTTGCTTGGGAGAAGCTGAAATTGACAGAAGAAACAAATAAAGTGAGGGACATAAGGACATAGTTGGAAAAGGAAAAGGATGAGAATGTAAAGGCTACAACTTTAGCAAATCAGAAATATGAAGAAAAAATAGTAGGGGCAATCATGGAATTTGCAGTTGATTTAAAGCCTTCTATTATGCATAGCCATATTGATAAATTGATTTCTTTGCTTAAGGTTTTAAATAAGGAGAGAGATGAATTGGCTCCAATTTTGAAGAAATGGATTGAAAGGTCTCCAAATGTGAAGCTATTCCACATGTTATCCAAAGGACAGGAGAATCCAGACCTTTTGATAAAACCATTGCATCAAACTGTGAAGAAAATGGTGCAATTTAACATTTTTATGGATGGCTTTATCAGAAGAGAAAATATGCTGAAAGCTGAATTAATGCTTTCAAACTATGAACTGGTGCCTCCCATTTTCACAGATAAGGGAAAAGTCAAAGAGGCTTATCAATGGAGGGAGGAGTTAGATGAACTTCTTACAGAGAGAATAACAAGTGTTTTGAGTGATAGATTTTCTTTCAGTGGCACTATTAAGATGTTAATAAATGCCAAGTCAATGTTTGACACTATCCAGCAGAAAATCACTCAAATTGTGAGTGAGTGGGAACAGTTGTTACTCAAGAAGGATGAATTTGTCGGGTTTGAGTTCCCAAGTGAAGAGGTGTATAATAAATGGAGATATTAGTACATACCAGCTGTAGAGAGTGATGACACACCGCCAGCTTCATAAAGTAGATCAGAGCAGTTAATTTTGGGTCATAGAGGTGGTTGAGATATGAGGGAGTATTCATTGAAGAATGGATAGTAAATATTGCAAATCAGATTTGTTAACAGCAAGCCAAGGATAGCATTTAAGACATGAAGGAGGTCGGCTCAACTGCAATCTCCTTGCCAAGTTGATCAAATGTATTTATTGTGAATTTTGTAGTTGTAAAGTTTTAGTGTTGATATTTTGTAAACCCTAGAATGACCGGAAGCTTATTGCATCTCCTTGTATATCAAAGGATTTCCCACGGTCATTCTGGGCATTGAGAGTTTAGGTGTTGAAAGGAAGAAAAAAGTTCTAAAAACCCTAACCCTCAGTCGAGGATTGTAAGCTTTGTAATTTTATCAAAGATAATATAAAGAAGAGATACAGGTTGCTACCATGTTTTGCAAGCTTGTTACTCAGGATGTTCTTGTGTTCAAAGGGTGAAAGGTTATACTTAGCATAAAATTTCAAATCTCTTCCTCTCCTTTGTTTTATTTTATGAATATGTAAATCTATCATAGGTTTCTACGAATATATTCAGGCTTTGGGTTTCCAACCAAGCATTAGATTAAAATTACTTAAAGTTGAATATATGTTCATAAAGTTCATATGAAGGATTTTCATAAGTAGGGAAGATTTGAGATATTTGTGTTTATGCTCAGAGACCATCTTATTTACATACACCTTTGTACCCATCTTCTTTCTTGAGATTTTGCCCAATGAATAAGGCACTGGCCCGTACTTTCTTATTTTGCATCTTGTATGGAATGACTGGAATCTTGTAATCCTGAAATCATTATAATCATTACCAGTTTTTACCTTTCATTTTACTTTTATGTTGTCCTACCCAGTGATAGAGGATCAATGAACAATAGGTTGTTGTTTAGCATTCTCTCACTATTTTTATCTGTTGAAAGATCCAATAAAGAAATAAGGGGCAGAGTTGAAGTTATCAGTTAGAATTACAACTATTGGATCAGGTGTACCTGCCTTGGTTTGACAGAGCCAGAAGCAGAAGAGGGAAATATCCATCCCTATAGTTGGTCCAGTTGCTTATAGATTGCCCACATTTGGAACTAACCAGTCCTTAATATCCATCATAGGCATATTGGTAGCCCTAGTTGGCATAAGCGTTTTCAAACACCAACACACATGTAAAGAGAAAGAATATGTGCAGTAGATCGAAACATTGCAATCCAGGGCTCAATTAATTAATAAATAGCTAAAACCCCATACATGCATGGAAAATCAATGGTATTTCAACAATGTATAGAAAATGACAAAAACAAAAATATACTCACCTGTTCACCATGCCTAGAAAAATAAGAACTTTACCTTTGTCATAAACATGATTTTGGTCATGCAACATGAAATTTAACATTGATGTCACTTCTGAAATATCCACATTGTGCAAATTTTTGCAATTATCATATTTTATTTTCCCTATTTGTAAAATCTCCTGATACACTAAATATATTTTATCTTCCTCAAAGAAAAAATTAGAGTACATATCATTTCCAATTGTACCTTGCAGAAATAATGCATTTATTTTTTCACATGTAATTTCATTTTCTATCACACTATATTGCTTTTCTAAATTATTTTCTATTTCACCAGAAAAAGGGTTTAGAAACGTACCTCCATGAATACTTACCTTTGGTTCTTCATCATTCTTGACTTTATGTTCAAATGTACTATAGAGTGTGTTGAACCAATTTTTCTAAGATTCGTCATACTGTAACATTTCATCCTCATTGTTTAGAAAATTTGAAGAGGTTTTAAAACCCTCCATGGAAATATCTCCTCCTTGAGATATCTCTCCCTCTTGATATTCATCAAACACCACTCGATCATGCCCATCCTGATGGCTGTAATAAAATTTTAATTTATTTTCTTGCACATACTTTTGATATTCGGTATCCAACAGATCCAAAATTTGTTATGTACTGAGGTGATTTTCTTCCTCACCATCATGGCCATTGATACCTGTCTCCATACAAGTCTTACCATGTACAGATTCTTCCTCATCCTAATTTGACTTCTCTTATTTATCTGAATCTAGAACATCATTAGGTTTATGTGCCCCTTTTGTAACTTTATTATTTTCTTTCATTATATCTTCATATACAATTTTAAGAAGAAGCTCTACCTGTTCACGAGTTACTCCTAAACTGTACATTTTGTTTGAAAAAATTGGCCTGATATTAGAAGGTATTTTACTGAAGATATCCATCATCCTCATAAACAAACTCACCACATTTTCATTATCATACCATTCTAAAGTAATGAATGCATTCAAGGGAGACATGCCTCATTCATCCCCCTGGTGTTGATTGTCATAGTGATCATTAATGTTCTCTCGATCATTATCCATGTTATACAATGGATTAGAAAAAACTTTAAACCGATCAATGTCGCTTCCTATAATCCTTTCTTCATTATTTGGTTCCAATTCAAAGAACCGCTTGTTCTTTAGAGATCTTCTCCCTAACATAGGTTTCGCCTGAAACTGAATTTTAGAGTCCCCACCTCACCTTCTATAAGGAAAAATATAACTATTCTGAGTCCTGTATCCTAGTAGAGTCTTTACAACATTGACCAGAGATCCTGAAACTGCCTTTCATTGATAGGCTCCCCAGCGGAGTCACCAATTTGTTGGTTCTCAAAAACAATGGATGGTTTTGAGGCCAACTGGCAGGCACAAAACAAGTGCCTCTGCAATTCTGGCTTGATTTAGCCAAGGCTAGTAGGCCTAAATCAAATATATTTTCTAACTGCACAAATATGTGCACAACAAAAGAAAATATTTCCAAAGGGGGTTAACAATCCTTTGGAGAAAAATAAACCTAATATCCTAATTGTCAGATAGCTTGAAATCTAAACTAAGGCTAGAAAGTAATGTTAAACCTAATTGAATGCTTTGTAAAGAAAATAATAGATAGGATATGTAAACCACATAAAGAATAAAATGACAATTTTAAATGAACAAATAGACCAGTGCCTGATGCCAAATTAGGAAGAGTCAGATACATTCAATCCTACATATAAACGGAGATGGTTTTAAGATAACTCACTCCTATAAAGAAAGACCATCACCCTACAAGCTTCTATTGAAACAAAATTTAAAACAACTTATACAATAGGTCCTATGGTTTTTAACCCAACTTAAGAGCCCGAAAGGAAACAATAACAGGTTCTCAGACCATGCTACCATTATTCAAATTGTACAAATTGTTAGAGTAATAGTCTTTTGGGTTATTAATTAAATCATTTTGATCTAATTACTAACTCACCTATTCACTCTAGTTGCTTAAGCCAACCTTAGGGTTTCCCTTTTAGGGTTTCGTGATTCTTTTTATAAGGATTCACCTCTTTGTATTTCATATCAGATCATCATATTGTAATATTGTTCATAATAAAGATTGCTCTTTTGAATGTGCATATGATGTCTCTGGCTTTTTGGCCTCCATAGATTTTTCTTGCCTTATGTTCTTTGATTCTTCCATGTGACAGGGTTATGCATGCAGGTGTTCTTCGGAGATTAGTTTTTCACCTAATCTAACATGGTATCAGAGCCATCTTGCTGCTTGTTGTTCATGTTTTGTTGAAGTGTTCAGAAGCAGGAGGTTTTCAAGTTTTTCAAAAGCTTTTTATGTGGATTTAGGGGGGACCTTTGTTTCTAGTCACTTTGGGCTCAAATGGACATCTCCATTGAGCTCAGAGCACCCAAAAACCCCAAAATCTATATAAAATTTGTCCATTTTGAACAACTTTGGCTTCTGAGGCAAAAAGAAATTGCATACCACGGTTGTACAACCCTAGCACACACTCTGAGGTAGGTACAGTATGGTGATTTCATTAAAAAAAAAAATTTTAAAAATATTTTTGGGCGGCCACCCGTGCACCGCTGAGCGGCCACCCGTGCACCGCTGAGCGGCCACCCGTGCACCGCTGAGCGGCCACCTCATGCCCAGCCGCGGCCTTTGCAAAGCCACCACCGCCGGCACCAAGCTATCGTACACTCTGCCTAGTGGACCACCGGCCTCTCCAGACTATGCTGCCCCCCACTCTGCCAGTGCCAGTGCCCGCTGCTCCACCCAATCTACTGAGTAGTCCGCCAGCAATCCACTCCGCCACCGCAAGTCGCGCCGCCACGCTTCGCCGCTCCGCTCTTCTGGGCCCCTTCCACTGGGTTTTGGTCACATGGGGGAGCAACCCCTAGCCCCCAGCACCTAGATCATTGGCCTTGGTCACCCACGTGACTAGGCCCCTTTTTTAAGCCCCCGGTGCCTTAGAGCTGCGACGACCATTTGGCCATCAATTTTAAGCTCTTAGTTTGCCTACATCAATAGAGTTTTGAGCTTTTTTGAGCTTTTTAAGGGTACTTGGGCCTTTTTTGCAATATCTTGTGCATACGGTATCATATTTTTTACTTCTTTATATCATCGGAAAGCTCTTTCCAAGCCCGATCCAATGGTGAGGTTTTATTCTCTGATTTTTCCATTTTGATGGCATTTTTGTTGTCAATGTCTGATGTCTATTTTTTGCCTTCCGAGAGCCATATCTTGCTCATCCTGACTCTATTTTTGGCAAACCAGATATCATCGGAAAGCTGGTTCTGTGAGTTTTGTAGTGGTAGGGGTCTTTTATCTAGATTCTACTCTAGGTTCTTTCTCCTTTGAGTTTTGCACTTTCATACTCTAGTAGATTACTTGGATTCTACAGGTCCTGGGATCTCTTCTTCTGTTCTTCTGGCCCACTCTTCTTTTTCTCTTTCTGAGCATTGTATGCTTCTCTTCTGTAGCATTTTTGTTTCTGTAAATGCACTAAGATAAAGTGTCTGCTTCTGCATATCTGGGATTTTGAGCACCTTGTGTTTGTTTGTTCTCGCACTCCATTATAAAGTGCCATGGGGGGTTATGATGTTTTTCCTTTTTTGCTCATCCACCTTTGTCAAGTGAGTGTACCTTCCATGACATTAGCCCATGTTGTGTGTCCATGACACCGCCCTTTATCCTGTGCTTGTACTTTTGTTGTACTATTGGTGTTCTTGATTCTTCATCTTGCAGATGTTTCTAGCATTGCATTTCAGTGTTCCTGTCACCCCTCTCCCTTTTCAACATTATGGGGGGGTTCACCTGTTGGTTCTATTGCTTCCTTGGTTCATTTGAGTGATCTACGTATACATTTTTTGTTCCTACGTACTAGGTGGATGCAGTGGCTAGGCACCTATACATTTCGGTGAGATGGATCATCTACTATATAGACACTCATTCATTCCTGCTTTTGGAGGCCACCTCTTCGATTGATCAACTCTTCAGACTTTGTCTTCTCTACCTGGTCATGCACTATTTCAGTGGGGGTTCCATTAGTTTCTTCTAACAGTGTTTGCAACTTCATGCTTCGGAGATGCTTCATGCTCTTTCTTGTTCCTTTCTTTGGGACATTCCCTAGATTGGAGGCTTTGTTTCCTTCATCTAGTTCATCTCTTTTTGGGGTAGAGTTTTTCCCACTAGGTTTTCTCTATTTCCCTATTTTACAGAGATTTCTTGTACTTGGGTACCTGATCAGACCTTGTTGTCGGGACCCATCTTTCCTGCTTTCTGTAGTAGTCTCCTAGGTTTTAGCTTCTCCCTAAGCTTATCTTAAGGGGGGGTGTTAGAGTAATAGTCTTTTGGGTTATTAATTAAATCATTTTGATCTAATTACTAACTCACCTATTCACTCTAGTTGCTTAAGCCAACCTTAAGGTTTCCCTTTTAGGGTTTTGTGATTCTTTTTATAAGGATTCACCTCTTTGTATTTCATATCAGATCATCATATTGTAATATTGTTCATAATAGAGATTGCTCTTTTGAATGTGCATATGATGTCTCTGGCTTTTTGGCCTCCATAGATTTTTCTTGCCTTTTGTTCTTTGCTTCTTCCATGTGACAGGGTTATGCATGCAGGTGTTCTTGGGAGATTAGTTTTTCACCTAATCTAACACAAATTAGTCATAAATGAATGCATCAAATAGAAAAGCATAGTAGGATACCCTGGTTCACAGAGTAATCCAAGAAACTAATTGAACATAAAAAAATATATTAACATTAAGGTACAAACACTTATATGATATTCGTACATGAGATTTTGAGCATTAAATTCAAATCCGTGAGTTTGGGAGACTTTCCAATGTTTCCTGTCATTCATTGTAATGTCTTCAGTTTACAATATGAACTAATATAATTAATATACTTTCAATGGTTCCCTATGAAAGGACATGTCCTTTCACAGGACCTAATTATACAACTACCCCCAAAGTACACAAAATAAACCATAATAATGGTTTTTTAGGAAAATGTTTCCTGTAAATTTAACTTAGGAGATTAAATAATTTGAAATAAAATAATTAACAACCTAACGTATAAAAATAGAAAATGACAAACATATATGCTCTTTATCATTTTAATTTTTAAACACAGAGAAATTTTATAAAACTAAAATTGAACATCATACTTCCCTGATGATTTTGTGTATATTTTGGCCTGAATTTTCAGGTGCCAACAAGTTTTTCCATAGTCCAAGCCTTCTTCTTGTGCATATCCTTTAACCACAAGTCTTTTCTTATTCCTAACTACTTCACCATCTTCATTGAGTTTATTCTTGAAAAAAAACTTGGTTCCTATCACCTTCTTTTCAACAGGTCAGGCAACTAGTACCCAAATATTATTCTTCTTTATCTAGTCTAACTCCACTTCCATAGCTTTAACCCATTTATCATTCTTCAATGCCTCTCCTATGAACTTAGGTTCATGTTGAGAAATTAGATAGGTACTTTCTATGATCTTTCTTCTAGTTTAAAAACCAACTTTCTTATCTCCAATAATCTGATTGACTGAATGATTTAACTTGGCATACCTTGGTATTATCAATTCAGGTCTAGGAGCCTCTTCTACTGATTGAACTAGCTCATCCTCATTGTTATGATTTTCATCTTCTTGATCCACCAGTTGAACATGTAAAATCCCCTGATAATCTCCTAATTCATTCTTGCTGGAACAATCATT
Source organism: Chamaecyparis obtusa (assembly GCA_027943335.1). Classification (NCBI taxonomy): domain Eukaryota; kingdom Viridiplantae; phylum Streptophyta; class Pinopsida; order Cupressales; family Cupressaceae; genus Chamaecyparis; species Chamaecyparis obtusa. Next base: position 239,316 of record BSBK01002799.1, on the reverse strand, counting down.
CTACTCTAAGAATTCATTAATCCTCACATCTGCACTTTTTATCATCTTCTTGGCTCTTGTTTAGACACTTGTAAGCTTTGCTTCTTGTAGACAATCCTAGGAATATTCCTTCATCACTCTTAGGATCAACTTTCCATGTATTGTCATCTCTCTTTATATAATATCTTCTCCAAAAAAATTGAAGTATTTCACACTAGGTGTGTGACAGAGCCATAAATCATATGAAGTCTTATAAGTACCCTTCTTCACATGTACCCATTTTAATGCATTTAAACAACAGTTCTAATAGGTTATCTCCAAAACATTTGAGGCACATCTTTTAGTATTATCATTGTTCTTTCAACATCAATAATAGATCTATTCCTTCTCTCTACAATCCCATTTTGATGAGGGGTTCTACGTGTTGACATTTTACTCTTAATTACATGTTATTCACAAACTTTAGTGAATTCCAAAGATGTGAACTCACCACCTCTGTCATATCTCAATCACTTTATACTCTTACCTATTTCTTTTTCAAATCATGCTTTGAAATCCTTAAACAAATAGAATGCATTTGATTCATCTTTCAGAAAAGTAACCCACATCATCCTATAGTAATCATAAAAAAAAAAGCAAAAAATATTTATCTCAATAGTAGCTTGTTGTTCTCATAGGACTACACAAATCATTATGAACTAAATCTAAAATACCTTCAGATGAAAATGACTCACTGATAAAAATAGAACTAGTTAGTTTTCCCAACTGTAATTACTTGCACATGACATTGTTTGTTTTCAATAGTTGTGGAAAACCTTTAACAATATTCATCTTAATCACTTTGACCAAACTATCAAAGTTAAAATGACAAAATCTCCTATGCCACAACCAACTATCATCAAACTTTCTAATCAAACAACTCTTTACTGTAGTATTTAGTTGGAATAAGTTGCCTTTAGTTTACATACTAGTAGCATCAGATCACTAGATCTCCCAAGTAACCCACAAACACCTTCTTTGAACTCTAAAAGATAGCCTTTGTTATTCAATTGTACTACACTCAATAAATTATACCGTAGGCCTTCTATCTAGTAAACATCATGTCACAATTTGTTTTTCTATTTAGTGAAATAGATCGAATTCCTTTTACCAAGAAAGGAGAGTTATCACCAAACCTTAATGATCCACCATCACATTCTTCCAACTTAGTGAACTTACTCCGGTCATTGATCATGTGATGTGTACATCCACGGTGTATTACCCAATCTTCACCATGATCCATGCTATAAATCAAAGCTTTTTCATTACCTATAGGAGGATTTTCCTTAACAACAATAAATCTAAATACATATTCTTCATTATCCTCAGATTCCTCATTGATAACTCCCTCATCAACAACAAAAAATCAAGTCTTCTTATTATTTTCCTTGAATCTCTTAGGCTTATCCTTCTTATCACCATTAGGACACTTAGCAGTAATGTGTCCAATCTTGTTACATGGGAAACATTGAAAGGTAGCTTACCCTTGTACTTATTGGTTTCCTCTAGTTAGCCTCCTAGAAAACAATGTTTCCAACTCTTCCTCTCTATTTTATTTAGTCAAGATGGAATCATGATCATTAGAATAACCTAACATAGAAGAAGATTCATGACTAACTTCCTTTTCTTTCCTTGTAGGTGTAAGAGAAATAGATGCCTTGAATGAAACTTCAACCCTTGGAATACTATTATCATAATTGGTAAGCTCAAAATAAGTCAACTTTCCAATTAATGCATTAAGAGTGACAGTTGCAGTTCCAAGAGATCTTAACTGCCAAATAGAAAAAAACCCTAATGGCATAAAGAGGTAACAAGATTATCAATACTTTACTTACCACACCATCTTCTTCAATAGTTCCATCAACACTTTTGATAGCAGCAACCACTTCTTTGATTGTTTTACTATATTTCTCAATCTTTTCACCTTGAATCATCCTCATGTCATCAAACTTTCTTTTTAGGCTGTCAACCTTAGCTTTCTGTACATGTTTGTCTCCACCATACACTAGTTTCAATTTCTCCCATACATCATAGGTGGTATCAAGATCTTAGATATCAAAAAACTTTGTATCAGATTGCAATGGCTTCCATAGTTGTAGTATCCTCTTGCTATTCCCTTAGTTGATCTTCATTGAAAGGACCAGTTGGAATAACATAATGGTTAACAACATAATTCCAATATTGGTTACCCATACCTTTTAGATAAAGTTTCATTCCATGACTCTACACCGAGTAGTTCTCCTGTGTGAAGTTAGGACCTTCCTTTGTCATCATTCTTGGATCTTGACCTCAAGATAATAAGCTTCTCCACAAAGAGGACAAAAGCTCTAATACCAATTGTTAGTCATAATTAAGGGTCCAAAATTACTAGGGGGGTGTGAATCAGTAATTAAGATACCTGATACTTTTCAACTTCTTTAACTTCAAAGATAACATTCACAAGTTTATCGATTGATAAGCAAATGAAACTTAAACCAAATAAACATCAACCACCATAAAACATGCAACACATAACACAAAGATTTTTCCCATGGAAACCAAAATGGGTGAAAACCATGTGTGATATGAGACTCATAATTTTTTTACTCTTCTAAAGTATGCCCTGTTAGGATATTAACCATTTTAGGTGTTTTATTAAGACACTATTAGGTGCCACCTAGTTTTGGGATTTTCTAGCCCTGTTAGGAGATTTACCCTATTAGGAATAGATTTTCTAAAGGAATTCAAACACTATCTAAAGTGTCACCATGTTAAAGGATTTACATAAAAGATCTGTTATGATCTATCTAATTAAGGGATTTAGCCTGCTGTAACTATTAGGATACAACAAGAAGATTGATTTGGTAAATAGAAATACCTTTTCTTGATCAGATCCTTTGTAATGCATACATTCTATCCTTAGATAAAAATGGAATAACTTGGATTGATCTCACATCCACAATCACAATCTACACACACAAATCTTTGATTTCATGATATAAATATCACTTCTCAAGCCCTAAAGGTTCCACCGACTTAACACCTCATCCAACACATTAAAATAACTTCTTACAATATTTTCACCTCGAGAGATCATGCCAAAAACATATACCAATGTAAAAACCATCTTTACCTAACATGTTGGCCATAATATAGATCCAAAAAATTAATTTTATCAAGAATAGTCAAACATGTTTTGACCAACTCAATCTTCATCTTGATAAAACAATCTACCTCGATCAGTGTAATGAAAAATCATCACCATAAATGAGATTAGACACATCATCATGACAAATAGAATACAAATCATTCATCACAGCATGATCACCAGTCTCCAATATAAGATCTACCATTGATAACACAAAAACACTATCACGGATCACTAAAACAACTTTTGTATCCTTAAAACATGCTTACCAATCAACCAAATCAGTTGCAATCATAACCATGAACTCAATATAGACATAGAAACATAATTCTATGATCCCACCACCTAACTCACCATAGATTTGATAAACCTATCAAATCACTTATTACTAGTCACAGACTATTCTAGTAGTTGCCATGTCACAGTTCAATCATTCATAACTTACACGAATAATAAATTTAATAGTTGTAGTTATACAATTATCTTCTAGAGACATTCTCAAGTCTCCCTTAATAATTGTAACCACTGGAACCACTTTCAACATACTATTCATTCTTCTCACATAATTGGAAACACACTAAGAACACTACGTCAATACTTGACATCAATGACAACAAAATAACTGATCATCTCAATACCAAATTTGTATAATCACCATTGATACTCCTAAAGAGTTATTTTCTTGTCATTCGTATTGTCAAAGTCATATTGGAGAGTTAAAGTCAGTTGGTGAAAGAAGGAGTCATAGGACTCAGTGGGTAAAGAAAACTGAGAAGTTGGTAAAGGAAAAGACAATTTCAGTAAAGCCAAATGAGAGACAGGCATTGAGCAGAGAAAGACAGGCAATGAGTAGTGCATGGTAGTTACCAAGCCAAGAGAACATGTTACCGAGAAAGAAAAAAATATGTTACCGACTAACACAGGCTGACATAACATATTATGGTAGATACATTGAATCTGGACATCGAGAAAAAATATTTTACTGATTCCAAGAAGAGATCATTTGGTAAAACATTGGGAATGTAAAAATATGATTGTGCATGATTACAAGTTAAGATACACCAATGGAAAATGAAAGGAATATATACATTGGAAATGAAATCAAAGCCACCACCATATAAGAAGAATAATCTAGAACATTTCCACCACTTCTAGATCAAGTATATAAAGGATAGATTATGAAAATCAGAGAATGCGAAGAGAGAGGGAGAATGATGTGAAGGATGAAAAACAAATGTGATGGTGATGAAATGTAGATAATCTACCGAGTATAGAGCAATTAGAGCAGAACTAAGAAGGTAAATCAAATTGAGGTTACTGAGTACTGAAGCTTAATTTTTATTGAATACAAAATGAGGTAAAGATGTTATTGAGCACAGTGAGTCTGAACAACATTTTTTGATGCATTAATAGAGACATATTTAGTATTGATTTGTATTGTATTCAAATTGGTAAAATCCCATTATTGGATAGGCCCTAATAGGTCTTATTTTGAATTTTTTTTCAATAGGACTGTACATCTCTTAGATTAGAGATTGAAAAATCCTATAACAAGGTGGTTCATGTATAAGTCTTTTTTACCCCTAATAGGGTAAGCTATCAAAAGTAGCTAAACATTGTATCTCTAACTCAACAACCTTTTTATTGCAGTAGTGAAGTATTATGGGTGGCATCCCTGCCGTAGTTTTTCCCTCTCACCAAGGGTTTCTGCGTGACCAAAAATTATTATGTTGAGTTATGATTTCATGTTTTAATTTCTATGTTTTATGATGTTACATGCAAAGTTTTCAATTTGGTAAATGATCAAAATATATGACTGTAATACAAATCAAGTTGAGAAAAGGTTGATAAAAGTTTTTAGAGTACCGATTCATCCCTCCCCTCTCAGTACTAAACTTTCCATTATTAATCCAACAATTGGTATCAGAGCTTGAACTCTTAAGATAACAGTTTAACCACCTGAGAGTGAAAAGATCATAGCAATGGAAAGTTAAAAGCAAGCTAAGAAGATTGACAATCTTGAGTTTAAATTGGAAAATGCACATGAGCTGATTGATGATTTGAAAAGGAAATTGGAAAAGTCATTGAGGGTGAGAAAGTATTTATCTGATGAGTTGAAATCTACACAAGAACATGTTGAGATACTTGAGACATCATTTGAAGGGACTTTGAATGATGAATCTGAAACAACCATTGTAGAACTAATGGAAAAGAATAAAGCAGTCACCCAAAAACTGAACCTGATAAAGAAAGATCAAGAGATACAAGGTATTAGAATGGGTGAAATACTTTAATCAAAGAGATTTGTTGAAGATGAAAAAAGAATGGTAGAAGAAGAAAAGAGGAAAGTTGAGGCAAGACTAATTGAAAAGGATGATGAGATCATTAGAATGACACAAACACATTATGCTATGACTAACCAACTACTGAATGCAAATAATGAGATAGCCAGGAAGGAATATGAGACTCAAGCATTAAGGTCTGAGGTTGAAATATTGACAAGAGAATTGAAATTAGAAAAGGTAGAAAATGAAGTATTGAAATAGAATCAGGAAACATTAAGGATGTTGGATGAACAACTTAGAGGTCAGAGACAACTGAGAGATACAACTGGACTTGGGCTCACTAAAAATAGCACTACCAAGAGGGGAGAGTACTCAAACAAAGCTGTCAAATGAGACACTGCTACCCCAATGAAGACAAAAAACCCAATATTGAGAAGGAAGTCTTTAGATGATGGAACATCATTTGGAACAGTCAATGAAACATCATCCTTTGGATCGGGTGCACCTATATTAACCTAATCATTTAAAGGTATGAGTAGGAACTGTGAGTTAAATTTAAATCATAAATTGGTTCCTAATATTTGTGCAAAGATCCATACAAGCATAATTAGACGCATCTGGGTATATATTGTGAAGTTAATATTTCATGTTTAATCGGTGAAATTCAATGGTATTTTTTTAAATCATTTGGTAAAAGAAAGTATAATTTCAAAAGGCAAGTCAGTGACAACATTTATTTCTACTTTACTAGCCGCTGGAAACCCTAATCGAGGAAAAGGTATAAATAGAAACTTTTGTTAGTCATTTTCACCTAACATTTTCAAAGAGAATTTGAGTGCATTGAAGAGTTAAGTCATCTGAGGAGCGTTTGAGTGATTGTTGAGGTAATTCTAAACAGATCTAAGCACTATTAAGCATATTTGAGTGATTTTTGGTGTGTTCCCTAGTTGTGGAAGCGCAACTGAGTTATTTCACATGAAACCCTATTTCAATAAAGTGGTGATGCATCCAAAATATGGCACCTAAGGTACATAATCATGCTATTGTTGAAAAGGTTGATCATGTCAACCCTAAATAAGAGCTTCCTCCCATGAATGCCACCAAACCAGACAAAATGGGAGAACTTTCATCTATTCCACCAAGAGTTATTTTGATCGAAGACATCCATGCTTTTATCCACTGCAAAATTGAGGACATCTGTCAAGAGGACATTAATACATCTTTCTAGAATTTGTGCAAAAATGGGCAATTGAAGGATGAACATATCCACCTAAAGACTAAGGGTTTAATGCATGCCCTGCATATTTTGAGAGTTTTCAAGATAGAGTGGATCAGAATCATGTTAAGCCAACTACACAGTTAGTTTATTTGGCTAGATGAACTAGTAAAAATCATCAAGGATGTTCTACACATTGTGACTGGACACCCAATCAGTGACAAACCAAAGGAAAATAAGTAGATCAAAAAGAACAAGCTATGTGAATAGAAAAATGCCAAATGGGACAAAAGAGGTCTTAAGTTATCTACTGTAGAAGACCCTAAACTCAAATTCGCATGCAATATCATAGCATACCGAATCTTCCAATCTTCCCGAGTGGACAATGTATCATGTGGAGTTGTGGACATGGCATACATAATTGTGAAGAAGGATATGAAGATTGATTTGTGCGAAATCTTGTTGAAGCAATTTGATGATAACATGAACACAATTCGAAAAGCCAAGACCAACACATTGAAGTTCGGTTCTCCGTTGGTATGTATATTCTTCTATTTCCAAAACTTCTTTCCATCTATCGATAATGTGATCTGGAATGTAAAGAAACTAGTTATCTATTAGATTAATGAGTATATCAAAAGTTCAGGAGATAACTTTGATATTGTGATGAATGATTATTTTACCAAATTTCAAGAAAGGATGCATAATAAATTCATAATTCTAGGTTAGCTTGTGGAAGATCACTGAGATACCATATGTTTTGAGGTTGACACTGACACATGTATGGTGAAAGTTGTTGATCCAAGGATGATCTGGCTACAACCAATGAGATATAAGATTGATATTGATACTACATCACAAAAAATTGAAGCTTGTCTAGCTAAACTATGGATGGGAGAGAAAATTGGTATGGAACATATGAGGAAGTCAAGGAGAAGATAAAACTTGGTATCTTGATACCTAAGGCTCAAAGTAAAACAACCATAATGATTAATGATCTATCAAAAAATCTTGGAGTTAGTATTGAAGAAGACGAGGCAGGACCATCTGAAAATAAGGGCAAGAAACCAAAAGTGGAAAAGAAATCATCGAGCCCCAAGGGAAAAAAACCATAGACAAGGTCTACAACTGCACTGAGGAAACCTAAGCTTGAGCAACCAAAACCCAAAACATATGTAAGGGAAAAGAAAACATCTACCAAACCAAGAAGAAAATTGAAATTGCAAGAGGATAGTGAAACCGAGTCTGAAGATTTGAGTAAATTTAAAGTTGTACAGAACCAGCCCTTAAAACTGAAAAGTTTAGATGAATTTCTAGAGAATCTTAAGAATTATGGAGGGTTTGGAGGAATTAAATATGCTAAGTATGATACGAGGAGTGATGAAAACAAGGTAAAGATAGAGGATGCAATTGTTTTCACATTGTACAAATTCAAGACAATACCTATTGAAATTTCCAACCGACTACCTGATGATCTATATAATAAAATTGATGCAAGATGGAAGTATGCATTGATATCTAAGAAATAGATAACAGAAATATCCCTAGCAATAACTCTACCCAATTTATCTCTACCAAAGATCAAGGAAACACTAAAAAAGTACTCTAGTAGATTTCTTTTCAAAGAAAGATCTTTAAGGATCATGGTCGGAGAATTGGAAGAAGTACAAAAAGAAACATTATTAGTTATTGCAACACATGTAATTTTGGGTGAGTGGAGAAAAGACAAAGCTTCCATGGGAGAAGTTGCAATCTACTTTTCACGAGCTTCCGCATCGGCTTGAGTTAGAGAAACCAAATAAAGAAACAAAAAAGATGTAGGGGGATATTGATAAGGTTGTATCTATTTATCCCTACCAACATATGAAGAATAAACAAAAATAAGATGATCCAACCCTCTTATTTGAAGAGCTTCCCTCTTTTATGGACGAAGAAGAGAACAAGGATGTTCATATCCTTGAGGAACAAATACTGGATTTTGAGCCTTTTAAAATATCAGAGGACCTGCTACAAGGACAAAAAGAAGATAAAAGTTAGTTTTTGTAGCTTGGGAAATAACATACTGATATGCATAGGGTTTCTTCTTAGCCCATGCATATTACTGTAGTATAACAAAAAGAGTCTCATGAAGAAGATAAATTTTAGGATGAGATAGAGTTTTTTTTCTCATCTATAAAAATCAAGTCATCTTCTCCTTTGTCAGAGAATCTTGAGTTGCAACAACATGTGCAGATTCACTCCATACCAGTAGCTTTCAAGGAAGTGGTTCATGAACATCATGAAGAGGTGGAGATTATATCTTCATACTAAAAAGAGGAGTCATTTTCAAATCAATTTGATACCATCATTGCAAAGCATCACGAAACGTTCAAAGTTGATCGCTTAGATCCAATGCTATCAAGTGGGTTCCTTATAAGGCATCTATCTCTGCAATAATTTTTTAGGTTGCTCCCACTAATGTTTACTCCAACATATGAGGATGAGTGTCAAGAAGAGGAGAATGTTAGCATTGCTAAAGGTAAGAAAGTATCAATGAATCATAGATTCAATATTATTAACATTGGGATGGTTTTCCAACAAGTTTTCATATGCTTTCCATTTTCACTTCACTGCCTGATTATTCAAATGCATTCAAGGAACAAAAAAATTGTGAGGAAAGGTATGTATTTCAACAAGCTAGTAAATGGAGTTGTTTGATATTTTCATTTTTAGAGTTTTTACATAGTAGAGTAAGAACCTTTTTATCTTTCTAAGAAGTGCATGAGCATAATTATTTCTTAATGAAATGGTAGATTTTGATCAGTTGTAGGAAGGTTCAGATCCTTTTTTTCTCAGATATGACTTTATGCCCAATGGATATTAGGACACTAATCATAGCACATATCAGACAAGTGTTAGAATGATTTTAGAATAACTGAGAATGGGGGTGAATCAGTTATCCTCGGGTCTAGATGTACCAATTTAAATTTCTATCTTTTCAACAAACTCAGATCTAATCAGTTTTCAACTTGGTCTCTATAGTATGTATCAATAACATAAAACTTGCAGTCCACCGTCTAAAAGTAATTAACTTGCAGAATATAAAACTTTCAACAACATTCACCTCAAATAACATTCACACAAGTATAACACCAGTTTGATCAGGCATGCATGAGTAGTCTTCACATGAATTCTTTGCAGTCTTCTTCTTCTAGTATGTTTCAATAATGAAACTCATATATCTTATATAGACAAGTAAATCATTTTCTTACAACCCATTAGATTTTTCTGCTTAATCTACTACGTCCATTTTGCCTCTTAAACCTTCCTCGACAAATGTGTCATTAATACGTTTCAATCTCATTCTTTAGATCTTTTCCAAATTTTGTCAGTCGTGGATCTCATAACAAACTTCATCCTTAATCTCGAAATCATAACAATTTGCATCAAATCCAGTCAGCTCTTCTTTGCATTTAATATTTTCGTCCATACTCGGTTGATATAGTAATGCGTTGGTGATCACTAGCAGAACTAGCTCGGTTAATACTGTCACTTGGTATACACTACACTGGCTCGATGCATACAAAAACCTTTAATTGCCGACCATATTGACATGTTCAATTTTAGTTCTCTTCTTCATAATAGATTAATGTAACATGTTCAAGTCAACAATATAAAACCATAGACTCATCAATAAGTTACCCAATGTTTTCCTTGTCCTTATTTGTCATATCCATCTTTTTCTTCATGTAGATATCTCAGTTCATCATCTTTTCTTCTTTCAACAGATGTTCAAATGTTTTTAACTAACATGATAAGTACTTTCAAGACTAGTTGACATCAATGACAATATATTGACTGATTTAATCATCTTACATATCATTTCAGTACTTGGTGATCTCTAATCATTGTTTCTTTAGTTCATTTAGCTATTCAATCATTTGTAGTTCATCAATCTCTCCCTTTGGCATTGATGACAACACAAGCAATATGAAAAATATGCCATGCACATACCAAATATGTATTCTACAACTATGTAAGAAAAATGATGTAGCTCGATAAGCTCAAGTTTGATATGTTTAATCACTATAAAACATAACAGCATTACAGGTGCAGACTCTCTCTACGGATTTGATTTTTTTCAGTTCTCAGCAACAAAAATGTCTCTCCCTTTCTCTGTGTTCTCACTAACTAATTTTCCATATTCACTCTCTCTCCGTTTGACAACAATGCCAAAGAAAACATATAGACAGCTCTGTAGTAGCCAAGTAATTCCTCTTGTGTTCGGTTCATATCATGTACCATCAGTGTACAGATAAAAAAATTTATATTCCAGCTTCTACAATCTTCCACAACCTTAGAGAAAATCCAAAGTGTGAGCTATGTGCATCAACATGAATGATCTTCTGATAAGTGTAGGTCGATGCAACCTCTAGATCACCTTAGTGACCGGTAGACAGGGGACGAACCCCAAGTCTAGTTCTCAAATATTCAAATGTTTCCTTCGGTAATGGTTTAGTAAAAATGTCAGCAAGTTGTTCTTTAGATGTTACAAATTCCAGTTGTACTTTCTTCTATTGAACTTGTTCTCTCAAGTAGTGATACTTAATAGATATATGCTTTGTCTTCGAATGCACCACATGATTCTTAGAAATATTTATAGCACTGGTGTTGTCATAATATATAATCACCGGGTCAGTGATTACCTCATTCATTCCTTCCAACACTTGTTTGATCCAAGCTATATTTGAACAATTTGTAGCAATAGCAACATACTCTGCTTCAACAGTAGACTGAGAAATGCATGCTTGTTTCTTGTTAATCCAAGTCACAAGCCTTTCTCCTAAAAAGAATGCTCCACCGGTTGTACTCTTTCGGTCATCTATGTTTCTAGCCCAGTCTGCATCGGTGTAAACTTTAAGTTCGTATTTACCTTCCAATGTGTACCATAATCCATAATCCTCTATTTTCTTCAAGTATGTCAAGATTCTCTTTCCAACAACCATTTGTGAATCTTTAGGATTGGCAGAAAATCTGGCCATAATCCCCATTGCATGTGCAATATCAGGCCTACTGTGTATAACATACATTAGTTTACCAATCATAGAGCAGTATAGAGTCTGATTTACCTCGGTAGATTCATCATCCTTTGTTAATTTACAGCCAGTTACCATCAGTGTTCCCATAGGTTTAGCATCTTCCATTCCAGAAATTTTCAATACTTCTTTAATGTATTTTAATTGAGTGATGAAAATCTCATCTTTCTATTGTACTATAATCTACAAATCTAAAAATAATTTAATCTCTCCAAACATAGACATCTCAAATTCCTTTCTCATTTCATCAACAAAAGATTTGCAAATATGATCTTGTCCACCAAAGATTATATCATCAACAAATATTGCAGTAATCAAAATGTTATCATCAAATTGTCCTTTCATGTACATATTACTATTTTCACTAGTTCTTACAAAACCAATACTTATAAGCTAAGCATGTAATCTTTCATACCATACCCTCGGTGCTTTAGTCCATATAGAGCTTTGTGTAGTCTACATACTATGTCTTTCTGATTTGGATCAACAAACCCTTTAGGTTGTTCTATGTAGACCTCCTCCTCAAGTATTCCATTCATAAATGTTGATTTCACATCTATTTGATATACCTTAAATCCCTTATGTCTAGCATAGGCAAGCAATATTCGCACTCCTTCTAGTCTAGCAACAAGTGCAAAGGTTTCACCATAATCAATACCTTATTCTTGTGCATATCCTTTGCAAACAAGTCTTTCCTTATTCCTTGTAACTTCTCCATTCTCATTCAACTTATTCCTAAAAATCCACTTAGTACCAATAACATTTTTATCTTTTGATCTAGGCATTAAAGTCCATGTCTTCTTCTTTTCAATTTGTTCAATCTCCTCATTCATAGCATTTATCCATTCCTCATTTTCAAGTGCATCCCTAACATTCTTTGGTTCAAACTCACAAACTAAGCATGTGTTATGTCTTAACGTACTTTGAGTCAGAATGTCATCTTGCTTATCTCCAATGATTTCATTCTCAGGATGGTGTCTTCTAACAAATCTTGCTAGCACTTGATCTCTCCTCTGCTGATCATTCTGTTCAGGTACAGTTTCCTGCTTGGTAGCTTCTTCCTAATTCTCAGTTTCCATTTGCTGATTCTCGATAGCATTTTCCTGATGCTCGGTAGACTCAACCTATGACTTCGGTAGATACTCTGGATCTTCAACATAAGTGAGCCTACCATAGTCTTCTGGTTCCTTCATGCTTTCTTCTTCATTCTTTTCAGCAAACTCTTCAACTTTAACATTAGTACTCTCTATCATCTTATTAGTAACCTTATTCAGACATTTGTAAGCTTACTCTTGGTAGAATAACCTAAGAATAAACATTCATCACCTTTAGACTCAAAATTTCCATTCCTATCATCTTTCAGAATATAACACTTGCTACCAAAGATTCTTAAATAACTTATAATCGGTGTGTATACTGCAATGATCAATGCCTCTCTTCAGTGCATCTATGCAACATTCTTTTCAATCATCAATGTTCTAGCACAATCAACAATGGATCTGTTTCTGCTTTCAACAATTCCATTCTACTGTGGTGTTCTAGGTGCAGAAACCTGCCTTTTTATACCATGCTCATTACAGAAGTTAGTGAATTCATCAGAAACAAACTCACCTCCTCTATCAAACCTTAAGCATTTCAATTCCTTTCTAGTTTCTTTATGTACTTTAGCCTTATACCATTTAAACAGTTTGAATGCCTCGTATTTCTCTTTCAAGAACATAATTGTCATCAATATTCTAGTATAGTCATCAACAAACAAAATAAAGTATTTATCTCCATAGTAGCTCAGAATTCTAATGGGACCACATAAGTCAGTGTGAACCAACTCCAAAATTCCTTTAGATGAGTAGTCCTTACTTTTAAAACTAGATTTTGTCATCTTTCCTTTCCGACATTGATGGCACATAACACGATCAGGTTTGGTTAGACTAGGCATTCCTCTAACTTTTCTCTTTTTACTGATTTTAATCATGTTATCAAAATTTACATGACATAACCTCTTATGCCATAACCATGCATCTTCATTTATCACTAGTAAACTAGAAGTCTCAGCATTGTCAAGATAAAATAAGTTACCTTTTGATTGTCCACCTGTTCTAACAAGCTTTCCATTTTCATCATAGGTCTTTACCTTCTTGCTTTCAAATGCCACTAGGTGACCCGCGTATTAAACTATGCCACACTCAACAAATTGTAATTTAGTCCTTTTACCCAGTATGCATTATCACATCTAATTCTATCATTCAATAGAATAGATCTATTTCCTTTAACCATGCAAGGTGTGTCATTTCCCATTTTCACCGAACCTCCATTATAATGCACAAGATGATCAAAATTATCTTCATCACTAGTCATGTGATGTGTACAGCAACAATCAATGATCCAAGTATCATTCTTACTAACTTTAGAAATAAGTGTTGTTTCTACATACCTTTCATCCTCTTCTGAATCATCTTTCATTACAACAAATACCACCTCAATATTATCATCAATGTTGGTGTCGTAGTCATCTTCTACAAGGTAACATGCCTTTTTGCCCTTATCTTTGTAATCTCAGTTGTCTTTGTTCTCAGTATTTTTCTTAGCACTGTGTCCTCAGAAATGATACCACCAGCTCCTCGGATAACATTAACCACTTCTTTGATTCGGTTTGTATACTGTGTAATATTCTCTCCTTCCTTCATCTTCATGTAATCAAATCTGCCTCTCAGGCTTTTGGCTCTGGCTCTCATCACATTTACATCAACACCATAAATTAGAGTAAGTTTATCCCAAATTTCCTTCGCAATAGTGCAATCCTTGACATCCTCAAATTCAGCATCAGATAGAGCAACAACAATATCTATCATAGTAATATTGTGTTCATGTCGGTCTCTCAACTGATCAAGAGTCAAAGGTGCAACCGTTGGTTGAATGTAGCCATTGTCCAGTAAGTGTATAGAAGATTCTCCAATTCTAGATATGTGAAGTCTCATCTGGCTTTGCCATGTAGTAAAGTTGTCCTTGTTCAGCTTTAGCACTTCCCTCTTATACATCTTGTAATATTTCTACTCAAGTCCTTAAAACTTTGTCCCAAGCAACCAATAAGCTCTGATACCAATTGTTAGAATAAGTGAAAGTGGGGGTGAATCAGTTAGATCAGTTATCCTACAGTCCCAAATACAAAGATGTACCTTATCAAATAATTCCAACAAATTATGCAACTCGGTAACATAAAATATCAATTTGTTTGTTCACTTTACCGATTATTTGTAAAACAATGTTGCAATCAATCCAGATCAGCCAAACACCCACTTATCATCTCAATCATTCAATTCAATCAACAAGTAACATTGGAAAGATATGGAAACACATGGAACACAATGGAACATCGTAAGACATTCAACAATATTTTTGCGCATTCCATTTACACTATCGTATCCAATTAGGTTTGCACAAACTTACTTTAACTAAAAATTCTACTATTGTATGTAACCAGTCAACCAATGTTTAACTATAGCAATTAGAATCATACATTTTCTATAGGAGGGGCATCTAAAACTTGAAGCGAAAAAAGATACAAATAATATTAACAAATCCACTAAACTGTAAGAGTTGATAGTAAATTATGGAGAAATGTGAAACATTCTATCTTCTCTTATCAAAATCTCACATTGACTAGAAATAGTCTAACACGCAATTATCTCTATCTTTCTTTATAGAATGAAATGTGACATGAAACTTTTGATATGTCATATTTTAATCTCTGTGAACTTAAATTCCAAACAACATAAACACATATTCCAAAATGGAGAAATGCATTACAAATCCTAGAGACAAAAACATCAACACTTGCACAACATACTTGAGTTGTTCCATTACAACAATCTTTTAATTAGGACAATTTGACAAAACATCGCATATTTAAATCAATAAAAAATTAACATCCAACCATGAACTTAGATCAAAAACCATTTTGACATCCAACCATGAACATTGGACCAACAAATATTTGATATGAACATTCGATCAACAATATTTTTAACATCCAACCATTAACTTAGACATCAATCATTTTGACATCCAACCATGAATGTCCAACCAATATGGAATGTCGAAACATCTAGACATAGGTTCATATCATCTACAACAATCCTCCCTTTAACAAGATCATTAGAGGTTGTCATTAATGATAACACATGTTGCTCCTTAATGGTCATTATCTTGCATATCATGAGTTGACACCAATATCACTACACAAACTAGTGCCCAAAAAAGAGCCAAGAAAAATCCATGTCAAAGCAAACCCCTACCTTCCTAGCAATCAAATTTCTAACAATGAATTCAAGTAGCCATAGATAATCATCCGGTAGAGTATTAGGTCGCTCATATTGAAGTTGCAAATACACTATTTAGTAATACTCATTATAGTTTTGATAGATATAGGTGCAAGAAATTATTGTATCACACATTCCCATAAGTTGGTTGTATGGCTATGTCTTGGACTGTAGATCAGTATCCAAACTAGATGAGCTCAAGTAGAGGAATTCCTCTTTGAAAACAAATTAAACTTGCCCACTTTTGCAACATAGATCAATTTTTTTGTGGCTGCTTTAGGATCGTATTATTGGAATGAAATGGCTATGGAAGCATAGGACCAAAGTAGAACTTTATGACAAAATAGTTGAATGTTTAGACAAATTTAAAAATCCAACATTGTATTAAGAGTTCTAGCATGGGTCAAGACTACAAAAATCTCTACTGCGCAATTAAAATAGAATAGTTGCTCGAAAAAGCACCAAAGCACTTTCTATCCAAAAGTATGCCTATTGTTTGTTACTTAGGAAATGCCAAGAGAGCTTTTGATTTTTTAATCAGCATAATACCTAGCTTGAAACTAATGTCCAAGGCACTTCGTTGGATGACAAAACAAACTTGATGGGACTGAAAGCTAGGTTGCAAGAATCATTAGCTAAGGGCTTTCATTAGACCTGATGTATCACCTTGGGGCACACCAAAAATCTTTTCAAAGAAGAAATATGTCACATTACATCTACACGGATCATTATATGCTCAATAAAGCAATGGTGAAGAAATATCTTATACTAAAGAAATTTTCAATCAAATTTATGGCATCATACTATTTTCAAAGATCAATCCTAGATCAAGAAAACATTAGTTAACGTACAAAGGAAAAAGATTTCTATAAAATTGCTTGCAAGACAAACTAAAGAGACTATGAATATATAGTTCTACCTTTTGGACTATTAATTCCCACCAAAAAATTCTAAATTTAATGAACTATTTTTAGAGACTATCTCAACACATCTATTTTAGTATTATTAGATGACACTTCAAGAACTAAGAATGTATGTATCCTGCAACATTTAAGAGAACATAAATTGTATGCCAAGATGATAAAATGTACCTTCTCCAAAAAGAGGTACATAATTTGGGACAGCTAATCTTAGTAGAAGGAATCACTATTGATTCTTTAAATATTAAGGCTATCTTGGAAAGGATAGCACCTAATAATGTGCATGAAGTGCATAGCTTTATGGAATTGATTGGTTATTATGGACAAATTTGTAGCAATCTTCTCAAGAATTACCAAAACCATTATTTCTCTAGTGAAAAGGGAAGTAATTTGAAAGGTTTTGAGGAAAGTGAAGATGCCTTTAAAATCTTTGAAGACAAGTTAACTATTGTACCTATTTTTAGAGTGTCAAGACCCAAAAGGCCATTTTCTACTCATCACAAATACATCAAATGAAGTTTTGGATATGAACGTCAAGTAGCAACCTATAAGTCTAGGAAGTTGTGACCTTATGAGTAGAACTATGTCTCGCATGATCTAAAGTTAGCAATGATCATGCATTCCTTCCACAATTAGAGGCAATAATTGTTATAAAATCAATTTGAACTTGGATCAAACAACCAATTACTTACATTTTCACTCAGCCAAATCTTAATGCTTGCAAGGTGATAGTTGATTATGTTTTTGAGATGATTATATAAAAAAGAACGAAAATCAGGTTGTCGATTTACTATCTCACATGAGACACATTATGGAAATGGTTTCAATTCATTCCAAACTTTGAGACATATACATACCATTCCTACCATTCTTAATTCCTACAGACATATACACACCATATTTAAAGAAATTAAAATAAAGAATTAAAATTCCTTATGCATCTTTTTAGTCATCTTCCGATTGAACAAACCGGGTAAGCCCATATTCCGGAAATCATTTTCAGGATTTGTATCTTCCAGAATTGCAGCATCTTCCAGAATTGACTGGAATTGGCATTTGGTATTCCAGCACCCAAACGGGCCCTAAAAGCGTTATATAGCAACATCTAGAGAAAACAATAAAAATATTTTAAAGGTTTTTCATCCTCACAAATATCAGATATTCGGACAGAACAATATAGATACATACTTAACAATACAAGATATAATCGCTTGGATTTTCAGGAGCCATAACCTTCGCACGGTATAGAGACTGTTAGTGCGTCCTGCAATCGTATTTAAATAATCTCGATGTACTGTGTATCGAATGCTTTACACAATTTTTTATCATTTCATACACACTTTTAATCAATGGGACAGTTACTGTTAGGACTGTAGTTGAGGTAACATATGCACTGCGGAGTCTTGAATATATAAACTTTTGTTTATAAAGCATAAGTAATAGTAAAAATTTGAAATGTTCTTTCAATAATAATACAATGTTAGAACAATCGTTCTAATCCCTGCATTCTAGGTAGGTTTTTTCCATTAGCATACCCGCCTCTTGGATATCATGTACAATAGGAGAAATTTCTCCATGAGTGAAACTTAAATCTAAGCTTAAATATGCAAAATTAGAATCAAATCACTATCTTTCCAATTCTGACTTTTTTTCATTTACTCGACAAGAAATTGAATAATCATGTCCTGAATTTGAATTGAGGTAATTTTACCATGCCCATAATAAATCATTGATTTCTAAACTAGTGGATGTTACACTTGGATTCGATGTCCATGACTCCATGGCTTGAGCAAAATCAGTCTTTAGGAGGCTGAAGTCCATCCAATTAGCTTGCATAACTAGACTCCAATTAATGTCCCCAGCCTTTCGGAGTATCTGCATTAGAATAACTGCTCAAGATTCCTTCAAGCAAGTAAAGGTTCATGTAAAGAGGAGGGCATGTTCACTGTATCTATCATGCCTAAGAGAGCACATCCTCCAGGGACAACAGCTAGGGAGATTCTTGTCAATGAAAGGCATGCTCACTGTATCTAAATCCATGGTGAGAGTCACTATCATGCCTAAGAGAGCACATCCTCCAGGGACAACAGCTAGAGAGATTCTTGTCAATTAAAAGCATGCTCCCAAACCTGACGATATCAAACAACTAGTTGCAGAGCCTGCGCAAACAAATCAATGCATCAGTTTTAATCGTAAAATTATGTTTCTTAGTGCAAATGCTAACCCATACTCATTCGAATAATCAGTTTTAATGTTGGGTGCAGAGAAGTTCCCCAATGGAGGATGCTATAATGCCAGGTGCAGACCCACCCCAATGAGCCATGGATTAGTCACACCAACCCGCCTAATGATAAATTCCCAATAATCTCCCATCTGAGTGCCCAGAAAATGGGCTTTCCCTACTCAATTTGACGTAAGGTCCAAGGATCCAGCTTAACGATGATTACTATATTTGAGCTAAATTAATGGGTTTAGTTAGCCTATACCGCAAAAAACATCTTTCTGAAGCTTAATGAAAAAGCCAAAGAATTTAAAGATATATATTTATTGGTTGGAAATCTCAATCCAGTTGTCATATAAAACCTATAACAAATGATCAATTCAGCATACGTGGCATCAGCAAATACTTACTATGAAAATCTTCAATGACGTAAAGAACAATACCACATGAAAGTTTCTCTAGGAAACTCAGTGAACCATAGACAAACGCACATCTACTGAGATCTTCGCCAACTAAAATGCTTTCCATGCTGATTGCAGTCACCTGCCAAGATTTTGAGAGAAGGAACTTTTAAATGTCTCGAGTTTAATGTATAAAACATGGCCGGAACAGAGATTGCTACAAATAACAATAACATTTAAAATTTTCACTTGCAATGCATACACGATCTAATATCTCTGACGAATATGATAAAGGAGGACATTGTTTCAGACTTCATCTACGTAGTGATGCTTAGCATATCTTAGTATCTCCACTTAAGCATTAAGATAATCTGATAAGCTTATATAGTGAAATTTATTACTAATGCCTTCAAATTCGAAATAGCAAATCTTGTGCATATGTCCTCTGCAAAATAAGGAGTAAGCAAGTTGCAAGGAGAAAAATTCCATTTTACAATATCCCCATCACATAACAAAAAGATGAATTCCACAGCGCATCCTTTTCATTTGTATCCTAGGGCAATGCTTCAAAGTTGGAAGAATGAACGATGATGAATCACCAATTTAGGTCAGAGGGACTCAAAAGTATATCTAGTTAAAATAGCTAATCAAATGTGCTAAAAAGATTCCAGCAGTCGATCCTTAAAAACTATCTAGGTCTCAATCTAGATCTACTTCTAGAAATAACAAAATAAGAGGGGATTAAACTCAAACAAGCAAGCACTAACAAAGTAATGAAACATAATCAACTCTATAGAGATTATATTAAACGGGTGTAAAAATCTGGTGTGCTGGTCCCATAAAGTTTCCTACGAGTCATAATACATTTGGATATATGTCTCAATGGTAGACTCTTGAGCATATTAGTCCCACACATTAATACGATCAGGTGCATAAATAGAGGGCTTCACCTACATCTAGCCATTTTATCATAT
Organism: Chamaecyparis obtusa; assembly: GCA_027943335.1. NCBI lineage: Eukaryota > Viridiplantae > Streptophyta > Pinopsida > Cupressales > Cupressaceae > Chamaecyparis > Chamaecyparis obtusa. The sequence goes on along the minus strand of BSBK01002799.1, from coordinate 218,763 downwards.
GCACTCTTCAAATTTATTAACTTGTCTTCCTGGATACTTTGGGAAACTTTACTAATATCCTTCTGATATATTTAAGTACAAGAGTTTCTCTTTTTTGTTGATCATAATTTAAGTTCCTTTACAACCACATGATCCACTAGGGCATTGGTGGAAATATAAGAGGTGCTGTAATCATTTTGCCATTTCATTTGAGTTGATTTCCTAAAGAGAAGGATTTCCTTTTAAGCTAGAAAAGGCAAATCTTGTAAAGATTTGGAGGTGGGAAGAGCTCGCTTGAAAAGAAATGGTTTCATTTTGTCCTCTTAATGAAAAAAATTGTCCATATAAGAACAAAAGAGTTTTAACTAGAAATTTTAGCCAAGGTAAGTTTTTCTGAATTGGAACATTTTTAAGGGTACTGGTGAATTCTCACTGGGGTTCATTTTGGCTTTGAACTGCAAACCTGAGTTATGTTGGAAATTCACAAATCTGATCACATTTTAAGATTCCTTGTGAAATCTTGTAGGGTATCTATTTTTTTTGTTAATCCAACAATATACCCTTATTAAGCTTCTAAATTCCCTTTTAAGCCTTTCAATTTATGTGTGACTGGCTAGCAGGTCACACCTAGTCTTCTATTAAGTGCCAATGGAAGATGAACAAATCCCCCAATAAACATTAGGAGGTGCAAGTACAGGTGTGGAGGAAATCAGATGACATTGGCTGACGCATTGCCTGATCAAAGAACAATTGAAGTAGGGGCGACTGGAATCCATGCCACCTACCCCCTACATGGATATTGACTCTTCCATAAGAATAGTTAATGACACATATAGGGATATAGGGTGCATCCTAGCCGCAATGGTTAGACCATTTAGCCCCAACCACAAAGGTCTTAAGTTTGAAGCCAAGCTTAATTCTTGTTTTTTGTGCTATTGGTAATTTAATCTTAGGTTTGAAGCCAAAGCTTAATTCTTGTTTTGACTCTTGCAGCCTCAGACTTCTCCTTCAATAGAGTCCACCAAACTAAGAAAACCCCCACTAAAGAATGTAATAAATAAATACAACACTTTTCTGGCAGACAATGTCATCATTCCGCAAACCATTTTTTCTTTGGGAAATCCTATTATAATGTTTGGGGTGAAGCATTTACCCAACACCTAAAATACATTGTTTGCGTTGCTAATATCTCAGTACCACACAAGTCTTACAACATACTATACCAGAATGCCACAGTTGCTTAGAAATTCAGAAAGGAAAATCATTAAAGTTTCCAAACAAATATTCTTAAGCTTTTTAAATAAGATACCATGAAAAATAAAAAATAAACAAAGTCAAAAACAAAAAAAAGCACCTTTACAAAAATAGATAGAATCTTTATTCTTCAAAGCCAAGTTACTCGATTTGAAAAATAAAACTGAACGCATCAAATAGCTCCATTATCTACACCTCTTAAGTATTTTGATTTCAGTCAAATACGTAAAGATCTCGAATCACCGTCTATTTATGGAAAAAGAAAAGTCACCAAGGATTAGACAATTAACTGGTTTGCCGTTGCAGTTGACTCCCCTGCAATACATTATTTTTCAAAATTTTGTTGCAAAACTCGCGCGAACTGAAACAAACCAGATTTATTCAATATAAAATAAATCGTTATATGATGAGGAATGAAGTGAACCTTTTAATTGCAGGAACAAGTCTTGGAGATGCACACGCACATGGAAACAACTCTTGAATTTCAAACTTTTGCAAACCGTAAATTACGAAGAAGATGGTTCCAAACAAACAACCAAAAGGTTTGTTGCAAGCTGGCGTGTAATCTACGTTAACAGGCGTCCTCAGTCATGGACCTTGCTTTTTTAACCCAGCTAAAAACAAATTGTTGCCCAAACTGCAGGACTTTCTCAAGGACGCCATAAAACGAGATTCTAAATTTCTGGCATACAGTGTCTTTCTTAACATATTTTTACGCTCCATATCAAATCAGATATCAAATAAACTTTTATAGATTTAGAATACATAGATGGTGTATTTTTTGTTTTCTTCTGTAACTCAATACGCAAAGCAATTTTTAATAGCTGCCCGAGATTTTTTATTAAAAAAAGTCAATTTGGCATTGAGCTGAGCAAAGGCATCATAGTCAAGGTTGCTTATGCTTTGTATTCTACCATTGGATGGCTTTTACGCAGAGGGTATGTGTATACCAGGTTAAGTGGCAAGTGTCAACCATGCAGCTCTCCTTTTTCTTCGGATAAGATAAGTTCCAAAATTTACCAGTAACTATACAAGTAGGTATGGTGTTGAATATAACAACCAACAAATTGCACTACCTAGTTCTAAAATGGTGAGAAGGGGCTATAATGGAGATTTTTTAGAAAAAAGTGAAAAGATTAAATTGCCGTTGTGAACTGAAAAAAAAGACTAAATAGTAAGTACATAACAGCTGATACTAGCAGTTGCAAGCTTATTTAGCTGCAACATTGAGCCGATAGGTAGCAGATATGGTTTGAATAGATGCAGAAAGACATTAAATTACTTCATATATTTTGACATATTAGTCAAAAAGTGTTTCTCCTCATGTAAAATGCCTTCTATAAATATATACATTTTCCCATGTGATGCTGTCTGGGAACAAGGAGGTGTAAAATGAGAAATAAAAGCCATCTTCATGGCCATTCTTTTCATTGTGACTATCAGAGACCACCTTGCCAAAACTCCCTTCTTCGCAGTACAAAATAATTCTGCATGGGACTGTCTAGTGTTGTAAAACTGATCGCCCCAAACCAGCAACCTGCAAAGCAGCAACAAACAATTCAGTTCATAACCAGAAATCACACATTTTCATAACTCTCAAATTAAAAAAATTCGAAACAGTTGAAATTCTGTAAAGCAACAAACCCCCTCTGATGAGGAACATGCCATGGCTCTACTTTTATTGATTGCCCCATATTCAGCATCAGTCAACACATTCTCATCTAGGCCGGTTTTATTAATTGTCCCATCTTCAGCATCAGTCACAACATTCTCATCTAGGCCGGTTTTATTAATTGCCCCATCTTCAGCATCAGTCATAACATTCTCATCTAGGCCAGTTTTATTAATTGCCCCATCTTCAACATCAGTTGTAACTCTATGCCCACTCATTGAATTATTATTTCCATTTATAACTGTTGCCTTCGGTCTAGAAGTTCTGCTCTTCTTGCAAATCCACTTAACAGGAACTGGACTAAGTAGAGAATTAATACAACTATGATTTGCTGGTTCAACCTGTCTCTTAAGATCTTGATGCATACTAATTCCTAGTGAGATGGCATTATCAAGAACAACTGATCCATTTGGTGGACCTCGCAAAAGGCTAAGCAAAGCCTGATGATATGTCTGCAGTGCCATTGATGGTCTAGCCATCTGACGATCACGACAAAGCATAACAGTCTTAATAACATGTTTACAAAGCTTGCCTGACATAGACCAAGCACACTCACAAAGACTAAATTCTGAACCAGGATTCCACACAATGTATGTCCTTGTTCGATCACTTTGGCTAAGAACCTTTGCAGTGTGATCTTTCTCATTAAAAATAACATCACTATCCGCAATTAAGAATGCCTTGCGCCATGATGTGGAAGCATAATTTTCATCTCTGATATATCCACATATATCATTTTCTACTGAAAATTGATCAACCCAAAAGTAAGCATGCACCTCATTAGTCAGTTTGTGTACCAACCAATCAGCTCGTTGATATGTGCTCACGTCTGGCGAAATTAGCATCCTAGATTTTAGTAGAGAATGATATGCTTCAATAGCTGCACAAGTCTCCTGACTTGCAACAGGTAGAATCCTCATTGCAGTCACCCACATCTCTACAAACAAAGAAAACAATATTAGCATAATTTGTGTGTGGAGATTGTACATACATTAAAAAACCACATTAGCATCGTTTAGGAGTTAAGAATATATTGACATACATCAAAAATAAAAATAAATTGATGACACACCTATTCTTTGCATCCACCTTGCTATGAAGTACTCCACGAAGGCACTATGGTCTACAAAATCTTCAATAAAATCTTCCATAGCATTGATGACATTTGACCCACTCCATGTATTATACATGATGTGCCCAAGGCGCTTCAATATCTCTCGCTGCATCTCAGGATTGGCACACTTCTTTATAATATTTATATGCCATGCATGACGTACACGCCAAAGGCACAAGAGAATTGTGCACTGAAACACATCCCTGGACAAAGACATCATATGAGGTTAAACATTCTCACCATAGGCTACCAGAAATGACAGTTTACAAGTCACAAACCTGATTATAGAAATTTCTGTTGATGCATCATCAATAATGAAGCCATTCAATCTCCACGTAGAATCCTTTGCACGAACTCTATCGCGAAGTGTCCCCATCCATTTGTAAACATCATGACTTTGTAAACTTCCAGCAATGATCCATGCTATGGGAATTGTGATTTGGTTTGAATCAAACGCAAGAAGTGTGTAAATTGGATACTGCATGTAGAATAAATGGTCATACTTTTTATGTGCCTTTCAGAACACTTTATTGAAAAAAAATTGGAAATACCAGAATAGGCAAACCTTAAATTTCTTAGTTCCACAACTGGAATCCACAGCCATAAGACTGTTTTTTCCAAAACGTAGCATTTGCTGCAATTGCCATTCTGTTTGAATTCCCAGGACGAAAGCATCAGTATGAGAGGATTCCTGGTAGTAAAAAACCTGATTTTGATGACTTCCAACCCACAATTTAATGCTCAGTGCATCATCTGAGTCCAATTCATGTGTAGATCGTCTAATGTTCCTCTCTACTGTGCGTACAAAACGGCGAGAGAGGAAAGCATCACGATTGCAGGGGCCACCTTGTCTCTCCACAATTTTTTTGTGATTTTGTATTATACTCTCCACAGAAATTCCAGCATATAGCATTGATGTTATCTGTTGCCGAAGTTCTTCTGAGATGTAAGGAGCATATAGTGCCAGTGTTCCAATGGCCTTAGTATCAAGTGGCCCATGGCAAGGAGAACCAGACTTATCAACATGCTTCCGTTGGTTGTATATAATAAGAGCAACAGATGGTTGAGCATACAAACGTTTCACAATGAAATGACACATGCAACCTCTCTTTGTATGTGGTCGCCCAGCACTACTTTTCTTCTTTGATGGTTTAATACACTTTCTACTGGGCCTTGATGTTCCTCCTTTCCTGTGATCATCAGGGCCATAGCAACACCAATATCTAAACAAGATTCAAAGAAAAATTAGCAAAACTCAATAAGTAAATTGAAACACAAATTAGCAAAACTCTAAGTAAAATGAAACACCTATCTTTAACAACTTGTAAAAGATCTTGATAATAATGTGGTAATATAATATTGCATTCTCTATCCACTTACAGAATATATTCCAGATAACCATCTACCCTTGGCTTATATGAACTAGATTCTGTTTTCTTCCTCCTTGCCTCAACACGAAACTTTGTGGGATATTCAACACTCGAGGATTCTCCCTTCACAAAGTCATCAACTCTAGAGAAAGGAATGCGGGCAACATTATCAACATTCTGACCCCAACCCTCCACCTTGGACCAGATAAGGTCAGCCGAGGAAAACACAATGGTGGGTGGCTCTTGCACCGGAAGCATCAAAATATCATCCCATCTTGCCATCTGCAAAGAAAAGCAATATACAAAGTCTAAACATTTGAGATGGAACTTAGCTTTGTAACAGATTTTACTGATACCATTAATGCCCTTATTTCCATGACAAAACCTGGCATTACTGTCTCACCAGGGTTAATGGTCGGTCCAAATCAAAGTTGTCTAGCCGAACTGATTCATGGAAATTACAGTCATCTAACACTACTATTCCTGCCCCAGCTGAGCTGCTGTAATCTGATATGCATCTTTATGTCAGTAAACTAATTACTCTTAAACAAGAATAAACAATACCTACAACAACATACAGCTGCAACTAGAACTTTAGCACACTTAAACAGTGAAGTGTAAACTAATTGCTTCTAAATATTAGCAGGTAAGCATGTCTGCAGCGAGTTAAAATGAGATTTAAACTAAAATATTATTGGACTTGAATATCAATCTTTTAAGAAGCCATGATAAATTTAACCATTAAACCCAAAATCCAAAATGTTAAAAAGAGAAAGAAACGCTTTTAACCTAAGTTGCTGGTTTGGGTACGGGCACGAGTACAACTACGAGAACCGGATACATGGGTACGGGTAAATTTCTTTTGCTTGTGCATACATGTGTTTGGGGGTGTATGTGTGTGTGTGAGCGTTATTTGACAAAATATACAGAATTGTAAAACTAAATACATTTAATAGTAGCATACTTCAACATTGATCAATGTCAAATGCCAAATCATGATAAAGATAAATTATTAAATGTCAATTGATAGTTAAATATTTATTATTTATCTTTATAAATTGGCATTTAATAGTGATAATTTTGGTTTCATATCAGTTAATCATTAAGGATTATGGCTCCAACACAATAATATGTTATTAAATTCATCAACATCATCTGCAGTAAAAGTTAAGGCACAGAAAAACACTCAATATGCATGCATTTCAAAGTCATTTGATTTTTCAACTAATCTGTAATAATCAATTATATGCAACATTTATGCACAACTTCATGCTTTTCAGGAGATTTTGTGGAAGTACTTACACTAGAGCTAAAAGTTACGCTTATTTTTTAAATGATGTCAACAAAAACTTCCTGTCGGTTTTTGCCTCCAGGCTCATTGGCCACAACTAATTTTGCAACAGCTGTTCCTGGCATTCGCTTTGATCCTTGCTATATAATCTCAAAGCTCAGTGGTGAAAGCTACATTCATTTAGCTTCTTTGGAATAAATGAGACTGGAATTTCAAACCTACAACTACAAAGCGTGACAACTAACCCCAAACTACTCTTGGGATCAGTTTATAACTAACTGTCCCTCTAAATTTGCAATTTAAAATGCAAGAAATGTTGTCAAGTTGTCAACTTTGACATCTAAACACCTAAAGACCCATTTATAATTATGGATGACCTTATAAACATTTAAAACAATTAAAACTCCTAATCTACCCATCAATCCCACAATTAGCCCTTATAGGCTATTATTTGTCCACCTTGGCAAATACATCCATATTATCATTTTGACTTTTCAATTACATTCAAATGGCTTGAATAGCCATGTTACATCATTAAATGACCTTGTAGGTCTTCTCTATCTTCTTTCCTTCATAGCTTCCTCCTTAGGTCTTGATAGTGACCCAAGGCGCTCCTGCAACACACTAACACTAACAGGGTTGTGGATAGAGAAGATGAATTACAAGCTACAGAGATATTGACCAATGCTTCCACATATTTAATCTTAGTTGATCTGATCTAATTGTAAGGTGATTATGAGTCTTTTCAATATATTTTAGAATTTAGTTCTGGGTTTAGTAAGCTGACCTATACACAAAAAATGCAAAAAATATATAGAATTAAATCATTTGATAGTATGATACTTCATCATTGATCAAGATAAATATTAAATACCAATTGATAGTTCACAAATATTCAAATAAGCCTTATCATATACGTCTATGTTCACAAGAATAGATTGTTTTGGAAACGGGCCAAAAAGGGATCAATATAATTATTTCTAAAATGCATCTTAATGAGACTAATGAATCTCTCATTAGCTTTTAGATTCAGGTATTATTATTAATATTGTGTTGAGATTCATTCTAGAAAAAATGAACTACTCCAACTCTTAAGAAACACCTATATCTTTTTGGAGAGTTCTACTGTATTGTAAATCATTGTTCTTGTTTAGCAACATTGAGATCTAGTTCATGAAGTGTCAAATGATTTCCTTGCCAGTTATCCATGCAACTGTCCTCTTGGCCTTTTTTTTTATTACAGACATTCTTCCAAGACATCTTTTAGCACATGTTTTAAGTTATTTTTTTAGGTTGAAGTCACTTTTTGGCATTTTTTAATGTTCTGCCCCCCAGATGTGTCTGGATGCCCTATACTTTGTCATTTTAGTACCTCAGCAAGAAAGTGATAGTTTGTGTTTCCTTTTTATGGCCCTCCATGAGAGGCTTGTTTACCCTATTATGTACATTTCATTGCCAAACTCAAAAGACCGAAATAGAGGTAATAGTAACTCAGTATCTCAAGGATTCCTGTGACAAACAACTTGAAGATAATGTATTTTTCCTAGAAGACCCACTACATTAATCATATAAATATGTTATTTCATTGTCAGCACCCAGATCATAAGCTTCATTATTTCCTTTGCTTATAAAAATAGCCACTCTGACACTTCCTGCACTAGGTGCTCCAGCCTCATATGAGATTGAGAATTCCTGGACTATGGTTCCTGTTTTATTGAGAGTCTAATTCAAAATACTCTGATTTGTTGAGAAAAAAAACTCTGGCAACTTCTGCACCAACTTCTCCAAGTATAATAATACTAGGAATGCCTAGTGTATGTTTCCTTGGAAGGGTATTTTGGCACCCTTCAAAAGGATCATATCAGATAAATTCAACCTCCATTGTGTATATGAATATAGCATGCAATACATTTAAGAAGGTCTCAAGTGTTGGGCTGGTTAAAACTTTCATGACCCGGTGACCAACAACAACCAACAGAGTGTGTTGATCTCTGCTTCACAGTGGTGAGGCGGTGAGATACACTAGTGAAATAGGAAGAAGAAGAAGATGAATAAGAATCATTTTTATAAGTAGAAGATATCTCCTACTTATCAATTGATGAGATAAAAGGGATTTAAAATGAATGGTTCATAAGGCACAACACTTGCTGAAGGTTTTGGAAATGGGGTAGCAGGCTAAGTGGACTTAACATTGGTAGAAGTTCCATGGTTAAGTGCGCTTGAGTAGGAGAAATACTGGGATAGTTGAAGTCTTGATGCATCACCCATGTGAGCTTCACCTAGATGCAATAAGTGCTAAGTGTTCCATTCATTCTCATGAGAAATGGGTTCATGTGAACCACTACTCATGAAACATGGGTCAATGAGTTTGACTTGAAAGCTACACAGTTGAATCCTGGTAGCAGTGTCACAATCAATTTTCTGTTTATGTCCAGATCCGAGGTGTGGAATGGAGCTTAGCAAAGCAGACTTAATCCATTTGCTTGGTATTAGCACTGTAGAAAGCTATGAGAACTGGATGAGGACTGCATACCGAGATCTTTATGGTGCAATGTCAAGTGCTAATATGATCAACTGTATTAAGTGTCAGCAGGGGAAGGCAGTAAAATTTTTGAGGATGTCTTCAATTAAAGGAAAAGGAAAGACAAAGAAGAACAATGATGCAAATTATCTCCAGAGTGCAGCAAGTAATGAGAGCATTCAGTGTCCAGACTCATGGGTATGTACAAATTGTGAATTTTCTTGGTGTGCAGCTTGTGGGTTTGCCTTTGATTCCCAGTGTAAGGAAGTGGAAGCAAAGGTAGCCACATTTGCAGTGAAGCAACAAATTACAGGATCAATGATATAGTGACAGAACTGGAACTCATTTATAATGAGTATACCACTGGAACCACTAGATCTGATGATCAGCCTGGAAAGCCACCTTGTAATAAGTATAAAACACGGAGCCGTAAATCTGGAAACCAACCTGGTACAAGTACACCAAATGTTGGTTATCATCCTAGTGGCATTAATTTGGAACTACTTACCCCATATGGTTCTAATATTGCGAAGACTGTCTGGGGGCCAGGGACTGGTTTTGGTGGTCACAGACATGAGGGTAAGTCAACTACAGAGAAAATTAAAAAGGCTGAAAAAGAACTTGACTGCCGGACAGAAAGTGTGCTCAAATCTTTAGCAAGTTTTCTTAAAAATATTCTTTCAAGCCAGCTTAAGCCTATCTTAGGTTTCTCTGCTTATGTTCTATTTAAACATGATAATGTAGTTACTCAACTTTTAGAATACCTAGTGATGAATGATTCCATGATGGACATCTGTGCAAGAAGTACATTGTATCTTCAGCTGGAAGACCTGTTGAAAACCATGGCACAATATCCATAACTCCTGATGATATTGCTAGGAACCTCCTAAACTGACATAAAAGGAGGTTCTGATGTTCATGGTAATGTTCGGAGTGATAATTCTGTCTTAAAGAAAATGAAGAATATTTATGAGCAAGCAAAGATTATTGTGAAGAGATTCAAAGATGCTAACAATGACAAAAATGTGGAAGCTGATCTTGACATTGCAAGGTGTCTATTGGAGTGCTATGAGAAGTTCGCAATTACATCTGAGAAACAAACTGTCTCTACCCCATATGTGATTCCTATTTCAGAGGATGAAGAGTCAATGACAGGAGATTGTGAACCAACTTCAGACCAGACAACATCTGCTCCAAAGGAAGAAGTCATAGACTAAGGTTTTTCAAATGTCTTGCATCCTTTTAAAATACTAAGACCACTGTCAATAGTATTCTCTTTTACTCCTTGGTCAGATATCCCAAACTGTATCATATATTGATTGTTCAAGGCACTATTTAAAACTGTCAAACAATGACAGTCATATTCAAAGGTTCTCATCCTTTAATGGCAAGTTATTTCTTAGTAGTAATCATCCCCTATATTATATATAGGTTTTCCTAAATAAAAGGTTGTTTGTGGAGGAAAATTTTTCAAAAGGGCGCACTTGCTAATATTTGGTTTTGGCATGAACTAATTGGATTGTTATCACAGTGAAATAGTAAATCCGATTGCATTCAATTCCTTGAAGTTTCCTAACATTTGTAAACCCTCAAGGATCTTTTCTTGAATGAAAATTCAATACATCATGGTGTCCTTAACTGATTGAAGACCAACTCAAAGTTCATGTTAATGTATACAAAGTCTTGCAAATCTGATTGCATCAGTAAGCCTGATTGTGCAGTGGTTCCTAATCCTTTCAAGGTGTTGTTACAAAACAATGTGTGGTGAAGGAATTTGCATTTCAAAGTTCACTCAAGGGTTGAAGGTAACTGTTTGCATTGAGTTTCCATGTTGAGAAGGGTCGTCCAAGTCCAAACATTTGATGCTGTTATGCTATATGTTAACATTGTCATGAGAAGGCTCTATGTTACTGATCCAAACATTGATCCACTGGTCCCTACTGTCAACAAGTAGTCAATAATGATATTTCTCTTTGAGTCTGAGATCAAACCTTATGAGTATGAATACAAATTTATCATGTGTTGACCATTGAGTGCCTACAAGTTCGAGAAGGTGGATTTTGTTGATGTGAGCATTGAGGCTCTGCATCAATGCCAAATTGGAACAAATACCTAATGAGTTAGAGTGATGTTATTAATGATTTTATTAACACAACACTGACTGCAATGGGTATCACATTTTGTGTATTCTACTTATTTAGTCATTTTAGACTTACTTAGGAATAATGGTTGCTAATCCATGTTGCACACATCAAATCTTCTTCAATTTAGTCTCGTGCTAGAAAATTTTGATGATGTTGCAGGCTAAAGTACAAATTAAAGTTAATTTTTACTTCAAATTTATAGCCTAACTTTCAGTAGTGGATTGTTGTCAGTTGTATATATTTTTATCAGGTACTCAACCATGCCATCTATTACAACACTTTGCATCTCCATGCAATGGAACAACACACTTAAAAATGAGATCAAAAGTTTCTTTTTCCAGACATAAAATTCCTGACTGCAGAGTATATAATGGAATCCCAGGGAAGTCATGGGGAAATTGGAGCAAGCAATTTGACCCCCCAATCCCCCAAAGTGGGGGTACAATTAGGAAGAACATTTAGATCCTCCAAAAAAATACTCTCAAAAAATGGGCAAGGTCATTCTACACCCATTCCATAAGCACTGCAAAAACCTTGTCTACAGATCAAGTTATTAATGGACTTTCCAACAAATTTACTAACCATACCATTTATGGAACCTACATCCAACAGTTCAATCATTAGTGGATGTGAAAATCATCTCTAAATCCAGATTCCCTAGATAAGAGTTACAATTGGAAAATTTGCCCAAGGATTGAAGATGCTAATAGATAGATAAAATCCTATTCCTAACATGAAATACCATAACCGAGACATTTAACACATTCCTTCCAACTAAGGAAATTATAAAAATAGATGCCAACTCCAACATTAATAATAGAGTTTATGTATGGCTAATAATGAATATATCTCAAAAACTCACATTTTTAACAATAAGTTACTCTTAAAGAGACAAGAAGCACAATATAAAGTGTTATACAAATATTTGATCTCTGACTTTAACAAAGGAAGTATTCAACAAGCACGCTATTGTGGTGTCGATAACAATAGTTTTATGATACATTATTTTCTAAGTAGTTTTTTACTTTAATCCCTAGTGACTCTCCTAACCTTTTTTTGTTTTTTGTTTTCTTTTGGAAGTTGTAACTTAAGCCCTCTTGCTACTCGGGGATACATTTGACATACTTTTGTGATCTACATCAATATTTTCCATTTGAATGCCTCTCAATTAAAGTATTGAATCATTTTTAGCAACACTCAAATTATTTTCCATTTGAGTGCAATCTACTAAGATAAACACTCAAATTACTCGTACCTTTGTCTGGGTTAGTCTCTTCATCCACAATCATAGCCAACTCCTTCATCCTTAGGGATTCTTTCTTGCACCTTATGCTAGTCCGCAAGTACTCTCTGGTGCTTCTTGGACTCGAAGCAACTCCTCCACATAATATAGAAGCTCCAGCAATAATGCATTGAATCTCTTGTAGCCGAGCCATGGCTTGATCCATGTGCAAGTCAAAGAAAGCATCCTCCAATGCATGATATGAACAATATCAACCTATCGATAAAGCCTTCAACATTTTCAAAGAAAATGATGATTTTTTGGTTCTTAAGAAACCAAATCAAACTAAAAGCTTCACAAATCAGCATTCATTCTTAATAACAAAAATTATAATCTGAAATTTCCATAAAGTAGAACACCAAGAAGTCTCAAAACATTGTCTATGAGAAACTCCACATAGATGTATGCAAGCAATGAGAAATTATTTAGCTATAGAAATCTAAAATCGTTGAGAGTATAAAAAAGAACACACAATCAGACTAGAAATTTGGAATTGTTAAACATTTTGGGACAATGAGACAAAACAAATTCCCAATTGATTGCCTATTATCTCCGGAATATATAACTTACGTTATTCTAATGGAAAAGAGGGTAAGTTAAGCCAAAAAGGAAAGTATTTCAGAGACATGGACAGATGTTGAAAGTTTAGAGATGAAGTTTGCGTGAAAAGTCATTAACCTTCCATAAACTAGTTTTTGCGTTTTTGAGTTTCATTTCTATCCAGTGTGTTTGAAAAGAAAACCATGAAAAACCCATTACCGTTAACAATATTAACAATACTATTAACCCCTGACCAGTTTTTTGATACCAAGAGAACAACTATGACTAAGAAGGTAAGAATTTCCCAGAACTTACCTATTAATGCTCCAGCCTGAACCTCCTCTGTTTGCTCCCGAAGATCTTCCTCCGAGAAAGTGATCTTGAAAATCCCTAAAGCTGTTTGATGTCCCCTGTTTGCAGGTAAGGATGGAGCTTCCAATGGTCTTAGTGTTGTGTTGAGCCGAGCGATATCTATTCCTCTTAGTTATTTTCTTTTGATTAACCCAAAAACCCCTCTTAGTAGGGGGCTATCTCCTGGTCAAGAGATGTGCGACTCATTGAACCAAGCCGTTTGAAACCTTCTCTAAATTTTTTTT